>JBBCBC010000016.1:6274413-6953166 GCA_037126765.1 Stenogyne calaminthoides | reverse complement strand
ATTGCATAAAAAAAAAACGGAGCACTTAATTAGAAAATAAAAAAATAAATTTATATAAAGAAAAAGGGAAAACACAATACACGTAAACTTGAATGACATTACCAAATATATTTTATCTCCGAATATCATTTAACAATCCGTCCAACTTCACCTTAAATATTTGAGAAAACTATATTCAATATTTTAAAAATATTATTTTATATTTTTGTATAAATGGTATATAAATATACACTATATAATAGAATCATATACGTAATAACCAAAAACTTTTTTTATTCGAAAATTTAAGCATTTTGAACATTTTATTAATATTATTTTATTTATTTTTTTACTTTTGCAACTATCATGTTGGCACAATATTGTTTTCAAGTCCCTAAATTATAATCATGGACACGAACGTAGTATAATTGACCATGATTTAAAGCGGGCTTCCTCAAAAATATACTCATACATGAGATAACGATTGTCCCACACATTTTTATTTATTTACACATATAACATTTGATGAAATCAATGAAAATTGTTTCTTATTTGAATTTTGAATGACAATCTAGGATCAAAATGAGTTAATGAAGTCTCTCGGTATCAAAATCAAATGTCTAGCACTCTTACTTCCGGTTAAAACCTTATCTTCAAGTGGCACTCGTCATTTAACCTTGTAATCACTAACCTATTTCTATTACACAACCCATTTAATGATCTATATATATTCAATTTCTTGTAAGTTCAATTTAAAGAAATTAGGACTTTGCATACATATGCACAAAATATTGATTAATACAATATAAAGAAAAAGGGAAGAATTAAGCGATTCAATATCATTGGTGTATTGTTGGAAAAAAATTTTTTTTTTCATAACTTTTCGGTAATCCATTTTTAGGTCAAAAATCTAATTATCAATTTTTATGTATATAACTATCTAAATTGTCCAATTTTGGTCACATTTTTCCCGAAAAACATAAATAACATCATTTTCAATCGGACGCAAAGGCACATGCCTATTAAAATTGAGGTTTTTGAGGTTAGAAGCTAACGTGAATCCGACCGTTAAAAAAAATGAATGTCTTTTAACAATCAACGTCAACTCAACGTGAAAAAACCCTCAATTTTAATTGACACATGACTTGCATGTGATTTGAAAATGATTTTTTCTTTTTTCGTGAAAATGAGACCAAAGTAGGACAATCTAGATAGTTTTTAGACAAAAATTAGATAGTTAATTTTTTTGGGAGGAAAATCGAATTACAGAAAGGTTTTGGGACCAAAAAACTTTTTTTCTCTGCATTGTTGAGTTTACGCTTCACCACACTACTAAATGGATTTTGAAAAATCTATGACCACGAACACATTGAAGATTGTGAAATAATAACAAATGAGATATTTTGGTAAATGTAAAAAGCACAATGCTCTCGTGAAGGCAAGAAGTGTGAGAAAAATAACTGTGAAATGACCCTAGCATTTTCAATTGACATGACCATATGCAGTTCCAAGTTGAATTTTCATTTTTGCTCAATAATTCAACATAAACATGAATTACAAAATTTCATTTACAATTTAAGTAATCCGCTTGATTATCTTATCACGTAACCACTTGATCTCTAGTTAATAAACTCGTATCAAGTCTTTATTATTATTATTTATAATTCTCAAATTTTTTTTTTAATAAGTAAAAAACGAAGTGAAAATATGATATCCGAGAAATTAAAAAATTATAACATACATGATATAGTGAAAATTTGAAAAAAAAGTCTCAAAATATAAATGACGTTCCAATTTATTTCAAATATGAATAAGCTATATCTAGAATATCTAATTTAATTAAAAATTATTTTTTTATTAAAAAAATATAAATTGAGATAGTATACAATTTAAATTGATAATGAAATGATGCATGATCAACACAATCAATTAAAAGGGGGCGCTTGTTTTGTAATAAAAAAGGCACGAATTGAGCAAAATTTTAATTTTTCAAGCACATAATTAAGTTGTATTAAGTAGCAATTAATTGTATTGAACCAAAATTATGGTATTATTTTGATTAATAATAAAAAATAATATCAAATGACTATAATTATGCACTTACAAAAAAAAAAATACAGCCTGATTTGAACAATATTAGTATTGACTATTGAAATTGTAAAATTTAATACATTTATTAATAATTCAATTAATTTAGTCGACTTTTTTTTATCACAATAGAATAACAAATTTATTCAAATAATTAATTGAATTTCATTACATTTTGTATAAATAACAAAGCTATCAAAATTGATAAACACTTTTACACATTTATGTATACTATAATATATACATAATACATATAATTAAAAAAAAAATTATAATAACAACCCTAAATGTTTTTTATTTTCACTATTCTAATAACATTATTAATTATCTGTAAAATTATGAGTGAGTTAAAAAAAATAATCACTATAATATATAAATAGTAATATAAGATATGTGTATATTTGTCAAATATTATTAGATGATGTGAAAATAAGTATAGAGACAAATAAAAATAGGGATTATCTTCAAAGTATGACTCCAATTTTATGTGAGATGTATCGTAAAATTTTTGAATGACCAAACAATTTTGATTTATGATACATAGAAACTCTTCACCTCGTGATCCCATCAAACTTTCAACGTCGTGACATCTGATTGATTAACGAAATCGCCAGAGTGCTATTGATTAACAAAATCACCGCCGTGAAAACAATAAACTAAATGATGAACTAGAACCAAAAAAAGAAAGAAAAAAATACATGCCAAAATCTAAATTTACATTTAAAAGTGTTCTCTATACAAACTATAATAAATCATGAATCAAACAATGAATTAGAACACATCGAAAAAAATAAATTCACAAGAAAATGTAAAATTACAAAAGCAAGTACGCAAAATAAGTTGGATTAAGGCTAAATTCAAAATCTTCATGGACTACATATACTGAAGAAACCGATGAACTTAAAAGGAAGAAGGATTAAATTGAAGGAGAAAATAGAGCAAAAAAAAAAAAAAACTACATAATTTATGGTGGAGAAATGTATGACCAAGATACAATATATATGAATTAATGGTCAAGATTAGTGTAATAAAATTTAATATGTTACAATAAATTTTCATCTTTCCTCAAATACAATGAATGACTTGGATTATAGATCAAAAAATGGATCAACGGTGTAGACAAAAGAGTGGGACACTGAACTCAGTCAGCCTGAGTGTCAGTATGCCTGATCAGACAAGGTCCGCTGAAGAGAAGTCTGTTGAATCAGATAAACCTGAGGCTCAGATGAGAACTGAAGACTCAGTATGTATCTGAAGACACTGAGACTCAGAGAATCCTGAATGATTCCAAGGCGAGGAATCTGAGGAATATAGCCGTTAGAATCAGCTGACGTGGACCAATGAGAGGAAGACAACCAGCCTGGAAAAGCTGCAGAACATACAAAGAATAGTATGGATTTGAATGTGACTCCATCCAACGGTAACATTCAAATCCACACTATAAATACAAGTTCTTCCCTCATTATCAAGTGTGGAGAATATGCAAAAGATGTTGCAGAGCCAAGTGCCTTATATTCAAGCATTCCCACCATAGAACACAGAGAAAGAAATACACGCATATATTCAAGAAGTGTTCTACCCTAGATCTAAGCATAAATGCCATATCCTAAGCTTAGAGAGATTTTCCCAACCTTAGCATTGAGGCTAAACAAATGTAAGGGAAAATCTCACCCTAGTTGGAAACCAAACAAACCTTACCCAAATCAGTTTGATCGGTTAAGTTTGTAGGTGAGTGTGAACTCAGTAAACATCTATTAATCCCGAAAGGGAGGGTAGGCGATCCCGTGAGGATGATAAGTTCCGTTTGAGTGTGAACTCGGTAAACATCTGTTGGGTGTTGGACTAACACGTTAAACTAAGTCCAGTTGGTTAAGTAGGTGCCCCTGATGATAGGGAAGAGTGGATGTAGGAGTTGGACTCCCGAACCACTATAAAATCGTGTGTTCTTTACTGCTTTATGTTCTTACTTTTCATACGCATTCGATTAAGCAAAACACACATTGATCGGTCTTAAAAGCAAAAAATCTGGAATCACTCTGCCCTCACCCCTGTTTTATATGCATCGAACTGAAATGTTTGCTTCCGCACACGCAAAATCGGTTTTAATCGGGACCAACAAAATCCAATAAAGAAATCTATAGGTGTATTATTTAACTTACATGACTTACATGATATAGTGAGTTGGAAAAAAAAGTCTAAAAATATAAACGACGTTCCAATTTGTTTCAAATTTGAATAAACTTATTTCTAGGATATCTAATTTTATTAAAAAGTATTTTTTTTTATTTAAAAAGACGTAAATTGAAATACTATACAATTTAAATTGATAATGGAACGATACATGATTAAAAGGGAACCAATTTGTAATAAAAGGCACAAATTGAGCACAAACTTTATTTCTCAAGCACACAATTATGTTGTATTAAGTAGTAAGTAATTGTATTAAACCAAAATGATGGTATTATGTTGATTAATAATCAACAATAATATCAAATGACTATAATTATGCACTTACAAAAATAAAAATAAGAAATATTTATAGTCAAACTTTTTTTAGCGCATTTATAGTCAAACTTGAACAATATTTGTATTGACTATTAAAATTATAAAATTTAATACACTGATTAGTAATTCAATTAATGTAGTCGAACTTTTTATCACAATAGAATAACAAATTTATCCAAATAATTAATTGGATTTATCATTACATTTTGTATAAATAACAAACCTATCAAAATTGACAAATTTACACATCTATGTATGCTATAACATATACATAATACACATAATGATAAAAAAAATTATAATAACAATCCTTTTTTTTTTTTTCATTATTCTAGTAACATTATTAGTCATTTATAAATCTATGAATGAGTTTTACAAAAATCACTATAATGTATAAATAATAATATAAAATGTGTGTATATATGTCAAATATTATTAGATGTTGTGATAAAAAGTATAGAGACAAATAAAAATAGAGATTATCTTCAAACTACGACTTCAATCAATTTTATGTAAGACGTATCATATGATTTTTGAATGATCAAACAATTTTGATTCATAATACACAAAAACTCTTCACCTTGTGACCCCATCAAACTTTCAACGCCGTGAAATCTGATAGATTAACGAAATCTTCATTGATTAACAAAATCACCACTGTGAAAACAATGAACCGAACGATGAATTAGAATATATCGAAAAAAAAAATACCTGTCAAAATCTAAATTTATATTTAAAAGTATTCTATATACAAACTATAACGAATCAACAAATCGAAAAAATAAGTTCACAACAAAATGTAAAATTACAAAAGTATATACACAAAATAAGTTGGATTAATGTTAATCTCAAAATCTTCATGGACTATATACACTGAAGAAATCGATGAACATAAATGAAAGAAGGACAAAATTGAAGGAGAAAATGAAGCAAAAAAGTCTACAATATACAATATACAATATACATGAATCAATGGTCAAGATCCGTGTAATATACATGAATCAATGGTCAAGATCCGTGTAATAAAATTTAATATGTTAGAATAAATTTTCATCTTTCCTCAAAATATAATGAATGACTCGAATTAAATATCAAAAAATGGATAAAGGTGTAGACAAAAAATGAAGCATGGTGATTTATTTATTTTCATGATTATAATTTAAAATTAATTTTAAAAAATTATGCAAAAATATCAAATTATGGATATTAATTTAAAATTATTAGAAAATATTCTTGCTATCATTAAATAATGTATATTATTTCAAATTATTCAAGCTAATAATCCTGGTACTATTTCAAACCATTGTAATGATCCCCATGAACAATTTGATTAATAATAAGAAAATTATATTACTGGAATAATATTGCAAATATCAAATGAATAAAGGTGTAAGCATAATAAGATAATATTACAATGCTTTGACACCACTCGACGGAGACGAAATCACTACACCTTTGAAAGCACCGTCACACATATCATCTTCAACCGCGACACCAGCAATGTGGAGTGTAATATATTACAACTATCAAATGAACAAAGACCTTGTATACATTACATACCTTGATCGCTAGAAAACTATATAACTGGAATAACATTACAACTATCAAATGATATAAAGGCGTAAACATAATAAGATAATATTACAATGCTTTGAAACCACCACACCTTTAAAAGTACCGTGGCACCTATCATCTTCAACCGGGACCCCAACAATGTGAAGTGTAAAACATCACTTTAAATAGGCAGGATAACAAAAATTTTCCCTAATATTAAGCAAGTAATAAAGTGAATTTAATACCACCAATTAAATAATAAAGAAGTGTTAATATCATTAATTATTATCAAAACTTATATGATTAAATTGTGAAAAAAATGAAGGACCTCGATCGATTGATGAAGATCCAACGGTGGAGGAGAAAGAGCAGAAAAATCAGAAGGAACACAAAATCATACACATTATATAGACTAACTATAACTTAAGCATAAATAATGGAATCTATTACAAATTAGCCTAAACTTTAATATAATTAATTTCATAATTATTCTTATACATTGTAACACATTAATTCACTGAAAAGTAAATAATCGAACAAATTCTTCCTTTTTTTTTTAAAAAATATTATGCAATTTATCCATTAAATTATAATTTCTTACATATCCAACTATATCTATAAGAAATAATGTTATGTATTATCTATTAAGAGTAAATAATCAAATAAATATCTCTTCAATCATTATAGATAATTAATGATAAATTGCAATTAATCTACTTTTTATTTTATAAACTAATATATTTTATAAAATAATACATTTTATAATGAGTTTTGTTTGAAGTCACCAAATAATCAAATTAGTATTAGAGGATGAGATGCATAAAATGGAAATCTAGACAAATAATTATATATCACTAAAAAACTTATAGTATAAATGTAATTTGACATTTTACTAATCAAAATATAAAATATAGACAATGTAGTATTTTAAAATTATTTATATAACAATGATGAAATGATGAAAATATTGTGAAAAGTTTACATTTATCTTGACTACTTTCAATTACAAAGTGAATAAAATATAGATGATTCCAATGATGTTTCAATTACAAAGGTTATCATGCCAAAAATAGTAGATGGAACTATGAAATATCATATCTGACGGAACTGAAAAGAATTGATTATTTCTTGAACAAAGGCGACATCGAATAGAACTCCAACTAATGCAAGACTAAATGTCGATGTTACCAGAAAATTCAAAACATTACAAAGATAATCACCAGAAAAATTATCCACTGTCGTAATTTATCTTTCATGAATTGTAGATTCTTCTTTCCGTCGAGGAGATTTCTGAAACACAGTGTTTGATGGACAACTCAAATCAAGAAGTAAATTCACATTATTTGTCAACCCAAACCGTTCAACACGCAAATTAAGTTGGTTGAAAGAATAAAATTCATAGCAAAACAAAAAAAAAAAACTGAATCAAATTAATAACGAAATGAATCGCAAAATAAACGTCGAATTCTGAAAAGAAAATCAATAAAAAAAAGAAACTGGACATAACCAAAAAAAATCCAAATCAATGAATGAATAAACTAATAACAAAAAATCTAAATAAGCAAAAATATAAGAAATCATTATAATAATAAAAAAAAACTAATATACACACAAATCTAAACTAAAAAAAATATCCAAGAATCCTATAAATGAGGTGAATTGAATTGGAACCCATCACCCTCTCCATGTGTATATATAAGGACTAAATTGGGTGGAAAGTGGTAAAGTAATTGCAGGAAAAACTAAGGGAGAGAATTAAGGAAGAAAAAACATAATGTAGCACAAAATCAATGTAGAGAATTAAAATAATATTTAATTTGGTTGAAAATTGTCAAACATCCTTAAATAAAATTGATGGCTGAGATTGATCAAGAGAAAGAGAT
Organism: Stenogyne calaminthoides; assembly: GCA_037126765.1. NCBI lineage: Eukaryota > Viridiplantae > Streptophyta > Magnoliopsida > Lamiales > Lamiaceae > Stenogyne > Stenogyne calaminthoides. Next base: position 6,945,157 of record JBBCBC010000016.1, on the reverse strand, counting down.
ATAACGGCCAGAAAAAAAGGCGGAAAACCAGAAAGGGAAAATTGTAGTTGTATTATATAGTTATAGATTTTTTAGGGGTGTAATAGAATTAAAATTTTGAAGTGTCACTATATATAAATTAAATATATTTTTGCATTCCATGGGAATCGAACTCGACTTTAAAATATCTGAATTTTTTTATAAGGCGTCATGTATTTAAAGAATAGGAGTGTCACTATACTTATATCATGTGACACTTATTTATAAGCGTCACTATAGGGGGTTTTTTTAGTAGTGAACTAACCGGAAAAAAAATCAAAATATACAGAAATTCACTCTTCCTCCCTTAACAAAATATGCAAAAAAATCCAATCCAAAATTATTAAGATTAAAAAAATTTAGGTGACATTTCAAAATTAAAAAATATATATATATAATTCCGTAGGTGGCGATTACATGTTTGGTAACCTGTTACAGCAGATTAAATGATTAATTTCAAAAAAATTTATAACTTATAGAATCAAAATCAAAAGTCAAAACAATCGGGACCAATTTCAAAATGAAGCAAATTGTTAAAAATGATAATATTTCAAGTGACATAAATATTGGAAATAGTAATATTCATTTTTCACTTCATAATTTTAAGGGGGTAGATAATTTTTTTTCCTTTTTTTCAATGTAGTTATGAGTAATATTTGTATGCAACGGTTGCATTGTGTAATAGGTTCACACTTAATATTTTTCAATATAAATAACATTTAGTGTGAAAATATATTGTTAAATTATAATGGGTAACAATGTTTACTAAAAATAGTTAATATTATTCGGTAAAAATACATAATATTAGCATCCACAGACATGCAAAGGATTAGGATTACGTGATTTAAAAAGTGCAAAATTGATTGAAGAAATGAGAAGGTTTAAATTTGTCCATTGGAGGAAGATTTACTTTGATCAACAGGTTCTCTCGTCTCTACCAACAGACTACTTATTCACCTACAAAGCTCTAAAAAACTCTTGAGTCAAATAACAAGCCTTTGAGTAAGTTTTTTAGGGGTAAGTGAGAGTGAAAAAATCGATCTTTTGGGTAAAGTCGAGAAATTATTGTGATCCAAAATCAAAAGGGGCTTGGGGTTAAGGATCTTGAGTGCTTTAACAAAGCACTTTCTGAAAAGTGGGTGTGGAGATTTTATAAAGAGAAAGAAAATCTTTGGTGCAGGGTAATAGAGTCTAGGTGGGGTCTTGATTGGGGGAAGAGGTTGAGTGGAGGGAGTATGGGAGATTTATAAGACTATTAGGTGGTGTTGAGAAGTCTTGAAGGCAATTGAGGGGTTGGGGGAAGAGAGATTGTTTTTCTTGGGTTTAGGAAAGAGGATAGGAGATAAAACTTTCTTTTAGGAGGATTATTGGGCAGGAATTTCTAATCTAAAATTTATTTTTTCTAAACTTTTTGGCTTGAGCAGTGAGAGGTCAGTTAAAGCAGGTGAGATGAGAAAGTAGAGAGAGGGGGAGTAGAGGTGGGTGTGGGATTGAAGACGAGACATATTTAAGAGAGAGAGTATTATGCTTAATGATTTAATTGTTTTGATTAACAGGTATCCCTTAAGACGAGAACTTGAAGACAAATGGATATAGAAACCAGCTTCAAAAGTGTGATATTCAACAAGAGACTCCTATAAGAGATTGATACAAGCCAGAATCATTGAAGAAGAAGTCGATGGAGAAGAATTTAGCATTTTATAAAATAAAATCTCTTCGTTGAAAATTCAGAGTAATGCATGAAAAGTCATATGGGAGAGGATTCCAACATCAACAAAGCTTCACAAGAGGGATGTCCTTCCAAGCCAAGCAACTCAAAATTGTGCCTTTTGTTAGTCAGATCAAGAATTATTGTGTGAGTCATGTTCTTTTTACGTGTCCATTTGTGTACAACCTTTGGATGAATATCAATGAATGTATTGGCCTATTTTCTCCTCTACCTTCTAATCCGGCGACTAATCTATTCATCTTTAGTAGATTCTTTAAAGGAAAGGAAGGTAAAATTTTAGGTGTGTGCATTTGGGAATGCACAATTTGGATATTGTAAAAAGTAAGAAATTCTATCATCTTCCGAAAAGAGAAATCACTACAGAAAGAATTGTTGGGTGAATTGAAACTACGAATGTGGAATTGATAGTGACGGCAAAATCGAACAGCAGCAGCCAAACACTTTTTTTAGACTGGGAGAAAACTTCAAGATTTATTCTTAATAGTTAATAGCACTATTTTTTGTTCATTTTTACCTTGGTGTTGAAGTATTTTGGTGATCTCCAATGATGTAATGTGACAATAATATGTAATTTTTTTTTTTTGAAAACAAAAAATAATTTGAAATGAATTCCCTTTTTCTTATTTAAAAAAAAAACATAATATTATTTAATGAGAGTAACTAGTTATATTGTTGAACTAGTATATGTCCAATAATTTGCCTTATGTTATTAGTAATTGACCTGTGATGCCTCCACTCGAAGCTCACATAATTAAATGCATCGTGGAACATTAGAAACGTAGCCTTACGCATGCCTTTTTTGGGTCCGCCGCCCCCAAATTATAGACTTAACTGCCTGTGACCAACGACCGTCGGAGGCGTCTCCAATTTTGGTGTTAATATTTTATTCTTTTAGTTTGATTTTTATTATCCTTTTCTCTTAATTGTCAATGCCACTTCCAAAATTTTATTTAAAAAAATATCAATTTTATACTATTATATTTTTTTATAAAATTGTCATTCACAATATTTTTTGAATCTATTTTTTTCTCTTTATTCGACTCTTATTCAATCCACGTACGACCCCATATATCATCCTTGTTCGGCCCTTAATGTAACTCTTACACACGAGTAATTCCTATACAATTCATGAATTGCATAAAAATCGCACATATATTGCATTTAAGATTGCACAGGAGTTGCTTTGGGATCGCACAAGGATTTAACAAGGATTTAACGGGGATAACATAAAAAGAAAGGTATTTAATTTAGTTCAAAAGTACTTTGAGTGGCAAGTTTATTAAAAAATTGAAAGTTATGATATTTTTTATAATGAAAATATTGACAAGCTTATTAAAAAATTAAAAGTGATGATATTTTTTATAATGAAAATTTGAAAGTGACATTCTAGATAGTTCCCTAATTCTAGTAGCTAGGTTAATTATGAAAAAGAAAAGTCACGAGTTGACAAGTTTTTTATATTGGAATTTAATTAATAATTTATTATTAAACACAGTCTGACATAAAAAGTATTCTCTCCATATTATTTTTAATTATTCATTTACTATAGACACGTGTATTAACAAAAAATAGGAGATAATAGTATTAAATGGTATAAAGTGGGTAAAATGGGTTTGATGGAGGAAAATAATAGTATTAAATGGTGTAAAGTGGGTTTGGTGGAGAGAAATAATAGTATTAAATAGTATTGAATGTTGCTTTATTGTCTTATTTGGAAATGGATAAACAAAATTAGGACGACTATTTATGGAAAGTGGATAATCAAAATCAGGAAGGAGGGAGTAACTTTTATGTGAAATTTGTTTATCGTGGAATTAGTTTTATTTTTACAGACATCCCTTTAGTTATCACGATTAATTCATTTTTATAATATAAATAAATTATATCCTTAGTTATCATTATTTATAATATAAGTCACAACCTTTAATGATATGAGTAATACTCTTTATGTAGTAAAAGACATATCTTTCGGTTGTTACAAGTAATAATCTTTAGTAATATAAGTCACACCCCTTAATCAATTTCACATATTTTTGTGAAAAACTTTTTCACCCTATACTTTATCTTACATAAAATAAGTCTATGGTGAAACTTGTGTTATTGAATTATAATATCATAACACTTGATATTATTACTCTTATAAACTAATATATATAGCTTATAAAATTATATGTATTACTCTATAAAAGTAATAATATTAATTAATTTATATATATAGTGATATCAATTTTATAATATAAAGAAGTTTTAAAAAGAAGAGTATGTGCTTACATAATCCTATCATATTTCACAAACTCTAACTCTTATGAAACTTGATATCATTACACTTATAAATTAAAATTATTATTTTTATAAACTGATATTTATAGCATTTAATTCTATGGTATCTATTTATAAATATAATAGTATCAGTTGATAAGAGTTATGCCACTGTATTATTATTGTTTAAAATAATAAAAGAGTTTTTCTATAGTATTGCGTATTCATAAAAGTGATATTTGAAAAAAAAAATTACGTGAACACGGATTTACATAATTTTTGTCTAGCAATAAATTGTATATTATTGCTTTTCAAATAAAATAGGTTTTATTAATTATAGCGGTTTTTTTACATATATCAAGATTTTTTATGCGGTATATATGGTACCATTGTAAGTTTTTAGGTACAATAATCCACAATTTTTAATTTTTCTGAATTTTATATTAGTTTAAAATGCATATTTGGTCTATCAAATTTTCAATATGAAATGAAATATAATAATATCGTTCAATATTATACCGAAATTTATGTATGATATCTTGAGTATATTTTTATCTAAAATTTCAGTTTATTGAAAGTTTTGATACGGTATCGGGTTGAAATAATAATTATACACCGAAATTTTTGGTACAATATATATAGAATTGTGTTTTTCAATTTAGAATACCAAACCACCCCTAATTATTTATTAATGAATGTACATATTAAATACTACTTTGTTCGACTCAAAATGTTTATTGCTTTAAGAAACTTTCACACTGGTTTAAAAAATCATTAAATAATAAGAAAGAAGTTGGAATAATATTTAATTTTCTAAATTGGTGCAAAATGACAAACATTTTGAAAAACAAATTTCTCTCTAAAAAGACAACATTTTGGGTTAGAGAGAATAATTAAATTCATATATTTTTTTTATATTTTATATTTATTCTTTTATTTCTTATTTTATTAATGGTCCATTTAGCTCAAAAACCAGTATAGTTAAAGTTAGGTCTGATTATTACTGGCACAATCAGGAGGCACTATTAAAGGGAGAAAAACATTCAACTACAAAGTCACCAAAAAACTTACAATCAGATACAAAGTGCAGAAATTTTCTGCACTTTAGTTCAAATATGAAATAAAGTGTCACATACATTAGTTCAAATTTCTGCACTTTATATTTGATTGTAATGGTTTACTCAATCTTGTATCTAGTTGTAATTTTCTCACTATTAAACATGTATATTACAGACGTGTATGAGCTTAGAACTAGCACATTTAGCATAGTGTTAATTGGAGTTTAAATCATTTTTGTTCCCATAATTTTTTACATAAATGAATTTATTCTAAAAAAAGTTTACTTTAATTTAGTCCTAAACTTTCTAACATTGTACAAATTCAATCCTAAATTCGCTCGAAAATTCGAAAAGACGCGGTTAGTGCACGTGATCATCACATGTATACGGTTTCGGGTCAAATTGTCTACTTGGCGTCCGCATACAATATATTTTCTTTATTTTAGAAATTTTAGTTAATAAATAAGTTTAATTCAAATTGTAAAAGAAATAAATGTAACTCACAGATAGCCGTCACGTCAGCTCAGTTGTCAAAAATCTCAAATTTCAAACTATCATGTAGGTAAAAACGATATCCTTTTGTATTTAATTTCAGCCAATATTAGAATTAAAATTGTATATTGTGAGGAAATTATGACTAAATCGACAAATATAATTTTTTCTAGAATAAATATATTTATATTAAAAATTATGGGACCAAACATGATTTAAGTTCCATATGTGCAAAATTGGAAAGCCTATGCTCCCTTAATTCAAACCGAGGGAACCGCTCTAGCTACTCTGTAGTCCAGTAGTCTCCCAAAGAGTAAAAAATTACAAAATAAAAAAAATGAAAATTATTCAATCGAAGCAAATAATTAACCACTATATATACATGCAAACATATGGTAAATGAAGAGTGAAATATAATAAGCAGCAAATAAAATTAATGATGAATTCTTCTTGTAATTCATCCCCATCGGACGAAGAAGTATGTGCCTTCGCCATGAACCTGACTACTGCTTCCGTACTCCCTGCAGCACTCAAAACCGCCATCGAACTCAACCTGCTCGACCTCATCAAGAAAGCGGGACCCACCGCCTTCGTTTCCCCAGCGGAACTTGCCGCCCAAGTCGCTGCCACCAACCCGGACGCCCCCGCCGTGTTGGACAGGATCCTCCGCCTTCTGGCGGCCAACAACATTCTAGATTGCAAACTCAAAACGCTGCCTCACGGCGGCGTTGACCGCCTCTATTCTTTGTCGCCATTTTCCAAGTTCTTGACAAAGAATAATGATGGCGTTTCCTTGGCTCCTCTCTTGCTCATAACCCAAGACAAGATCTTCATTGAATCCTGGTAATTATATGTATATATTTGGCAAATTGTTCTATAAAACTGAAATTGATTTTTTATTTTAACTGTATCATCAGTCTCAATGAACAGGGGAATTAAATCAAAATAGTTTCATAATTTTGCACATTTATTGAAATAGTTTCATAATTATCAATGTTTTCAATTTAATTCCACGTGTATTCAATTTGATTCAATTTAATCCCAAACCGCCGGAGGTCGCTCAAAATTTCTCAAAACAACGTTGTTTTGGGCGCATGTCCCTCAATTTTGACCGGAATATGTAAGATACATGTCCGCCTGTTTGAAATTAAATTTGATCAAATTGAATACACGTGGAATTGAATTGGAAAAATTGATAATTATGAAACCATTTCAATAAAGGTGCAAAGTTATGAGATAATTTTGGTTTAAATCCCCACTAAACACACAGTATTAGTTGTTTTCAGTGAATAATATCTCTGTTTTTATCAAACAATATTATTTGGTCAGTATTGTGATTTATCTAAGCATTATTATAACTTGTTTTTTGTTAAAGCATATCACTTACCTCAATTTTATACTTTGAATAAGTTTCACAGGAAAATTACTCAAATACTTATATTTTAGTAGTTTATATAATGTATTTGTAGGCAGCATCTAAAAGATTCAGTTATCGAAGGAGGAGTCCCATTCGAGAGAGCATACGGATCCCAGAGTGAACAAAGTTTTTAACGGGGGTATGTCTGAACAATCCAATATTTTTATGGAGAGAATTGTTCAAGTGTACAAAGGATTTGAAGGCCTGAAAACATTGGTGGATGTTGGTGGCGGAATCGGAACTTCACTTAAGATGATCACATCTAAATATCCGTCAATTAAGGGCATCAATTTCGATTTACCCCATGTCATTCAAGATGCTCCATCTTATCCTGGTACAATTAATTAATTTTATTTTTCATCGCCTATTTTTATTTTTTATCTCCAACTTTTATTTTAAAATTTTAAGCTAGCTAAATTAATATAGCTTGATTTTAATGGCAAATTACGCGTGTAGGGGTGGAGCACGTGAGTGGAGACATGTTTGTTAAAGTGCCCAGCGGAGATGCAATTTTCATGAAGGTAAGGTTACCCTCCAACTAATTTTTTTTTTTATCTTCAATTTATTTTATATATATAGGCTAAGTCTTTATTTTTAGGTGCACCTTTCATTTATAGTGCATTTTAAAATCATGCAACTTATTATACTGAAATATGTAATTTGTTTACACTAAACCGTGCAACTATTAATATAGAAAAATAGTTGCACGGTTCAGTATAACAAGTTGTATGGTTCTAAAATGCACTTTGAATGCATGTTGCACCTGAATATATGTGCGATCCGCTCATATATATATATATATATATATATATATATATATAAAATGTAAAAGTGATGTTTCTTTTTTGTCATCGAACTATTACCCACAGTGGATTCCCCATGATTGGTGCAATGCTAAGTGCTTGACACTCTTGAAAAATTGTCATGAAGCCCTCTCACAAAATGGAAAAGTGATTATTGCAGATCGCGTTCTTCCAGAATTTCCAGAAAAGAACTTATTGGCATCCAACGACTTTGCCGTTGACTTGATTATGTTAGCCTACTCTGGGGGAAAAGAAAGGACAGAGACAGAAGTTCAAACCCTTGCAAAAGCTTCAGGTTTCAAGGAATTTCGCAAAGTTTGTTCTTGTTTCAATATTTGGATAATGGAACTCTACAAATAAATCTATGAAAATATAAAATTATTTCCTGCATAGATAGATTTGCAATATTTCAACACCGTGCCATCTACGGTGTATTAAAGCAAGCTGGACTCTATTCCATTAACTATGATGATGTTCAACGGACTCCTTTCCTTTATCCATAATATTCCCAATAAACGCCTTCTATCTGCTTTGTTCATCCTATATTTTGTAATTTTTGTTTGATATGATATATGTGCACTCAACAACTTAATACCTACTTTGTATACTTTTTCGTATAATTTATGTGCTATAATATACCTATTATTCATATATACTCCTCATATTTGGTTTGGTTTGTGTTCGGTTCCTCTATAATTCAGTTTCGATTCAGCATACTTTTTTTTTTTCGATTCTTTGTTTTTTGGTTCAGATGGGGTTTGAAGACCGAACTTATCAATGTTCACCCCTAACCTGAATCTGACATTGTCAATCGATGTAGTCACCATTTAATCAAAATGTCCTCATTTTGCATAACAAAAAATCAATTAGGATGGTCGCGTAAAAGAAATGAGCACAAAGGGAACTCTCTATGAACCTAATTTATAACAATATTAACAAATATAATTTATTTATAATTATTTTAAAATTTTAAATTACATTTTAATTAAATAAAAATTGGTGATTTTATATGCCATTAAGCTCATAATGATATTGTTCACATGAGATACTTTAATTTGTAACAAACTGTTAATGGTATTTAATATTGCAAGGATACGTCGTTTTATAAAAATAAGTTTAATATTGGTCATCGCGTTAGTACACTTCTTTAATTTGAAAAAAACTATTATGAATGGTTTCATACATTAGACGGGATACATAGTACAAATTAATATCCATCACCCCCAAAATATTAAAGCGTCAATGCCCAAATTATATTTTGTAATTTCACGATGAGACGGTCTCACGCAAGTAGGGGCAAAGCCAGGATAAACGATTGAGGGGGGCAATAGATAAACAACAAACGGTTAATTAAAAAATTTATTTGAAAATAATAATTTTTTACTATATGTACGAAATTCGGATTGACCTATCATATCTCAACTAAATTCATATTACATTTTTTTCCTTTCAAATATACGTTAGGAAACAATAAAGAAAATGAAAATTTTCGTGTTGTGAATAAATCATGTTAATTTTCTATTAAAAATAGATATGTTAGCATTAATGATTAATAACAAATAATTTTTTTTAGTAGCTTCACATTAAAAACGAAAGTACTTATTGGGTTAGTTATTAATATTTTATATTTGTTGATTTAGAAAATGAAGAAAAATACTCGCATGATATATATATATATATATATATATATATATATATATATATATATATATATATATATATATATATATATATAACATATATTAATTAAAATAAAATAATGGATAATTACATGAAATTGAAATGAAAAACAATGTAAAAATTGAAATGAAACTTAATTGGATGCATATAGGAAACAATTACCTTTGGGCGAGGGACAGTGGGGGTGGGGGGCGGCGGCCATGGCCCCCCTAAGCAACAATGTACCTCCAATTCTAAAATTTCGCTGGTCTTACGTATTGAAAAATTTCGTCTCCCTTGAGATGAGATTTTAAATCCATCTCTGCCGCCCCCAATCTATTAACTTAACTGACTGTGACCAACGACCGGTGGAGGCGTCTCCAATTTTGGTGGTAATTTTTTATTCTTTTAGGCTGTTTCTTATTATCCTTTTCTCTTAATTGTCAATGCCCCTTCCAAAACTTTATTTAGAAAAATATTAATTTTATATATTTTTTTCTTTTCAAAATTGATACTCAAAATATTTTGCGAACTTAAATATTTTCCTCTTTATTCATTTGACTCTTATTCAATCTACATACGACTCATGTATTATCCTTGTGTGACCCTTAATATAATTCTCATTCGCGAGTAATTCCTATCGTCTCAATTGCATAAGTATCGCTGTACATGAATTGCATTTAAGATCGCACAGGAATTTAACAGAGGTAAGGGTATTTAATTAGGTCCAGAAAGTATTTTGAGTGACAATTTTATTAAAAAAACAAATATTGTGATATTTTTTATAATTTAAATTTGAAAGTGACATTCCACTTAATTCCCTAATTCTAGTAGGTTAATTATGAAAAAGAAAAGTCACGAGTTGACAAAATTTTTATATATTGGAATTTGATTAATAATTTATTATTATTATTATTATTATTATTATTATTATTATTATTATTATTTTAAAGACAATCAATTACAATAGTTTCCTAACATAATCAATTACAATAATTTCTTCTACCACTGGGCACATGACAACATCATTTCATCTCGCTGTAAACTGGAACCGCAATCACCACAAGAAGGGGACCACCCGAAACTGCAACTCGAAACATAATTTATTGTTAAACGCAATTTCAAATAGTAGGTCTTCTGTGAAATTATTTGTTCACCAAGGATTAATATCTTTTGTAACATAAGTCACCCTTCAATTATCACTACTAATAATAAAAGTCGCGCCTTTTGATGTTATGAGTAATACCTTTTATGTAGCAAAAGTCATACCCTTCAGTTATTACAAGTAATACTCTTTAATAATATAAGTCACATGTTTGGAAGAAAAAAATATAAACCACACCACTTAATCAATTTCACAGATCTAGTGTGAAACTTGTTCACCTTATACTTTGTTTCGGATTTGATCATATGCCCGCAGGTGGGCACAAACTTATATGTCTACCCGCTTATGTGGCGTGCCACATATGCAATTATTTAATTAATTCAATCTTCTCATTAATTATATAAACCTAAACCATAAACTATGAACCCTAAACCATGAACCACTCGGGCCGAGTTCGGATTTGGGTCGGGTTGGATCCGGGTCGGGTAATTTTTTTTTTAATATAATTAATGAAATTAATTATATAAACTTAAACCCTAAACTATGAACCCTAAACCAAGAACCATTCGGGGCGGGTGAACCATGAACCACTCGGCCGGGTTCAGGTTCGGATCGGGTTGAGTTCGGGATGGGTAATTTTTTTTTAATATAATTAATGAAATTGAGTAATATATGAAATATATATAAATAAGAAGGTTGAATTAATTAAAGAAACTAATTAAATAATGGTGGGACCTTGCATATGTGGAGCGCCACATAAGCGATGGACATATAAATTTGTGTCCACCTGCGGGCATATGATCAATTTCGTACTTTGTTTACATAATTGAAAAGATACAAAAATAATTTATTGAGAAGCATATGATGAGGGGTATCGCAATAATAATAAGAGTATGTATATACACTATCACTATTGTTTAAGCATAATTGTTATGTATATATACATAATATCACTATTATTCATATGCATTATCACTGTTTAAAATAATGAAAGAGTTTTTAAATAATGATAATTAATGCATATTAATTCATAGCAATGATATTTGGAGGAAAAAAATTATGTGAACACGGATTCACATAATTTTTTGTCTACCAATAAATTGTATATATTGTTTTTCAAATAAAAAAGGTTGTATTAATTATCTATTAATTATAGCGAATTTTTTCATATATCGAGATTTTTTTGTAAGATATGGTACCGCACTGTATAATTTTGGTACGATAATCCACAATTTTCAATTTTTGGGGAAAAAATGTATATTATTTTCAAATGCAAACCAGTATTCTATATAGAATTTGGCACGTATATCAAATTCTCAATGTGAAATAATATATAATAATATCGTTCAAGATTATACCAAAATGTATGTACGATATCTTAAATATATTTTTATCTAAAATTTCACTATATTGAAAGTTTTGACACGGTATTGGGTTGAAATATTATACCCCGAAATTTTGGTACAATATATGTAGAATGGAATTTTTCAATTTACGATACCAAACCACCCGTAATTATATATTAATTAATATATATATTAAATAGTACTCTCTTCGATCCAAAATATTTATTGTTTTAAGAAATTTACACATGAATTAAAAAAAAATATTATTTTTACACTTTAATTTACTTATACGGTCATTTTTTTGTATATTTGACTAAAGTAAATAATAATAAAAAAGTTGGAATAATATTTAATTTTCTTAATTAGTGCAAAATGACAAACATTTTGGGAAATAAATTTCTTTTTAAAAAGAAAGCATTTTGGATTAGAGGAAGTAATTAAATTTATATTAATTTTTATATTTTATATTTATTCTTTTATTTATTATTTTATTGATGGTCCATTTAGCTCAAAACCATTATAGTTAAAGTTAGGTCTCATTATTAGTGCATGACACAATCTGGGGGCACTATTCAACATTTGACCCATTAAGCCCATGACATATAAAGGCGTTAATGAGTTCTGAACTAGCACATTAATTTAGCAGTGTTAATTGGAGTTGAACTCATATTTAGTCACAATTTTTTACGTGAATGGATTAAGTTCCAAAAAAGTTAAATCCATTGATTTCGTTCTAAGGACCCGCTTGGTTGGGGTAATGAAAGTGGGTAATGAGAATGAATCACTTTTATTGATACTGTTTTATAACTTTGACACACTAGTAATGAAAATTAGAAATAAATAAATAATTACCTTACTCACTCAACCTACCACACATGATATTTATTATTTATGTTCTAATCAAGCAACAATAATACAATCAATAACTTTTAGTGATTGACCCCTCAACAATACTCATTATTATTACCATTCTCGAATCATACCAATCGGCCCTAAATTTTTTGACATTATTCAATTTCAGACCGATACTCGCTCGAAAATTCTGAAAGACGAGGTTCTAGTGCAGGTTATTGACACATGTGAACGGTTTCAGGTCAAATTGCCTACTTGGCGTCCGCATACAATTTATTTTCTTTTAAAAAAGAATTTAGTTAATAAATAAGTTTAATTCAAATTGTAAAAAACAGATAGATGTAAACTCATAGATAGCCGTCATGTCAGCTTACCTGTCAAAAATCTCAAATGTCAAACTATCACGAAGGTAAAAACCATCATTTCATATTTTTTTGGCCAATTTTAGAATTAAAATTGTACATTGAGACTAAATCGATAAATATAACTTTTTCTATGGGACCAAATATGATTTAACGTCCATGAACAAAATTCGAAAGCCTATGTCCAGTAGTCTCCCAAAAAGTCAGAAATTACATAATAAAGGAAATAAAAATTATTCAATCAAGCGAATATTTTTTTTTTGTAAAAAGGCCAAATATTATTAAAGGGTAGAGCATAAGGAATGCTCCCCAAGGAAGTATAAGATCAGAACAACACAAAAACCCTGGAACGGGCTAAGAGAAACACAAGATCGGCTCCCTCAACCAATCGCTAAGGGTAGTCCAACTAAATAAGACTTCATTTGCCTTTAACCAAAAAAACGAAAAAGAACAAATTTTAAAGATACTATCGCAATCCTCAACAATGAGCCCTTTGAACACCACCGAATTACGCAAGGTCCAGATTTGCCAAACCGTAGCATGCCAAATAGTGGTCCATACCTTCCTATGTTTTGGTTCAGCAAGGTTACAATGGTTGTTATAGTGCTCGATTCTGTAGCCACTCCTGCAATGTTGCACACCAAACCAGCTATATATAAACATTTTCCCAAATGATCACGGACTTCGGACAATCGAAGAAAAGATGGTTAGTTTCTTCATCCTGAGACCTGCACAACGGACAACACTTAGAAAAGTTCACATTGAATGCGTTCCTCTTGCACAAGTTCACAATAGTAGGAATTCTGTCTTGAACGAGCTTCCAAGAGAAAGAGGACACTTTGAGAGGCGCAAAGCTGAGCCAAATGGGTCGCAACCAATCCCGGGGAGAGGCGTTCGACAAGCTATCTTCAAGAATAAAAGAATAGGCCGAGCTAACTGTGTAAGTGCCCGATCGAGAAAGTTTCCAGCTCCATGAGTCTTCCTCCGACGACGAGATCAAAAATTTGTCAATTTCGGATAAAAGATCACTGACCAAATTTTCTTCCCAAGTGAAAAGAGCTCGACGCCATTTCCAACTAGCAAATTTGTCGCTTTTGGACCACAAGATTCTATCCGACACCAAGCTCTGAGGTTCCGTCTCAATTCTGAATAACCTGGGAAAGAGAGACTTCAAGTTAGAGCCTCCAATCCACTTATCATGCCAGAACTTCGTATTATTGCCTTTTCTCACAATTCTGGAGCAATTGTTAAGGAACCAGCCTTTCAAAATGATCTTCGAAATCAGGGAAGTCCACCATGGTGACCAATTGGAGCCGGGTTTGTTATTCAAAATGAAGGAATCGAAGCACTCGATCGGTTCCCCGTACTTAGATTTCAGAATATCAGTCCACAAGCAGCCATTTCTTTTCTCCAGGAGGTTCCAACCCCATTTTCCCATGAGAGCATCATTAATTAACCACTATATATACACATATGGTAAATGAAGAGTAAAATATTATAAGCAGCAAAATTAATTAATGATGAATCCTTCAAATTCATTCCCATCGGAAAATCCCACATTCCGTGATGATTTTTTTTGTGACGACATAAAATTCGTCACATTATGTTAACTAAAGGTGACAAATTTAATTTTCGTCACTAAAAAGTGAGAATTTGTGAAAATTTTTGTTTTTGTCACCACTGATGTTTTTTTTTCGTCACTAATTCAAAATTTTCATGACAAAAATAAGAAATTCATCATAATAAACTTTGGTGACGATATTTATAATATTTAGTGACGATATTCAACGTCATGAAAATTTGTATTTTTATGACAACTATATGTTTTGTCATTAATTATTCAAAAGAATTGGTGACGCACTTAATTCGTCGCTAATTGTTCAAAATCATTAGTGACATATTCTTTTGTCACCAATATTAATATATAGTGACGATTAAAAATCATTTTTTAATGACGCACTTATTTCGTTATAATATTATTCGACGACTAACTTCATTTTAATTAGTGACAATCAATATTGGTCATATAATATAAAATTTTCATGATGATTTTATGTTTCGTCGTTAATTGTTCATAGTAATTAGTACATATTCTTTCGTCACCAATATTTACATATAGTGACGATTAATAATCATTTTTAATGACGCGCTTATTTCTTCACAATATTATTCGGTGACATCTTCATTTTAATTAGTGACGATCAATATTGGTCATATAATATTCAATTTTCATGACGATTTTATGTTTCGTCATTAATTGTTCATAGTAAATAGTGGCATAGTATTTCGTCACCAATATTTATATATGGTGACGATTAAAAAATAATTTTTTTCATATAAAATATAGATTTTATTAAATAAAACTGCGAATATAAAATTTATTAAAAAAATTTGTTTATTAAGGTTCGAACACAAAATCTTTCAATTAAACTTGACAAATAACCACCAAATAAGCTAGACAATTTTTTATTTTATTTTGATGTTTATTATTTATTATCTTTTCACCATTAATTAATTTTTCTGCATAAAATATAAATTATATTAAAAAATTGAAAAATATGAATTTTCATCCATCAGTGTTTGAACACGGGACCTTTTACCTAAAGAGGATAACTACACCACTGGACCAAACACTACATTTGTCTTAAGTATTTTAATAAAAATATTTGAATCAATTTTTCAATATAAAAAATAAATACATCAATGGGAATTGAACCTATGACCTCTCTAACAAATAACATGGAATTCTCAATTACTCCCAATTAAATTCTTGGAAAGTGGATAACTATCTTGGAAAGTTGATAACTAAAAAAGAAATTAAATTCTTGGAAAGTGGATAACTAAAAATTTGGGGTGAGAGAGGCTCGAACTCTCGACCTCAAGATGACTCAAAACTATGAGAACCACGCACTAGACAACTGCATCACCACCACACATGTAATTTTTGATGTTATAGTTTTTTAACTAGAGAACTACTAGGATTCTTAAAACAAAACCCCCAATTTCTTCCACCATAGCCTGCGTGTATCCCCAATTTTGGCGTGAATCCAAACTGAATTTGCGTGAATTTTGTGTATGTGAAGTTTGGCGCATTCAACAACCAGAATTAGCGACGAAATTTATTGTTACCATAAAAATATGAAAAACACCTAACTAAAGCTACCAAGTATGCTAAACATCTTTATTGTTAAAGTTTAAATTTATTATATATTAATTTTAAGTATCAATTTTTCAATATAAAAAATAAATACACTAATGGTAATTGAACCTAAGATCTTCTAACAAATAACTTACCTAATGCCCAACTAAACTAGACAAAGATTGTTTACTTAAAAATCTAAAAATATTTTATTTATTTACTTCTAGGGAAACTTTCAAAAAAAAATATTTAGCAAATTAATTTCAGTCTTTTAACCTGATTTTTTTTAATAATACTCTTTTATAATATAAATTATATCCTTCAGTATCACGATTAATTATTCTTTTTTAATATAAGTCATACTCTTTAAATATCATGATTAGTAAAAGTTACACTCTTCGTTATCACGACTAATACTCTTTTGTAGTATAAGTTACACTCTTTAGTATCACGACTAATACCCTTTTGTAATATAAGTCATACCCTTAAGTATCATGACTAATAGCCTTTTGTAGCATAAATTACACTCATCAGTATCACAACTAATACCCTTTTATAATATAAGTCATACCCTTCAGTTATCACGACTAATACCATGTTGTAGTATAAGTTACACTTTTCAGTATCATGACTAATACCCTTTTGTAATATAAGTTGCACTCTTCAGTATCACGACTAATACCCTTTTGTAATATAAGTTGCACTCTTCAGTATCACGACTAATACCCTTTTGTAATATAAATTACACCCTTCAGTTATCACGATTAATACACTTTTGTAGTATAAGTTACAATATTTAGTATCACGACTAATACCCTTTTGTAATATAAGTCATACCCTTTAGTTATCACGATTAATACCCTGTTGTAGTATAAGTTACACTCTTTAGTATCACGACTAATACCCTTTTGTAATATAAGTTACACTCTTCAGTATCACGACTAATACCCTTTTATAATATAAGTTACACTCTTCATTATCACGACTAATACTCTTTTGTAATATAAGTTACACCCTTCAGTTACCATGACTAATAGCCTCATGTAGTATAAGTTACACTATTCAGTATCATGATTAATATCTTTTTGTAATATAAGTCATACCCTTCAATTATCACGACTAATACCCTGTCGTAGTATAAGTTACACTCTTCAGTATCACGGCAAATATCCTTTTGTAATATAAGTCACACTCTTCATGATCACGACTAATACCTTTTTGTAATATAAGTCACACTCTTCAGTATCACTACTAATACCCTTTTGTAATATAAGTCATACCCTTCAATTATCACGATTAATATCATGTTGTAGTATAAGTTACACTCTTCAGTATCACGACTAATACCCTTTTGTAATATAAGTCACACTCTTCAGTATCACGACTAATACCCTTTTGTAATATAAGCTACACCATTCAATTATCACGACTAATATCCTCTTGTAGTATAAGTTACACTTGTCAGTATCACGACTAATACCCTTTTGTAATATAAGTCATACTTTTCAGTATTATGACTAATACCCTCTTATAATATAACTTACACTCGTCAGTATCATGACTAATACCCTTTTGTAATATAAGTCATACACTTTTGTTATCACGACTAATACCTCTTAGTTTGTAATATAAATCATACACTTTAATTATCACAACTAATATCCTTTTATAATATTAGTTATTACCTCTCAGTATCACAATTAATACATAATACGATATGCAGATACACACCATTTAATTCTTAAAAGGTGATGAATACAACCCTAGCATTTTCAATTCCATTGAACCCCCATTTCCGCCTTCTCTGATTCCTAATTCCTAAATTCCCAAACACGATTCCGTCGTCGCCTTTTTCCCAGTTTTGCCGCCTGCAATCGTCTTCGCCATGCAGCAGCCACCTGCATTCAACTTTGTCACGCCACCGCCACCGCCGCCTGCATTCATCTCTGTCGCGCCGCCGCCCTCGTCATTGTATTCTCCCACACAGCCGTCGCGGTGTGTTTCAATTATTTTGATGGTGCGATTTCAAATTTGTAATGTCTTCTCTCCCCCCCTTTCTTCAATTCATGAATTTTTCTTCAAATTGATGTTGAGGTTGCTGCAAATTTGGGGTTTCAAGTTGAGTTTTGTCAAATTATGCTGACATTGGGGTTTCTGCAAATTTGGGATTCCGTAAAATTTTGGGGTTTCTAGTTGAATGTTGTCTAATTTTTTAGGAGAAAAACAGAGTGAGATCGCGTTCGCCCACACGATCTGTCTGACTATGTGATCACATTCATGATCGTCGATGGTGGAATCTAGCTTCGGAGAACTCGATGACGCTTTCTTGCAGGTCTATTACACCACAAACTCATAATCTCGTGCAATATGATTTTCGCAATCTTTCTGTATATGGAAGTTTTGCTCTATTTAGTTTTGCTAAACATTTGATATTGGGTTTATATATGTGTATAGACTCAGACGAGAATTTATCTTGGAAACCTTCTCAACATGAGATTGGATGAAGATTTGCCTCTATCTGATTTGCTTCAATATGGAGAAATATTGTTAGTTCTTTATTCTCTCTTGTTATGTTTTAATTCTTGTAAGTGGTTTCTGTTGAAAAACTGAGAAAAATATAAAATAGTTGTAAGTAGGCTGATAATTATTCCCAGTAGGCCGATGGTTGCTGCCATGAGGTTTATAAGTACTTCCATGGAATATTGGTAGCAGATATTCTCTCTCATTATATTTTATATGTGGATAGTGATATCTTAGTTTTTTGGGTTTTCCATGATTTCATTTGTTACCAATTAATACTGGTATAGTCTAAGTGGAAAAGCAGGTTTAATTAAGGCGTTGGTGAAGGATGAGCAACATGAAATCTATAAATAGCCACAAGAGAAAGAATTAGCTCTATAAATATCCATAGGAGAAAGAATTAGCCCTTTGAGATATAATATGATGTTTGAAAATCTGTCAAGGTTTGGCCAATAGGTCTTTGGATTTCTAAAAGGCAATGTTATTTAATTATGTGTTAGCATATATTAGTTTTGTCTCATTCTCGTATCACATTTACTAATTTTCATGTATCACCTTTTCTTTGCAAGCTCTATCTTAAGTTGTTTGTTGGGTTTTGTTCATTGTTTTATTTGAATATGCAGGGTAAGATTAAAGATATTGAGATAAAAGGGCATACTGATAGTTTGGATCAGTTATGTTGGGATCCAAAAATGCAGATTTGATAGCAATAGCATTGGGTGATAAGGTTGTTCGCCTTGTGGGATTCTCATAGTAAGTCATGATGCATTAACTACTTTTATGAAGTTTCTACATCCATGGCTGATGTTTCTACGTCCATAACTACTTTTATGATGTTTCTACATCCCAAATATGTCATAACCAGCTATCTCCAATTGAAGAACAACTTAAATTAGCTCTCACCCTTTCTCTCTCCTTTTTTGTGCGAAAACTAAGAAACCTAAATCGATTCAAAGCAAAGAAATGGAAGCATAAACCGAATCGATTCAGAGCAAATTTTGAAGTATAAAGTTTAACCCGATTCAAAAAGTGTTGGAATAAAGGTTTTTCATTTTCTTATTTCTCATTTTCTGGCTTGAAATTGTTATATATGGATTCCTATTTGAAAGAGCTTTTTTATATGTGCAATATTACATGTATTTATGTGTTTGCCTGAATTCCTTATAATGTCTAGTACTAGGTTTATCCCTTCAAAATAGCTGAAGTTTATCTCTATTTACATACTTTAAAATCTGTGCAAAACCATCTTAATTCTGTTTTTTGTTATATTTAGTTCTTTTTCATAACTCTCTTTAAGGTTCTGATTTAACTATGGTCAATATTGCATGGAAGATGTCGAGAGAATCTTAAAGAAGATGAGTCTAGTGTTAATCTTAAAGAATCTTAAGAAATGATAATGAGATAATCTAGATTTCAAAGTAAGTCTAGTATTTATGCCTATGTTTCGTATTTGTAATATCTGATCTTGTGTAATAGTGATCTTGAGGAGGCAAGTTATTAAGGTCCAATGAATTTTCCTCTAAAGATCTCCTGAAAAAACAATAACAAAAGTAGTTATTTAGAAAAATGGGCAAAGATTTCTGAATTAAGTGAAGATGGAAAATGGTCAAAGATTTCTGATCTTGTCTAATTGATATATGATCAGATCAGTAGTACCTTTCAGAAATTATTAAGTCCTCATTATTATTCATGTACTTTGTGCAGACGAAAGACTGCCTACTTCTTGACGGTATCGTTGTGTATCAAGTGTCGGATATAATAAGGCTTTTTGGTGATAATGATATAATTAATTGGAGAATAAATAGATAAGAAACAGCCTAATGATGGAATTTTATTTACTTAATCAGATTCCTGAACTGCTGTAAATTTTATTAAGATATAATGGTGTTAATGGGTTGATTGACTTGAAATGTGTTGCATGTTATAATGGGTAAATTATGTTAATTACCTGCCATCTGAACGGTTTGCTTACATTCAACAAACCACGTAAGATTTATTGTACGTGAATAACGTGACACAAATTTATACAGACTTACTAGTTACCATTTGATAGATAAAGATGACACAAATCGTTGCGTGGGCAAATTCTTGTATACACTAGTTGCACGGTACCATATTAGTTGTTATTATTTAACAATACTTTCACTGAACATTAAAGCCCATATGTCCACTAATTCGGTCATCATGAATAAAACAAGGCAGTAGCTTAGCTACATACATGGAAAATAGAAAGAGATAGATGGCTGAAATAAAATAAAATAGAGGTGATATATAAATCTGTAGCTTACTATCTTTGTTTGAGATGGGAGAGAAGTTAGAGCTTGGAAAATTATAAGAGAGACTTGAGTTAGGGAGTGAGGTGGCCTACGTTGCCTTGTGTTTCTCTGCTTAAATTTGGGTAAAGATTATTTACTGAACTAAACTAACCTCTACTGAAATTCTGGATTTTGCTTTGAGACTTGCCATGTGAGGTTAATGTGTGTCATGTTGTGGCATGTCTGGTTTTATTGGATATTCGCAGGCCTTTAATCCCAAATAATTTAGATAGACTAAATGCTCCTGAATTCGAAATTAAGGCTAGATACCTGGAATTAGAGAGGTTTGTTTCACATTTCATCTTTTCTATGTCACTGGATTCTTAAGTTTTCGGGTTTTGTTTATCAATCTCAGTTGTGAGAGCATTCATGTGTATGATTTTTAAATTCTTTTTGTTGATTTTCTGTGATAGTTTGAGTGGTTTCGTTTTGATTTTTGATGTTTGAACAGTTCATTTTGTTTGATTTAACAACGAGAAAATAACTTTTTTATGATGAATAGAGTATGACGTTAGAAAATATGACATAAGCTTTGTAGTTCTTATTTCATGATTTTCTTAACTTGGTGAGCTGTGTGGTTTAATTTATATGTACGTGTGCAATTAGAATGTAGTTTCATAGGTGGTTGCTTGTTTATCCCTTTTGTGTAGTATATTATATAAAAGGAACTTTAGATATTTAACTTGTAAATGATAAATAAGCAGAGCAATAAGCATAATGAATTTGACAAAATGAGCAACTTTTCCCATAATTTTCTCACCCAAACATATCACGTTGAGTTCTTACTTTGCCACCATTTGATGTTTGCCATCAGGAATCGCAAACATAACAATGGGCTTTGAAGGTCGAACCTTAGGGGCATCACATTGGTAATTCCCTTTCATATCTCTTCAATTTTCCGATAGAGTTTCTAATCATTGACTTTCTCACAGTTATGTTGGTAAGTATCTATTTTGATCTCAAATGAAATAGATTTAATTTAACTGAAGGTCTTGTTCAGAAGAATGTTTGAATGTTGTCCTGATGTTATTTTGCCATGAAATATCGTCTATCCGGTCCATGCTCCAAATTGCAAAGATTATGATATACTCCCTTAGTAGTAGAACAACTCAACTTCAATTTGTATAAGTCATGATATTCTCTTTTCTGAATTCACTTATCTAAAGTGGGTGCTCCATCGTAGATAAAGGATGTAAATCCATCACATTAGAAGATGCCTTTTGTAAGCAGTATCCTATATCTGATTATTTGTTTACTTGTCATCTTTCTGATTCTCATAGAGTATTCACAGCCCCTATTTCCCAGATAATTGAACATAAGACCTGATTATATGTCAATAATTAAATCATATAAACATTAAAAGAAGATAATTATTGGTTTTATGAATATTTTATTTCAGTCTTGGGTATGGTGATGAAGTAGCTGAATTTTAATAATTTTTTGTAGTCTCTTGAACTTAAAGAACCTTGCGATCGGATTTACTTGTATGAGCAAACCCACAGTACAGAGAATAATGGGTGGATATCTGACAAGGCAAAACAAAATTGGGTAAGTCATGTAGACATTTATGATATTTGATTATGTTATTATTGAGGTTAATTTACTTCTTTTTCAATTCAGTTGATTATTTTATTTACTTTATTTATGCTTAAATACCAGGAAACGATGAAACGTAAGCGAGATGAATATGTTGAGCTCGGAATAGAGAAGACCGAACCTGAGATAGTCTTGGAGGTGTTGGGCCATGGGGCTGGATATACCAAAGGGTATGGTTACGATTCAAAGCCTCCAAGTAGTTGGAGTTCATTGCACAATTCTTCTGTTGAATATGAAGATGAGCTAAGAGAAACAACGGAAGAGTTGCAACAGTGTAGAGCTCAAGTGGAAGAACTACAAACTCAAGTAACTAGCTTGAAAGAGGACCTGGCTACACAAAATGAAAATCTGACTGCCAAACTCTCTGAGCAAAATGACATTCTCAATGTAAAACTCTCTGAGCAAAATGCAGCTATGAACAAACTAATAGCTTTTATGAGGGAGAAAGGGATTGACATATAATTAAGCTTAGCTTCTATTTTTTTTTTATGAGTTTTTGGTTCTTATTGTTTTTCTTTAGCCTTTACTTTATTATTTTCATTTTTTTTTAGTAGTACTACTCATATGTGTAGCTTTGAAGCTGGATGTGTTAGAAGAGGGCAGATATGATGATTTATTTGTGTTCAACATGTGTAACAAATAAGGGAATGTGGTTCTCTAATTTCTCACCCTTGAGATTAGGTCTTGTAGATGTTATTTCGAAGTGCAATTAGGTCTTGTAGACGCTGCAATTTCTGATTTTTTGGAGCATTGCAACTGCTGATTTGATTCAAACATAAATGTGGATATGTGTGTGATACAATTTATATTTTAGCCAAGATATACGTGTATTGCGTGTATATAGATAGTGGTAGTACTATACTTTGTATATTTCACTACCAAATTGTGCTAGTTATGGTGTGTTAAGTAAACATTGATGCATTATAGTTCATTGATGTAATGATTAATAGAAGTTTGTTAGAGTATCAGCTTTTTCACCTAAAACTATTAGTTCAGATACTGTTAGGTATCAGTTCTGGAAGTATTCAAGTACCAGCTTGAATACTTCCAGAACTGATACCTAATAGTATCTGAACTAATACTTTTAGGTGAAAAAGCTGGTACTCTTACAAACTTTAAAAAGCTCATAGAATGCCATGAACAAATGCAATTTTTCAAGTAAGAAAGCTTGTGAAAAGCTCTCTATCTTTTTGGCTATACTATTAGTATTCTTTCACTGTTTGCCTGCTATGGGAGCAGGTTCATATATTTAATTGACTTTAAGTGCAGAAAAAATTTCATTGTGCTAAGATTTTTTGATGACAAATACTGATTTACAATCCAGAAGAAAGGAGAAAAGTTATGCTTCATCAGAGTTAACTGAAAGTGTTTACTCCATGTTGGATAGAAACAATATATACATAACCTTATCACTATGATGAATACTTCTGGTTTGCAGAATGATGCATATATTGAAAACTTTAATTCTAGTGCATTGAGTATGAAACCTACTAATGGTGCTTCTAGTCTGAATTTGGGGATGGTTTTTGAACCCAACCATGCTACTTTTTTGACCCCTAATGCCTAGGATTTGAATGCTAAATCATTTACTCAATCTTAGATTTTGATTATGCCTTGGATTTTGATTATTTGACCCCTAATGCCTTGGATTTTGATTTTGGTAAGTGTATTTGTGCATTTAAAGTTTAGGATTATCATTTTCTTGATACTTTACGGAGTTATGCTTTCTTGTAAATTCATCTGATGGTATTTTTTTTATTGGTGATATCTAAGGAGGAGAAGATTTCAGATTCGTCGTTTGAAGTGCATGGAAATTATTTTTGAAGACATATAAGACTTTTTTTTTTTGTTTATTGTTTCATGTAGTTTTCATAACAAAGATTGTTGTTTGGTTTCTATTGCTTGAATGAGTTTTTTGTTAATGCATTTTTTTTAATCTTTAATTAATTTAGTTTTTGTTGTAATATTTATTATTTAGTATTATTAGTGATTTAATATATATAAAAATTCAAATAAATTGATAATAAAAGTAATTATTTCACGATAAAATAAATGCGTCACAATATGTATCATTTTTATGACGAAATAATAGTCACGGTATGTTAATTAGTCATGACGATATATGTTGTTACTATATCAATTTTTTTTGTGACGATTATCATCATCG
Source organism: Stenogyne calaminthoides (assembly GCA_037126765.1). NCBI lineage: Eukaryota > Viridiplantae > Streptophyta > Magnoliopsida > Lamiales > Lamiaceae > Stenogyne > Stenogyne calaminthoides. The sequence continues at coordinate 6,920,320 of JBBCBC010000016.1, read as the reverse complement.
TCACTGAATAATATTTTTTAATGATAAAATATTTTGTCACCATTTGTACATCTGTAACGACGATGAATATTTCGTCACTAAAGTTCATTTTTTTGTGGCGAAATTCAGTTGTCATTATCTATATATATAACCACGATCATTTTTTTTGTCATTTTTTTGCAATTCTTTCATGACGAGAAAATGTCAAATATGACGAACAATATATTGTCACCAAATCTAAACTTCTAGTGATGATTATTATTTTCGTCATTAAATAATACATTATAGTGACAAAAATAATTCGTCATAATTTCTACATAATTTTGCGACAATAAAAATTTTGTCACTAAATCATAAAATTTAGTGACAAATTTTATCGTCATTTTATATGTACACATATAATGACAATCAATATTTTATCACCGAATAACAACTCTTTCTTGACGAATATAGAAAATGCGACAAAATAACCAAGCTAATTGTGACAAAATTAACGTCACTAAAGTAACTTTTTTTGTGACAATTATTTATACCGTCACGTAAAATTGAACTTTAGTGAAGAAACATCATATTAAGCGACAATTTTTTGATGCCTAAAGTGACAATTTATGCGTCACAATAGATGGAAACATATAGGGACGATGACCTTTTCACGACGAATTAATATACTGTCACATTTTTCATAATACCACGCACTATAAATGACGATCTATGCCACACAAAAAAATCGTCACAAATTATCAATTGTGACGAAAAATGATGTTTCAGTGACGAATTTTTTCGTCACGATTTCTCAAATTTCCTGTAGTAAGAAGCATGTGCCTTCGCCATGAACCTGACTACTGCTTCTGTGCTCCATGCAGCACTCAAAACCGCCATTGAACTCGACCTGCTCGATCTCATCAAGAAAGCGGGCCCCGCAGCCTTCGTTTCCCCTGCGGAACTTGCCGCCCAAGTCGCCGCCACCAACCCGGACGCCCCCGCCGTGTTGGACAGGATCCTCCGCCTTCTGGCGGCCAACAACATTCTAGATTGCAAACTCAAAACGCTCCCTCACGGCGGCGTCGAGCGCCTCTATTCTTTGTCGCCATTTTCCAAGTTCCTGACAAAGAATGATGATGGCGTTTCCTTGGCTCCTCTTTTGCTCATAACCCAAGACAAGATCTTCATGGAAACCTGGTAATTATATCTATATATATAGTTGGCAAGATGTACTATAAAACTTGTTCATAGTATGAATTTTTTTATTTTTTATTTTTACTTTATCCTCAGTTTCACTGAACATGAGAAGAAAAGTTTTTTGGTCTTATAACTTTGTTGTTATTCGATTTTCATCCCAAAAAATTTAACTATCCAATTTTGGTCCTCTGACTATTTCGGTTGTCCAATTTTGATCCCATTGTAGCCAGAAAATTAAATAGAAATTTTTTTCATTTTCGATCATGCACAAGTCACGTATTGGTTAAAATTTCGGGTTCCCGAGCTCGTAGATGACGTGGACACTGATCATTAAAAGAAAATTTTATTTTTCTAAAACATTAGACGGAATAAGAAAATTTCATATTTCTAAATCATTAGAAGGAATTAGAAAATTTCTCCTAAGTGCGGAAAAAATGAATTTTTAGTGTCCACGTTAACTACGAGCTCTAGAAACCCCAATTTTAATCGTTATATGACTTACGCGCAATAAAAAAAGACAAAATTTTATGTTTTCCGACAAAAGTGTGACCAAAATTGGACAATCGAGATAGTTATGGGACCAAAATTGGATAGTCAAAATTTTTGAAAAGAAAATCGAATTACGGGAAAGTTTGGTTTCTCCACTGAACAGTAATCAGTTGCATGTTTTCAATGAATAATATCTCTGTTTTTACCAAACATTATTATTTGGTCTGTACTGTGGTTTATCTAAGCAGTATTACTTATTTCTATTGAAGTGTTTTTTTTTTATTGGTCAATTAAATTTTTTTATTAAAAGAGATGCAGTCAAGAGTATAAGACATACTCTGGCTACTTAAAACAACAATAGTTACACCATGTTCTATCAGTGAACAAAAGCTCCCAGAACATAAAAAAGAAGCATAATACTAGCACCTATTCAGAATTAAGACCTCAAATTAGTCGCCCAAGCCTGAAACGAGACTTGGTTGAAATCCTTGTCTTTCACAGATAGCCACGATCAAACTCTTGCCTTTATCTCGTCCCATGCTTTGTCCAGATTGGGCTCCCCATTATTGAAAATGAAATCATTACGAAGTTTCCAAATTACCCATACAATTCCGATCCATAAAGTATCTGCCATTTTCGAAGCCTGCCCATTTCCCAATAGTGCGCTATGTTGAGTAAAGTGTTGTATTGGCTCCGAGTGAGCAGCCAATAGCAACCCCGCCCATTGATAGTATTTTGTCCAAATTCCATAGGAGAAGGAGCAACGAAAGAAAAGATGAGATATGGACTCGTCTTCCTCATTGCAAAAAACGCACCTCGGATTTCCATTGATGTGGAGTCCTCCTCTTCTCAGCAGGTTGTCTTTAGTCGCCAATCTTCCTCGTAGTAATTTCCAAACAATTGCTTGGACTCGGGAAGGAGCATAGCTCTTCCAAAGTCGCTTGAAAGCATTCATCCGTAGCACGTCTTCCTCCACAGCATGTCGGTTCTGCACCAGAATTTCATAGGCTCGGTTCGTAGAGTAGACACCGTTGTTTGAAAGCTGCCACCTCCAAAGATCTTGAACTCCTTGACGTAAATGGTACCTGTTAAGAATAAGAACAAGCAGCTCCACCATAGATGACTCTCTAGCTAGAAGATTTCTTGACCAATTAAAATCCCACACCCACCCCCCAATGACCCATGTCCCTCACCAACGCATCCTTTTGAAGACTCAACCTAAATAACCTCTTAAAAATGACCCCCAACACACCCTCCTCTACCCAATTATCCTTCCAAAAGAGAGTCCCTGACCCATCCCCCACAATTTTCTTGAACTCAGTACACAACCCTCCCCTCTCGACATTACCATACAACTCACACACATCACTCCACCACCCTAACCATTTTTTGCTCACTCCCCTCACTCCCCCACTCCCTCGTCTTCCCATCCCAACCCCAACATCCCCACTCAAACCTCCATACTTCGACTTAATAACCCTCGACCATAACCTCTCCGGCTCACTAAGGAATCTCCACACCCATTTTCCCAACAAAACCCGATTGAACACCCCCAAATTTTTTACCCCAAGGCCCCCACAAGATTTTTTTTTACAAACATCCTCCCATTTTACCCATGTGATTTTGCTCTTATTCTCACACCCCCCCCATAAAAAATTACGTTGTAAACACACAATTTCACTAAGGGTATTCTTTGGTATACCTTGAAGAAAGATAGACAGTAGATCGGTATGGCGGAAAGAACCGCTTGGATTAATGTGATTCTGCCTCCAAAAGACATTTGTTTGTCGTTCCATCTAGCTAACCGGATTCTGATTTTTTCAACCAATTTCGCCCAAGAGGTGGCATTACGGTGGTTGATGCCCACATTAAGCCCCAAATAAGATAGGGCTCCAACCCCCAATATTACAGTTGACTGTCCTTGCCATTTCAGCAAGCAAAGTAAGTTCCACATTGATGCCCCAAATGCTTCATTTATTAAAATTCACTGCAAGGCCCGAAAGGAGCTCAAACATGCACAGAATATACTTGATTGTCCTTGCCATATCTATTGAAGTGTATCATTTACTTCAATTTCATACTTTGAACAAATTTTACAGGAGAATTACTCAAATATTTATCTTTTAGTAATTTATATAATGTATTTGTAGGCAGCATCTAAAAGATTCAGTTATGGAGGGAGGAGTCCCATTTGAGAGAGCATACTGTATGAGTGCATTCGAATACCCAGCTACGGATCCCAGAGTGAATAAAGTTTTTAACAGTGGTATGTCTGAACAATCCAATATTTTTATGAAGAGAATTGTTCAAGTTTACAAAGGATTTGAAGGCCTGAAAACATTGGTGGATGTTGGTGACGGAATCAGCACTTCACTTAAAATGATCACATCCAAATATCCGTCAATTAAGGGCATCAATTTCGATTTGCCCCATGTCATTCATGATGCTCCATCTTATCCGGGTACGTACAAATTAATTATTTCATCGCCTATTTTTATTTTTTATCTCCAACTTTTATTTTTAAAATTTTAAGCTAGCTAAATTAATATAGCTTGATTTTAATGGCAAATTACGCGTGTAGGGGTGGAGCACGTGAGTGGAGACATGTTTGTTAAAGTGCCTAGTGGAGATGCAATTTTCATGAAGGTTACCCTACAACTAATTTATTTTTATTGATCTTCAATATATTTTATATATATAGGCTACGTCTTGTTGTTGAGGGAAATTAAATAAATGGATTATTCCCGACCCTCTCTACAAGTTTGAGCTTTTAGATGAGACGGAATTCTCTCATGATATCAGAGCTTAGACTCGCCCAGATCCTGGATTCGATTCATGTGGACGCACTCCACCCATTTAAATTGTCCACTCGTTGGGTCTCCTCCCCAAAGAGCGGAAGCAACGATTCGGCCCACGAGTGAGGGGGAGTGTTGAGGGAAATTAAATAAATGGATTATTCCCGACCCTCTCTACAAGTTCGAGCTTTTAGATGAGACGGTAAAAGTGATGTTTTCTTTTTTGTCATCTAACTGTCCACACTAGATTCCCCATGATTGGGGCGATGCTCAGTGCTTGACACTCTTGAAAAATTGTCATGAAGCCCTCCCACAAAATGGAAAAGTGATTATTGCAGATCGCGTTCTTCCAGAATTTCCAGAAAAGAACTTATTGGCATCCAACGACTTTGCTGTTGACTTGATTATGTTAGCTTACTACTCAGGGGGAAAAGAAAGGACAGAAAGAGAATTTCAAACCCTGGCAAAAGCTTCAGGTTTCAAGGAATTTCGCAAAGTTTTATCTTGTTTCAATATTTGGATTATGGAACTCTACAAATAAATCTATGAAAATGATGTTTTAATTCCAATAAAGATTTGCAATATTTCAACGCCGTGCCATTTATGGTGTAATAAGGCAAGCTGGACTCTATTCCATTAATTGTCATGATGTTCAACGGACTCCTTTTCTTTATCCATAATATTCCCAATTAATAAACGCCTTCGATCTACTGTTGCAATTCAATTCCCATCTTTTTCGATGCATAATAATAGGCTTAATTTTGAGTAAAATTATAAAATTTTTGTTTAATCGCTTAGATATACTTCCAAAAAAATAATTACTTTTAAATATAATTGCAAATTAAGTATCTAGGGGTACGCAAAAAATTACCAAAACCGAAATGTAATATGAAATTTGGTTGGATTTTCAATTAAATGGTCGGTTTTAAATTATATATATATATATATATATATATAATAGTTTATAACTTCTAACATCTAACAACTAACTTTGTCCGATCAAAAAAAAATATAGTGATAATTTTTACATATAACAATAATAGTGTTCATACAGAAAACTTAACAATAAAAATATTACCGTGTTTAATAAGAATTTTTTTAATATATTTATATCAAAATATATAAATATTAGTAATTTTTTAGGTATTCAATATACACCAATATTTTTTCTATAAAACAATATTTACATTTCATATTAATGGAAACTTTAGTATTTAGCATATTGAAGAACATGATTTTTGGAGATATGAAAAGTAAACAAGAGAAGCACATAATTCATGTATATTAAACTTTATTATTAATCATAATATTGTATATAATTCTTAAAATTATCAAAGTAATTTATACTATGTGTGTATATAGGGGTGGGGGTCATGCCCCTTGAACAAAGAGTGGCTCCGCCACTGAATTCATGTATAGACCTGCGAGAGTGTTCATCTAGTTATTTTGGTTTTTCAATTTATCCCAACTACACAAACCGAGCCTCAAGCGCAATAATGTGTGTTCATCCATGAGACAGAGACGAAGCTGTGTTTGATTTGCTTTCAGCTACAAAATAAATATGGAACTATGGTCTTCCATCTTTGATCATTGGAGATAGATCTCCCTTTGAGCTTCTATTCTATGTGGCTCCAAACTATATATGGTCAGTTTCATCCTTTTGGGTATTGTGTGTTTCCTTGTCTCCGTGATTATGCTGCAAATGAATTGGAACCTCAAAGTGTACCTTGTGTTTAATTTTATGGGTTACAACAACATTCACAAAGGGTTTCAATCATCTGATACCATGTGAGTGAACAGTGGCGGACCCAGGATTTTAAAACTGGGGGTACGACGGGGTATTAATCAATCGACAATTTTTGTAAAAAAAATCATAGACATTATTTTATATATAGATGCACATAGAATAAAATTAAATTTGCATATAAATATGATAAATGCATACAATAAGAATTTCTTTGAGATTTCATTTTTTCTTAAGCATAAATTGACGAAATCGGGTTACTTTTCCTTTCCCTTTGCCTTAATTTTTTGTATTTCAACCCTCATTTTTTAATTAAATTATTAATACAAATTAAATATACAATCATAAATGACAAGCCCTCAGAGTAAAATAGTTTATTCACTGGGAGTTTCATATACAGATTACAGGCCTAATTATATATACACAATTAGGAGAATCCTATACAAGGAAAAATAATTTACATTATTTAATGTACAATAATTTCAAATAGGAAGTTAAAGATAAGATTCTATAATTACTGCATGAAATCGGGAGGAACTCTCATTGTCAGAATCAATTTCTTTTTTAAAGAGGTGAAGCCAACTTTTTTAAAAAAATAAACGGCTCGAGGATAACTAGTATTTTAAAAAACCACCTTACTCTAATACTCTTTTAAAAATGGGGAAAATGTTCTTTTAGGACACTAATTTAGGGAGGACTGTGTTTCAAAGACAATAATATTACGAATTTGAAAATTTAAGACAATATGTTTTAAAATAAGTAAATATAGGATATATATTTTAAAATTTATAAATGTGGGACAATCGAGCCCGAACAAACTCAAATCGATTGTCCTACATTTACAGGATTCTAAAACATATTGTCCTATATTTATAAGTTTTAAAACACATTGTCCTACATTTCCAAACTCGTAAAATTATTATCCTAAAAAAATAACCCCTTAAATTACTGTCCATTTTAACAAACTTGGAACAAATTGAAGAAGAAGAATCTTTGATATATTGAATAACCGTGTGTTTACAAATCTGAAGAAGATGAAATGGAAAAGTGAATTTGATTTAATCTAACGAGCCCTATATAAAGGGGGGGGGGGGGAGGAAATAGAATAACTACTCTGACTATTTTAACTAACTCTTTAACTCTACAAATGGAATAACAACTTATACAAAGTGGAATAACAACTCTTTAAGTGTGAAGAACACTTTTACTCTTTAGACCCCTCCTCAAAATGAGAGTGAATGTTGAGAAGTCTCATTTTGGACTTGAAGGTGTTGAAAGTGGTGGGAAGAAGTGGCTTTGTAAGTATGTTTGCCAGATTTTCTTCGGTAGGAATATGTATGATATTGATGGTACCTTCTTTGATCTTGTCTCTTGTAAAGTGGCAATCAATCGATATATGTTTGCTCTTGTCATGTAAACAGGGATTTAAGGCCATCTGGAAGGTTGATTTGCTATCTGTGTATAAAGAAGTTGGTACTTGAACTGGTACCCTCAGGTCTTGTAGGATGTAAATGATCCATTGTATTTCACAGGATGTAGTAGCCATTGCTCTGTATTCAGCCTCTGCTGAGGATCTGCTAACTGTGGTTTGTTTCTATACATCTAGCCCAATCACTGTCAGTATAGGAATGTAATTTGAAATCATTAAAAGAAGAGTAGAAGATACCTAAACCAGGATTGCCTTTAAGATATCTCAACACTCTGTGTACAACAGCCATGTGATCCTTTGATGGATTGCTCATGAATTGAGATAGAGATTGGACAGCATAGGATATGTCTGGTCTGGTTACTGTTAAATAAAGGAGTTTACCAATAATTTTTCTATAAAGCTTAGCATCTGCTGTGTTGGTTTTAGTGGCTTCAACAAGCTGAAGTTTGGAATCCATAGGGGTATTACAAGGTTTGCTACCCAAGTAACCAAAATCATTAAGAAGATCCAGGGTGTATTTTCTTTGACATAATGTGAGACCTTTTTCTGACCTTGCTACTTCAATACCAAGCATATATTTCAACACTCCTAAATCTTTGATTGTAATTTTTTTATGCAAATAAGATTTAACATGCATGATTTCATCCAATGAATCTCCAGTGACAATAAGATCATCCCCATAGCACACAATGATAGTTAAAGAAGTATCTGTTTATTTTGAAAACAAAGAATTATCAGCCTTGGATTGAGCATATCCAATAGCATGTAATGATTCAGAAAGTTTACTAAACCACTGCTTTGAAGCTTGTTTTAGACCATAAAGACTTTTATTCAGTTTGCAAACCCTTGACTCATGTGCATCACAATAACCAGGAGGTGGAATCATATAAATTTCTTCACTCAAATCACCATGTAAAAAAGCATTATTGACATCAAGTTGATGTACAAACCAATTTCTGGCTATGACAACAGAAAGCAGAATTCTTACTGTAGTAACTTTAGCTACAGGACTAAAAGTATCAAAATAATTCATACCTTCTTGTTGTGTGTAGCCTTTTGCAACCAACCTTGCTTTATATCTTTCTATAGAACCATCCTGCTTATATTTTATATTAAAAACCCATTTGTACCCTATGCATTCTCTATTAGGAGGCAAAGGAACTAAAGACCAGGTCTTAGTCCTTTCTAAAGCATCTAATTCAGCCTTCATGGCTTGTTGCTAATTAGGATTATCTTTTGCTTGATTATAGGTTTTTGGTTCTTGATTTTGAGAAATATAAGCAGTAAAAATCTTATGAGCAAGAGATAATCTATCAGTAGCTAAATAATTAGCAATATCATATTGTTTACTAGTATTAACACCCATTTTTACAACAGAGGCATCATGATTCAAAGACTTGGGTAAAGAAGTTTCATAAACCTTCATATAAGCAGGCTGAGATCTTGACCTAGAAGACCTTCTAACATGATCATCAAGTTCAATAGCCTGGCTATGAGTTGAAATATCAAGTTCAATAGCCTTCCTATCAATAACAACAGGATCGGGTTCAACAGGCTGTCTATCAATATCAATATTTGCAGGTTCAATAGCCTGTCTATCAACATCATAATCAGAAATCTCAGTAAGAATAGGCTGAGGCACATCATGAACAGAAGTATTATCCATGGAATAGTCATCAGAATTTAAAAAGGATTCTCTAGCAACCAGTTGCTGGACAAACTCAAAAGCTCCCTTTTTATCAGCATAGGGAAAGATATGTTCATAAAAAATAACATTTCTAGATATAAACACCTTTCCAGAAGCCAGATCTAGTAACTTATAACCCTTTGTTCCAAATGGATATCCCAAAAACACACATTTGATAGCTCTAGGATCAAATTTGGTTATGTTTGCAGATAAAGTGTTAACAAAACACAGACACCCAAAGCTTTTCAAAAAAGAATAATCAGGTAGCCTTCCATACAATTTTTCAAAAGGAGACAAACCATTTATAACCAAGGAAGGCATCCTATTAATTAAAAAGGCAGCAACTAAGATGCATTCACTCCAATAAACTATAGGCAAAGAGGACTGGAACAACAAAGCTCTAGCAACTTGCAACAAAAGTTGATGTTTCCTTTCTACTAAACCATTTTGTTGAGGTGTTTCCACACAAGAAGTTTGATGAATAATCCCTAAATTGTGATAAAAATCATACAACAAGAATTCAGCACCATTGTCACTTCTTAAGACCTTAATTTTCTTAGAAATTGAGTGAGAACCATATTGTAAAAATTCTCAATAGAGGACCTCACATCAGATTTTGTTTTAAGCAAATAAATCCAAGTGCATCTAGAAAAGTCATCAACAATAGTCAAGAAAAATTTTGCACCAGAATGAGAAATCATAGAAAAGGGCCCCCAAATATCACAATGAATGAGATCAAAACAAGCTTGTGAAGTTGAAACACTAATGGGAAAAGGTTTCTTCTTTTGTTTAGCAAGTGGACAAATATTACATGGAGTATGAATATCAGATGAAGATAAACCTAAACCCTTTATTTTCAACAGTCTATCATGTGAAATATGACCTAGTCTATTATGCCAAAGACTAAAAGTACCAGTTTTTGCAGAAGCTACAGAGTTGACAGAATGAGAGACTCTGAGCAGGTACAAGCCCCCATGCTGTTCAGCAGAACCAATCACCCTGAGGGAGTCCTTGTTCTGCAAAACACAACTTGAAGACATAAAATTAACTGTACAATTTGAGTATCTTGTCAAATGACTAATTGAAAGAAGATTGTATGTAAAATCTGGAACATACAACACATTGTACAAAGTCAAATGTTCATTAAGAACAATTGTACCCATATGGGTTGCTGTAGAGATGGCGTTATTTGGCAAACTAATTTTAATATTAGCCAAAGTTGGAGGAGAAGTAAAGCAATCTAAACTAGAAACCATATGATCTGTGGCCCTTGTGTCCAAGATCCAAGTAAACAACTTATCATGAGTAAGAGAATTAAAACAATAAGAACTACCTCCCTGAATACCTGAAACAGTAGGAACATCAGTCTTGGTGGGAGCACCTATTGGAGCAGTAGGGTGTGCAAAAACACCAACAGCAGAATGCAGAGACTCATGAACAGGCTTCCGAGCTTGCTTAGCCAGGGATAGAAGTTGTTCAAGAAGTTCTTGAGTGATCAGTGGATTAGAGGCTTTCTCAGGTGAAGAGACAGAAGCATTAGCAACCCTTTCTTTCCCTTTACCACCCCTAGGACCCTTCCAACCAGGGGGGTAACCTATCAACTCAAAACATCTATCTACAGAGTGGTCACTCCCATTACAGTTAGTACATTTCAAGCCCTTTTTCTTATCTTTATAAAATCTTGAATTATTGGCCAACATTGCTACAGAATCAGGCATAACAGGATTGGGTAACACTAAAGCTCTCTGAGACTCTTCTTGTAAGAGCAAAGAATACATCTTAGCCAAAGGTGGAAAAGGCTTATGTAACAAAAACTGACTACGAATTGGGGCATATGACTCGCTCAACCCTATAAGAAATTTCATAACACAGTCTTGTTCTTGAGCAGCAGCATACTGCTTAGGGAGATCGCACACATTACCAGCCCCACAATTACAAGTAAAAACAGCCTTATGACTAACATGCTCATCCCATAAGTATTTAAATTCATTGTAATAGGAAACCAAAGATTTAGACCCCTGAGCATTGTTAGTCAATGATTTTTCAAGTTGAAAAATCTTGGACAAATCCGAACATTCATATCGAGCAATCAACTCACTCCAAACCTCACGAGCAGTTTGAAAGTACCTCAAGGTCTTCTTGATTTCAGGAGACACCGAATTGAGAATCCACTGCAGCACTAAATCATTCGCCCGAACATACGCCGCATAAACCACCCTATCATCAGAACTGGGAACCGGAATCGAACCATCCACAAGTGTCAACTTGTTCTTGACGCTCAAACCACGAGCTACAGACTGTCTCCAGGAGATGAAGTTCGCCCCATCCAAGGGCTCTAGGGCAATGGACATCGCAGGGTTATAATTGTGATGAAGAAAGTATGGAGATAGCGGATTAACCGCTGGATCGAGAGACAAAGCTGAAGAACTCGACGCCATCAAAACAGACAAGAATCTGAACAACAAAGAACATAAAAATACCCAAAATCGCAATTGTGATCCAAGAAAAGGACGGATTTCAACAGGAAAATGCTGAAAACAAAAAATCCCAACGAAAATCTGAATCAAACGAATTCGGAATTGAAGAAAGATCGAGTATAAAACACAAAATCAGAAGCGGGAGCTAAAAGAATGGATCGAAAAATGGCATTACCAGTTAAAAAACTGATACCATATTAACAAACTTGGAACAAATTGAAGAAGAAGAATCTTTGGTATATTGAATAACCGTGTGTTTACAAATCTGAAGAAGATGAAATGGAAAAGTGAATTTGATCTAATCTAATGAGCCCTATATATAAGGGGGATAATAACTACTACTCGACTAGTTTAACTAACTCTTTAACTCTACAAATGGAATAGCAACTTATACAAAGTGGAATAACAACTCTTTAAGTGTGAAGAACACTTTTACTCTTTAGAGTCCAAAAAAAACATTATTCCCTTTAAAAATAATCCTTCTTTTATCAATGATGGTCCACCATATTCAAATAAATTTTTACATGATCTTCCTTATCTGTATCAAACTCCTTATTCATCTTGAGAACGAATTCGGTCAATTTCGATACAATGTTTTGTATTTTACCGAGAGCATTGTGGAGAAATATTTTTTTCAGGACCGTAACTTTGGGGGGTGGCAAAAATAGGACCGTAACTTTTTGGGCTGGCAAAATAGGACCGTAACTTTTTAAAAGTGTCAAAATTAGGCCGTAACTTTTTAAAATAACAATACTAGGCCCGTAACTTTTTTAAATAGCATTTTAATGCCAAATTAAGCCTGAATTGCCCTCTTTTGGGCTCAAATATTGCAGGCCAATCCGGGCTTAATTTGTCCTTAAATTGTTATTTTAAAAAGTTACGGGCCCATTTTTGTTATTTTAAAAAGTTACGGGCCTAGTTTTGCTACTTTTAAAAAGTTATGGGCCTAGTTTTACTATTTTTAAAAGTTACGGTCCTACTTTTGCCAACCCGAAAAGTTACAGTCCTACTTTTGCCATCCACCAAAGTTACAGTCCTAAAAAAAATATTTCCAGAGCATTGTAAACATACATACTCAAAACGTTTTGTACAACGTTATATTTGTAATGAACAATATTATATTTTTTTGTTATCAGATAAGGAATTTCATTGAATAAAATGGACATGAGAAATACTCATTAAGTACAATGAGTTGGTTATAGAATACCCGAAAAATTGTGTCAAAACCAATGACAAAGTCTAAGAATTAGATCACAGATTCTTCTAAAAGAGCTCTACGCCTTATTCACCATTCACTAAACTTCACCTTAGTTTTGCGAGATCCTCTTGTATTCAACCAACTCACAAACCTCGCTTTAATGTCGTTCAAGTATTTATGATTTCCTATCTCTCATTTCGGAAGATGATAGCATTCCGAGCTTTCCAGATGGTCCATATAATGTATTTCCACAATCCAACCATAAGATTCTTGCCATCCTTGTTGGGATTATACTGAAAAGTATGCTTTTACTTTGTATAATCGAAATTGAATTTCCAGACTTATTTACTGAAATAAATTGTTTATCACTGATGCTTTAAATATGATTGAATGTTATATATATTTACTGCATAACTGTTCAATAATTCGTACATGTTACACTGTAGTTAATTTAGTGATACCAGATCACAGAAGATTAAATTAACAGTCCCTTGTAACTAAAAGTACGCCATTCACGACCTAGATGAAAATGAACAACCATCGCGAAAGGTTGAGGTGTAAGGCTAAGATTGGTTTGTCTTGACCAAGAGATTACACTAGTGCATGACTGATGCGCTGAATAGGACCTACAGGAGGATAAGTTCTTCAGAACTGAACAAGGAAGAATTAGACCTCAGTGGTTCGTTGTTTCTTAAACTTCGTCCCTTAAATAGGATCACGTGGGATTGGTAACTATTGCTTTGACTTATCATTGGTAGCGAATCAGAGAGAGATTCAATACTTTTTATCTTGGGCAATATTATTGGTCACATGTGATTGCTAAGATTTAATACGAAGAATCGTGTGCAAGTACGCTTGCTTGATTTGCCCCCTTGGGAGGTTCATAAGTTTTATCATACCAAATCTTGCAAGTGGAATTAGTTTCCGGTATGGATAATAATGTTGAACCGTTCCTCGACCAAGGACAAAAGATATTAATTAACTGAAAGCTATTTCAGTGGCTTGAATTAATTAATAGGCTATATAATCTTAAACACGGTAAATAATGATCGGGAGCCATATTGACTGTAATATGGGTTAAGATGGATAGTGCAATATTAATTATGTAGTGGGATTAATTAATATTTATGGGCTTGAATTATATTGTGGCTCAATATTAGATATTCAAGATCCAATAGAAGGTTCAATCTTAATTCTCCTAAAGGCCCCCCGAGTAGCCCAACAAATAGTCCAATAAGCGAAAAGGTGATTAAAATAAAATAAATATTGTTGCTTAATTTTTCTCTTATTTTTTGAAAATTATGGATAAAAGAGGGAGAAAGATTTTCTTTGAATTTTGTTATGGAATGAAGATATGTATTCTTGGAATACAAGATTATCTCATTTAATTCAAGAAATCTCCCACTTGGTTATCTATATAGTATGTTTCGAAATTTTGGAAATATAGTGGGCAAGAAAGATTTTCTTGATTTTCTTGAAAAGATATTATGGAAGATATGTATTTCTTGAAATACAAGAATATCTCATAAATTCAAGAAGATCCAAATCTTGGATTCTTGCACACTTAATATTTTCGAAAATCACCATAAAATAGAGGAGGTGGATTTTTGTGGAATATTTTAATTATGGGAAAAATAATATAAGGGATATATTCAAGATTTCTTGGTGACCAAGAAAAGTCTTTTCCCACATTGAAAAATTACACAAATTTCGTTCACCCTCCCTCCTATAAATAGGGGATGATTAGTTCATTCCCAAGTACAATTCCATGTGCTGGAAATATTAGCAAATCCACATAAGTGGTGCAACAAAGTTTATTTTTTTCCTTTTGTTAATTGTTCGCGAGTATCCTTCCACCGGATTGTCGAGCAAGGGCTAAGGGAATACTTGGGAAGTCCTTTTGGTTAGTCCGTCCGACCAAAGCCCTTCGCCATCCCGAGAGGAATGCGTTCACGTAAAACCGTAGATTCGCATCGTAGGTTTTACGTGGCTTTTTATATGCATGATATGTTGTTGCAATTATTATTTGAATTAATATAGGATTAATTCATGCTAGTAATAATTAATGAATTAAATTTGTATTTAAATATTCACCCGAATAGATCTGTGCAACTCATTCCCCAACAACTGGTATCGAGCCCCTTTGTTTAAGACTCAATTTTTTAAATTGTAATTTAATTCGTGGACATTAATTTTGAAATTGGATAGTAGAACTATTAGATGCTTTTTGCGGTATCCAATTGTCATGGATTTTAATGTTTTATTTTGCATGCATATAAACTGTGGTTTTTAATTCTATTCGTTCGGATTTGTTTTTTGCCTCGTGAGAAAATCCACGAGTAGACTAGGATTTGTTTGATTTGATCAATGTAATAGACTAGTCTAGGACTAGGTTTATTTATTTTTGTAAATAAATTGTAACCGGGGGAACGAAGAGAGAAGAATTAAAGCGAATTAAATCCAAATCGAAGAACGGGCGTGGGCGGGGCACGCTTGGGCGCAGGGCGAGGAAGGCCGGAAGGCCGGCGGCCAGGCGAAGAAGGCCGCCAAGACAGGTGTCTTGCGCCTCCAGCCGAAGCGGACGGGCAGCTGGCTGGCGCTGGGTTGGCAAGACGGGCGCCAAGGGAGGGCGGTTGGCGGAGGGGCGGGCGGAGGCGGCGAAAGGGCGAACAGATGCAGACGATGTCGCTGTCGAGATCCGAGACGCTGCCGACGCCGACGCCGCCGAGGCGTCTTGGGGAGATTTGGCGGGCTCGGCCGGGCGGCGATCCGAGGTCGCCGAGGTCATCCTAGGCTAAAGCGCCGGCCGCGGCGGATGGCGTGCATCCTTTGCGAAGCTTGGCGTGGGCGGTTCGAGACGAAGTATTTTTTCGAGACGAGCGAGTGGGAGAAATTCGAGACGTGTTTCTTCAAGATCAAGCCAAGAAAAATCAAACCATGACAATTGGATAATTTGTGCCCAATATGTTTATTTTTCTGTTTTGCTTGATTTAATTTGTGCTATCTTGTGCTTTATTTAATTTTTTTAAATGTGTTTGCATGAGGGTTGCCAAATGGAAAAATTTCACCTACAAAATTACTAAGTATGTTATTGACAATTTCATTCCGGATAATAAAATTGAATTAATTTTGACCTCCATGATTTATTTATTTGTGAATTCATTTTGAGAAATTCCCCCAACGGGACGGTCAAAAGATAGGTTTCACATGAATGAATTCCAAACGGATGATTGTGGGTTATTACTAGTGGCGACGATGACCCTCCCAACGAGGCTCGATCAAAGCGAAATAGTAATCCTGTATTTAATCATGGTTATTACTTAGGTATAAAATTGATATGCATATACTTCTCCGGAGTCCCTGTCAATTTTATATTGGTCAAGTGGGAGCCAACTATTAATCTGGATATTAAAGGTTTGTAACTGTTCTTGTTTGTAACCTGCTTGAATGTGTTTAAATAATGACCCACCCAACGTGGCTTATTTAAACTATTTTTTGAGATGTTGGGTCGATGCATGTTCATATTTTTTTGAGATTTTAATATGATGCATGTGATCGAACCTTGTGATATATTTTGTGCTTATGCATATTATTGTTTATTTCAGTTCATCATGTCGCAACCTTCTAATCCACCATCGAATATACCTAAAGACCTTTTACTTTTTGGTGAAAACTATTTTGGTTGGAAACACAAAATAAAATTTGTCCTAACCGAATCATCTTCAGAATGGGTACTTGATTCACCAAAACCGAAAAAACCAACTAAGGATGCGGAATATGGGATGAGATGATTTATGGTGAATGGGAGCGGCAAACGGTTTGATGAAGGAAACAATTTCGCACATATGTCGATCGTTGAGGCGCCTTCATCAAGATTATGAGTCAGCTGCAGACATCTTAAAGAATCTCGAAGCGATGTTTGGACATCAGACCCATATGGCAGTCCAAAGTGTGAAGCAAGAAATTGCTCAGTTAAAATTGGAAAAAGGGACGCATGACCGCAAAGACAAAGACGTCTTTAGGGTTATGGTGTTATTTTGAGAACTTGAGATCCTCGGAAAAAAATATGACTTCAACACTAAGGTTGATTTCATTCTCCAATCCTTACCAAAGAGCTATAATCACCGCTATCTTGAGTATCTAATGGAAGATCAAGATTTTTAAAGTGGAGGATCTTATAAATGCTTTGACTTTGGTTGAAAAGGAAGTGGAGGCGAGGAAAAGAACTTGGGGAAGCGGAAATCTTCTCTTCATCCTAGATCAAGTGGTGATAAGGATGATGAAAAGAAGAAGGTTAAACCAAGAAGACTCAACATCAAATAGAAGCATGGGATCAAGTATGAGGAAAACTTTGGAAAGCGGGAGAGTAGGACAATCGAGGTCACTGTTCCGATCCCAAAAGGAAAGAGAAAGAAAGGTAATACTCACGCACTAGTTGTTTGAAACTTATTTAGCGGCGTATGCCTCCCATTTTGTGGGTGGTGGATACGGGATCCACTAATCATGTTTGTTTCACATTCTGAGGGTTCAAAGCGGACCCGCAACTTAGTGGGAGTGAGGTCCTCATCACCGGGCGATCTTCGAGAGTGGCGCTGAAGCAGTGGGAGAAGTGCACCTGTCTTTTGAAGACAATGTTTTAATTTTGAGATATTCTTTACGTTCCGAATTTTTAGAAAGAATTCGTTTTCAGTTTCTAAACTTTTATGATAGATATTCGGTTACTTTTTAATAAATTTGTTACCATTTTTCTTGTTGATGAATTTATCTATCATGGAACGTTGATGAATGATCTCTATGCAAATTAACTTAGCACACCACTCACGAAATGTATCCTATAACACATCAACTATTTCCGAGAAAAGAAAACGTTCATCAGACGTGAACGAGACACTTCTTTGGCATCTAAGATTGGGTCATATAAATCCAAAGAGGATCCAAAGGTTGGTAAGAGACGGTTCACTAGGGCTTCTCCAAGTTGAACAGATTCCAACCTGCGAATCATGTTTGGAGGGTGATATGACCAAGATGGCATTTGGAGCCAAGGGGAATGGGGCTAAAGAAGTGTTAGAGATCGTTCACATAGATGTACGTAGTTCAATGTCAACCAAAGCAAGAGGAGGTTATGAGTAATTTTATTGATGATTACTCAAAGTACATTTTCCTTATGAAGCTGAATCTGAGACCTTTGAGAAATTCTAAAGAATTTAAGGCTCAAAGCAGAGAATCATATGGAAAACGTATCAAGTCTCTACGATCCGATCGTGGAGGCGAATACCTCAGCGATGAGTTTTTGAACTACTTATTTGATGAAGGGATTGTATCCCAGCTCACCGCACCCGGAACCCCTCAACAAAACGGGGTTTGCAGAGCAAAGCAACATAATTCTTTTGGAAATGGTTAGATCAATGATGAGTTATACGGATCTTCCCGAGTCGCTCGGGGTCATACCTTGAAAAAACAATGACTTACATTACGAACTTGGTGCTATCCAAATCGGTTCCCGTAACCCCAAAGAATTGTGGACCAAGGGAGCAAGTCTAGTATGAGACACATGAGAACTTTGGGGTGTCCGCCTACGTGTTGGACAAGGAAACCGTAAATTGGATCCTCGATCGTAATTAAGGTTGTTTTGTAGGATACCCCGAGAGGAACAAAAAGGGTGAATGTTCTATAGTTCAAGATCAAAAGGTGGACATCCGCACCCACTTTAGATTTTGGAAGAAAACTATAGAACCAAAGAAAACCCAGAAGTGAGATTACCTTAAATGAGCTTAGAGAGCAAACCTCAGTGCCGATTGTACTAGATGATATACCAAACGATACGTTTTCTGGCGAAGCCTCGTTATAGTGGGAGGGTTGTTAGGCGGCCGAGAGATTCATGGGAATAAGAGAGTCCTCGGACTTGATTCCCGGAATCAAACCCATGGACATATGACGAGGCACTCCAAGATAAGGATACAGATTCTTGGCAAACAGCAATGAAAACCGGAGTGGGTTCTATGTTTCATAATAGAGTGTGGGAGCTAGTCGAACCACTTAATGGGGTCAAACCCATTAGATGCAAGTGGGTATGTAAGAGGAAAAGAGGATCGGACGGGAAGGTTGAAACCTTTTAAAGCAAGACTAATGGCGAAAGGTTATACTCAGAAAGAAAGGGATCGATTATGAGGAAATTTTTTCGCCCATAGCCATGCTTAAGTCCATCCGTATTCTCTTATCGATTGCTGCGCATTTCGACGTTGAAGTCTGGCAAATAGATGTCAAGACAGTTTTCCTTAACGGAAGTCTTGATGAAGAGATCTATATGCAACAACCCCAAGGTTTCATTGAAACAGGCCAAGAACACCTAGTTTGTAAGCTCAAGAGGTCCATTTATGGACTCAAACAGGCATCCAGAGCTTGGAACCAAAGTTTTGATCATGTAATAAAGTCTTATGGGTTTGATCAAAACGAGTTTGAAAGTTGTGTGTATAAAAAGCATTTCGGAACTGCATTGGTATTCTTAGTACTATACGTAGATGACATTGTGATCATCGGGAACGATGTGAAGGTGTGATCAGACGTAAGGGCATGGTTTCAAAACAGTTTGATATGAAAGACTTAGGGAAAACCGGACATATCCTTGGGATCAAGATTACTCGAGATCTCCAGAAAAGGATGATCGGGTTATCGCAAGTTTCATACATAGACACTGGTTTTTGAAACAATTCAGCATGCAAGATTCCAAGAAAGGATTCGCACCTTTCGGACTTGGAATCCATCTATCAAGAAAATGTTCCCTAAGGCGAAAAGGAGATAGATGACATGAAAGGTATTCCTTGGCTTGGCCGGTGTCGGAAACCTTATGTATGCATTCTTTATGTGAGACCCGGATATCGCTTTGCCATAGGCATGGTAGCAAGATATCAAAGTAACCCATGGAAAGTGCATTGGACGACAGTTAAAAACATTCTGAAGTGTCTGAAAAGAACTCGGGATAGAATGTTGATTTATCGATCAAATACTCAATCCCCCATCGGCTACAGATTTCGGATTTCCAATCGGATATAGATTCGAAATTTATGCGCCTCGGTTAGTGTGTTTCCATTTGGGAAGTGTAGCCATCAAATGGACGAGTGTGAAGCGTAAATGCATCACCGACTCAACCATGGGACTCGGGTAAGTAGTCGCTTGTGTGAAGCGGTGAAAAGAACCAATTGGGCTCTAGATCTTCTTAGTGAACTTGGATGGTGTTCTCAATTTGACTAGCAATATCCGCTAGAAGGGCGTTTGCAAATTCAAGAGAACCAAGAGTCCACGAAGTCAAACAAACACATTAAAGGAAAGACATCTTATACGAGAAATCGTTAAGAGATGAGATATAGATGTGGCAAAGATAGCGTCCCGAGACGACCCTAGCGAGATCCATTCACAAAAGCGCCGCCTCTGAATACATTCGAGAGACATGTGAGTGGAATGGGTGTCAAGACCGTTGTCAATCTGCTTTGAGTATAAGTGGGAGAAATTATTAGGTTCGTGTAGGTGACATTAGATGTCACGGACTACTCGAGACGTGTTGTAGTATACTTAAAAGCAGACTTTGAGTATAAGTGGGAGATTGTTGGGATTATACTGAAAAGTATGTTTTTACTTTGTATAATCGAAACTGAATTTCAGACTTATTTACTGAAATAAATTGTTTATCACTGATGCTTTAAATATGATTGAATGTTATATATATTTACTGCATAACTGTTCAATAATTCGTCCATGTTACACCGGTAGTTAATTTGGGATACCAGATCACAGAAGATTAAATTAAACGGTCCTTGTAACTAAAAGTACGCCATTCACGACCTAGATGGAAATGAACAACCATCGCGAAAGGTTGAGGTGTAAGGCTCAGATTGGTTTGTCTTGACCAAGAGATTACACTAGTGCATGGTG
Organism: Stenogyne calaminthoides; assembly: GCA_037126765.1. Taxonomy (NCBI): domain Eukaryota; kingdom Viridiplantae; phylum Streptophyta; class Magnoliopsida; order Lamiales; family Lamiaceae; genus Stenogyne; species Stenogyne calaminthoides. The sequence continues at coordinate 6,899,417 of JBBCBC010000016.1, read as the reverse complement.
ATCTATTTGAATAGGACCTACTGGGAGGATAAGTTCTTGAGCCCGAACAAGGAAGAATTAGACCTCAGTGGTTCGTTGTTTCTTAACCTTCGTCCATTAAATAGGATCACGTGGGATTGGTAACTATTGCTTTGACTTATCATTGGTAGCGAATCAGAGAGAGATTCAATACTTTTTATCTTGGGCAATATTATTGGTCACATGTGATTGCTAAGATTTAATCTGAAGAATCGTGTGCAAGCACGCTTTGCTTGATTTGCCCCCTTGGGAGGTTCATAAGTTTTATCATACCAAATCTTGCAAGTGGAATTAGTTTTTCGGTATGGATAATAATGTTGAATCGTTCCTCGACCAAGGACAAAAGATATTAATTAACGGAAAGCTATTTGGTGGCTTGAATTAATTAATGGGCTAGATAATCTTAAACACGGGAAATAATGACCCGGGAGCCATATGGACGTAATATGGGTTAAGATGGATAGTGCAATATTAATTATGTAGTGGGATTAATTAATATTTATGGGCTTGAATTATATTGTGGCTCAATATTAGATATTCAAGATCCATTAGAAGGTCAAATCTTAATTCTCCTAAAGGCCCCCTGAGTAGCCCAACAAATAGTCCAATAACTGAAAAGGTGATTAAAATAAATAAATATTGTTGCTTAATTTTTCCTCTTATTTTCGAAAATTATGGATAAAAGAGGGAAAAAGATTTTCTTTGAATTTTGTTATGGAATGAAGATATGTATTCTTGGAATACAAGATTATCTCATTTAATTCAAGAAATCTCCCACTTGGTTATCTATATAGTATGTTTCGAAATTTTGGAAATATAGTGGGCAAGAAAGATTTTCTTGATTTTCTTGAAAAGATATTATGGAAGATATGTATTTCTTGAAATACAAGAATATCTCATAAATTCAAGAAGATCCAAATCTTGGATTCTTGCACACTTAATATTTTCGAAAATCACCATAAAATAGAGGAGGTGGATTTTTGTGGAATATTTTAATTATGGGAAAAAGAATATAAGGGATATATTCAAGATTTCTTGGTGACCAAGAAAAGTCTTTTCCCACATTGAAAAATTACACAAATTTCGTTCACCCTCCCTCCTATAAATAGGGGATGATTAGTTCATTCCCAAGTACAATTCCATGTGCTGGAAATATTAGCAAATCCACATAAGTGGTGCAACAAAGTTTATTTTTTTTCCTTTTGTTAATTGTTCATGAAAGTATCCTTCCACCGGATTGTCGAGCAAGGGCTAAGGGAATACTTGGAAAGTCCTTTTGGTTAGTCCGTCCGACCAAAGCCACTGCCATCCCGAGAGGTACGTTCACGTAAACCCGTAGATTCGCATGCGTAGGTTTTACGTGGCTTTTTATATGCATGATATGTTGTTGCAATTATTATTTGAATTAATATAGGATTAATTCATGCTAGTAATAATTAATGAATTAAATTTGTATTTAAATATTCACCCCGAATAGATCTGTGCAACTCATTCCCCAACAATCCTTTCCTTTGATAAGCCTACTAAAATGGAGTAAATTTATCATCGTATTGGATGTTAAGACGGTGTTTAACCCAAACCACTTAACACACTCCATCCAAATAAAGTAAGCATAGGAGCATTCAAATAGAGTATGCATTATAGTTTCGGGTTCGACACCACAAAAGGGATAGTTGAGGTTCGAGATTTGTGGAATAGGATTTCTTCTATTTAGATTGGTAGTAGTCGGTATCCACTCCCATAGAACTCTCCAAGCATGGATGCACACTTTTGGCGGCACCCATTTGTTCCAAATTATTTTGAATTCCATCTTCTCTTCCTCATCGTTGTCGTCTGTGGCTTGTGTGAGACAATTGTAGGCTGCTTTCGTGCTATACTCTCCATCTCCTGCAAAGTTCCACTTCCATTGATCCTCCTTTTCCTGTATGACTGAGTACCTATTCACCAATTCATCAACTAGATTATTGAGTATAAGAGATTCTCTGTCAAACAAATTCCTTCTCCAATGTCATTTCCAATTCCACTCTCCCTCCCTCCACTCCTCCATCTCACTCACCCTCAAGGATTTATTATGACAAAAGTTGTACAACTTAGGAAAAATTAGCTTTAAGAGTATATCCCCTACCCATTCCTCCTCCCAAAAAAATGTATTTCTGCCATTCCCAATTTCTTTCCTTAGACCCAAAAAAAAATCAGTCCACATTCCTCTCCCCACAGCACTCAAGGCTAATGAACAATAATATATATGTACTGAACATACGAGGTTCGACACAACACTTAGAGCTCGGTAAATCATTTTTCTTCATCCAACATCTTTTTCAATTGAAAATTAGTAGACTGGTGCTTACTCAATAATTTAAATAATTTATAGAAATAAAAAAAAGGGTTAATTCTTTCTTTTTTTTTATCAATAAAGCAAATTTTATTCAAACAATCCGAGTACAAAAAGTTCGCAAATCAAACATTATTAGTTACACGACATTTACACTCCATCTCAATTTAGTTACAACTTTTAATATTTTTTATGCGAAATCACTGCCTTTTTAGTTAACTAGTAACTGAACGCATGCGATGCGCGGTTATGATTGCATAATTAATTGAGAAAATTACTGATAGGTACAATTTTTAAAAAAACTTACTAGCAGGTACAAAATGGTTGCATATATGTAGGTATAATTGCACTTTCAAGTGCAATTTTGACAGTATATGCAATCTCATTTGTACCTGTTAATAAGTTTTCTCAAAATTTTGTACCTGCCAGTAATTACCCCTAATTAATTTGTATTAAATTTTTATATGTATTTATATTAAAGTTTTTTTTTCATTTTGAAGAGACAATATTTTTTTTATTGATGATATATTTTTTTATAGAAAAGTATTAATCTCTCAGAAAATTTAAAATTATTATGAAATGAAAATATTGTTCTTGTTGGAAAATTTAAATAAAATTTTAGGTTTATAGGGAAGAGAGATAAGAGAAATAAATATGTATTTAACTAATCTTTCTCAATCTTGACTTTGATCATTTTTATCTTCTTTGAATTTGAACTTTCTATATCATTGTCAAAATTAGAGACAAATTTTTCTTTCGCTCAAATTTCAATAACACTGAAATTGTGATTAAAAAAAATTTATGCTCATCAGATTGTTATTAGATGTAAAATAAGAATTTGCAAAATAAAAATCTTCAAAGCAATACAAAACTTAGGCATCTTGTATGGAATACAGATATACAAGTAACATAAAGTTTCTGATTTCGAATATTTTATTGACGATGTTTCCCACAATCTTCATGCGATTTAACACAAGTATTTGACATTCTTCATCAGGTATAACATATGTATGGAGATTAAAAATCTTATATGGAAATAAATATCAAGAAAACATTATAGTATATCTTAAATAAAATAATTCTGCAATTTTAGTGAGTATTACCTGCAGAAAAAAAACCACTAAACCAACAGAAATTGTGTATCAAATAAATAAATCAATATGAACTATAAAAACTGCAAGTTTAATAAGTATTACTTGTAAACAAGGGTGCAGAAGTCGGAAATCGGTAGTCGAGCGGATATGAACCGCCTAGCGCCTAAGCCATCTAGGCGGGGACTAGTCGGTTCGGTTTTCTTTTATTTTTTTTCATCTAAATTAGTTTTATTTACTACTTATCGATATATTACAACAAAATTACACTTCAAAATTAATTAACAAATTCATTATACAACCGCCTAAATCTAGATAACAATTGAAACACATTTTCTTATATATATTATTCATTATAGATTACAAGAAAATTAATTTAACATAAAAAAATAAACAAATTTGTGTTTTGAAATTTTATTGTAGTGAAAATTATCAATTTTTGTTTTATCATCAATTTATTCTAAGAACAAAGTCTCTCATTATCAAATAATACCTTAGTGTTGGACATCTAGCTCCCGACTTAACCGTCTAGCTCCCGACTCGATCGCCTAGGCGGCGCTAAGGCAAAAAAATCGAAGGCCGACGACGGCTTAGCGACCGCCTAGGCGGGGACTAGTCGCCGCGCCAGAAAAAAAGAATCATTAAATCAACATAAATGTCCAGCAATTAAATAAATCAACTTGATTATAAAATTAATATATTTCTATAGATTCCTATCCCGATTTAAAAATATCTTTTGGCGGAAAAATTGCTCCAGAACTCATATTTTTTTTGATAACTATCTAATATCCGCCCGAGGACCCGACACTGGGGCCCAGGGGGCCCCCATTTTTTAAAAAGAAAGCAAAGCTCAGATGAAGTAGTTCATCTCAAGAGTTGATCACACCTGAGGGGGTTCGAACTTGAGACCTAGAGAGAAGTACACTCCTAAATTCCAAGTCTACAACCACTAGGCCAACCCTTTGGGGTTACTCCAAAACTCATATATATTTGATAATAGGAATTAGCTATCAGTCAACTCTATTTAATAGACTCAGCCCACCCCAACTAAATATCATCTTGGCCCTTTTTTTTAAAAAGAAAAAAGCAGCAAAGTAGATTAAGGAAAAGGAACACAGTGGGTACTTCAATCTCTTACAAGACAAAAAGCTCAAACCAAGTACAGACCATATAAAATTTCACTTTCTTAACAACAATATTCAGCTTACTCACATACTCTTGAGGCATACAATTGAATTCTCTAATTAAATATCGTTTTACATAAATTTAGGGGCCCCACCCAAAGTACCACTCCCCCACTTTGTGTAGAGAATAACACATGTACACAAAAGGCCTCCCCCATTTCTATCTTTTTTTTTTTAATTCTACAAATTTAAATCCCTCTCTCCTAGAATTTATTGAGAGACGAGGGATAATATAGTATAGAGTTTAACTTCATAGAGTTACACCGTTATAGGCAACTGTGTGAGAAATTAGAGAGAAAAAATTGACATAATATTTTTGTTTCATAGCCCACCCCATTACTAATTTCTGGATCCACCACTGACTGATCACTGATTACCGTGAAATGTCATAATTACATTAACTTCCATAATTCCCGAAGTTATTTCATGCAGCTCCTCATCTTGTGGAAAGCTTGCATGTTGATTCAACACTTGAAAATTTGTGCTCATATTCATTCACCTGAGATTTTGTTGCGGTACACCTGAAATTTTACAAGAACTTTCATATCATCCAAATTTTATATTAGCCAAACTACAGTACTGTACGTTTAAGTATGAAAGTTGTTATGCAATGTACGGACAGATTCAGAATTTAGTCCCAAGAAGGCTATTAGAATATCAAATAATATCCCATATTAAAATAATATAGGAGCTAGAATCATGGGATTTATTAGCATGGACAATATTTTCATTGGTATGAGGTCTTTCGGAAAATGTTCAAAAACAAATCCTTGCAAGTCCAAAGCAGACAATATCATAACAATGCGGGGATTTAGGTTTTAATAGGGGCGAATTTTTAACTTGAATAAAGGCAATAAAATTTTACATGTATAGTACTTCCTCCGTCCACCAATTTTATGCAGATTTGAATTTTACACGTATTTTTGCGAGCGAGTTTTGTATTAATAATTGAAATGATAAAATGACTTTTAATGAGGGGTATGATAGATAAGCCCCTCATCTATCATGCCCCTCCTTAAAAGTCACTTTATCATTTCAATTACTAATACAAAATTCGCTCGCAAAAACTCGTGTAAAAGTTAACTGTACATAAGATTGGTGGACGGAGGGAGTACAAAATTTTAAATGTCAAGAGGGGCGACCGCCAACACAACCCCAACAACCCATCCATCCCTTGTGCTATGTATTCAAGTATATACAACTAATCTTCAACTTTTCAATATTCAAGCCCCATCCCTGGTGCTCTATGTATTCAAGTACAAATAATTAATCTGCAACTTTTCAATATTCAAGCCCCATCAAATAGGGATTAATCTTCTTTAAAAAAGTTTAAAATAAAGAGTGGATTCTAAGTATAGAGTACGCAGTAGCGACAAATTTGATGAGGATCAAAGCAAATTGGAATTTTGGTTGAGAGATTATTAATTAAGAAATTTTGGAAAGGCGAGTCTGTTGAGTGTGACAAATTAAGGGGGTGAATCGATGATGATACATACAAATTGGGAACATCTGTCTTTTTGGCGGACGTGTGATGTGAGAGGGATTATAAAATTTAAAGTCTGAATGATATACTTAATTTGGGGATCAAAAATATAATTATAACTTTCATTAATTTTGTACAAGTAAAGGCAGTGATCCCTTCGATCGGCAACCGCGAAAACTCTTCTTGTTTCAACATTTTGAAACACACGTATAACATTATACCTTTTACTTTAAAAAAATTTAACAAACTAGCCCCTTTAATAACATTATACCTTTTACTTAAAAAAAAAAAAACAAATTAGCTGGACGGTCGACCAACAACAACCCATCAAAACTCATAATTGGCGGGCACGAGCATAAGCTACAATTAAATAAGAGATGAGAAACAAAAATTTATCTCGACTTCATAAGTCCAATAAATAAACGCAGCCATGGACATTAGACAATTCTTTGCGCTTTGGATTGAAGCCACGTGCTTAGTTAATAAATTCCGCCGCCCCCAATTTAGTTTGTTATTTGCTTTTTCTTTTAGGTTCATTATTGTTTATATATTATATTGTTGAGTAAAACTCATGTGAATCAGATTTATATATAAATTTTATTATTGTTATATGTAAAAAATTATTATTATAATTTTTATTTATAATATTAATAATTTTTATATAATAGTGACAATATAAATAAAAAATAATACAAATTTTTTGTCGATTTTGTTTTCTTCCCCTTTTTTCTTTTCAAAACTCGTGTTGGACTAGTTCTAATAAAGAAAGATGGGATCTCCAGGAGTTCTTTGATTCATTTATGACGGCGAAAATTAATCAAAAAGGAAAAGGATATATAAGCTCTATAAGAAAAGGGTGTAATTGGATAAGTCGGTGAAATAATTTATTTACACTAAGTGCATCGAACATTTTATAATGTATTTTTTAAAATATATAATTTATTTACATTAAAATGTGTACTTTGTGTTTGTAAAATAAATTACACGTTTTAATATAAATAAATTGTATATTTTAATTAAAGTTGTATATTTCAAAATACACTATAAAGTTCATGGTGCACCTAATACATATAAGACCTAACTCTTATCGATTCCATTACATATCGGTCATACATATTTTACGTTAAAGCCAGATTTTATATAGTCACTTTTAAAATTTATACCTATTACTTTAGCAATTTAATTATAAAATTATACATTTATAGTAGCAATTTTATCCAAAAAAAATCTTAGTAAAATCGGATTTTTTTTTATAAAAGTGATTGAAAACAATTCTATGAATTATAAATTACCAAACAATGTGACATACAGTAAAATCTCGTTAATACTCGATAAATTAATAACCTCGCTAAAACTAATAATTTGTCCGGTCCCAAGTTGAGACCAGTACAAATTTGAGACCCAATCAATAAAATTATAAGATAATAATATTTTTGAGATCCCAGTGTATATATATTGGTCCCGACGAAACTATAAATTAATAATTATTAAAAATAATCCATATACATATATATGATGCACTTGAATATTCTTAAGACAACTTAGTAAAATAAGAATCTACTGTAACTTGCTTTTTCTTGAACTTCAAATCTATGTTGATCTCATCTTTAAATCTCCTTACTGCACCCAATAGTTGTGGCGTTGTCTTCTCGTACTGCAACAAAAAGTTATGAAGAGTTGTTGATGCTTGCAATGCTTCTTTTAGAGTGACCGGTTATATTGCAATGCTTCTTTTAGAGTGACCGGTTATATTCACAGGCTCTTGATGTTGGAGAAACCACTCATAAATAACCTTCTCAAGGTCCGGATACTTGGCTGATTTCTGACGCTTAGACGACCCACCTTTCTCAAAGTCAGGTGATAGGAATTCTGCAGATCTCTTAAGAGTGTTCGAAATTGTTGCTTGACTAACTTTCAAATTGAAAGATTTTTCAACCCATTTCACCAAATCATTCTGAGTGCATCCAGGTTGATCTCTCTTATACTCACATAACATCTTTCGTTGTTGGTTGATCATTGTTGATTTTTGAATTCCTTTTAGATGAGTGGCCATTTTTGTGTGTGATTTACTAAGATTCAAATGGATAAATATATAGTGTTGATTTCTATCCATGATTCAATGCACAAATGTTAGTCCAATGAACCATATTTTTGTATTTTTCAAAACCAATTAATTTAAACAAGTCATTCCAACTTCCACGTGAGTTTGTATTCATGGAATTTTACTAGTACATTTGTATTTTAACTTAATTTAAATCAATAACTATGCATGTATACTTAAAGTTATTCAAAGAATTTGGAACTTTGAAGGTCAAGTGTGCATATACGTTAAAATCTCTTTAAATTAATAAATTATTAATTTATCGATATAATAATATCTCTATAAATTAATAAAATCCTCCGGTCCCAAAGTTATTAATTTATAGAGGTTTTACTGTAATTTTCAAAAATGACCATCCTCATTTCCACTTATTAATCTGGAATGAGATCACCTATTCCATAGTCAGTTTTTCACTTTATATTTCATAATATGAATGAATGACACGTGGAATAATAAAAAATATCCAACGAACCACCATACTCTGGATTTATGTGTTAAAAATCCAGAAAAATGAAACACTAATGAAATACGAAAAGTGAAACGGTGAAATCGAACAGTATTAATCTACCTTTTCTAATCTCCATATATATATTTACAATATTAAATATGAAAATTATTCACATAGGCAAAAAAAATTTCATCAGTTTTATGCACAGTTGACTTTTACACGTTTTTTTGCGAGCGAGTATTGTATTAGTAATTGAAACGATAAAGTAACTTTTAAGGAGGGATGTGATAGATGAGGAGCTTATCTATCATATTCCTCCTTAAAAGTTATTTTATCATTTTAATTACTAATACAAAATTTGTTCACAAAAATGCATATAAAAATTAATTGTGTATAAAATTGGTGGACGGATGGAGTATATATCAATGGGAAATTGGGTTTAATACCCCTTATTATATTCAAAATGGAGCAAATGCCTCTCACCATGTTTTAATGACGTTAATGGCCTCTTCTTTTTGAATTTTTACTATATTACCTTTTAAAATAAAACTAGCATATGCTCGCTTATGATTATTGGTGGTTTTGTATCGCGTAGGGTCGCGGTCTCGTAGTCGGACGATCGTGGACAGTTGTGGGAGTATTTACTCTTTTGTATACTAAGTGCTTGTTTTAGAACTCTTTTGTATACTATGTGTCATATTTGGTTCGCGAGATTAATTGAGATAGGCTAGAATTATGATTTTAATCACAATTAATCTACCGTTTGGTTTGTGGGATGAGAGTCCATGATATGCTTCAAGCTCGGGTAGAAAATGTAACAAATTCTTTCATGGACGGGTATGTCAATCACATGTGAAATGTGGGATAGAACATATCCTAAGTGCAAAATTACAAATTGTCCTTCTATTATTTGAATAGATTCACAAGAATAAAGTGTGTTGTTTCATTCAATTTCAGGGTGTTTATGACATTTCAATAGGTATCTCATTTAATCCCTTACTTCAATCCTACAATCCAAACGCATATCTTGATTCAAACAAATCAAGTCCAATCAATCAAACCTTACTTAGTCCCACTCAATTCTATCATACTTAATCAATTCAATCTCGTGAACCAAACGCCCCCTAAGGCTCTATTTTAATAGGGGGCTTTGAAATGAATGGATTTGAAAAGTAATCAAAGTAAAAATGCAGAAATTTTAAATCATGAATTATCAAGAAATGGGAGAGAAGGAAAGAGAGTGAAGGGAGGAGAGAGATGGGAATTTCAAATAATAGAGTTTTGATGAGGATTTGAAATCCCTCCATTTTAAACTAGACTCTCAAATCTATGTATTTGTAAATACATTGGAGAGTGAGGATTTGTGTGTGAAATCCATATATTTCAAATCCATCGTCCAAATGGACTTTTAAATTCATAGGATTCAAAGTCATGACTTTCCCAACCACTTAAATCTCGAAACAAACATACCCTAAAAAGTGCTTTAAAAGTATTTATTTTTAGGCTAAATAATCAAATATAGAACATACTTTTGATTTTTCATCAATTTTATTACATACTTTTTTTTCTCTTCAAATTTAACATATATTTTCACTTAATATTTAAAATTATCACAGGTCATCATTTTCGGAAAAGTTCGTCTGATGTGGTCATTGCAGTTCACCTGTCTTGCTGACATGTAGCTATTAAAATTAAAAATATCACCACCTAATATTAAAAAATAGTGACTCTAGATATTTTTATATCCCGTATTTCTAATTTTAGGTGGTGATATATTATTATTTTTTATTATTATTTTAATATTTACATGTCAGCAAGATAGGTGAATTTTGGCGACCATATTAGATGGAACCTTGCCGGAAATGGTGACTGGTGATATTTTTAAGTATTAAAGTTAAAGTATGTACTAAATTTTGGAGAGAGAAAAAATTACTCCCTCCATCCACTAAAATTGTGCTCAATTTTTTGGGCACAGATTTTAAGAAAAAATAGATAAAGTAAAGGGTATTATAGGATATTGTGGAGTCTATTTATGAATAAAGTGAATTTTATGGAAAATACAATGACAATATGGGTAATTAAATAATGGCTGGAGGGCAGGGATAAAGCGAGTGTGTTTATAAAATGAATGAACACACTTTTGGTGGACGGACAAATAAGAAAAGTAAGCACAATTGTGATGGACGGATGGATTGAATATGTGTTAAAATTGATATAAAAACAAAAAATATATGCTAAATTTGATTATTTGACCTTGTTATTAAAATTGTTATGAAAAAAGCAAAAAGAAAAATGTGCTTCTAGAGCAATTATTAAGAAGTTTGGTGCTAGGACTGATTTTGTAAACAAAATAGTGACGTTCTCACAATAAAAAGTAGGTGGCCGGGTGTTTATAAAAAGGGTATTAACCCCAGTTTCACTATATTAATCCTCACTCCCAAACTATCCATATATAGTTGATCCAACTAGTGAAAAATCTTGCAAGCTCAACCATGAGTCAGTATTCAGAAGAAGAAGCATGTGCATTCGCCATGAAACTGGTTACTGCTTCCGTGCTCCCTGCAGCACTCAAAACCGCCATCGACCTCGACCTGCTTGAGCTCATCAAGAAAGCCGGCCCTGCCGCCTTCGTTTCCCCGGTGGAACTGGCCGCCCAAGTCGCCGCCACCAACCCGGATGCCCCCGCCGTGTTGGACAGGATCCTCCGCCTTCTGGCGGCCAACAACATTCTAGATTGCAAACTCAAAACGCTCCCTCAGGGCGGCGTCGAGCGCCTCTATTCTTTGTCGCCATTTTCCAAGTTCCTGACAAAGAATGTGTTGGGTTATGGAGCCTGAGTGAAACGAGATGCAGGGCGCAGGAGGCGCTCGACCAGCGCTCGAGGTCGAGCACTAGTGCTCGGTCGAGCACCCCCTATCCAGCGCCATGAGGGCGCTCGAGCTAGATAGTTGATCGAGCAGAACCGCTCGACCAAATGCCCTGGTCTAGCGGTTCCGGAGGCCGAGACGCGGATTAGGGCTTCGGCCCAGTTTCATCTTTTAGGGTTTGATTGTTTTTGTATAAATACCCCCGACTCCCCATTGTATCTTGCACTACTTGCACTATCTTATACGATATAGTAGATCTCTCCTGGCTTGGTAGTGCCCCCAGACGTAGTCATTCCTGACGAACTGGGTAACCAAATTGTTTGTCTCTAAATTCCTAGTTCCATTATTTTCTCCATAATTGCTTGTTTAATTCCTAACAACTGGTATCAAGAGCATCGGGTTAAAGGGACCTGTGGAGAGCAATTGTGATGGTCAAGGAGATCGCTTTGTTGAGAAGTTTGTGGAACGGATTTGGATTTGGCCGTTCGCGGTATGGGGCGGGCACAATCATGAACGCCCGAGAACACACAAGGGGCTCGATTTTGGTTGGTCGAAAGCGTAACCGCCGACCAAAGCCCTGTGTGTCGAGCGGGTTCCGTAGGCAGTTCGCGGAGTATGGGGCGTTGCTTGGAGTAGGTGGTTGGATGCAAGATCAAGATGGGCGTTGACACGTGGCTTAGATCATTGTATCAGGTTGGATGCAAGATCAAGATGGGCGTTGACACGTGGCTGAGATCGTTGTATCAGGTTGGATGCAAGATCAAGATGGTCATTAGAAACGTGTCTGAGATCGTTGTATCAGGTTCATGCAAGATCAAGATGGGCGTTTGACACGTGCTTGAGATAGTGCGGGAATCGGTGGCCGAATGATTCAAGGGAATGTTATTTGGTTCTGGTGCGAATCAAAAACGTTGAGGTGCATTGCTTGGATCGAATGGACGTGAGGGTCCAGGTTGCGGTCTTGTAGGCCGCAGTGATGCAGGTTCGAGAAGGATGTTGTGGGACGTTGCTTGGATCAAGTGTGGATTTGAAGTCGAACGTTGAGGACATTGCTCGCGCGTGGTTTTATCGCCGATGAGAGATTGGGAAGACGAAGTTCTGATTGAGCCGGTCTCGGTGGGAGATTGTTGGGTGGTGGAGTCTGAGTTGCGGAATGAGTCCAGGGAGGACAAGACGTTCGACCTAGTTGAGGTCGTGCACTTTCACTCCAGTGTCAGTCTCCAGGTGGGAGATTGTTGGGTTATGGAGCCTGAGTGAAACGGGATGCAGGGCGCAGAGAGGCTCGACCGGTCTTTCGAAGTTGAGCACTAGTGCTCGTCAGCGCCCCTATCCAGCGCCATGAGGGCGCCGAGCTAGATAGATAGTTGATCGACCAAATGCCTTGGTCGAGGCCGAGACGCAGATTAGGGCTTCGCCCGATTTTCATCTTTTTTAAGGTTTGATTGTTTTGTATAAATACCCCCACGACTCCCCATTGTATCTTGCACTACTTGCACTATCTTATACGATATAGTAGATCTCTTCTGGCTTGGTAGTGCCCCCAGACGTAGTCATTCCTGACGAACTGGGTAACCAAATTGTTTGTTCCTTAATTCGTTGTTTCCATTATTTTCTCCATAATTGCTTGCTTTAATTCCTAACAAAATGATGATGGTGTTTCCTTGGCTCCTCTCTTTCTCACAAGCCACAACAACTTACTCATGGAATCATGGTAACATCACTATATTATACTCCCTACGTTCCAATTTTTATGGTAAAGTATTCACTTTTTTGGTTCCAATCTTTATGGTAAAGTTACTTACACACTTTATTACTTTATCACTTTATCACATAAAATATTAATAAACAACATTTTCTACCCCCAATTACTCATCATTTTATTACTTTATCATATAAAATATTTATAATAAACAACTCTTCTCACCCCACCACTTTATCACTATTACACTAAATGCTTATGAACAGTCACAATCCCACGAAGATTGGGACGGAGGGGGTAGAATTTAGTAGATATGCATTATCTAATTTATAAGTAATTAACGAATTATTTAATATAAAGTTGGCCTCCCCTTAACCAGGTATATATATTATATATATGAACTTAAATTATTTGACTCATTTCATCCATTTCAATATATTTTTCTAATTCACTAAAGTTGATCGGCCAGTATCATACCCTGGATAAGTTCACGAGTTGGTCTCTTATTAACCAGGTCTATTATATGAACTTGAATTATTTGACCAATTTCAACACATTTTTTTAACTCACTAAAATTGACTTGTATCATACTCCGGACAGATTTAAATGCCCATGAATTAAAAACAAGATTCATATCATGAACAGGTCTACACAAGTTTTTATCTTTAATTTAATGTTAATATTACTTAAATCATTTAGACTTGATTAAGCTCGTGAATGTTGGATTATTAAGCTTGATCGCCAGCCTAAATATAGTAATATTAATAAACCAAAAATTAGTTAAACTTTTTAAATTTCTTGTAGTAAATATCATTGTGCAACACTTGGTAACAATTATGATATTTAAATATATAGGCAGCATCTAAAAGAGGAGGTTGTTGAGGGAGGTGTTCCATTCGATAGAGCATATGGTATGAATATATTCGAGTACCAGAGTACAGATCCCATACTAAACAAGTTATTTAACAAAGGTATGGCTGAACAATCCGCCATTTTTATGGAGAGAATTGTTGCAATCTACAAAGGATTTGAAGGCCTCAAATCTGTAGTGGATGTTGGGAGTGGAAACGGAGCTTCACTTAATAGGATCCGATCCAAATACCCATCAATTAAGGGCATCAATTTTGATTTGACCCAGGTCATCCAGGACGCTCCATCTATTCCAGGTACAACTTACTCAAAATTAATTATGCATATATGTTTGAGACACATTTGCGTGAGACAGGACATTATTTGGACATGCTTTAAAACTTTAGGAGGGATGAGACCGTCTCACACGAATTTGTGTTAGTTCATACTCCATCTCATATATGAGACCGTCTCACGCGAATTTTTATCATATTTATTTTATACTACATAATTAAGTAAATTATAGTAGCAAAATATATAAATAAATTAAAAATATATGGATGAGTAACCATAAAGGGTATGAACATGATTAAGCTAGCTAGACAATAGTTTAGTTTGGCCCAGTTGTGTTATCCTTCTTTCCCCGAGCATAGTCAAGTGGTAAGATTTGTAGTGATGTGAGGAGAAATCTCTCGATAACGCATGTTCGAATCTTATGTAGGATAAATTTACACTGAAATATAATAGAGATTTGTCCTGCCACAAGTGGATACTACTTAGGCACATCCCTCGATTTATAATCCGCCCGACTGAGGGATAATAATACAGGTGGGGGAGTTTCTCGTCTCTCCCTTATCTAAAAATAAATAAAAAGATTAAGCTAGCTAGCTAACTAGCTAATTAATATTTTGTACTATTCAATTATACGATTAATTTGACCTAGAGCAATTCGTAAATAAAGCTCAACTTAATTGGATGAGTAACACTTATGTGAACCAGGTTTACACATGAACTCTATCAATGTTATGTGTGTTATGCACAAAAACTTTCACTGTTTAAAAATATAAAATATTTTCTAAACAGTGATTGTTTTTGTTCATAACAGTGATAGTTTTTATACATAATAGTGAGAGTTTTTGTATGTAACAACGATACTTAAATAACCGAGTTCATAGCATGAACCAGGTCTATACAAATTTTTGTCTAATTGGAAAATTAAACATATAGGTGTGGAACACATCGCAGGAGACATGTTTGTTAGCGTTCCCAGAGGAGATGCGATTTTCATGAAGGTTATTTTTTATTTTCTTTTTTATAATTTAGTCATATGTAGCTGAAACATTAAGTTAAGACTTATCAATAGATACATTTTAGAACTGTAACTTACTAATAGGTACAAAATAATTGCATATATGTATATATATTTGTACTTTCATGTGCAATTTTGATTCCATATGCAATTCATTTTGTATCTATAAGTAAATTGATCCCAAATTTTGTATAATTTTCTCAAACATACATACATTCATTTAACTAGTGAAGTTATTTCCTCAAGAAAAGACGTGATAAAAATATTTGATCAGATTTCCTAATTTGGGTAGAATTGAAATGGTAGTGAATAAGTCTAATTTTCCTTTTTCATCCTCAGTGGATTTGTCATGATTGGAGCGACGATGAGTGCTTGAAGCTCTTGAAAAATTGTCATGAAGCACTTCCAGATTATGGAAAAGTGATTATTGTTGATTACGTTCTTCCAGAAATACCAGAAAAGAATGTATTGGCTTCCAACAGCTACGGTGCTGATTTGATTATGTTGGCTTACTGCCCTAGTGGAAAGGAAAGGACAGAAAGGGAATTTCAAGCCCTAGCAAAAGTTTCCGGATTCAAGGAATTTCGATAAGTTTGTTGCTGTTTCAACATGTGGATCATGGAACTCTACAAATAAATCTCTCTCTCACACACACACATATATATATATTTTTTGAGAAGTTGGAATAAATGTTTTATCCCATTTACGTTTTTGTATTAATATCAGTAGGTACGTGGTGTATCGAAAATATTGTAATAAACTTAATTTCCAAGGTTTTATTGCTTTATACCATTCGATTTTAATCCGGTTTTATTGTAACTTTACTCAGTTTCATGCGGCCACTGAGCTCCTCATTTGAGTGGGAGACCCAGGTTCGATTCCCTTTGGGAACGAATTGGAGTTATGTGAGTTATAAGATGGATTGGCAATTTCATAGAGTATTTGGGTGCTTGGTGTACTAACAACTAACAACTAACTTTGTCCGATAAAAAAAAAAAAACTTTACTCAGTTTCATGCAGAACTATACTCTTGCCTAGAAGCCTAAATCAAGACATATTGATCTACTATATTTTCAACGTAGCATATCCAAGGCATTTCTGCTCCAAACAAAAATGGAGCTAAACCTGCCCTGATTTTAAATGAAATTACGATTAATTCTTCACTAAAAATTGTCTTGAAAAGATTGAAATATGTTTATGAATAATGATGAGAACGTCCCACACATTATAATTCCAAGTAAGAAAGCATTACTTGAATGTGATTGTGTGAATATACTTGTAAGGGTGGTCCGTTTGGTAGATTGTATGAGAAAAGAAGAGAAAAGATAAATAAGAAAAGGTGGGATAAAAATATAGTGGACCCTCAAGATAAGGTGAGAAAAGGTATTTAATATGATTTTTTTGGTAGAATGAAAATAAAATGCTATAAAACTTAATAAGTTGTTTGGTAAAGGAGATAATACCTAAACAAACAGTAAAAATACTATTTTACCCTTCAGTACTATTTTAATTTTTCTAATTTAATTTAATAGCAGAGCATACCACGATTTTTTATACCACATAATAAAAAATAGCATTACCTAATTAAATACTACAAAGCAAAAAATCAAATATATAAAAGGCTTAAAAAATAATTTGGGTATATCCATTATCAAAATGAGAACCCATTCGTTCTAAAACTAAAAAAAGAACAAAACCCCATTTCTTCTCCAATTGCCCCACCGCCACAGCCCACGGCTGCTCTTCTCTGGTTTTTTTTTTTTTTTTTTTTGTCTCCTTCAATGTCAATCTCTGTTTGGCTGTTCCATATATAACTCAAATTTCAGAAATTTGTTTCCAGAAACGGTTATCGACGAGGAAGGCGGAGAAATAGGGGCAGTAGATAAAGACGGCGATGAGATGACAAATATGGCGTAACAGGCACGACGGGGAAGACGGTGGGGTAATAGGCACGACGGGAAAGACGACGATTGAGGAGAAGAAATTTCAGAGGTAACAAGAAGGGAAAGAGAGAGGGCAATTTTGACAAATACTAGATCAACAAAACAACAAGAAAATATATCGGAGGGTTGGCTTAGGATTTGTTCTCTGAAGAGCTACAGTATTTTGGCAGAAAAGGTTTCCTAACCGGCGTTTTTCTCGGGCAAGCGTGAAAATTAAAATATGCTACCAAACACGTTTTTTTCTTGGGCTTTTCAACCCTACCAAACGGGCACTAACAATACAAGTAAATGATCATAAACACTTTAGGAATGCGTGTATTATTTCAATGGGGTAAATTGTGTAAAAAACCCCTCTGGTTTGAAAAATCGGTGTCAAAACCCCATGTGGTTTGAAAATTAGGTGAAACCCCCTCGTGGTTTTAAAAATATGGTGTGAAACCCCATTTTTTTTGAGATGATGGAGAGTGTATTACACTTGCCCTTCATAAGAATTTTGGTGCGTTTTCTTCATTTTTTTATTTAAAAATGAAAAAATTACCATCAATTAATTATATTAAGTGGGGTTTGGCTCCAAGTATTTATATTTTTATAATTTTAAATTTTTATATAGTTATTTAATTATTATCTATAAAATATTATAAAGTGACGAGATAATTTTTTTTATTCCTCTCTGTATCTAACTATTATTAATATATCATTAAGTATATAATTTATATATTAATAATGAAGTTAGAAATATTAAGAAAAAAAAATTACATTGAAATAAAAATATTAAGTAAAAAAAAAAGGATTTTTGTGAAGTTGATTTTTGTCTCAATATGTTAGTCCTAAATGATAAAATATAATTTTATTGCAATGAAAGTCATATTTTGCTTCGATTTCATTTGCACAAGGAATGAATTTTTTTTTTTAATGAACGGATTATTAATATATAAATTATATACTTAATGATATATTAATAATAATTAGATACAGAGATGAATAAAAAAAATCGCCTCGTAATTTTACAATATTTTATAGATAATAATTGAACTATATAAAAAATTAAAATTATAAAAATATAAAGATTTTGAGTCAAACCCCACTTTATATAATTTAATAGATGGTAATTTTTTTCATTTTTAAACAAAAAAGATGAAGAAAACACACCAAAATTCTCGTGAAGGGCGAGTGTAGTACACTCTCCATCATCCCAACAAAATTAGGGGTTTCACACCACATTTTTAAAACCACAAGGGGGTTTCACGCAATTTTCAAACCATAGGGGGGTTTGACACCAATTTTTCAAACAACTGGGGGGTTTCACACAATTTACCCTATTTCAATGTAAACTTCAACTTTAAAGATGAATTTTGTTAGTTCTCAATTTCGATAATGGTTTACTTAATACACAAGATTTGGACATAGACCTAATTATGGCTAAGTCTTGTATGGCACTGGCACCCAGATGCACTACTAGTGCATTTCTGAACCATGCAACTTATTATGCTGAAAAACTCAACTTGTTTACACTGAATCGTACAACTATTAATATGGAAAAATAATTGCACGGTTCAATGCAAATAAATTGCATCTTTCAATATAACAAGTTGCACGTTTCTAAAATGCACTATAAATGCACGGTGCACCTAGATGCACGGTGCACCTACATGCACATGAGACCCACTCCCCAATTATGTTAGCTAAACTATCTAGTATGTTTAAGCATCAAGATTCAAGTACAAGTCTTCCAGGACCATGTACACAGTCTTGTCTCATCAAGCCATTCAAAATTTTAATATTCAAGCCATCAAATAGGAATATTCAATTTTTCCAAAGTTAGAAATAAGCAGTGGTTTTATGTATGAGTCAGGAATATGTGACAAATTTGAGGACCTTCGAAACAAGTTGAAAATTTGGTCGAGAGACTACAGAAATGTTGATGACTGTTTTGGATGGAAGTTAGCAAAAGTTATACGTAAAGAGGTATTTGGCCAAATTACTCTAGCAAAAGTTAAATTTATAAGATATTTAGTTATTTAAAGAACTTCCATTCAAACTCAAATTCAATTTCTTCAACAAAATTGCAACACAATGTGAGGATTGAGCCGTATAATGCCTTGTGTTGTAATAAGTAGATATAATGCAATAGCAAATTGCATAATTTAACAAAGCTCATTCATCATATTCGGCATTCAAAGCAAATAAAACTAACACAGTAGAAATACACAAAATATCTTGCAAAAACTGGCTCTACGAAACCAAAAATAAAATCACTACGTACCAAAAACTCAGAGTGGTGATTCTCAATAGGCAGGCAGCAGTAAGCACTTGCATATGGAACACAATCATGAATTACTCTTTCATGCTTTCATCATCAGCTTCCATATTTTTTATATTAAGATCATTAAAATCAGCAGCAAGCTCATCCAATGGAACTGTAGGGGCATCATCACCATCAGTCACAGAAGCCATTTCTGAAGGCTGATATTCATTATTCCGGTACAGGGACAGATCAAATCTCAAATGAGGGTTCTCCTCCAAATCTATCAAGAACTGTTCATACTCCGAGATCATCTTCTCCTCGTGATCTTTACTATTACCAGCATTATCCATCTCCATGTCCAGAGACTTGAGCTTCCACGCACGAGGCTTACCCCGTCTCTTCTGGCGCTTCTCTTCATAGCTCTTCTTAATAAATATCACGTCTGGGAGATTAAAACCTTTGTACTTATCCAATTCAACATCATTACTGTTGGCACCAAACAGGTCATAACCAAGAGCGTAATCACCTGGACTCAAAAGATGCCCCAAATGTGTCCTTACGTTAAAAATCGTGTCATTCTTTCCAAAATCTGATACACGGGCCACCTGGGCATCAGCCAAAACATACTTAAACCCACCAACATTGACTTCAGAAGAAACAGGCTCGATATCTAACACTATGTATTCCAAAAGCTGCCTACTTGACAACAAGGCCTTAAAAGATGATCTCCAATACTGATCTGCATCCAGGAAGGCATACCGAAGTGTGAATGGATCCAGCAAAGCTATGGCATTACTCACCTTGGTGCATATGACAAGAGGCCCGAAATTTCCCAAACCAACAGAAACTTTAGGTGGAAGACAAATCAAATCCTCACGACAAATAGGACTGATATCAACAGAGAAAGTGTACTTGTAGTTGTAGTTATTGCTCTTTGAATCATGAGAAACAAGCTGTTTATCAGTACGACTCTTAACTGGAGCGACTTTACCCACAAACTCAACAAACTTCAAGCCATGGCTACGTTTACCAAAGAAGAAATCAATGCCCTGGTCCATCTGCTTTATCCTGATAGCATTCTTAGCAGCATCATGTTTGAGGATAAGCTGCTCCAGATAGAAGAACGTACGTCTGTGAGAGACATGTTGTCTTAGTTGCACAGCAGCAATCCACTGGTCAGGATTAGCCTGGATCCTAGAACAAGCTTCACACAACTGATCTTGAACAACATATTCAACAGTGTAAGCTTGTTCGAGGATTGCTCCATGGAGAACCTCTTTTTGGACCCTCAGCTTGACTTTAATTCTCTTGGAGTGGGGCTCTGTCCAAACGAATTCTGCATGTACCAAACGAACTGTGTTCAAATTCTTCAACCTCTTCACACAGAAGGTCAGCAGCTCTTTAGACTCGAGCTCTGCATCCATCCATGTCCTCGGTGGTTGCAGAAATTTGTTGCATTCAGGGCAATGGATGATGATAACATGCTTCTGAAGGCCTTCTGTTATGTCAACCTCGGATCGTAAGCATCTAGCACACATATTTGCAGCATTTGGTTGCATTAAAATACCACACTTGCAGCATAAGACACTGCCTATGGTCTGTGGCACAGTAAACATACCCGTATCTTGTGCCATATGAGTCATATCTAGATAACAATGCACAAAAGAAATATAAGTCAATGATTCATCGTGTAGATTTCAAAAAGTTAAATCATTGGTACATATTTACTATCAAACGGTCGGGTGAAAAACCTATATCCGAAGGGTAACGAATAGAAAACCTATCATATCTGAAACTTCACCTATATGAGTGCCCAAAAAATAACATCTGAACCATCAAAATTAACAATTGCACAACGCTAGACTTCAATGACAGGATAGAAACAGGAAAGTGACCTTAATTATAAATCAACTACTCATTGCTAGAAGACATCAATGAACGTGTGCATCAACAGATAAACACTAATCTGACAGCATACTGCATAAATTTACAAATATCGTGCAAATTAAAAGAATCATATTCGAAAGCTATATTTATACAAACTGATTAAGATTTTGTCCCTCATATCATAAGAGATAACAGTTTCAACATAACTCCGAATCACACAATAAAGTTAATTTATTATTACTACCTCTGTGAATTACCAAACAAACCGGGTTAAAAAGGAAAAATAAGGATATCAAAAGAGATAGAGAGAGAGGATACCGAAGGGCAGCGGCAGCAAATATCGGCAGCAAACTTTGGACGGCGGCGCCGGAAAGTATAAGCTCCACACCCAAAACCCGCGCAGACGGAAGGGGGAAAAGAGGTGATGAAGTTTGAGTGGAGTTTTGTTATTAGGGCTAAATAAATTGGGAGCGTTGGGTCCTTATAGGTCCAATGGGCCGGTAATACTGTTATTGATTTAACCCTACCAGCCCACTAGTCCAATATAAACAGTCTATTGATTGCGATTTTACTCTTTAATTGAGAGGCCAAGGAATCAAATTTAGCTTATACTTTATATCAATTTTAGTATATATTTTTTTCTATCTATAAATTTAGCACATATTCTAATTTCATATTTAAAAATATTTCGATTCGCCATTTCTGGCAAAATTCGTCTGATATGGTTGTCGAAGGTAACCTGTCTTGTTGATGTGTAAATATTAAAATAATTAAAAATAATAAAATTATAGGATATAAAATATCTCGGGTCACTATTTTTTTTATTTTAGGTGGTTTTATTTAAATAATTACACGTCAGTAAGACAGGTGAACTCCAATTACCACATCAGACGAACTTTGTCGAAAATAATGACCTGTGATATTTTTAAGTATTAAGTGAAACTAGTATTTCACCCGAGCGATGCTCGACTTACTAAAATTTATTATATTAAAATATAAAATAATTTTTTTATAGAAATCAGTCACATTTAATATATTATAGTAAAAATTCCATATATTAATACTTTATGTAGGAATAACCACTCTATAGTAATAAAAAGTCACACTCCCGACTTGAGACAGTTATATTTAGAAATAAACTCCACATTATAATAAGTCATGTATATTTTTTCGGTCCCGTATTAAGGATTATGTATCCATATAAAAATAAGTGATCATATTATTATATATATATAATATATATCCCCAACAATAAATTTAAGAGGACCTAAAACATTTATCTATATAAAATTTATTTTTCTTATTTATATAAATTATACTATATGAAATTTGTTTTGCTTATTTATATAAATTAATATTAAATTATATAGTATAAGATAAAACTTTAATTATATATATATATATGTAATGTTTATCGACATCAATAATATTGTTATGTAAAATATTTTATGTATAATAAATTAATATAAATATATATAATAGTAAGTTTTTTTATCGGGGAAATAGTGACTCGAATTCATGACCTCACGACAGAGATAGTGGTGCTCTAACTACTTGAGTTATTCTACTTTGTCATAGTAAGTAGATTGAATATTTGAAGAAGAAAAAAATAAGTGAAAGTTAACTAATTTTTTTCCTTCTTAAACCTGCTTAAGAAAACCCTATCTAAAAACCAATTATTTAATGAATTGAAATAAATAGAAAGATACTCATTACATTAGCTAAAAAATATTATTTCAATAATTATAAAATCAATAAAATTAAAAAAGATGCACTGTTTTAAACTTATTAGATCAATTAGAAAATTCTATATTAAGATTTTTCACAAACTAATGATTTACCGTATTAATGTTGTATTCTTAGAATGTAGTATTTATTTAATTTTATACAAAACACAATTAAATAAGGCCATTAAAAAAAATTAAAAACACATTCAAATTACATAGCAACTTAGTTAATTAATTAGAGAATGTTTAACATTATAATATTTACGTCATTAACAGTGATAATACAAATTAATGACAAAATTATTTTCAATAAGTGAACTAAACTACAAAGAAAATTATAAAATAACAAAAATAAATGGAAAACCTTAATTTCTAAATAAAAATGAAAACGTCACGGTTTTTTTAATTGAAAATGAAGAAGTATGCTAAAAAAATGGAAGTGAAAAATGGAGAGAGAGAATTTTTGTGGAGAGAAAAGAGTGTGAGAGAGAGAATAGGTAAAATAGTAAATATGAAGAGTGCAAAATAGGCGGGACAGTTATTTAAGAGACTATTCTCTTTTTATATATGTATAGATATTTGTTAAATTTAGAAAGAGAAAAAATGTATGTGATAAAATTGATAAAAATAAAAAATATATACTAGAATTGATTATTTAGCTTTAATTGAGTTGATATTCCAATTAGAACTTCCGTTTTTCTTTTTTTCTTTTTTTTTTTGACAAGAGAACTTCCGTTTTTAGTAGGGAAGAAAAAATACAATAAATGGGCCAAGTGCAAA
Source organism: Stenogyne calaminthoides (assembly GCA_037126765.1). Classification (NCBI taxonomy): domain Eukaryota; kingdom Viridiplantae; phylum Streptophyta; class Magnoliopsida; order Lamiales; family Lamiaceae; genus Stenogyne; species Stenogyne calaminthoides. The sequence continues at coordinate 6,875,454 of JBBCBC010000016.1, read as the reverse complement.
GTTAAATATTATGTGGGCTCAGCCCAACCCACGAATCGTAGCAAAAGCTCATGACTTTACACCACATAAAGAAAAAGTCTCTGCACTTTTCTTTAAAACATTTTTAGTCTTCTTTATTTATGTTTCAAAAGTTACACTGTAGACCCCTATAAAAAAAATGGTTACATTATAGGTCAAATGACTTTCTTCTTCTATTTATATATTATACTAAACATTATGTTACAAAATATTGCATGGAGAATTGACGTGGAAAAACTAAAAACAGATCCTAATCAAACAAATTAAGCAGCAGTAAATATATTTGCAGTAAATGAAATCATCCAAATCTCCATGAATGAAAACTAGACCTTTTCCCACCGGCCATTACCATTGCCAGAAAAAGTCCACCAAAAAAAAGGCCTCAAAATTCACATCTTTTTAATTTCCCATCATACATGTAAAGCATTAAAGATTGAGCTCAAAGCAAAAACAAAAGTAGAGGATAACATTAAAAAGTAGCTACTACAAACTTCACCATTAAGGTTGTGTTATTTCATATGAAATAACGACAAAGAGATAGACATTAATTATAACAAACAATGTTAATTAAACTTGCATTATCATGATTAATTTCACTAATAGAAAACTGACCAATCCTATCACTAAACATCGTTTTCCATCATTAAAAACTTTTATCTAGAGAAGCTATAATGACGGGATCCCTATCACTATAGGTCAGTTTTCCAGTAATGTTCATCATCAAACAAAAGTAGAACATGCAGCGCCCTGTTTGGAAGCAATATTCCCAAATGGCAAAATAGTCACACAAATTACACTCAATTTGGAACTCCCCGACACCCAATTTCCCACTTTCCACCTTAATTTCCCTGTTAAATTGAAATCCAACTCCAGTTTCCCAGTGTATAGAACTTGATGAGCTTTAGATGGGTCCAACAACGCGCTGAGAAGGTTCGTTTCTTCGTGATCTTGAAAGAACAGAGGAATCGAAGTCTCATGGGTGATGATTTGGCCATTATAGGAAGCATGGAGACAAAGTTGGTTGTAGAAGATCCCGACTTTCTTGTTTGGATTGGTGGATAGGATATTGAGGTGGATAGTGGAGTTGGGGTGATTGATTTGGGCTTGTTTGATGGAAAAGTTGGGATTTTTTGGGTGGAGGATGAACCAAACAAGGAATATGAGAGAGAGGATTGTTAGGAAGAGTGTGAATAAGTAAAAGAAGAGGTGGTTCTTGTTGATGTTGAAGCTGATTGCTTGTTTGTTAGCGCAGTGTTTGGGGGATTTCTCACTGATTACAGACATTGCAGAGAGAGAGAGGTTTTGCAATGGTGAGAAAATGAGGAAGCTTTGAAATGGTGGTGGGGTTTATTAATAACTCATGCAATGCAGAAAGCAACAATTATTATGCTGATGTGCAGTTACTTTTGTTTGGCACTTTGAGCTGTGTGAGGTTACCTTTAATATTTTTGCTTTTAACTGGGTGATAATTTCGAATACGACAAACAAACAATATAAAAATTATAGGTTAGCATTTGTGTTTGTTAACATATTGTATTCGTGTCAACTCGTATAAAGAAAAAAAGGCAACACATTCAATGTTATTTTTTTCCATGTTAGATTCAACATTTACAATTCAAGAAACAGCTAAAAAGATGGTAATCTGCCCTTTACATTTTTACCGTTTCAAGCATGACAGGACAGTCACACTCCACCATCAACTTGAAAGTTGAAACCAACGCATGATGCATCTACAAGAATTCAATGACCTCTAACCAGAAATTAAATGATAAATACAAGCTAATTCTTTAAATAGTATCTCATGGATCACATACGGAGCTCCAAAAATAAAAATTCAAACCTATTTTCAAAGGATAAATTGTAATTGGGATGGGCTGACAATTGAGATCATCTCTTTGTATAATGTATTAACGAATGCACCTCAATCTGTAAAGGAAAAAACCATGGCTAAACAACACATATATATATCTACATGAAGAGCCGAACAAATAAATATACAACAATTACAGGGTAATAATTGGTCATCCTCCAAGGGAGTGATATGGTACAAGAATCATTTTCACTCTAATTATTCCGCCAAAAATCGCTATTTATAGAGAGATGGTGAGCTACCCAGAAGATGAGCTGCCAGGTTGAGGGTCATTAGGTAAATGGCGAACAAATTGCCCTTTCACACGGGGTCGTTGCTGAGCCAGTTTCTTTCTGCTTTCATACCTCACCTGTCAACAAGCACCCATATTTATTAACAAAAAGATGAACAGGATCGATGTTTAAGCAATTCACCACATATATGTACTTAGGCGAATAAATGATATCAAAAGTTGGTAACTAGATTATCGACAAACCTTCTTCTCAAAGCATCTGTCCTTCCTCTTCATTCTGAATTTTGATAGAGCAGCTTCTCTCTGCATGTATCTATGAGAGGCTCCCTCGTTACCCTCTTCAGCGGCAGTGTCTGAACTGGCATTAGCAACTAAATTTGAATTCATATTTCCATTGCCACCGGAACCTATACTCTGATAATGGCCACTGCAGAAACCACTATTACCACTCTGATCATTTGCAGGGGAAACATGCTCCCTATCCTTTACATTATCTGATGTTTGGCCTTGTTTGTAATCACTAGGATCAGTGTTACTGTTAAGTCTGTGATCAAGAACATTATGAAATTGCTGAGAACTTGAGGGTTGGTGATTCAAAGGATAGAAAGGATTCAAATGAGTGAACGAAGGAGATCGGCTAGGCAAAAGTGACGGGACAGATTGTGCACAATATAGTTGAGGTATAATCGTCCAAAAGCCATTTATTATGTTTTCAAATTTTAAAGCTCTAACTGGAACTGGTTGAGATATTACTCTTAGCTGAGGGTGAGTAAATGAAGTTTCAGGCAATCCAGATTGAATTGTAGCCACTGGTACATATTTCTGAGGGCTTATTTTTGAACCGTGTGCATCGGAGTTATAATCAGGGGTATGATTGGATTTTTGTTTCTCAGAATTGGTTTCGTAGTCTTTCTGTTGATTGCATGTGCTTGGCGATGTGGGATTGTTTAGATGAAATGGCTTGTTTTTGTACCTGCTTGAGTTATTCATCCGTAAGATGATGATACTTTAAGGACCATAAAAATATTGAATACTTAGGAACAATAAGATATACAGATTGATAAACAATTAATTTTAGAGCAAACTCACCGAGAAAAAGCTGATGCATCAGAGGGGTATAACCTAGGGGTTTCATCATTTACTTGATTCACAGAGCTACTGGGATGAGGTCTTCTCAAAGACAGATCCAACAAGGGTAAACTATCAGACTTGTTCATGCTAGCATTTGAGATGGGGCTACCGAAAGTGCCCAAACGGTAGCTATCCAAAGCTCCGATAAGGTCAATCGCCTCTTTGGAAGAATTCTTAGGGGCATGATTATTCTCAGAATGCTGAAAAATCACATTAACTTGTTCACAATCATTACGAGCTTTCTTTTCCTGTCCTCGTGCTGTACCATTATTGAGTGCTCCTGTTTTTCCACTTTCTCCATGAAATTCATACAAATTTGCATCATCTGAGAGGAATTTTGTAGTCTTTGGCTGTGAGAGGCAATGAACATGTTCAACATCTGCTCCTTCGGTTTCTACATCCGGCTTTGTACATGAGCTCTGCAGATAAAACAGCAACATTATGTAAATTCTTAAATCAGAGGATTCAATAAAAGAAATGTAGGGTAAATTGTAAAATTGGTCCTGTATTTATTAGGTGTTGGCGATTTTAGTCCAGTACGAAATAATTTTCTCAATTAAGTTCCATAACTTTTAAAATAATGCAATTTTAATCCTATAATGACAAGTTTGCAGGAGTTTTGTGTGAGCAGCTGGAATTCCATGTGACAACCGGGTTAATGGCTTGGCATCACTTACGTGGCATAATGAGACCCCAGCATATTAATTTCAATTAAAAACAAAAAATTGTTTATATAGGACTAAAACTGTATCATTTTTAAAAGTTATGGAACTTAATTGAGAAAATTGATTCATATGGGTCTAAAATCGCCAACACCAATAGGTATGGGACCAATTTAACAATTTACTCAGAATGACGAGAAAATTGAAAATACCTGGGCATCGCTTCCTTTCTCAATGCACTCCCGATTTCTCTGAATGCAAGCCATATAACCACTTGAATGATTACTAGTAGCATTGTTTTCAGCTGTGGCTTCAATCTTCTGTTGAGATGTGCTCGACTGCTACATGATAATGAAGTAAGATAAGATTCCATGATAACAGTATGGAACTTCTTCAAGAAATATTTTAAAAAAAGGATCACTTGGGTGCACCAGTTGCACGGTGCACAACTAATAATGTTTAATAAAAACAACTAATAACGTTCAGTGAAAACTAGTTAATACTAACCAACTACCTTCTAGTAAAACAACTAATACCATTGAAAAATACTTGAGTTGCACGGTGTAACTAGTGCATAGAAGAATTTTCTATTAAAAAAAGAGCAAATTATTGGAGAACAATGGGGTGTGGGCTTACAGCATGTTTCCTCCAGACATGTTGCCACAAGTTCTGAAGCTCGTTTCTCCTAATGGGCTTGACAAGAAAATCAGCTGCACCTCTCAACATGCAGTTATAAACTGTACTCACTGAGTCATGTGATGACATCACTGCATTACCAATGGAAGGTGTAAATCTACTATTATCGAAACACATTGAAGAAATATTTCGAAAAATAAAACGTCACAAAATGGAGTGCAACTATATAACTCACTTATTACTGGAATATTTTTGCAGGTATCATGCTCCATGATTAAGGTTAGAAGTGCGTATCCGGAGATTGATGGCAACTCAACTTCTGTCAAAATAAGGTCTATGTTCTGGGATCGAGATTTCAGCACCTCCCATGCTTGTAAACCATCAGAAACTGCAGCAACTGCTTCCAAAGAAAAAAGTGCGTTTAATTCTTAATACTGAGTTGAACAATATCACTGAGAAGCAGAAAAAGTGACCAAGATCGAATTAGAAAAATTCAACCAGAAATGTGTAAAGACAATTGATGTCTTACATTATCTTATTGTGAGTGTAAAGTCTAGGATTAATAGGCATAAGACTATTCAAAATTACAAAATCAGAGCCATGATAGAGAAAAGAAACTGCTAATACAGCCGGTGGGGACAAGATGGGTACACAATATAAGATATACATTCCCTTAATAGTATCTCCTGCTAATCATGGTTTTCTAATTTCAATCAACTGAGTAAATTCCAAATATCCACAAACATTTTCAGTCATATAACTAGCCAAATTCTCAAGAGATAGAAGACTTAATGGCGCAGAGATAATAATTACAAAACTCATTCTCACAGCATAAAAGGAAAAGAGTATAAAAGCAAATTTTCTCAGCAAAACAACATCCAGCATCAGCTTCGCCCACAAAAGCTATACATATTGGCCAAAATACCCGAACATTCAGATTATTCTAATGAAATAATTAATCCTGGCCGTATCATCTCAAGATAAATTACTTTAACAAAAAAGTATCCATAAAATTTAACAAATCAAAACAACAAATAGTAAATCTAAGCACCTAAGATCCTTCTACTATATTCACACAATTCATCAGTTTTATCAAAGATATCGAATTCTCGAAGCTGAAAACAAATTTTCGAATAGAGAAACCGACCTTTGTAGCTGCATTTCCTAAGAAGAGCAGAAATAATCTGCCTAGTGGAATCATCAGCTTCCACCAACAACACTCTCACAGCCAATTTTGGCAGAAACCTCTCCCACATAACCACAGAAGAACCATCCACCGCCGCCGCGGCTAGGCTTCCGGCGCCGTCTACGGCAATCTTCGATTGCTGGTTCTTCATTTCAGCTAGTTAGCTATCTCTGATTTTGCCTCTGTTTCTAGAACATCTAATTCCATCTCACCTCCGTTACTCAACACAATTTCTCCCATTTGTTTCGTGATCATCACTGGTCTCAGAGAATTGTCTCAGAGAGCAATAACTGTAGCGTGCGGAAATTGGTTCAATACAGTTCAGGAATTTTCCATTGCTTCATCAAGGTACTAGGCTATTAGCAATTTAGCATCATCTTCAAGTTTCAACCCAAAAATATCTAAAATGGAAACCCCATTTTCTCAACTTTGATCTTACGATGGCCTTTTACTGTACACTTTAACCGCCTCTCATCTGATGGCTCACAATTTTTTGTGATAATAAGAGTTCCACAATTTTCAGTTTATGCACTAAAGAATTTAAAATTGTGTTTTACACCCCCATAATTGACAACTTTCAACTCATGGAGGAAAACTGCTAACTAAGTAATGTAACAACCATGCTGCAAGAAAGAGAAGACTTACTGATAAGTTCACTTTAAAATTGTAATTTACTAGTATATATATTTGTATTTTTGTGTGCAATTTTGACTATATATGCAATTTTTTTTATATTAATTAGTAATTTACATAATTTGTTCATATTAGTAATTTTTCCCCAGATAAACTAGGGATAAATAGAACCATCACTTGATTTCAGGGCTATAATAATTTTAATATGTTCTAGTTTATTTATCTTTACAAGTATTTAGCAGTAAAGTTTCAATCTTCAAAACTTAATTGGAATCTAGGCATGATAATTAGCAACATGAACTCTTAACTATTTGAGCTTGAATATAGAATTTGAGGTTGCAAGTCATAAATATAAGCTAAATTGCTTCAAAATCATGCATTTTAAGAAAAGCGGGGGAGTGTCATATTCGAATGAAATTATTGAGTCAAGTAACAAAATTAAAATGAGAACATACAATATAATTACATTTATTATCATTGATCATATGCTCTTATTATGATGATGTGATATCACACACGACTTTTATTGTGCACGAGAACTCACATTATGCAATTTGATCAATGGTGATGAATAAATTGAGCATTCATTTTTAAAATCAACATGCATTTTTATTGATAAGTTGATTGACACTCCAAAAAAATATGTTAGATCATGTCATGTTATATAACATAATTTAGAATAAATTTCTTAACAAACAATCAAATCAAAACACATATAAAGGAGAGGTTTTTAGTTCGTTGTAAATAACTTAGACAAATTGCATTGAAAACTCGCAATTGCAAATAGGCCAATAGGTGTACTCAAACTTTTGAGGTCCATAATGCAATGTGAAGAATTTATGATGTGGGTTCTGCAAATATAACAAAACCAAGAGGGGCAAGATGCAAATCTATCTTTTCAAGATACAAAAGTAAAGCATTTAAAAATATCTAGAAGGCTCAAATGTATGGCCCAAATTTGCTACGTCCTCAAGTCCCCAATCAAAAAGTAAAGGCCATAGGCTCTCTTTTTCTTATTTTATTTTTCATAATATCCAGCCTATTTATTATATTTGGTCACACTCTTTAATTCGAAAACCCAGTTATACAAAAAAGATCACTCTTACGTGATACCGTATCCAGGGGCGGAGCCACACATTAATACCGTAGGGGGCCATGGCTCCCCCAGATTATTCCACTTTACTATATATATACTTAGAAATGAAATTTAAATTGGTAATAAATACTGAAAATTGAAAGTAGGCAGTGTAAATTGGCCAGATGTTTTAAGTAAGTCCGCAGAAACATTTCACCATCCCCAAAAAGTTTACACATATATTAATATATAAGTCGGTCTAAGTTAGTGTTTTAATTTAATATAGTTGGTTCAATTTTTATATTTTCTTGCTTTTTTTAAAAAATTCCAAACAAATTATAAATAATTTTTATAGATAAATAAGACATAAAACAATTAATATATTTTTCAGTGTTTTCAAAAAAAACGGTTGAATCGGTTGAGCAAATTCGAACTAAATGAATAACCGAACCGTATCGTCAGGTCCAATTCTTTCCTTAAAAGCGGTTAATTCGATTTTATTATTTTTATTATTTATTAAATCACTTTTTTTTTTTTATTATTTTTTTTAAACCTCTCTATATAATGTTATTGTTTTTATCTCAATATCATTTTTCTCGAATAAATTCATTCACAAGTCATTAATTTCATTTAATCTCTTTATCGTAAATCACATATTGTGTGGAATTAATCCACAACGTCATCATCTCTGATCTACAAACTCTATTGTATTTATTTTAATATAAGATTTATAAGTTATAAATTAGTATAATTTTAATATTTTATAAATAAATATTTATTTTTTAATGTAACATACAAAATAAAAAAGAAATAGGCATAAATCAATTTAACGGTTGGTTGAACTGGTTTGGTTCAAGTCCTGGCCCAATTGACCCAAGAAGCGCAAGAATCGACGCCAGACGGTTTGATCATGGGATTCGAGTTATGAAAAACACTGATATTTTTATAAAAAGAAAATGTCAAAGGTTCAATATCTGAATAAAATCCATTAATTGAAAACAACATTACAAAATAAAATACGGAGTATGATTTTTTTTACGAATTGTCAATTAATGTGTTATATTGTGAAGTAAATTTCAAATAATTACGTAAAGACTTAATTGTTGATAAAACATATTTATATATTTACATATTTTGAGATATTTAACCATAAAAATTGATATATTTTGGTGCAAATATAAAATATTTAAATTGGTCCCCCCTTGTCCAAGATCCTGGTTCCGCCACTGACCATCTCACGGTGAAATGTAATGTAATATAAACATTGACGTTTTAATATTTTAAAAGGAATGAATATTAATTATTTTAAATTATACTCCGTCTTATGCACGAGACCATCTCATGCGAGTTTTTGTCATATATGAGCAAAAATATTATACACTCTTACATGAGACCGTCTCACGGTGAGACGTAGTGTAATTTGAGCATTGATATTGTAATATTTGGGAGGGAATGGGCATTAGTTGTCCTAAATTATACTTCGTCTCATGTATAAGACCATTTCATACGAGTTTTTTTCGTACAATAGCAAAAATATTATATTCCCAAAAAAAATTTAAAAAAAATTTGGAATCTGATATTTTTTTATTCTGTTGTCTGTGGGCCATAGAGAAGATATTTTGTGTATGATGGATAGGACCTTGACAAGTAGACACGAGGACTTTAAATTAGTGGCTTTGGATTTGTCACACTATTATGTTTTTTCTCCATTAATTATGGGATTCCTTAAACTCGGTTAGCCATTGGTTTAAATTTCGTGGAAATTTATGTATATTATTTAGACATGTGGCATAATTTAATTGAATATAATATGTGTGACTCAGTTGCTTCTTCTTTTTTCAAGATTCCATTAATTCATTGGATTAATACATAAGTGGTGGAACAAGCGAGTGCGGCATCGATGATTAAAAATAAAAATTATTTCATGGGATATTTGTAAGTACTGTAGCACTTTTACTTTTACATAGATGTTTTTCTAACTTGAATTAGCGACCTATTTTATTTTTTTCAAAGCATTAGCGACTCTCATTTTAGTTCACTACTTTGAGGAGAAGTCAAAAAGAATAATAATTTTTAATTCTTTAAATATCTCTTAAGTTTGAGTGGTCAAACCATACAAACTTTTTTTGAGATGTTGTTGCCCTCTTTCTCTGAAATCATAGAAGCGATCTTTTTCATCAGTTTCGTTACTCTTCTGAAATTAAATTAGAAAATTAGCGTTGACTGTACAATAAAATTGTTGGATCAGCAAGTGAAATAGTCAGTAATCGTGGGTTAATGACAGTGAAGATATAATGAATATGATTTCTATATTAAAACAGCGTAGTAATTACGTGTTTTTTTTCCTATTAATAGAAAAGCCAATTATTTGGCTCGTAATTTATTAAGATGTTTGAGTTATTCTCAAATTCTTATTATTCGGTCGACCCTCAACTGTTGTAAATGACTTTCTCAATAGTTATCGTTTTTGCATTTAAGTAAAAAAGTTATTTCGTTTAAAAAAAAATTAAGTGCTCAAACTATAGTATGCATATTTTATTTTATTTTTTTATCGGGCAAATGGTGACTCGTAAATGACTTTCTCAGTAGTTATCATTTTTGCATTTAAGTAAAAAAGTTATTTCATTTAAAAAAAAATTAAGTACTCAATCTATAGTACGCATATTTTATTTTATTTTTTGATCGGGCAAATGGTGACTCAAACTCATAACCTCACGACATAAATAGTGATGTTCTAACCGCTTTAACTATTATGCTTCATCACTATAGTAAGTATGTAATGAGACGGGTGTATTTCATTTGTGTATCACACCTAATTCAGTATTGAATTTTGAAATGAAATTTTCTAATTAATTTAAACTTGTTACTAAATAAAAGAGTAGAAACAATTTAAGAATCTTCTTAGCTCATCTTTGTGAAAAGCTTTACCGGGAGATGCATTCGTGTTTATAACTTTAATTTAAATTTTTATGACAATTTATTTTATATAACATCATAAATTGATAAAATTTTATATATGTTAAGTGTAATGTGCAATTCAAATATTATTTTAAAATTATAAACTAATTTATTAATGTGTAACTGGCATACTAAAATCATATGATAAATAAGTAATCCTATAAATAAATAAATATATATATATATAATTTATCATTATTATGCACAAACTCTATCACTATAATTATTTAAAAAATATTTTATTTTTTAAATATAAATAATATTTATGTATAATAGAGATATTAAAAAATTTTATCATAAAATTTTAATATATATAAAATTATATTTTGTGTCATTTAAGATAAATATTTTGTTTTTAAGATTGGTTTGGCAAAATTTGACGAGAAAATGAAAAAAGAAGTTATAAAAGTATAGATGAATTGTACCGTACATAAAATATCTCGAAGATATTCTGCCCCGATCATCTTTTTTGCCTAATTTTCTGATTGGGTGATTTAACATCCACCCACTCTATGTGGACATGTAATGAATTATGTGGTCCCCACATTTTGTAGGTCCTATAACTAATTTCACAAATGTCATGTTGGGAGTTCTAAAATTTGGAAAAAAGAATATTAAATAATTTAAATTTAAAACAATAATTATTTTAAATTATCGAAATATTTATAAAATTTAATTGTCAAACACTAACAACTTATAAACTATTTAAAAATTATATAAAAAAAATTGACAGAAAAAAATAAAAACATTATAAAGTTTATAAGGTTTTTAAAATAAAGTTAGTCAAATGGGCCTAAGCCTCACGTGCTTCCTTTCTTTCTTTGCCAATTTGATTTGCTGATTGATTTTGCAAATGGGTCAGCTTCCAATTCTCTTTTCGATTTGCCAGTGTTGGGCCGCCAAAATGGTATGCTAATGGGCTGCTATTTTTTTCTCAATCCAACTTATTCTTTAGATTAGCTTCAATAAAAGATTTGGGTATGTTTTCAAGAAATTATAAGTGATTATAATCATCGCAATTTATATTCATAATTAATTTAAGTGTTTTATTTTTTTTTTATTAAATTAAATAAACTCTCAAAAACTATAAGCTAAAAGTTGAAAGGGGTTACTTTTGATAGATTATGAGTATTTTTTTTAAGTATTATTAAGTTTTCTTGTAAACACTATCAATTATTCTTTGATTTTTTTTTTTACAAACACCATCAACTTCTACTATTAATCAAATTTCTCATAATCACTAATTTTAATCACTTCTTGAAAAGGATAATTTTTTGCAAACACCCCTATTCTTCGTATTATGTTTCAAGAATTCTTATTTTCCTATAAAAAAATTCTCAACAATTAAATATAATTAATCAATGTTAGTATAAATAATACACAAAATCATATCAAATTAAGTAAAAATAAAACACATAAATTTCAAGTAATTTTCACACTAATCATCCATATAAGAATCTCTGATGATTCAAACGAAACTATTCAACTCAAGTATGTGTCAATGCATTCATTAGGTTTATTACCAACGTGGCTAAAGAAAAGTGTCATAAACATTGTCGTAAAACAATAAATGCGGATGATATCATCTATGTTAAAGAAACATTAGAGTTCGATAAATAAGTTGAACCACTCTCCCTGTACGTAACAAAAATCATGGTCAAGACCCAGTGCATAACGGATTTCAAATGTCATTTCTCACAAACAATCATGTATTTGTCCAACTATTTGAAGTACAAATGGCTCCACATATATACACCTCAATCGTTGCCGCAATTTGTTGGGGTTTAAATAATATCTCACATCGAAATAATGTGGGAGGATCATGGGGAGGTTTAGGATGACAAAATCTCAATTGATATGAGGTCTTTTGGGAGATGCCCAAAAACAAATCCGTGCGAGCTTTGGCCCAAAACGGACAATATCATACCAATGCGGGGATTTTGGTCCATCCAGGGTCATAAAAGTGGTGTCAGAGCCATGGTCCCAGACGAAAAGGTGTGGAGTAGTCCCCGGTAACAAATAAGATGGTGAAGCCATGGTGAAAAAAACGAGGGGGTCTCTATGGACTAGGCGGTGTTGACCTAGATAGAGCGGGTCGTTTGAAGGGAGGCTCGGTGTTCTTTGTTTGAGGGGAGGATTGTTGGGGTTCAAACAATTGGGAGGATCATGGGGTTTATTAGGATGGACACAATCTCAATTGGTATGAAGCCTTTTGAGAGATGCCAAAAATAAATCCGTGCGGGCTTTAAATCATACCGGGCTTTGGTCCATCCAGGGTCATAAAAGTGGTATCGGACAATATCATCTCTTGATATGAGGATGGTTGGGTCCATCCACATCGAAAAATATTTCTTGAGAAGGTCCGGGTCTCTCTTGAGAGACGAGTTATTCAAAACTAGGGTTCGGTATGTCAAGGGCTTCAAGTTCTATGAATGATGTAGAGAAATATGGAAGAATCAATGTGATAACAAGTGGGTTGCGGTCAGTCTCGATCTTCCTGGGTTGCAAACAGAGTCCGATCTTCCACATCAGAAAAGATTTCTTGAGAAGGTCCGGGTCTCTCTTGAGAGACGAGTTATTCAGCTAGGGTTGGAGAAACGGTATGTCAAGGGCTTCAAGTTCTATGAAGTGGTGATGTAGAGAAATATGGTGGAAGAATCAATGTGATGATGCAATCTGGGTTACACAAGGGGTTATCGATCAAGGTGGAGCGGTTGCGGCAAATAGCTCTTGAAACTAACATTGTGCTTGATTGAAAATTATTTCTTGTTAGAAGGAAATGAACATCCTTTTTGGCACACCCAACTGCCATGGATAAGGATGTGATAATGTTAGTTCGACCGTATGTGCATTGATTTGGCATGGATGCAAGGTGTGTGGTGAATGTATGTCGATGGCTGAAGGACTTCTAGGGAGCCAAGAGCTAGAAGGAGCACCATAGTTTTCAGCAGGTTTTTCGACATGTGCCGAGGGAAATTCTTAGAATGGTTAATTCTAAGTGGTTTAAAATTCTTAGAATGGTTTATTCTAAGTGTTCTACTCATATGGTAGAGTAGGTTATTCTATGTTTTGAGAATGATGGTTTTTTGATTTAAGAATCATGATTGTCGGTGAAGACAATGGATTGTAAACGAAGACGGTGGAGTTTTCTTTTATTTTACCAAGGTGGAGATTGTTGGGTTTTGTGTTAAAATAAAAGGGTTTTTATCCCACATCGGATAAAGATAAAGAAAGGGGACTTACAAATCCTATATAAGGAGTTTTTGGGTTTTTTAACAAGTGCACCGGTCAATACACTTTAGTCTAGTGTTTCATTCTATTTAAATTCCTTTCACATATTTGTGAGAAGGTGAGAATCATGTAGACTTGTGATAGTGTAGGGGTGTCAGGCGAGAGAGGGAAAATTTGTATGATTGTAGAATTTTATCATATAGTGATATGTTTCTTTCGTGGTCCGTGGTTTTTCTCCGGTTTTAGAGTTTTCCACGTAAATTCTTGTGTTGTTGGTTGTGGTTTTGTTTCTTCATTTTATTTCTCGTTTGTTTTGTTTTCCCCTTGGTATGAATGGGGGACGGAGTTTCCCCAACACAATTCGCAATTGGGTTTGAGCCACCACTTTCTCTTTTGATCCCAATTGGAATGATGGTGGTTCTGCTGACTCTCAAGTCTCCACAAATAGATGGAATTTGGTTCATGAGTAGCAAAGAAGGGCGATAACGTTTGACCCTTCCAGATCGTTCAAGTATAATTTATATTTTGAAGTAAACTCCCATTTATTTATTTAAAATTTTACTTTTACTGTATGATTACTGCATTAATCGATTCTTGATTATTTCAAAAATATTTTTATGGAGGCTTTTATTTGGTTATGAATTCTTAGTGGTATATTTGATGAAGATCAAATTTATGAAAAAATGACTATATGAGATGAGAACATGAAAGATGTGTGTCATCATATTCTGAACTTGTCAACAAATAGGTAAAGATAATTAATATAGATCTTCAGTGTAGGCAAGTTTTATGTGAGCCCGTCTAAAGGGATGTATTTCGTGTCATAGGAAAAACATTTCTTTTTTCAGTAAAATTATAGCACTTTGACAATAAAAGTATTGCTTTTAGTACTCCATTCTTTTCATTCTTATTTGTATTCTTTACACGAATTTTAATATAAGAGTTAATTATTACTATTAAAAGTGACAAAGTTGTTTTTTTAGGGGATTAAATGGTAAATTAATGACATTTGTGTAAATTAAATGATACAAAGTTGAGTTTAGTGTTAGAAAACTAATATTGGTGTAATATTGAGATGTAATAGATTGAAAAAAAGTTGATTGTCATTTATGGGAATAATTCAATTAGATCAACAAAAAGGCGTAACATAAGCACCAATATATCAAAAAAAGCTCATGTTTTGTTTTATTTGTTCAATTTATGTAATTTATTTTAATAAGGTAATTTTACCAAAATTGCATTTAATATTATGATGATAAAATAATATAATATCTTATAAATTAATAATTGATTTAAAATCGGTTTATAGTGGTATTAATTTATAAATATAATTTAATATAAATTTTATTATTATGAACAATTCTTGTTTTATGAAAAATCATTATATTTATAAATTAATATTACTATTTTTATAAGGTAATACCAATTGCATTTAATATTATGATGATAGTAATAATATCAATTGATAAATATAGTGGTATTAATTTATAAATATAATAATATAAATTTTATATTTGGTCAAAAACTTCTCTATAAAATATCACCTTCGTAAAAAGTTACTTTGTCTTTAGGGAATGCCTCGAGGTCTTTAGGGAGCTTAGTAGACCTTGATTGAGTTTTCAATAATGCCCTTATTTACTCTTTTTAATCAAAATTACATTTAAATTTTCAAATTAAGTAATGGAATTAGAAAACGTTGATATGTTTAGTGTACTATCAATAGATTTACCTTTTTTTTTTTTTTAAGTCTCAGGATATATGACATTAGTTTGATATACCCATATACATAATTTAATTACTGTAGAGTAATCTCAATGAGGACTGAGATTAGTATGTATTAAGTAGGGGGATCAAGGATTGGAGTCCATTAAATGTCTTAGTTAATGATATCCTCACCCTATATTGAAAACCAAGGTGTATACACAAATTAAAAAATATATAATAAATAGAGTGTTGAGAGGTAATATTATAAATTTTTATGTAATCCTAAAATAAATGAATTAATTAAATCCAGTGTATGTGTAGGCTCCAAAAATAAAAAATATTTGATGTAAATATATGTGTATATAGTGAGGGTGGAGTTTAGTAAGCTATTTTCTTTTTTAGTTGTGCAAACTTTTATGGGACGTTCCAAAAAGAAAAGTACACAAACTTTTCAGAACCTGGGGAATATTATTTAATTATTGTTAGTTAGTGGGAAAATAATTGAATAATTATATAAAGGAGTTTTATCAATTCAAAGGCCTAAAAGATGGTAAAACTATTAATTTAAGGCATGAAAGATTTTTTCTATCGATTCAAGGCCTAGAAGATAGAAAACTATCAATCCAAGGCCTGAAAGATAGAAACTATCAATTCGAGACTTATAAATTTTAAGGTCATGTTTGGCACTAAAACTCTAAACCACTGAACACTAAACCCTAAACCTTAAATGATGAATCCTAAACCTCGAACCATGAACCCTTAAACCCCCCGAACCGTTAACCCTAAAAAAAATAAGAATATGAAATAAGGATATGAAATATAAGTGTCAAATATGACCTTAAAATGTGTGAGCCTCAAATTGATAGTTTTTATCTTTCAGGCCCTGAATCGATAGTTTTCTATTTACTAGTCCTTGAATCGATAGGAAAAAAATTTTAAGGCCTTAAATTGATAGTTTTGTCATCTTTCTGACCTTGAATTGACATTTTTCCTTATATAAAAGTGGGAGAGAAAATGAGTAAGTGTAAAAAAAATTGAGATAATAAGCTAGTGAAAGGAAAGTAGGAGAAAAAATGAGTGGTGCAAGAAAAAGTGATGATGTGATTGTATGAGGTTATGTGAAAATAAGTTTTGGAAATATATACTCCCTCAGTCTCAAACTTGTTTACACTTTTTCCTAAATGGTTCATCTCAAACTTGTTTACCAATTTTCATAAAAGGCAATAAAGTAACTTCATCCTTTTCAACTATCCCCTCACAACATTTTAAAATTACATTTTATGTCATTACTTTTACCCATAAAAAATCATCTACTTTAATAATAAAGTAGAAAAACTACAATTAATATCCTCAACAAAAATCATTTTATCACTTTAAATATTAATAAACATCTCTCACACTAAAACTCATGTCAAAAGCAGAAGGGTAAACAAGCTTGCGACGGAGAGAGCGTATTATAAATATGAATGTGTATTTGGATGGAGAACTAAATATATCCATTCAAAATCGGATTGGACGAGGGATATGTCATCCCCATCCGGATAAGGTCATCCCTATCTGAATAATACTTTCCTCCAATACATCAAATTAATCGGAAAAAAAAAATTCATATTTTGTTGTCATCTGTAATTACAATATTTTGTTACCTTCGTCCCAAGATAAATATTTGGGATTGACACAAATTTGAAGGAATATAATATTAAATGTATCATTGGTCGTAGGATGTATAGAAAAAGTAAAATGTGGAAAGAAAAAGGGAAAGTGTGTGCATTTTACTATTAATTATGTGACAATTAATGTAATTTTTATATAAAAGTACTGATAATTTTTAAGAAAAGTAAAATCACAATTTATCAAAAAAAAAAAAAAATATACATAAAGTTTAAATAGATACACCTAAAATGACAAAATGTAAAACATGCCGTGAATTGATAAGAGTATCTGGTAACTTTTTTAGGGTGGCAAATAACATATTTTGACGATGGTGTTATTTTCATTTTATGGGACATGCTATACACGTCGATATAAATTTTTCAAAGTTCCACTCATTTGCTTGAATTACTGGGTTTTTTTTCTCCTAATGGTGGGTGTATGCATCATAATTTTTTTCCTTTTTTTATCGAATTATGTCAAGTGATTTCACCAATTGCATTTTGCATATCAAATAGTTTCGAACATGTATGTTTTATGAAGCACAAAAAATAGAATTTGTGTTCCTTATAAGTATAATGATTAATTTTCTGAGTAAGTTCTAATCTAAATATTCTTATTATAGAGAAAATATGCGTAAAAGTTTAGAACGGGTAAAAATGACCGGGCTAGTTTGTTTACTTTTAAAAATTAATATTAAAAATTATAAAGTTTATATATTTTTTAAAAAAAATATTTGTTTAGAGTTTGTTAGTAATTATTTAAATAAAGTGGGCGGGGATATTGATAATATAGAAATTCAAAAATTATATCGTAATTATCTAGTGTTTCTTGTCTTTCTCCACCAACATGACAATAATATGACTTAAATAAATTATGATATTTCATCTAGCCTTTGCACATGATAAATAATTGATTCATTTATTACATGTGTCATGTATTAAACGTATTGAAACCAATGTTTTCATAACGAACCGGTGATCGAAGTGTTTCAACGTGATTCAACCGTTTTTATGTTTTTAAAAAAACAAAATAAATATACACCTATCAAAAATTTAAATATATATTTTATAACTTTTCATATAATATTTTATAAATTTTGTCACCTCATACATTTATCCCACATGAAAAGTGTTGGAAAAAAAATGTGAGAGGAATATAGATTTAAAATTTTAAATATTTAATATAAATTAATAATTTAATTTTAAAAAAACGGTTTTTTCGGTTGAACCGGTTTTGACGGTTTTGACGGTTCAACTGAAATCCGGTTATGTATGTGTATTTTAACGGGTTCGGCGGAAAGATTTCAAGAGTTCGATTTTGAAAACACTGATTTGAAACACAAGATGAAACACTAAAGTGAAATAGCGGATCCTACCAATATAAATATGGGTTAATCTCTTAAGATCTCACACAATTCATTGAATTATTTGAAGCTATCTAGAAATCAGAAATTTAATCTATTAAAGGTATGGAAGGAGAAGGATGTTCTAAGGGAGACTTCATTAGTGGGTCCAACTCTGGTAAATTGTTCAATTCTAAATTTCAAGTTCAAATATTATTTTGATGTACATTTGATGTTTCTTAGAATATGAATGTATATGAAATGCTCATAGTTAGGTTTTAATGTTTGGAAAAACCCTTTTACAAGATCATAATTGGTAACAATTTTTTTTATAAATTAGATGTCACTAAATTGAGATATAAACTAAAAAAAAAAAATGTCATTTTGTCGTTTTTCGTAATTATTAAAAGATAATTATTCGATTGCATTTCCATTTTAATTAAACTAATATTTTTTTGTATTTACTATTTAGATCCAAAACTTTACACGCGTCAATATAATTCTCAAATTTAAATCATATACTAGAAACGGTGAATTTTATCAATGTATAGTAGCAAATTTATCTTTCTTTATTTCATTATTTACAATGTTTCAACTTGTTTCTGTATTTCAAACCAACACTCATTAAGTCTCAAATCAAATCAATTAGTTTTTATATTTATGATAATTTTTTAATTAATTTAAATTGCATATATGTTTTATGAAAATCGTGGATGGGTTGTGTGTCTTTCATTTAATACCAATGAAATTTATTGTTTCGAATTAAAAATTTTGAATCTAAAAAAATTATGTTTGATTTTTATGCTATATTCTTATTTAATACTATTGTTTACTGGAGTGTATTAAAGTAAATTTGCTTCTCTTTTTATGTGTTAGGACAAAAGGTCATTAACCTCACATGAATATTTGACGTTTGTGAATGTGAATGGTGAAAATATTATAGATAGTACAAATGTGTGAGCGAGATCTCATTTTGTATCATGTTATACAATGGTATAACATCCTTTTAAACATAACTAGTTTTCTACCCGTGTAATGCACGGGTCTGTTGTAAATATTTATCTAGACAAATTAAAATCATGTTACTCATTTAATTTTTTTAATATTAAACTAATCGTATATATATTTGATAGAATTAAAAAAGCATTGATTCTCTCTATTTGCAGACTGACAAATAACATGGGTATATAATATTTGTTTTTAATTTAATTGTTACCCCTTTTATTTTTTAGACTTGATGTTCAGATTTTTTTTTTTATATTAACTTATAATTTCAAATTAGGTCCTAATTCAGTCTATTTGATTCTTATTATTAGAAGTGGATTGTCCATTGTATTTTTTGTTAGCCTACTTTATAGTGATTTGTATGGTGCAATTTTGCAAATAATATTTTGAGGAAAGTTGCTCTTTTTCTACATAGTTAGGGACGTTGCTTTTATTTACTTAGTTAATATTTGAGTTGATTCAATTTCTTATGATCTTCTTTTATTTTTCTGTATAATGAAGGTTAATCATTAATCTATTTTAAGTTTATTTAGTTTTGATAATATATTATAGCGTGACTTACAGTTATTGTTGGGGAATAAGTTGCACAGATCTATTCGGGGTGAATATTTAAATACAAATTTAATTCTTATAATTATTATTAGCATGAATTAATCCTATATTAATTCAAATAATAATCTAACAACATATCATGCATATAATAATTCAAGTAAAACCTACGCATGCGGAATTCTACGAGTTTACGTGAACGTACCTCTTGGGATGATAGTGATCTGGCAGATTAGACTAACCAAAAGAACTTCTCAAGTATTCCATTAGCCCTCGTTCGACTATCCGGTGGAAGGACACTTGTGAACGATTTAACAAAAGGAAAATAAATTATGTTGCACCACCTTTGTGATTTACTAATTTTTCCAAAGACATGGAATTGTACTTGGGAATGAAAGAATCATCCCCTATTTATAGAGCATAAAGGTGGTGAATTTTTAGGCCCAAAAAATAATGTGGGAAAATCTTTTCTTGATCTCCAAAAAATCTTGAATATATCTCCTATATTCTTTCTCCCATAATTATAATATTCCATAAAATCCCACCTACTTTTTTTTATTATGGTAATTTTTAAAAAATATAGGTACCAAGAATCCAAGATTTGGATCTTCTTGAATTTATGAGATATTCTTGTATTTCAAGAAATACATATCTTCCATAATATCTTTTCAAGAAAATCTTTCTTGTCCACTATATTTCAAAATTCTCGAAATCTTTATTATAGATAACCAATTGGGAGATTTCTTGAATTTAATGAGATAATCTTGTATTCCAAGAATACATATCTTCATTCCATAACAAAATTCAAATAAAATCTTTCTCCCAACTTATCCATAATTTTCGAAATTAATAGGGAAAAATAAGCAACAATATTTATTTTATATTAATCACCTTTTTCAGTTAATGGACTATATGTTGGGCTACTCAGAGGAGAATTAAGATTGGACCTTCTAATGGACCTTGAATATCTAATATTGAGCCACAATATTATTCAAGCCCATAAATATTAATTAATCTCACTACATAATTAATATTGCACTATCCATCTTAACTCATATTACAGTCAATATGGCTCCCGGTTATTATTTCCCACGTTTAAGATTATCTAGCCCATTAATTAATTCAAGCCACTGAAATAGCTTTCCATTAATTAATATCTTTTATCCTTGGTCAAGGAACGGTTCAACATTATTATCCATACCGGAAACTAATTCCACTTGCAAGATTTGGTATGATAAAGCTTATGAACCTCCCAAAGGGGCAAATCAAACAAGCGTACTTGGACACGATTCTTCGTATTAAATCTTAGCAATCACATGTGACTAATAATATTGCCCAAGATAAAAAGTATTGAATCTCGTTGATTCGCTACCAATGATAAGTCAAAGCAATAGTTACCAATCCCACGTGATCCTATTTAAGGAACGAAGATTAAGAAATAACGAACCACCGAGGTCCGATTCTTCCTTGTTCGATTAGAAGAATTTATCCTCTGTAGGTCCTATTCGATTCATCGGTCATGCACTAGTGTAATCTTTTGGTCAAGACAAGCCAATCTGAGTCTTACACTTCAACCTTTCACGATGGGTTGTTCATTTCCATCGAGGTCGTGAATGGCGTACTTTTAGTTACAAGGGACTGTTAATTTAATCTTATGTGATCTGGTATCACTAAATTAACTACAATGTAACACGTACGACTTATTGAAAAGTTATGCAGTAAATATATGTAACATTCGATAATATTTAAAAGCATCGATGATAAACAATTTATTTCAATGAATAAGTCAGAAATTAGGTTTTGATTATACAAAGTAAAAAGCATACTTTCTAGTATAATCCCAACAATCTCCCACTTATACTCAAAATGCGCTTTTAAGTATACTACAACATGTCTCGTGTAGTGCTGTGACATCTAATGTCACCTACACGAACCTAATAATTTCTCCCACTTATACTCAAAGCAGATTGGCAACGGTTTTGACACCCATTCCTTCCACATGTCTCTCGAATATATTCAGAGGCAGACTCTTTGTGAATGGATCTGCTAGGTTGTCCTCAGACGCTATCTTTGCCATATCTATATCTCCTCTCTTAACGATATCTCGTATAAGATGGTATTTCCTTTCAATGTGTTTGCTGGCTTTGTGGGCTCTTGGTTCCCTTAAATTTGCAACTGCTCCGGCATTGTCACAATAAACAGTGATTCTGCTGGGCAAATTCGGAACCACATCTAAGTCCACTAGGAAGTGCTTGAGCCAAACCGCTTCTTTTCATTTGCCTGCATACTGACTACATATTCGGCTTCCATGGTAGAATCTGCGATGCATTTACGCTTGACACTTCTCCATGTCACGACTCCTCCCCATGCAAAAAACACACTACCGGAGGTAGATTTTTCCGAGTCTATGTCCGATTGGAAATCGAGAAGGTGTAGCCGATGGGGATGGACTATTCGGGCGATAAACCAACATTCTATCCCGAGTTCTTTTCGGATACCGGAATGTTTTTAAGCGCCGTCCAATGCTCTTTCCCCGGATTACTTTGATATCTTGCCACCATGCCTACAATGAAAGCGGATATCGGGGTCTCGTGCACAGCATTGCATACATATGGCTTCCGACAGCCAAAGCATAATGAATGCATTTCATGTCATCTATATCCTTTTGCGTCTTAGGGGACATTTTCTTGGATAGATGGATTCCATGTCTGAAAGGTACAAAGCCTTTCTTGGAATCTTGCATCTTCAAAGCGTTTCAAGCGGTGTCTATGTATGAAGCTTGCAATAAGCCGATCATCATTTTCTTGCGATCTCGAAAGTGATCTTGATCCCAAGGATGTGTCCGCTTCCCTAAGTCTTTCATATCAAACATTTTTTGAAAGCCATGCCCTTACATCGATAACACCTTTACATCGTTCCGATGATCGAGAATGCCATCTACGATAGTACTAAGAATACCAATGCGTTCGACACGCTTTTTTGTACACACAACTTTCAAACTCATTTTGATCGAACCCATAAGACTTTATAACATGATCAAAACATTGGTTCCAAGCTCTGGATGCCTGTTTGAGTCCGTAAATGGACTTCATGAGCTTACAAACTAGGTGTTCTTGGCCTTTTTCAATGAAGCCTTGGGGTTGTTGCATATAGATCTCTTCATCAAGACTTAGTTAAGGTTAAGGAAAGCTATCTTGACATCCATTTGCAGATTTTAAAGTCGAAATGCAAAGAATCGATAAGAGAATACAGATAGACTTGAGCATAGCTACTGGCGAAAAAGTTTCCTCATAATCGATCCCTTCTTTCTGAGTATAACCTTTCGCCACTAGTCTTGCTTTGAAGGTTTCAACCTTCCCGTCCGGTCCTCTTTTTCTCTTATATACCCACTTGCATCCAATGGGTTTGACCCCATTAAGTGGTTCGACTAGCTCCCACACTCTGTTATGAAACATTGAACCCATTTCGGCTTTCATTGTTGTTTGCCAAGAATCTGCATCCTTGTCTTGGAGTGCCTCGTCATATGTCCATGGGGTCTGATTCGTCTTGTCCGAATCAAGTCCGAGGACTCTCCTATTCCCATGAATCTCTCGGGCTGTCTTACAACCCTCCCACTACTGACGAGGCTTTGATTTTGAAAGCGTGTCGATTCGGTATATCATCATTTAGCACGGTTGGCATTGAGGTTTGCCCTCTTAGCTCATTTAAGGTAATCTCATACGGGTCTTCTTTTCGATCATATAGTCTTCTTTCAAAAATCTAAAGTGGGTGCTTATGACCATCTTTTTTTGTTCTTGGGACCATAGAAGATACACCCTTTTGTTCCCTCGGGGTATCCTACAAACAAAATTTTAATTTTGATCGAGGATCCAATTTCTGGCTTCCTTGTCCAACACGTAGGGCGGACACCCCAAATTCTCATGTGTCTCATACTAGGCTTGCGCTTGGGTCCACAATTCTTTGGGAGTTTTGGGAACCGATTTGGATGGCACCAAGTTAGAATGTAAGTTGTTTCAAGGCATGACCCCGTAAGCGACTTGGGAAGATCCGCATAACTCATCATAGATCTAACCATTTCAAAAGAGTTCATTTTTTCGCTCTGCAACCCCATTTTGTTGAGGGGTTAGGGTGCGATGGTTGGGATGCAATCCCTTCATCAGATAAGTAGTTCAAAAACTCATCGCTGAGGTATTCGCATCCACGATCAGATCGTAGAGACTTGATAAGTTTTTCCCTATGATTCTCTACTTGAGCCTTAAATTCTTTGAATTTCTCAAAGGTCTCAGATTTATGCTTCATAAGGAAAATGTAACCGTACCTTGAGTAATCATCAATAAAAGTGACAAAATACTCATAACCTCTTCTTGCTTTGGTTGACATTGGACCACATACATACGTGTGAGCGATCTCTAACACTTCTTTGGCTCTATTCCCCTTGGCTCCAAATGCCCTCTTGGTCATTTTACCCTCCAAACATGATTCGCAGGTTGGAATTGGTTCAACTTAGAGAAGCTCCAGTGAACATTCTTTTACCAACCTTTGGATCATTTTTGGATTTATATGACCTAATCTTAGATGCCAAAGAAGTGTCTCGTTCACGTCTGATGAACGTTTTCTTTTCTCGGAAATAGTTGATGTGTTATAGGATGCATTTCGTGAGTGGTGTGCCGCGATTAATTGTATAGAGATTATTCGACAACGTTCCATGACAGATAAATTTATCAAAAAGAGAAATGGTAACAACTTTATTAAAAGTAACCGAATATCCATCATGAAAAAGTTTAGAAACTGAAATTAAATTCTTTCTAAAACTTGGAACGTAAAGAACATCTCTAAGAATTAAAACTCTGTCTTCAAAAGACAGGTGCACTTCTTCCACTGCTTCAGCTGCCACTCTTGTAGCATCGCCCAGTGTGATGAGGATCTCACTTCCACTTAGTTGTCGGGTCCGCTTGAACCCCTGTAATGTGAAACAAACATGATCAGTGGATCCCGTATCCACCACCCATAAATGGGAGGCATACGCCGCTAAACAAGTTTCAACAACTAGTGCGTGAGAATTACCTTTCCTTCCTCTCCTTTTGAGATTGGAACAGGCTGACCTCCAATGTCCTTTCTCCCAGCAATTTAAACATATTCCTTTTGGTCCTTTCTTGACACTCAAACAGCTAACCGTCTTTTTCTCACTTTTCTTAGTGATGAGTTTGCGTTGGTTCTGACCACTTTCCTTTTCTTGAGACTTGTCTTCCACTGGCCTAGATCTCGAGAAAAGACTTTTGGTCACCAATGCTTCGTCTTTCTTTCCTAAATGCTTCTCTACTTTCTCCAAGGCTTCTTGTAGGATATCCATAGTAAACATGTGATCACTCATCACAAAACTACAGTAAAATCCATCGAAGCTCCTTGGCAGAGTTAGCAACAGAAATTCGATTTGGGCCTCATCACAATACTTAGTTCCGAGATAAGCCAGTTTTTGAAAATGGTGTTTGACTCTGAGAACATGCTCCCTTACAGGTGTTCCCCCAACCATCTTTAGCCTAGCCACGTCGTCATTTTTAAACTGATTGATCATGCGGTCTTTTGTTAAAAACATTTCTTCAAGACTTTGCATAATTTCCACAGCAGACTCAACACCTTCATGAATGTGTCTCAAATCATCAGACAGTGAAGTCAAGATTACACGTTTCATGGGTTCATTGGACTGCTCCCAAATATTATACTCATGTCTTTCCGCGTCAGGTGATTCATCAGTAGGCTTACGTGGCTTGGGTACATCAATAATCTAATAATGTTTTTGTGCATGTAGGACAAAATTCATATTTCGTTTCCAAACATTATAGTTTTCGCCAGTTAATTGGTGTTCTTTGAGTGTATATAACAGTGGATTAAAAGGTTGCGACATGATGAACTGAAATAAATAATAATATGCATAAGCACAAATATATCACAAGGTTTGATCACATGCATCACATTAAAATCTCAAAAAAAATGAACATGCATCAGCCAACATCTCAAAACAGTTTAAATAAGCCACGTGAGTTGGGTCATTATTTAAACACATTTAAGCAGGTTACAAACAAGAACAGTTACAAACCTTTAATATCCCAGATTAATAGTTGGCTCTCACTTGACCAATATAAAATTGACAGGGACTTCCGGGGAAGTATATGCATATCAATTTTATACCTAAGTAATAACCATGATTAAATACAGGATTATTATTTCGTTTTGAACGAGCCTCGTGGGGAGGGTCATCGTCGCCACTAGTAATAACCCACAATCATCCATTTGGAATTCATTCATGTGAAAGCTATCTTTTGACCGTCCCGTATTTCTCCAAAAGAATTCACAAATAAATAAATCATGGAGGTAAAAAATAATTCAATTTTATTATTCGGAATAAAATTGTCAATTAATTATTTAAACATACTTAGTAATTTTGAAGATGAGATTTTTCATTTGGGCAACTCTCATGCAAACACATTTAAAAAAATTAAATAAAGCATAAGATAGCACAAAATAAATCAAGCAAAACAGAAAAATAAACATATTGGGCATAAATTATCCAATTGTCATGGTTTGAATTTTCTTGGCTTCATCTTGAAGAAACACCGTCTTGAATTTCTCCCACTCGATCGTCTCGAAAAGATACGCCCGTCTCGAACGCCACGCCAGCGACTCGCGGTAGGGATGCACGCCCGCATCCGCCGGCCACTTGGCGAGTTCTCGGGGCGTCGCCCGCGCCGGCATGGTCCGCAGTCTTCGGCAGCTTCTCGGCGGCGCCGCTTCGCCCGGCCGTGCCTCGCTTCATGTTTTTCGGCAAGACGCCGTCAATGCGATTCGCCTCAAATCCGCTTTGGTCCGCTCCGGGCTGCGGTGTCGCGTCGCGCCCTAAGCGCCCGCCCGTCTTGCGAGCGGATCAAGGCTGCCTTCGGCCCCGGCCTCGCCCGGCGCCCGTCGTGCGCGTGCATCCGATCGCGTCGTCCCCTTTGGCACGTTTTTGCTTATTCTACGCGACGCCCGCCTACGCACAGTTACGGATTTTGTCCTTTAATTCTTCGTCTCCGTCCTCATTTTTGATCCGGTTACAATTTATTTACAAAAAATAAATAAACCTAGATCTAGACTAGTCTATTACATTGATCAAATCAAACAAATCCTAATCTACTCGTGGATTTTCTCACGAGGCAAAACGAATCCGAACGAATCGAATTAAAAATCACAATTTATATGCATGCATAAAAAAAATACATTAAATTCCATGACAATTGGATACCTGCAAAACAGATCTAGCAGAATTAAATTACAATTTAAAAAATTCAGCGCCCGAAACCGTGGCTCTGATACCAGTTGTTGGGGAATAAGTTGCACAGATCTATTCGGGGTGAATATTTAAATACAAATTTAATTCTTATAATTATTATTAGCATGAATTAATCCTATATTAATTCAAATAATAATCTAACAACATATCATGCATATAATAATTCACGTAAAACCTACGCATGCGGAATTCTACGAGTTTACGTGAACGTACCTCTTGGGATGACAGTGATCTGGCAGATTAGACTAACCAAAAGAACTTCCCAAGTATTCCCTTAGCCCTCGTTCGACTATCCGGTGGAAGGACACTTGTGAACGATTTAACAAAAGGAAAATAAATTATGTTGCACCACCTTTGTGGATTTACTAATTTTTCCAGCACATGGAATTGTACTTGGGAATGAAAGAATCATCCCCTATTTATAGAGCATAAGGTGGTCGAATTTTTAGGCTAAAAATAATGTGGGAAAATCTTTTCTTGATCTCCAAGAAATCTTGAATATATCTCTTATATTCTTTCTCCCATAATTATAATATTCCATAAAATCCCACCTACTCTTTTATTATGGTAATTTTCGAAAATATAGGGTACCAAGAATCCAAGATTTGGATCTTCTTGAATTTATGAGATATTCTTGTATTTCAAGAAATACATATCTTCCATAATATCTTTTCAAGAAAATCAAGAAAATCTTTCTTGCCCACTATATTTCAAAATTCTCAAAATATTTATTATTAACCAAGTGGGAGATTTCTTGAATTTAATAAGATAATCTCGTATTCCAAGAATACATATCTTCATTCCATAACAAAATTCAAAGAAAATCTCTCCCAACTTATCCATAATTTTCGAAATTAATAGGGAAAAATAAGCAACAATGTTTATTTTATTTTAATCATCTTTTTCAGTTAATGGACTATATGTTGAGCTACTCAGGGGGCCTTTAGGAGAATTAAGATTGGACCTTCTAATGGACCTTGAATATCTAATATTGAGCCACAATATTATTCAAGCACATAAATATTAATTAATCCCACTACATATTTAATATTGCACTATCCATCTTAACCCATATTACAGTCAATATGACTCCCGGTTATTATTTCCCATGTTTAAGATTATCTAGCTCATTAATTAATTCAAGCCTTTGAAATAGCTTTCCATTAATTAATATTTTTATCCTTGGTCAAGGAAGCGGTTCAACATTATTATCCATATAGGAAACTAATTCCACTTGCAAGATTTGGTATGATAAAGCTTATGAACCTCCCAAGGGGCAAATAAAACAAGCGTGCTTGCACACACGATTCTTCAGTATTAAATCTTAGCAATCACATGTGACTAATAATATTGCCCAAGATAAAAAGTATTGAATCTCGTTGATTCGCTACCCATGATAAGTCAAAGCAATAGTTACCAATCTCACGTGATCCTATTTAAGGAACGAAGATTAAAAAATAACGAACCATCGAGGTCCGATTCTTCCTTGTTGGATTAAGAAGAATTATCCTCCTGAGAGGTCCTATTCGGTGCATCAGTCATGCACTAGTGTAATCTCTTGGTCAAGACAAGTCAATCTGAGCCTTGCACTTCAACCTTTCGCGATGGGTTGTTCATTTCCATCTAGGTCGTGAATGGCGTACTTTTAGTTACAAGAGACTGTTAATTTAATCTTCTGTGATCTGGTATCACTAAATTAACTACAATGTAACACGTACGACTTATTGAACAATTATGCAGTAAATATATGTAACATTCGATAATATTTAAAGCATCAGTGATAAATAATTTATTTCAGTAAATAAGTCCGAAATTCAGTTTTGATTATACAAAGTAAAAAGCATACTTTCTAATATAATCCCAACAGTTATGTCTATGAAATAAATTTATATATTTAATGAAAATTTTATTATCTTCTCTTCGTCCATGCTTTTTATTCTTTTGCCATTTTATGTCTTTTTACTTTCCAATTTACAACACAACACACACATATTTGAAGCAATGATGTTACACATAAATA
The DNA here is from genome assembly GCA_037126765.1 of Stenogyne calaminthoides. Taxonomy (NCBI): domain Eukaryota; kingdom Viridiplantae; phylum Streptophyta; class Magnoliopsida; order Lamiales; family Lamiaceae; genus Stenogyne; species Stenogyne calaminthoides. The sequence continues at coordinate 6,846,225 of JBBCBC010000016.1, read as the reverse complement.
GTAACTTAATGCTAATGTAAAACAAAAAAGTAGAGCAATACGAAAGTAATAACTTAATGGTAATGTAAAACAAAAAAATTAGTGTGATAATTCATCATATTTGATTACACGAAACCAAACCCATTATGTTGGGCTAGGAGGCCGTTTATATTTTGGTCTCAACGGGTGGCCTACTCCGAAACTAAGCCTGTTGGATGCTCCCTTTTCTTCCGAGAAACAATAGCCGAATAGGAGAGCAACCCTTCATCTCCTTTGTGTTGTTGAGGCTTTCCCTACATTCCCCGGTTCCAATCTCTAGGTACATTGAACCTGTGTTCCTTTGAGTTGCTCTTATACACCCAATTCACACACACAGTAAATAAATTAGTAAAATATAAAGTATAACGTCTCTCATAAGCATATCTCTTCTTCTCAAACCAAAATTATGGAGTGATAAATATCCTAATCACTTATTATTATTCTTGATAATTACAGATTTGGTTGGTCCAAAACTACACCTGCCATTTTGGAGATTCATTGGTTGAAGATAGAAACAATAATTGCACTGTTTATCCCTCTAAAGGAGATTTTGATGCTGAAGATATGAATTGATATTCAGAAATTAAAATTCTGAAATTGAATATCTCTCTTCAAATTGAACCTTTAAGGTTGATCCAATCTTTAATGGATGGTGAAGATGATGGGTATAACGTCTGCGAAATTCAACTGGGATCCCTGATAGTTGCGGGTGAAACAGGGCGCCGAAAATTTGATCTTTGGTGGTGATTTGTTGTTGAAAAGTGAAATATATTGGGTGAGATTCGGAGGATGGAAAGGCACAAACGGGAATCGAAAGGATGAAATTTTAAGTTTAGAAGGCTAATGAGTTTTGTAACTGAAAAGAAATAAAATAAAATAAAAAATTAAATAGATTACACTTGACACCAGGCTAGCATTGACACTTGGCAATAATATAGGGCGACACTTGGCAATAATATAGAGCGACACTTGGCAGCTTCTGGTGAAGGACATCCTCCTTTTATATAATAAGATTGTAGATTATTAATGACGCATAATTAAGTATATTAAATTAGTTTTTAGTCTTTATCTGTCATTCATGCACAAAGATTTTTTAGAAGATAGTGTAACATTACGTACGTAAAGAATCCAAAAAAAATGTTAAAAATAGAGAAAGTTGTTTTAGGTTGTTAATATTGTTTATACTCCTAAGTGTATTCAAGTGTCTACATATATGTATGTAGTGTATAATATTATTTTCCACTTAAAAATTATTTTGATCAAATTTCGTCCCCCATGAACAATCATGTCATCTGAAGCACAAATGGCTCCATGTCTGTAATCGGCTTTGAGCCACAATGTCATCTTTTGAATCCAAGTTATGAGGGTGGTTCCGCTAACTCTCCGCAAATACATGAAATTTGGTTTTTGAGTAGCCAAGATGGTGGAGAAGGCTCCTTGTAAGGGATGATGTTTCACCGGTCGCTCAAGTACAACTTATATATATCTTCAAATAAACTCACATTTCTTTATTTAATATTTACTTTTGATATATGACTGCTGAAGTAATTGATTCTTGTTTATTTCAATAATATGTTTCTTTCTCTTTATTAATATTAGGGTATTTATTGGTTATGAATTCTTATTAATATTTTTAATAAAAAATTGAATCTATTAAAAGAATATGCTTAATTTTTAAGTTATATTCTTTTTTTAATTTTGTTTAATTTGTTAGAGTGTATTAAAGTAAACTTACTTTTTTTTAGGTGTTGGACAAAAGACCATTAACTTAACATCACTATTTCGTGAATTGTGAAAATATAATAAATAGTAAAAATATGGGAGCGATATGTCATGTTACACAATAATATAGCATTTTATGTTACATCATTGTAAATTAATTTGACATAATTAATTATCTTATTTTTTGTTATAGTTTGTCTTTATTTTTCATTCATGCACAACATAATGTAACATGTGATTTGAATCCAAGAAAGGATGACCTTCATTATTAAAAAATAAAGTCAATTAGTTTAGGTTGTTAGTACTATATTGTTGGACAAAAGAGCATTAACTTCACATGATCAATACTTGACTTTTTGTGAATGTTAAAAATTTATTATACAAGGTAAAAATATGAGGGAAGAGATCTCTCGTGTTACAAAATGGTATAATATTTTTTTATTACATCATTGTGGATTAATGACACATAATTAATTATATTGAATTATTTTTTAGATTTTTATTTGTCATTCAAGCACATGCGTGTATTAAAAATGTTACAACATTATGGAATATGAGATTAGAAAATCCAAGAAAGAATGAACATCATTATTTAAAAATAAGTAAATTAATTAAGGTTGTTAGTACTGTTTGTAAACACTCTTCAATGTGGGCAATCAAGTATCTTCAATGGGGTGGATAGTGCGATGGTGCATCGCAGGAATTACTTGGTTGCCCACCCGGTTGCAGCTGTGAAGCCACGTGGTGCTAGCCATGTGACGGTGTGGAGTCCTTCGAGTCATGGACAATTAAAACTTACTACAGATGTTTCAGTTCGACCTGGCTTTGGTTCTGGAATAATTGGAGTTCTTCGGGATGAGGGAGGTCGTATGAGATGGTGTTATGGGGAGCTGTGTGATGAGGTTGTTGTGGATGTTGTGGAAGCTTTGACGATTAGACGTGGGTTGGAGTTCGCTAGAGTCTAGAGATAATGGGATACGTGATCTGTTGGTCGAGTCTGATGCACAAATTGTGATTTATGTCTTACTTTATTCGAGACACGATCCTAGTTATGTGGGGACTATTGTTCAAGACATTCGAGATTTGGTTGCTGGCTTTGATAGAGTAACTTTTGCTTGGATAAGGAGAGCCGGGAACTTTGTGGCTCATTAACTTGCTTGTTTTTTATGTTTTTACTTCTGTTACTGTTTTTTTCTCGATCCATGTTCCGGATCATGTTGTTGTTACTATGAAAATCGATTTTACGATTGTTTAATATTATCTTTATTTCCTATTAAAAAAAAGTATCTACACACATATACACACATCTAGTGCATGTATTATATTTCACTTAAAAAAATATTTTGATACCATGTATAGTTTTGAAATTAAGTCTATGTTTTGTTTTGTGTTTTAAATGGCGTTTATTTTTTAAATCTAAAGATTCTTTGACAGTCTGATAAATAGTTATAAGGTTATCATTTGTTTTTTAAGTTTTAAGTAGAATGAAGGGTTTATAGGGTGGTAGTTATGGTTTTTTAAACCTGATTTTTAAAATTTCGAATCGGAATCAATTATTTTAAATTTTACTAATTTGTTTCTTTCTCATATTTATTAATGTAAAGTTATTTCTTTAATTATGAATTCTAGTGTTATTTTTAGACAAAATCTCATGTGCAACTGGTGCATGGATTTAAGATCTGTGCACTCGCCCCAACCCTACTCATGTATCTGTTGGGAAAAAATGGGTGTCCCGGATCTATTCGAGATGATTTTAAATACATATTTAAATTAAACAATTAATTACTAACATGAATTAATCCTAAATCAATTCAACATAATAATTAAACAAGTAATAAGCATCATGCGTACACGTAATCCACGTAAATCCTAAGCATGCGGAATTTAGGAGTTACGAGATTACATACCTCTTGTAGAGACAACATTTGAGACGATGGATCAACCCAAAGAGTCTTTCCAAATATGTCCCAAGTCCACGAACGTAATCCGGTGGGAGGATTCACACGAACGATTTTAATAAATGAGAAAAATAAAATATTTTGTCACCACCTTTGTGGATTTCTAATATTTTCAACACATGGAATTGCACTTGGGAATAAAAAATTCATCCACTATTTATAGGGACAGGGGTGACCCATTTTTTGGTATAAAAAATAAGGAAGAAAGTCATTTTCTTGGTCTCCAAGAAAACTTGAATATATCTCCTATATTCCTTTCTCCTAAATTAAATTTTCCATAAAAATCTCTTCCCCTTCTTATCCTATAAATTTCGAAATTTTACAAGGAAAAAGAAATAAGATTTGATTTCTTGAATTTATGGGATAATTATGTATTCCAAGAATACTTATCTATTTCCATAAAATATCTACAAGAAAATCTTTTCTTTTATTTCCTACAAAATTTTTGAAAATTTCAAGAAATATCTGGCAATAATATTTTCTCATCCTTTTCATTAATTGGACTTTAATTGGGCTATTTGAGGGCCTTTAGGAGAATTAAGATTGGACCTTCAATGGACTATGAAGTTATAATATTGGGCCAAATATTATTCAAGTCCATTAATATTAATTTACTCCACTATAAAATTAATATTGCACTATTCATCTCAACCCATATTACGACTTTACTATAATATGGCTCCCGATCATTATTTCCCGTGTTTAAGATTATCTTAGTCCATTAATTAATTAAGCCACTGAACAAGCTTTATATTAACTAATATCTTTGTCCTTGGAGTAAAGACAGCTCAACATTATTATCCATACCGGAAATAAATTTTCACTTGCAAGATTTGGTATGATAAAGATTCTGAGTCCACCAAGGAGACAAACCAAGCAAGACGTACTTGCACACGATTCTCCGTATTAAATTTCAGCAATCGTCATGTAATTAATAATATTGCCCAAGATATAAGGTATCGAATCACATTGACTCTCTTCCTATCATAAGTCAAAGCAATAGTTATTAATTCCATATGATCCTATTTAAGGGACGGGGATTAAGAAATAGCACACCACTGAGGTCTAATTATTGTATATTCAGTATCGAAGAATTTATCCTCATGTAGGTCCTTATTCAGTGCATCTAAATGCACTAGTATAATCTCTTGGTCAAGACAAGTCAATCTGAGTTTTATACATCAACCTTTCATGATGGTTTGTTCATTTCCATATGGGTTGTGAATTTGTACTTAATTACGAGGAGCTGTTAATTTGATCTTCTGTGATTTGGTATCACCAAATTAACTACAACGTAATACATACTTAATTTATTGAACGGGTTTGCAATAAATATATATAACATATATTCATATTTAATGCAACAGTGATTAATATATTATTTCAGTAAATGAATAAGAAAATTTAATTTGGTTATATAAAGTAAAAGCATATTTTTCAGTATAATCTCAATAGTATCCACAGAACATGTATAATATATTCAATGGGTCAAGTATTTATTTAAATCAGTCATTTTGTTGCATGAGTGCACGATGCACAAGAGACTCACTCGTATTTTTAATAGAGAACAAATTTATGAAATTGATTATACGCGATCATGCAAGATCCTCTAATATGTTCCATCATATTTCATATAATAATATAAATGTTCAATATGAACAAGTCTTATGTGAGCCCGTATAACGAAATGTATATTATGCCACAAAGAAAAAATAGCACCTTCCAACAAAAAAAAGTAGCATTTTGACAATAAAAGTATCACTTTTAGTATTTTTTTTAACCACAAGTTTTTTACCTTCAGATTGATGTTTTCTCTCATTTGCATGGAGAACATTTTGTGAGAGGCAACTAAAGTTTTCTATAATTTGTGTACGACGAAGGTAAAAAAAATATATACATCACTTTTTAAGAAAATAAAATATTACTCTTGAGGTAAAAACTTTTACTTCTAATGTTTTACTTTACCTTAGGGTATGTTTGTTTTGGGATTTAGGTGTGCTGGAGAAGTCATGACTTCGAAATTTTATGGATTTGAAAGTCTTGGTGAATAGTAAAAAATATGTGTTTGTTTTGAGATTTTGATAGGGTGGGATTTTATTTTATGTCAAATCAATGTTTAATAATGATTGATATGATATTATTATATTGTGTTGAGAGTGGGAAAAATTGTGATGTGATTGTATTGAATTTTGTGAAAAATAGGGGTGTAGGTATACTTTATATGAGGGATTTTGAAGTTTAATTTTAAATCTCAAACTATAATGAGACGTTATTTTCAAAGTCCTAAGTCCATCCGGGTGAGTCCCGAAATAAACATACTCTAAGGGTATGTTTGTTTCGGAATTTAGGTGTGCGTGGGAAGTCATCGAAATTCTATGGATTTGAAAGTCTTGGTAAATAGTAAAAAACATGTGTTTGTTTTGAGATTTTGATAGGATGAGATTTTACTTTATGTCAAATCAATGTTTAATAATGATTGATATGATATTATTATATTGTGTTGAGAGTAAGTAAATCCGGGTGAGTCTCGAAACAAACATACCCTTAGGGTATGTTTGTTTCGGAATTTAGATATGCGGGGGAAGTCATGACTTCGAAATCCTATGGATTTGAAAGTCTTGGTGAATAGTAAAAAATATGTGTTTGTTTTGAGATTTTGATAGAGTTTAATTTTACTTTATATCAAATCAATGTTTAATAATAATTGATATAATATTATTATATTGTGTTGAGAGTGGAAAAAGTAGTGATGTGATTGTATTGAATTTTGTGAAAAATAGGGGTGTAAGTGTACTTTATAGGAGATGATTTTTTGAAGTCTAGTTTTAAATCTCAAACTATAATGAAACGTGGTTTTCAAAGTTCTAAATCCATACGGGTGAGTTCCAAAACAAGCATACCCTTAAGAATTGGCCTTTCAGTGGCTCAAGGGTTTGACACTTTGATGGAGGTAAATAGATCTTGATAGAGTTCAATAATGCCCTTATTATTCAACATTTAATATAAATTGCTTTAAATTTTCAAATTAAATATTGAAATTAGAAAACGTTGATACATTGTGTATACTCGATGTCAATTAATCAATTTACTTTGTTATATTTATTCGGCATTGTTAATATCAAAAGTTCATAAATTAAGAACCTCAAAAGACACTTTAAAAAATGTAAATCCTTACAAATTAAGAACTCAAGATGCTATTTTTAATATTTTATATTTGAGTGAAATTAATATTTTGATTTTGATCCTAAATTTCCAATATTGTTTTCATCTAAATTATTTATGAGCATTAATTGAGCAACGTTAAAAGACTCGTCGGATGGTGTATTTATATTATATGCACGGATTTAGTGAAAAAATAGGTCTAGTTAATAAAAGTTTTTATCAAAAATTAAAAGAGAAAAATTATTTTTTAGAAAAGTATTCATGATTAAACTTTTTTTTTTGAAAGAGTATTCATGATTAATAGTGATAATTTTTTTACATAACAGTGATAATGGTAATGATGAATTATTCATAGTATGATATTTCTTAAAATGAACACCACTATTTATGTCCACTACGCGAAGTGGTTAGAGCACCACCACTTATGTCGTGAGGTCATGAGTTCGAGATCAAATTCATCATGAGAAAAAAATAATTTCACCTAAAAATTATTTGAATGTCTTGTTCAAGTTTTTTTTTTCTAAAGGGTCTTGTTCAGTTTTAAAACTAAATGATTCCGTTATATCTTGAGTAACACTCCTGTGAATCAGATCTATACATAAACTTTATCACTATTATGCACAAAAAATTATCACTATTATGCATAAAACTATCACTATTTAAAAATACTTTATTTTTTAATCAGTGATAGTTTTTCGTACACAATAGTGATATTTTTTTTGCATAACAATAATACTATAAAAATAAAATTCACCTTGAACTCAAATTCACACAAGTTCTTGTGTTATATTTTTCATTTCCTAATTTTAAGATACATGTCATTAATTTGATATGATCAATATACATGATTTAGTTAATGTATAGTAATCTTGACTGTGAAGAGTAAAGTAATACTACCTCCATTTCTTATTAATTGTATCATTTTATCTAAAATGATTATTTATCGGTCACTTAGTTAATCCTCATACAAATTGACCAATTTTCTTTTAAAAATACACCTAATAAATACTACTAGTATAAATATCAATTTTTATCTATATAAATAAATAAGGGTATAATATTTTTTTACTATTCCCTAATTAATGAAAAAATTGGTTTGTGTAAATGTTTAAAAATGAGACCTACAATAAAGAATGGAGATTAAAAGATTGGAATCTAATTGAGACTTTATTGGAGATTAAAGGATTGGAACCTATTTAATGTCTCAATTAATGTCATTCTGCCCTCTTTGCCAAAAAGAATTGAATGCCAAATTTCTTTTTAATTATTTGTACAATTTTTTTATTCGATATTTAATTCGGATCAAAACCCACCATCCTCTAATGGGGTTCGAGTTAATCATCTTAAAGATTGATCCTACTTTAGAGGGTTCAAATCTAAGACCTAAAGAGAAGCACACTCCTAAATCTCAAGACTATACCAATTGTTTGTACAACTTAGATAGAATAACATTTTGAATCACGATTTAGTCAATGTAGAGTAATCTATCTGATTGTAGAGATTAGTATGAATCTATGTTTTAAAAAGCAGGGCCAGGAAGTTGAAAGGACGACCCCAAAAAGGTTGGACGGAGTCGGAGATTTGGATGAGCGGAAAATAGCGTCATAATAAATATTATATATATATATTCAAGATCAAATTAATAATAAAAATTGTTCAATTTTTCTTAAAGAAAACTTAATTTATTACTATAAATAATAGATTAAATAATTCTAAAACTGCAAGATAAAATCAATTTTTTAATAAATAAATTTTTTGAATTTTGATTTTCCTAATGCTTTTTGGGATTAAACATATAGTTTTCTTTTGAAGATCAGAATAAAATTCCTACTAAATGTCAGGATGAATGAATATTTAGCAGTTTATATTCCTTTTCTTCTAAATCTCCTTGGTCTTGTCTTTGCTTTCTATGTTAATAAACATTACGGCGAGGAGCGAGGAGTTCCTCGTTTAGTTATTAATTACAAACCTCTTAATAAGGTGTTAAAATGGATTAGACATTATTATTAATAAAATGACAGATTAAATGCTCTTATTTTCTCTAAATTTGATTTAAAATCGGGTTTTGGCAAAATTAATAGGTATTTACCTCTTTTAATGTACCATTTGGTCATTATGAATGGATTGTCATGCCTTTTTGGGCTTAAAAATGCTCATGCAATTTCAACAAATTATGAATGACATTTTTTAAAATGACATTCTTGTATTTTTAAAAGATATTGATATACATTTTAAACAATTAAAATGGTCTTGTCAAAAACCTAAAATGGTTTTATTCGGACTAAAATAAAATTTCTTGGTCATATTATTGATAAAATATTATTCCAATTCAAAAAAGTATTGATTATAAAACTTCGATTTTCTTAGGAAACTTAAAGTATTCTTATATTGAATCTTGTTGAAGATTCCTTTTTTTATATGATAGACTTAAGAAGAATCCTTTCCTTGGAATGATGATCATACTAAAGGTTGTTATCGGGATAAAAGATAAGGTTAAAAATTTGTTGGGAAAAAATTTATATTCTTAAACAAATTAATCCACGAAATAAAAAGATTTTATTGGTAAATGGAATAATATGATAAAGCTCTTCTTTTAAAGAAATTCTTCTATTGTTAAATGTGTCCTTAAATTTCGGGATGATTTATAAATGAAAACTACCACTACTTTTATGCTCTTCAAAGATTTTGAACATAATGTTTCTAAACAAATGTTTGCCCGATGTGAAAGCATCTTGCTTATTTTAATTTTGATATTGTTTTAAGCAAGGAAGGATAATCATCTTCAGATTTTTTAACTCGAAATTTATTTCTTTGAAAAGTCATCTTTGGAAGGAATCCTTATTCCTCTTTAGAGGAAAGGGAGAAAAAGGCCAATTATACAACATGGGAAGAAATCCCTTTTCAGCAGGAATAGAAAAGCTCTTCTTCAAAAGGAGACAATGTACAAAATAATTTCAGTAAAAGAATTATTAGACAAAGGGAAAAAATCTACCAATAAGGACAATTTTTTTTTCAATTTGCAAAAAAGAATATAAATTCTTTGATTCTTCTAAAAAAAAATTAATTCTTATTATAGAAGATGATGATTGTTCATGGATTTTGGAAAAAATTTTCCAAAAATTGATTACATTTTATATATCTTGAAGTGTTGAAATTCAGCATTTCCTCCTAAAAGTAAAGCTATCAATTACTCTAAATTTATTATCAAGAAGATTATTTCCATAATGGGGAACTTCACCTTTCACGAGAAAGAAGTATAATGATGTCACATACCATTTACCAATCTGATTATTGGGATTACCTTCAAAGTTTTTTATAAAGCGTTGTTGTGTAAATCTTTATACATTCTCATACTTAATTAATTAAAATATGTAAAACATTGGCGGGAATCAAATTCTAGCTGATTTGTTCTCATGGTGGGGATGCTTTGGGGCTTTGGCGGATAAGAAGAGTTAAAGATCTCTTGGAAGAATATTTTATTTTTTAACTTAAATTTTTAATCAATGGTAAAACTTTATGTTCTTTAATGGAACGGAATCCGTGGGGTTCTAAAATAGTTTGGTTATCTTGAACATGGACCTTGTTTTTGAAACATAATTTTGGAATAACTTAAATGTTATTTACTATGTTGAGGAAAAATTTGCGGATTTCAAAAATGGAAGAATGAGAAAAATTTAATTCAAGTTCTCTTCCATCATTCTTTCTGTAAAAGTATTTTGGTATTTTCTCAAAAGAAAATTATGGATCTTTATATGGATCATATTAAAAATAATTTATTATATTGATTTTTACGATTCAAAATCGAGGCAGCTTCAATGATTTGAGGATGATCTTCAATACATGATCGAATGAAGATGATCAAAGTTTTCTATTGATAAAAGTTTTTTTTCTTTTATTTCCAAATTTTCTATGGAAAAATGGTTTCTTTACATCCTTTACAGCGGAAGGATGAGATATTGACATAATTTGATAACATTTGAGAATACCTTCCCAAATTCTTATTGATAATGAGAATGTTATTTGATATTATATCAAAATGATTATAGAAAAATCAAGGAAGAAATGTCTATCGACCCAAAAAATTTGGCTAATTTGAGAGAGTCTCTTAACCAAGCTTCCTTATTGGCGATTTAATGAAGATTTTGGACTTATAAAATGTGACTAAATTTAGACAAAATCAAATTTTCTTTATCAAAAGACAAATCATTTTATGAATAAATACTATTCAAACTTTTTTGTCTTTTTGTGGTTTTGTTTTTTTATTTCTTTTTTATTTTGAAATCGGGGTTTGATGTTAATCCTTTCATAAAATAGGCTTGAATTTTCCTTTTAAACCAATTTAAGATTCTTTCTCTCTCTATATTCTCTCTCTGTGTGCAACCTTGTAAACCTTGTAAAAAATGGCTTATTAAAAGGTATATTGTTATTTAAATTGTAATTTTAAATTTACTAGTATAAAATCAATTATTTGAATATATATATAAAGGTAAAGCTTTTAATTTTTAATTAATTGTAAAAAAAATTGGTTTTTAAAGACATATTTTTATTTGTGTTTTTTTAAAAATCTGGATGACAATAAAGAATGGAGATTAAAAATTAAAAAAAATTGAGACTATTTATTGGAGAATAAATTATTCTCAATTTTTATGCCAAAAAAAAATTGAACCAATTTTTTATTTGTCTCTTATGGATGGGTTTGGTAATAAACTTTAATGTCATTTCACCAATCTTTAATCCAAATATAAAAATTGAATACAACAACCATCAACACAAAAAAGCCATAATTAATCTTTAAAGATCCTCCACCCGCATGAGAAAAGTGAATGAGTAGTTTTTTTCAAAAACTTAGTAGAATTATTTAATTATTTCAAAGCACCACTATCAATCACAATAAAATCTTTTTATAAAATTATTTATAAGAAGAGAAATCTTAGTATTGATATAACCACATTAATGGTAGATTGATTCTTCTCTATCTTAAAATTATCATTAATATCTAAATATTGTGAAAAGAGTAATTTGGTTTCACAATTGGCCTCGATACCATATTTTTATCAAAAAGATCTATATCAATAGTATCATGTGGATCTTTTACAAACACAAATAGGAGATTCTCGAGAAAGATATATTGAGTTGAAAAAAAGCTTTTTTTGCTTTTATTCATTTAGTTCAATGAATATCCTTTGGAAAGCTCAAACCTCTTGGTTAAACCAACTCTACCTTTGATATATCCAATTTGGATCATTATATGAATATAATTCCAAATGCACATATAATTAAGTCGTCATGATTCAAATCTATGTTCGGCGAACATTAGAAATGAAATTAGAATTTAAATAACAAATACCTTTAATAAGCCACTAGCATAAACAAGATTGAAATATTACAAGGTTTACAAGGTTGCACAAAGAGAGGGATATAGAGAAAGAAAAGTTCAAAACTCAAAAGGGTCTTCAAAAGGAAAATTCAAGTCTATTTATAGATGAAAGAGGCGGATCAATCCTTGATTTCAAAATAAAAAAAAAATAGTGCATAAAAAACAAAACCAAAAAAGACAAAAAAGTTTGAATAGTAATTACTATTAAATGATATAGCGATGTAAAAAATTTGATTTTTATATATATTGCACATTTTTTTTGGAATGTGCTAAGTTTTAAAAAAAAATAATGCCCTTTTTGTTTATAAATTAGCCAATTCTTTTGGATAAATTTTTTCTGATCTTTAAAAAAAAAACTCTAATCCTTTTTTAAGAATTTTGATATAATTCTTATCATTAATAACATTATTCTCATTATCAATAAGAATTTGGGAAGGTATTTCCAAATATCATTTCTTTGGAATATCTGTCGAGAAGATAGCAAAATTCCATCTTGAATATAATTCCTTCCGTTGTAAAGGATGTAAAAAAGAAACCATCGGGATAAGATCCTTCCATAGAAACTTTGCTTTGTTTTAATTTCCCTTTGAAAGAATTCTTCAAAGATCGAAGCTTTCTTGAATAAATTCGATCATCTTCATTTGGATCATGTGCATCTTGAAATCGGATCACGAAATCCAATATCTTTAATTTTTAATATGATCCATATAAAGATCCATAATTTTCTCTTTTGAGAAAATACCAAAAAATAGAAGTCAACCCAATATTCTTCCATTTTGATTTAATTTGAAATATTTTACATTGGTGACTCATTGGAGCCAGGGCAATAACATTTAAGTTATTCCAAAATCGCGTTGTATGGATTTTTATTTGATATAACAAACTCTGGTCTCATTTTAGAACTCATGGGATTCTGCGAATCCACAAAGAACATCAAGTAGTTTTACCATTTGTATTATAGTCGAGAATAAACAATAGTATATTACTAGAGATCTTTAACCTCTTACGGAAAAAATTATCAAAGCCCCCCATTCCCACCATGAGAACAACCGGGTTAGGAATTCCATGTTTTAACATATTTTAATTCAAGTATGAAAACGATACAACAACGTTTTATAAAAACTTTGAAGGTAATCCCTATTGGTAAATGGTATGTGTGACATCATTGGTCAAAAGGTAAATTCTTGGATGGAAATAATCTTCTTGATAATAAATTTTTTTCTTTACTCTTGGGAAACATTTCAACACAAGGATATTCTCATAAAATCCTCTGGATAAGTCTCAACATTCAATTTATATTTGGAAAAATTAATTTGTTGATGGTCTTCCTAATCTATTTCTTTGAAAAGAGTTAAAAAACTCTTAGAAAGGATTATGATTCGATCCATTATAGGTCTTATACTTTTGGTCAAATCATTAGTGTTTGTGTTCGGGAAGGAATAAATCTTTTGTAATGAACTCAAATTAAAAAACCAAATTAAAAAAAAAAGATAATCTTTACGGAAAAGAAAACAATTAGGTGATTTGACCAATTTGGATTAGATAATCCTAATCCTAAAAAAATAGTTTGCATAAAACTAATAAAAGAGATTTAAAACATAAATCTAATTATAAAAGAAGAAAACATAATTCTTCAAAACAAAAGAAAAGATTTTGATAATAATAAAATAAAGGAAATCTTTTAAAAAAAGAAGATACGATACAATTATTTGTAAAAAATGTCTTCATTAAAATCGGTCTTTATAAAAGGATAAGATTAAAAATCTTGATATTAATGAAGAGTTAAAAGAAACTCTTTTAAGATTGTCATGAGTCCTAATAATGATCTTGAATCGAAAAAAGTCTTATAATAAATTGTTCTTACTTTTGAATCCTCTTGGGATGATGATAATTACATTAAATCAGGAAAAAAAAAAAATCTTTATAAGGATGATGCAAAGATCTATATCAATAGTATCACATGGATCTTTTACAAACACAAATAGGGAGAAATTCCATAGTCCATGAGTTAACACGAAAAAGCTTTTGCCAAAGCCTATTCGCTGCGTCTTTTGGCAACAAGGGCTAGCCCACATAGTTAACTCATGAATATCCTTTGGAAAGCTCAAACCTCTTTGGTTAAACCAACTCTACCTTTGATATATCCAATTTGGATCATTATAGGAATATAATTCCAAATGCACATGATAGTAGTAGTATAATTAAGTCGGTCATGATTCAATACAACGAACATTAGAAATGAAATTAAAATTACGAATTTAAATAACAATTTTAATAAGTCATTGCTAGCATAAACAAGATAATGGAAATATTACAAGGTTTTACAACCCAGAGAGGGATATAGAGAGAAATTTTAGTCAAAACTCAAGCGTGCCTTCAAAACAAAAAATTCAAGCCTATTTATAGATGAAAGGGACATCAAACCCGGATTTCAAAATAAAAAAAGAAATAGTGCATAAAAAACAAAACCACAAAAAAGACAAAAAAGTTTGAATAGTAATTACTATTCATGAGCGATTGATGTATGTGATGTGAAAATTTGATTTTGTCTATCGGCCACATTTACTTTGGAATGTGCTAAGTCAAAATCTTCATTAAATCGATAATAAAATTAGCCTTTTTTTAAGAGTTTAAGAGACTCTACGAAATTAGCCAATTCTTGGCGATGGGTTGGATTTTGAAGCTTCAAACCATGGAATCCATACTTCCAAAACTCTAATCCTTTTCTTAAGAATTTTGATATAATTCTTATCATTAATAACATTATTCTCATTATCAATAAGAATTTGGGAAGGTATTCTCCAAATGTTATAATGTAAGCCTCTCAGATATCAATGGAAGATTTAATATCCCATCCTTTCGATTTGTAAAGGATGTAAAAAAAAACCATCGGATAAGATCTTCCATAGAAACTTTGCTTTATTTTAATTTTCAAAAGATCGAAGTTTTCCGATCAAATTGGATCACAGAAATCATGAAGCGTCGATTTTGAATCGGAAAAATCAATATCTTTGAATAAATCATTTTTATATGATCCATATAAAGATCCATAATTTTTCTTTTGAGAAAATTTAGTATTGAGAGAATGATGGAAACATTCTTCCATTTTTTGATTTAATAAATTGGTGACTCATTGGGAAGCAATAACATTTAAGTTTTCCAAAAGGCGTTGTATGGATTCTCCATAAACAAGGTGTGTCAATCATTTTCAAATAGTTTTACCACTTGTATTACCATCAACTTTAAGTCAAAACAAACAATAGTATGAATTAACAAAGTTTCACCAAAGGAGTTAGAATTTGATTCCCAATTTTCATCGTCAAGTATGAGAATCTTGGCGTTCGATATAACAATTGAAAATTATTATATATATATATATAATATGCATAATTTTTAAAAAAATTTTCCCTTTGTAATCATATTTAATAAATGATCTTTAAAAAAAAATATTTTTTAATATTTTATCAAACAATAAAATAAAGTAGCCAAACACCTTGTTGTAATAAAGCGTGATAAATTCGGCCCAAATATCCATGTAATTGTAAATAAGCAAATTTCTTTTTTTTTTTTTTGACAACAACCCAATTTCTATTTTATTTCAACATGCAGTTGTGTTCTGCGAATATGCCTTGCTATAGTCACTCCCTTTTGACTATTGACAATCTTGAAAAGCAAAACAAAAATCAAAATAAATTTATTTTTTTCTATACATACACGGACACATATAAACCCTGACACATACAAAGTTATACTCTCTCTATATATACATATATGGATAGATATACACACACACATAAATTTAATTTATGAGATAGGGTGAGGGAGGAGAGTCGGCGGGCGGAGGCGGTGGATGACTTGAGACCGTGGTGGTTTGTGGCGGTGGAATTGGGCATTTCATCAAGCGGCGGATGGCGGCCCTTTTTTTTTTTTTTTTGTTGAAAACCGGTGAAAACCGGCGGTTCACCGGTTTTTCGAAGTTTTTTCCGGTTTTGAGGGTCGGTCCAAAGCGGTTCTATACACCTCTATTGGGCGCAAGTCATTCCACCGGGTCGGACCGATTTTTTAAAGGTATGAATTAAGTAGAGGGGACTAAAGGATTGGAACTTTTTTAATGTCATCGTCACCCCTATTTGCCGATAAAATTGAATGGCAAATTACTTTATATTTGTACAACATAAATAGAATAGCATGTTTGAATGACTCATACAATCATTTCTCCAAATTTCTTTCAGACCATCAACATCCCCAACCCACAACAAAGTTTCAGGCCAAACTCAGATCAATATGTCCCATGGCTAATGTTATTAGGATCAACCGCAGCGAATGCAAGAATCGTCGGCGACTCAAAGGAAACAGTTCAAGAATATGTCGGTGAATGCATTAGTTTTGTAACCCCTTACTAGTGTCGTGAAAGAGAAGTGTCACAACGAGTGTCGTAAGACAATCAGTGCGGATGACATCATATGTGTTACAGGGAGAAGGGTTTGACATATTTTCAAACCCTACCATCCCTATAACATAGATGATGTCGTGCGCATTAATTGTCTTACGACACTCGTTGTGACTCTTCTCTTTCACAGCACATGTAAGTGGTAACAAAGTTAATGAATTCACAGATATATTCTTGAATTGTTTCATTTGCGTCATCAGCAATTTTTGCATGGGTTGGGAGGATGCTGCACATGATCCTAGTAACACTAGTCATGGCACGTATTGATCCGAGTTCGGCCTGAAACTTTACCATCTGCTATAGTTATAGTTCTAAGCTGAAATAAATATTCACCAATTGAATTGTTTCCATTTTTTTTCAAAGTTTGTAACTGAAACCTCATATTCATGGCTCTAGCACAGGATTGAGATCTAAACAATTCATCAAATACCTTACATACCTGAAATTGAGGAATCACAACAGCAAGAAGATCCACTATCATCTGTATCCACCATATGAGGAATCTAATCAGGTGTACAGATCAGCAGACCTTCAAAATCATGTGCTCTGACTATTGCAAGCACTTCCAGAAAGTATAATTGGTTCGATCCAATCAGATGTGAAGAGTAATACATGTGGGGAGATGTGAAGTCGCCATGGATTTAGGAAGTGAAATCAATGGAAATAAGAAAGGAGGATCGGAGAACGGATGAAGAATCAAGATGCAAGAATCAAAAGAAGAGGAAGAACCAACACGGAAACAAAAGAAAAATTGTAACCAACCCCTGTAATACCATGTTGAAGATCTGAAACTGATAAAATAAAATGTGATTTCTGATTTCAAGTTTTCAAAATGAGAGTACAGTAGTATGTATACATTTGCAGTGTGCGATTGTACGAGTGAAGCACATGAAGTGTAACAAATCCTGACTTAATTAACTAACTGATATGCTAAGATTGTACGAGTGAAGCACATTAAGTGTAACAAATCCTGACTTAATTAACTAACCGATATGCTAAGCTAACGGATTAACTATACTAATCAAAGCTAAGGTAAGTGTACAGAAGCATGCTACACTAACAGCCTTTCATCAAAATTATTCATGAACGACATTAATAGACTCGTCCAATAATGTATATAAATGCACAAATTTAGTGAGAAAATAGGATGAGATAATAAAGGTTATTATGAAGTCCCATACTCTTTCACTTTGTCCAAGTCATGTATGTGAGCCCCATACTCTTTCACAATGTTTGTTTTGTGAAGTTCTTCATATTCTTTACCAGAAATGAAAGAGTGAAATAAAGATAAAGCTATATATCGACGAATCATCATACCATAATCAATCGCATGCCTGGTTTTCAAATTTACTTGTACCAGGTTCTTGTTTTACAGCTTCATCTATAATAACAATTGCTAATATCCTCATAGCACTCTCAATTTGTTGATGCTAGTTTCAAAGTTATTACGTCATCAAACGCATTCCAGCATTCAAAAATATTAAGTAGGGAACAGACCGCATTTTCCGCGATGTTGCCCTGACCAGCAATTTGATATTTGAGGTATTATCACTACTCGTTTTCTCTTCCAGAGTAAGAGCACAGTTTTTCATAGCCAGATATAATGAAAAGCTTCCGATCTTCTTATTTACCTTCACTTTCATCCGGGTCAAGAATGGTGCTAACGGGTTGCTTCTTTTTATTCCGGGTCGAAAATGTTGCCACGGATACACTTAACAGCTTGTTGATGGACATCCCATCACCCGAAGTCTTCCTTTTTTCTTCAAACCTATGTTTGATACGGCCATCAAGCTTATAACCAAGAAATGCAGGGAATGACAGGAGTTCTCCAACTTCACGACCCATTTCCTCAATCAAGTAGTCCAGCTTCTCCTCTAAAGACTCATGATTGTACTGCAATACTTGAGGATGTTTCTTGCTCATATCCAAAATATCCTCACAAGTCAACCCGTAATTCAAGAACACTCCAACCACCTCCTGTAAATTCTTACAGCTACACCTGGTAACAGCCCCCATTGCCATAGCCAACTCCTTTGTTCTGTTCTGATATCCAATCTTCACCAAGATAACCAATTTATTCGCTAGATTCTCCTTGAACGATAGGCTTAGAAACAGAGGTGCCTTGATCAAAAACCTAAATATGTCGTTACAACTCAATCCACACTCCTGAAGAAAAGTGATTCTTGGATGCAACTTCCTCTTTTTACTAGCACTAAACAAACCTGGATAAACAAGAACTATCCTAAAAATCTCCTCATAGCTCAATCCAGCATACGAATTCAAGAACTCCACATGATCTTTCAGATGATCGACTGTATAAGCCAGAACAAACGGGAACTTGTGCAAAACTGTCGTAGTTGCACCTTCATGGCCTCCACTCAACTCAAAAATATACCCGATTCTTGGTATCAACTGAGTGTCCAAATCATAGTTAAGGACAGCAGGTCTACGTATGATCAAATCCACGCCCCCATACCGGTGCAGAAAAGCGAGCATCCTTTCCAATTCTTCCAAGGGTTTAAGACAGAATGCCTTGGTTAAATTAACAGTATTGAGCACATGAACAAGCTTTTCTTTGGTGATACCATACTGAAGCAGTAACCTCACTTTCCTCTCGAATCCAGCCAGGAATCTCGGGTCTGTTGTGTTCAACAGACGCTCAATTTGGGCAGGATTGATTTTCCCTTTCAATTCCAAATCACTATCATTAAGAATAAAGCTTAAAACCCCACCAATTTCTTCAGCGGTTAATACATCAGGTCGTTTACCAACTAATCTCGAAAGAACAAGACCATCTAAGCCAGCAGCTTGCAACAGCCGAATTCTACTACGGATAGATTCAAAAGGCGTAAATTTAATAACTGCGTTGGCGTCTAAAATTGCTTCAGTATCTTTTTCATTGAATCCCAATTCTTGAAACAAGGGATATAGCATTATACCTAAAGAAAACAGCAAGTCATAAGTAACCCCCCAACAAAATTAAACCCACCTCACATATTACAACGAGAGACAAGAAATTGAAACTACTAAATGAATTGAGTTCATATACCGGAGTTGGTGAAGACGGGTGTGGAGTGAGTGCCATCGATAGCGAGAGCGGCGCAACGGCAGCTGAGAAACAGACGACTGTTAACGAATTTTAGGCGGAGAGAGAAAGAGTAATAGTTAATGAGAGGAAAATGGGTGAAGACAGAAGTTGTGAGGAGTCGAGAATTGAAGGGCAGAGCCAAGGGATTGGCAGCCATTGATGAGGATTGAAATGCGGTGTAGAAGATGATAGAATATTAGAAAGGCTCAGCCACCGGTTCGTGGTTTCGTGCCGGTTCTTTTGTACATTTGCAAATTACAATTTTGTGCTATAAAATAGACATTGAGGTGTTTTGTGTGAATTTTTTATTTTATTTAAAAAAAAACACTTTTTCCAACAAAAAAAAAAAGGAGGGAAAATATCTACTTTCAGGGACATGTACCCCCAATTACCCTATATTTTTGTGGGTGTAGGTAAACAAGTGTACTTTTTGATAAATGAATTAAATAAATGTGTATAGGAAAACGAAAACTATGTAGTGTTTGAAATAAATAACTTCTTATTAAAATTACAAAGTATTTATAGTAATATTTAACAGAAAATCAACTTTAAAATAATTTATTTCAATCAGGTAAATTTTACTGGATTTGCAACAGATTTTGCACTGTGCAAATATATGAGGAACTCCGATTTTAAGGGCAAATTAGTATTTTTCATATAAACTACACTCATATCAAGTAGAGCAAGCATTATGTTCAGTACAGTTGCATGAAATTTTGAGTCTAGATTGGCTTCTGCACAAGTAAATGATCATTTCAACTTCACTACAACAAAAGGCAGTCTCCGAAATGCACCATTTATATCCAAATGCAAAGTTACATCACATCCTATATGCACTAAAAAATGAGGCATCAAGATTTTAGCATTCCCAAAACCCCACCCCAAAGATGGTAGGTATACAATGTTTGGACAATGCAGAAAAAATAATGACCCAAAAACCTGTCCAATAGAATGTCATTCTTAAAATTACTTGGAGCTCAGATGACTTGTAACTTCTGCTCAATAATCGCACATAGTTTTCTCATGTCTTCTTTAGATTCGACTTCATATAGCCTTTGGGAACACATGTTCTGTTTTTCTTACCGGTATGTATGCTCTTAATAAAAATAACAGATGTACTTCCATTTTCGAAGTTCCTGCAAAACCAAAAAAATGCAGCCAATGTGAATGTACACACATTAATGGGAGTTCTTGAAAAAGAAAGGGACAAAATAGTCTGTCTCTCTTACAAGTCTGATTGCTTCTTTTCAAGAGCCCGGACAACTTCATTCGGAGCATGATCATGATTATTTGATGTGTTGGCTTGATTAAATACCTGCACAACATATAATATTGCAAGGGATGATGATTGAAAACCAATCCATAAAAACATACAAAAGATTTGTAGGAGCATGCACCACTGTGAAACATGAATAATATAGGGTCAAAAACTCAAAATAAAAAAATAGACTCTCAAGAATTTAGTGGCATAAAGCTGAGGAAGGTAATAATAGAGAAAATAACAAACAAAAGATAATAGAAACAGTTCCACCTCAAAGGAATTCTACTATCATGCAGCAGAAGCAATAATTTCCATGATTAATTATTAATAGGGTAGGCCTACATCAGGATACAAACATATACTGATCAGAGAGGCACACAATAATTGGAGCTTGTTAACCATTGTAAGTTTGGCTTCAAAGCAACTACACATTTAGTAGTTAATTCTAAGCTGAAACAAATACTAATCGGCATTGACAGTCGACATTTATCATCATCAGATAGATGAACATACTATTATCAGCTATTGGTAGATAAGGCCTCTTATACAATACAACTTAAGTCCTAAAAATCCCTGCAATACTTGAAATGATACAAGGATTATGTTTTGGCATTGTGGATGCATAACACTAAATCTTCTAAAAGAAGAAAGAACTAATAAACAAATGAATCAAAAATCAAAATGTTAAAGAGGCATTTACAATTAAGAGCATATGAATAGACAGCCCTATCGTATTTGTATCTGTATCACATTGAACTACTTAACAAGCAAGCAAGCATACAACCTGCATGATCCGATTAAAGGAAAGCATGTCAAGTACACGAATCCAATCACCATAGGCTATAGTCCTACTAAGTAAATACGTATTCCATATTGCTGCTTATATAATGACACCCCTTAATGCAAATTACTGCTTATATCCCTAAACAATGCATCACTGTATATGCCAATACAATCTACTACACTTAATGTCACAGGCTATAATCAACAACAATCTACCCCATCCAATGTACACAAAGCAATCACATCATTAAATAAAAGCTTGAAATAACATATAAGTAATGCAAATACAACTGAAGAATAAAACATAACCAAAAACAGCAACTAAACTTACTTCATTCAATGGTATCCCACTCTGTTGCTCCTTATCAACTTTCCACTTCTTCCCTCCGCATTGATCATCCTCAGTCAATTTCCTCTTCTAAGTAATATTTTTCTATTTAAAAAAGTAATACTTTTTCATCTAAACAAGTAATACTTTTCTTTAAACAAGTTATAATTTTCTATCTAAACAAGTAATATTTTTCTATTTAAATAAGTAATATTTTTTCATCTAAACAAGTAATAATTTTCTTTAAACAAGTTATAGTTTTCTATCTAAACAAATAATATTTTTCTATTTAAACAAGTAATATTTTTTCATCTAAACAAGTAATACTTTTCTTTAAACAAGTTATATTTTTCTATTTTAAAATCCAATAATAATTTAATAACCCAGCACAGTGGTTCGAATCCGGGCCCGGGGGGAGCCCGGGTGGGCACCGAACCACCCAAGGCACGGACCATCTCGAACCCAACCATCAAGCATCTCATATATAAGTCACCAAGTTTCCCAATTAAATGAGGTAATTATTCGCTCCCATGGGGGACCGAACACGGGACCTTGGCCGCCTAAGCGGGGATCAATTTCACTCGGGCACTTGCTTTCTTGCGTTACTTAATGAAATTAATTCTATATGTCCTAAAAATTGTTTTTATTACATTTTTTTTAATTCTTTATTTCAATTATCTTATTTATTAATTCAATCACATTTTTCAATAATAAAATTTTTACATAAATTAAAATTAAAATTAAATTATATTATATTAAAATTATATTTTTTACTTGTTTTTTTAAAAAAAGTACTAGCTGAAGCAGGCATCCCGTACTTGGAATCAATATTTTGATCAAGTGATAAAATCCTACGGTTTTGATCAAAATAATTTCGAAAGTTGTGTGTACAAAAAGCATGACGGAACTGCATTGGTATTCTTGGTACTACACGTAGACGACATACTGCTAATCGGGAACGAATATAAAGATGTTGTCAGACGTAAGGGCATGGTTGTCAAAACAGTTTGATATGAAAGACTTGGGAGAAACCGGTCACGTCCTAGGGATCAAGATCACTCGAGATCGCAAGAAAAGGACGATCGGGCTTTCGCAAGCTTCGTATATAGATACCGTTTTGAAACGATTCAGCATGCAAGATTCCAAGAAAGGTTTTGTACCTTTCAGGCATGAAATCCATCTATCCAAAGAAATGTGTCCCAAGACACAAAAGGAAATAGATGACATGAAGAGCATCCCTTATACTTCGGCTGTGGGAAGCCTCATGTATGCGATGCTGTGCACGAGATCGGATATCTGCTAATAAGTAAATTAAATAATTAAATAATTAAATTAAATAATTAACTGTATAACTAAACAAATTAGTAAGTAAAAGTTATAACTTACCTTCTCGAGCTCAGATCGATCGCCAATCGAGCAGTGGGGGCTGAGCCACGATAAACAAAGGCCGAGCCTGAGCTCGATCCTACTGGAGATGACCCTGCCGGGGGCGGGTGCTGCGAGGTGGACCCGTCGTGGGCGGGTGGGTGTAGGTTCACCTGAGGTCTAAGGATCATCTTCCTCCTGGTGCTCTGAGGAACACCTCTGCCTCGACCGTCGCCCCGTCCACCACCTCTGCCTCAACCATTGCCGCTGCCCTCGACCGCTGTCACTGCCACGTCCACCTTGACTAGTACTCATCTGCATTATATAAACAAATTCATAACATTACAAATGCACTCTTCCCTTTTTTATCCCTCACTTTCCACACATTTTTCTTCCTGTACAACAATTTCTCGAATTTCCACGACTCGTAGCTTGTATCAATAACCACTACATCAGTCCGCGAGAACCCCAACAAATTTACATCCCTTACAGCCCCATCTCCTTCATTTTCCAATTTGCCCACCTCCTTCACTCCCTCCACTCCGCTATTACAGTTGCCATTCCTCACGAATCTGGCCTTCCCTGGAACCGCATTGCTATTCTCACGACTCGCATTATTGGAAAATGCACAAATTCTAGGGTTCGTCTGTTTGCGAGCGGTTTTTTTCAATTTCGTTGAATTACTGCATTTATCGCCATAATTGAATAGCTCGTTGAGAACATTGCTCATTATATTGACCTATTGTCTGTTGTCATTTTGAGTCGAATCGGATACTGAGACGGAATTCGATTTCTTGACCGGTAATTCAGGGGCCTGAGAACTGGGGTTCTGGATGAATTGCTCGAGATCGGTGACGCTATCCTCCGGGAAGCCTTTGGCGGTCCGCAACCGGTCCAACCAGCTCGGCCGGGATTTTCTGCAGATCATCGCCGGAGGGATTTCTGAGAGCGTGAGAATGCGTTTGAGCTAATAGTTGGAAACTAAGTGTATGCTTTTGTCTCATTTATGACTATTTCCATTTCCTTTTGACTTCATTTTCTGTTTTTCACTATGCTTGGTGTAAATGTTTATATAATGCTTACTTTTGTTAGGTGAGTGAAGGGCAGAATTGATAAAAAAAAATAACTGAGCAGCTCAAGAGCTCAGCTCAATAAGAATTCGCGTCGAATTCAAGCTTTAAATAGTAGGTCAAGCTGAGTCAAGTCAAAGAAGCCCCAAATCAAAAGCCCCTTAGCATCCAGAGACGGGAGTGGAGGGCGGCCCTACCGTCAAAACCAGGTGCATGGAGCCCAGTTTACCGTCTCCGTACTTTCGGAGGAAGAGCATGAAGCTTCCCGTGTAACGACGGCCGAGGTGCCTACAAACCAAAGCTTCTAGGGGGCTACTCTTTTTTTTTTGTCGATCAAGCCGCTCTCCCTCATTCCATTCGTCCAGTTCTCTTCACGAAATTGTACAATCCCTCTGCCGAAGTCTACCCTGCCCGCATTTCTTTTTTTTAAGGGGCCACAAAAATGTCTATGTTTGCTGCCAACAGTCTTTCTTCCCTTACTAGTTATACTAGTCAAGTGGTCATGAAGAAAACTTACTTTAGGAAAGTGGTTCAGGTAGCTCATCACTTTTTAACTCTTTAATTTCCTACTTTTCTTTATCTCTCCATTCCAGATTTTATAGCCCCCGCGATGGAGCTTTCTTCCTTTCTTTCTCTGTGCACAAAAGAACTTTTAGCTCCTTCTTTCTTTCTTCGACTCGAATAACAACGCTAGGAGTAACGAGGAATTTCAAATGGTAAAACATAAATTATTACAATAAATTATGAGGGGCACATGAGTTCTTGGAGAAAATTGGGGATTTTCACAAATTATTTTGCTAGAAATTGAATTACACGATCCTTGTGAAAAGTTAATGAATAAGGATTCAAAAAATGCCTATTTAGCTTCGTGAAGTGTGGTGAATAAGCACCGCCTACTGATCAATCAAGCGTTGATTGACACTTAACTCATTTTAAAATATTGTATCTATAATATATTTAGATTGTTTGGATGCAAATCGAATGTTGTGGAGTCACTGATATCTATATATAAACATATATACATGTGTGCAAATTTGATCATATGCCCGCAGGTGGGCACAAACTTATATGTTCACCGCTTATGTGGCACGCCACATATGCAAGGTCTCCACCATCATTTAATTAGTTTCTTTAATTAATTCAATCTTCTCATTTATATATATTCCATATTTTACTCAATTTCATTAATTATATTAAATTTCTTTTATCAGTCCCGGACTCAACCCGACCCGAGTGGTTCATGATTCACCCGGCTCGAAATTCATGGTTTAGGGCTCATAGTTTAGGGTTTAGGTTTATATAATTAATTTCATTAATTATATTAAAAAAAATTACCCGATCCGGACTCAACCCGGCCCGAGTGGTTCATGGTTCACCCGGCCCGAATGGTTCATGGTTTAGGGTTCATAGTTTAAGGTTTAGGTTTATATAATTAATGAGAAGATTGAATTAATTAAAGAAACTAATTAAATTATGATAGAGACATTGCATATGTGGCGCGCCACATAAGCAGTTGACATATAAGTTTGTGTCCACCTGCGGGCATATGATCAAATCCGTACATGTGTGTTTGTATATTATGAATAAGGGCTGCTAGAAAATACTCTGAAATGAGAATTTGATTATTCAAATTTCAAATTCCACCACCAACAAGCTGAGTTGATCAAATTCAAATCCCATCAAATGATATTTATATAAATCAAGTTCAAATAGACATTGATATCGGCCAGTAGTGCCCTTCATGTAATCAAGGATTTGGGCTTGGGTCCTTCAAGTTTTATCCAATATTCAAGTAGGTCCATTTTCAGCTTTCAAGAGCCTATGCATGGGGCAGCAGTGTTCTTCATATAATTGTATTGAGTTTGAACTCACTAAAAAAATTCTCTAATTTGAGCTAATGGCCCAATCAAATTGATTTAGCGTAATGGGTTAAAGTTTGAGACAATGGCTCATTAGGTGAATTATTTTATTAATCTTTGTGTCGATTTTTTTTTAATATAGATATCGAGTTTAATTTAAAGAATAATTCATGTACTTTCATTTTTAGGCGAGTTCATATGCCTAATTGGTGTACATGTAAATGGCATTGAAAAACAAAAACCAAACTAAAACAAATAATTTAAATTACTGAAATAAAAGACGTTTTTGCTTTAATATTGATAGTATTGTATGTGAATAATTTAAGTGGTTAGAGTTCCACCACTTGAGACCTTGAGGTCCCGAGTTCGAGATACGGATTATTCTCTCTTGTGGTGGTCCCCCTCTTGTGGGGTGGTGGTCCCCCTATTGTTGGGTTGCGATTTAGAGTTCGAGTTGCAGTTTCGGGTGGTTCCCCCCTCTTATGATGATTGCGATTTCGGTCTACAGTGAGATGAAATAATATTGTCCTGTGTCCGGCGTGTAGAAGAAATTATTATAATTGATTGTGTTAGGAAACTATTATAATTGATTGTCTTTAAAAAAAAATTGTTAGTCTTGGATGTATGAGTTGGTCTCTTGTGCACTTGCAACTCAAATGTATTTTTAAAATATATAATTTATTATATTAAAATATGAACTTATAATTTATTTCATTTGAGTTGTTTGATGCACTTTATGTATCCAAAATTTTATCATTTAAATATATATAAAGCTTGTAATCGGTAAATATTAAAAGGAGTAATTGTATAATCTACAATTTATAGATTTAATATATTATACGTCAGACTGTACACAAATTTTTATCATCTAAACTCTAAGGCTGCGTTTATTTTGGGATTCACACGGATGGACTTAGGATTTTGCGCTCTCCGTCTCTTACGAGTTTGAGATTTAAAGTCTGGTTTTTAAATTTCACATTCCATCCGCACCTATAAATACCTATAAAATCTATTATTACTCTTCTCAATACATCACACTTTATACACTTTATTACTCTTCTCAATATAATATAATAATACAATATCAATTATTATTAAACATTAATTTGACATAAAGTTAAATCTCACCCTACTCAAATCCCAAAATAAACACATATATTTATTATTCATCAAAGATTCTAAATCTCCGAATTCTAAAACTTTAACTTGCTCCTCACACTTAAATCTCAAAACAAATGCTGCTCAGAGTAAAAGCATGAGAGGGCGATCAATCCAAATCTTTCGTGATCTTTCTTCAACGAAAACTATGGTATAGGCCTGCCAGCTACATGTGCACAACAATATTTTCGGTTGTTATCCAACTTATGGTATTAACTATTAAATGAAACATTGCTATTATTTTAAGACATTACATTTTAGACTTCTACTATTCACGCCCTAAAATCCTCTAAATATACCCCATAATTTTAAAGATAAAAATAGATATAAAATGATTAAGTTAACCAATATAAATTGGGGTATTATATTTCCATTAAATTTTGTTGACTTTAATTTTAGTCCTCTAAGTCTCTTACACTTTGAAGTTAGTCATTTATTTTTTCTCAATTTTTTTAAATATTTAGACATGAAAAAATAATTGAAAATTATGAAAAAAAATTAATTAAAAACATAACTAAATATTAAAAATAATTACATTTTAAAAATCAATTAAAAAAACAGAAAAAAAAACTTAAATAATTAAATAAACTTTGAAAAATATTATTAAAAATTAACTATAGAAACAGATTGGTTACTCAGACGTTATTGTTGAGACGAATGCTCAGCGTGTTCGCGACTCTATGAACGGTCAAGGTCCTGATGCATCGTTATATGGAGATCTTATTGCGGCGAGTAAACAAATTCTCAAGGAGCACCCCCAGTTTGAAGTTCGTTAGATTAGTCGTAATGTCAATATGGTGGTACATGTTCTTTCTCGGAACTCTTGTAATATTGAGAGTCCGTCCGGTTGGGTCGAGCCTCCAAACTTTGTGGATGATCTTCTTGACGTTTGTCATTTGTGCGAGTAGTCGCTTGTTGCTTTCAAAAAAAAAGTATTTTAAAAATAAGTAAATAAAAAAATAAAAATCAATTAAAACTAAATAAAATTTGAAAAATATAAAAAGATCTTCAAAATAATTAAATTTTTTTAGATCTTATTTACGTTTAATTGATTCTTTGAAATTTATTATTTAAATTTAATTATTTTTTAATATTTAGTCGATTTTTTTTTATATTTTTATAGATTTTATTTATTTATTTATTTTGAAGATTTCTGTTTTGCTAAGAAATCTTTGAATTTATATATGTTTGAAGATTTAGTTGATTTTTTTATAATAATTTCAGATTTTATATAAAAAATTTAAAGAGTTTTTTAAATTTTTTAAAAAGAATTATGAATAAAAGAAATAACTTTTATATTTTTTTGAGAGGAATATTAATTAGAAAAAAGAAAGGTAGAAAAGTATTATTATTTTCTATTTTGATGGAGGAAGGGTATAATAGGAATGAAATGGGGTTTGTTTAGTAATGTATACTTATTTTTAATTTTATTGGGAGTGTGCTTAACAAATAGGGTGTTTTTAGAGGATTTTGGGGTGTGGGTAGTGACACTTAACATTTTATCAACAATAATAAAGCATTGAGTGTTTATTTAACAAACCAACCAAAATTAATTATTGAGGACAATTTAATTAATTGAACCACATGTATTAGGTTGGGCAAATTTCACTTAGGGCGGCCCTAAAATAAATTAATTCTTTAGTATTAGTCCTATCGCATTCTTTATTTTTAAAAAAGAATCAACAAAAAAATGTCAAATTAGCCGGTTGTTATATGTCGAGGGTTGAGTCAAGTCAAAAGGAGACCAATTTTGTGAAAAGATCATCATCAAGATTTAAATACTGGTGGTGCCAAGAAAAAAAAAAACTATTGTTCTTGCAAAATCGTGTCATTTTTAATTAACTCTTTTAAAATTGTTAATTTTATTACTATAATTTAACTTTTCATTGTAATTTCAAACGATTTACTTATCAAAATACGTTACATGTCGAATATACGATATATACATAATCTTTTATTTTCTTTTTTATCAGTAAAAATATTTTATTTCACAAATGAGTATAAGACACCCTGAATCATTACAAATTTACAAAAATTAACAACCCAACACCATTCTCGAATTTACAAAATAATTATAATTAAAGTTAGAGTTGGTGTATTGTGAAATTTGTTCACCGTAAATTTTTTTTTTTTTACAGACATATTCTTTAGTAATGTAAGTCACACCCTTCACTTATCACTACGACACTCTTTGCTATAATAAAAGTCACACCTTCACTTTTATGAGTAATACTCTTTATAGTAAAATGTCACACTCTTTACAGTAAAAAGTCACACTCTTTACAGTAAAAAGTCACACTCTTTAGTAATATAAGTCACACTCCTGAACCAGTTTCACCGTGAAACTTGTTCACACTATACTTTGTCATAAAGTTATAACATCGTACTAAAAAAATCATAGGATTATATGCGCATCCAAAATTTACCAGGTTTGATATAGGAGTATTAAAGAAATCGCATTTGATTGGCCAAATTATGATATCTTTTTTTTTTTTTTGAACAAACAAACAAACCATTCATGGTGAACCCAACGATACATGAGAGTCAAGTGATCCAAGTTGGGATCTCTGAGCCAGCCCAATCGTGAGGACCGGGAGAGACTGTGGCATACTTGGCTAGAGAATGTGGTTGATATAGATGTGTCTGAGGAGTGTAAGTGTAGTCCCGCACTAGAACATAAACCTCCGGGCCAAAAAATGTAAGATTGGAAGTTATGGCCCTAATCGCTAGCTGGGAGTCAGACCGGACTGAAATAGGCCCCCAACCCTGTTGAGTGCATTTGACTAGACCGACGTGGATGGCCTCAAGTTTTGCTGCAACAACAGACCCTGGTGGTGGAATTGCCATACAGCCTGCGGCCGCCAGCGCTCCATCTCCATTCCGGAAGACATAGCCCGTCGCATAAGAGCCCTTATCGTCGTCAAAAGCGGCGTCCACCTCCAGAGACATGACGGAATTTTGCATCGACTGGGCCGAAGCGGGAGGGGTTGCCGCTGTGGGGAACTGGGGGCGCAGGTGTCTTGGAACTGACGTAAGTAAGCCTCAGGTCCATATGGTAAGAAACGCCCGTGGCCTCGGATTTGGGGAGAAGGTCCATCATCGTCTATGTCATGCAAAATCTGACACCGGGCACCCCACACGCTCCACAGCAAGATTGCCCACCTTTGGAATTCCTGTCGGCCGATTTCTGCATAAATTGAAGGATGTGTACCATATCGGATTGACGAAGAGGTTTGAGCATGGCCGAAAACCCAGCATTCTTCCACATTGTTCGCACTATCGGGCAATAGATTAAAACATGAGCAGTTCTTCCGGACCAGAAACCACACAAGCGGCACGAGGGATTTTGCATAACGTGGCGGCGAACCAGCGTCGCCTCTGATGCTATGAAATCGTACGCCAGGCGCCATAGGAAGACTTTAACCTTAGGCGGAATGGTGAGCGCCCATAGTCATTTCCACCAGCCCTCTTGGCTCCCTGTGTCGGAGGATCCTGGGTCCGCCGATAGGTGCATTGCGTTATACGCATGGATATAGCCCGACTTCACTGTGTATTCCCCGGTAATGGTATGTCTCCAAAACCGAGCATCTGGTCGCGGTATTGTAGGCAGCGGTATGCGGAGAATCGCCGATGCCTCATACGGGAAGAAAGCGCGTGCCAGCAAGTGGTCATTCCAACGATTATCCCCGGTAATAAAACGATGACTTTGGAATTTTTACAAATAGCTACTCGGGATGAGATTCGTCCTGACGCAATCCCATTTACCCATGCATCCTTATATGCCCAAATGGTGTTGCCATCCCCAACTCGCCATAGAAGCCCATGATCAAAGATTGACCGGCTCCAACATAAAGAACGCCAAACGT
Organism: Stenogyne calaminthoides; assembly: GCA_037126765.1. Taxonomy (NCBI): domain Eukaryota; kingdom Viridiplantae; phylum Streptophyta; class Magnoliopsida; order Lamiales; family Lamiaceae; genus Stenogyne; species Stenogyne calaminthoides. The sequence goes on along the minus strand of JBBCBC010000016.1, from coordinate 6,814,760 downwards.
AAGAAGGATTCGAGCCCACTGGGGCCTCTAGGATATCAACATGGCGGAATTATCTCGCACGGAATATTGTGGCAACCAAAGAAGTCGGGGTTTGTATCATGCGCCACACTTGCTTAGCCAGCATAGCTTTGTTGAAGAGAACCATGTCCGGAACCCTAACCCGCCGAGTGGCTTTGGCCGACATAAGAGAGACCAATTAGCCCGATGCATCTTTTTGTTCCCCTGTGTAGAACCCCACCAGAATCTCGTACAAAGAAGTTCAATATCGGTACAAAGTGAGGCCGGAAGGCAAAAGCAGGACATGGCATACGTTGGCATTGCTTGTAACACTGCTTTGATCAAGACTTTCTTCCCACCGTCCGAGAAGTTTTTCGGGGACCACGTCTCAATTCGTTTCTGTATCTGGTCTCGTATGTAGGAAAACTGAAGTCGTTTCTGACGGACAGAAAAAGTTGGCAGGCCCAAGTAGAAATCGTGTCCCTGTGAGACCCGGATGCCTAGAATGTCGCGGACAGCCTGTTGAACGGTTGATGCAGTGTTCGTGTTAAAGGTGATAGCGGATTTGTCATAGTTAATTAATTGTCCGAGGCGAATTCATACTTCCTGAGGCAAGAGACAAGATTCCTAGCATTTGCGGCGCTGACCTTAAGAAACAAGAGGCTGGCATCTGCAAATAGTAACTGATGTAACACACCTCATTATAAGATGTATCCATCGAGGGTCAAAACCCATGTGTTCCATCAATGATCGCAAATACGGCCATTCGACACGATTGTATGCCTTACTCATGTCCAACTTTAAGGCTGCATAACCCTGGGTCCCTCTATGGCTCCGTATCCAGTGCATGCACTCATACGCTATTAGGACATTGTTCGTAATCAGCCGACCAGGTACAAACGCACTTTGTGTGGGATCAATAATCTGAGCAAGAATGCCGCAGAATCTGTTGGTTATTGCCCGGGCTATGATTTTATACATGACATTACAAAGACTGATTGGTCTGTAATCCTTGAGCATCGTTGGTTTCTTGACCTTCGGAATTAGAGTAACGGCAGTGGCATTCCAATCATCAAGAGGACCCCCATTATTTAACACATGTAGAGTAGAGGAAATAATCTCGTCCTTGGTTGTCTCCCATGTTTATTGAAAAAAAGACGCTGGGTACCCGTCCGGGCCTGGCGCCTTATTCGGGTGCATGTCAAACAATGTCACTTTAATCTCGTCAGGCGTAAAGGGCTCCAGTAAACGGTTGTTCATGTCATGAGTAACCACCGACGGGACGTGCATGGTAACCCTGCGGATATTCTCCGGTGACGGGTTCTGGGACGTAAAGAGTTTCGAGTAGAAGGCAACGACTGAGCTGGAAATTGCTGCATGGCCCGTATGCCAAATGCCATGCTCATCCAGGAGGCCTGATATTGTGTTTCTCCTGCGACGCCAACCCATGAAAGTATGTCGTGTTCTAATCACCTTGTTGAAGCCAGCGCGATCGAGATCTCTGCAACCAGTGGAGTTCCTCTTTGGCCAATAGGGACTTGAGCTCTATCTCCAACTGGCATATCTCAGCATTGTCCTCTTGCTCGTCAACCGTGCTCAAAGCCCGCTCTAGGCTGGCTCGGCTAAACCGAATACGCTGTTGCAAATGGCTACATGTAGTGTAGGCCCATTGTTGGAGATCACGAGACACTCGGTGCAGCGTTAAAGGTAAGGAACCCGTAGCATTGGTTGTCCAGTTAGCTTGCAAAGTACACATAAAGTCGGGCTCCATAAACCACCTATTTTCAAACGTGAACCGGCTTTGCAGGGAAGGTTGAACTTTCAGTCCTATTGGTAATAGGGGCAATTTGGATTACTTTTAAAAAATGGATGTTGATATTTTAATCAGTATAATATAAAAGACAATACTTCAATTTTCACAGATTTGAAAAAATAAATACATCAAGAGGCACTCTTGCGTGAAACCATCTTACGATGAAACGGAGTGTAATTTAGGCATTGACGCTTTAACACTTTAGAAGTGATGGGTGTTGATTGTGCTAAAAATTATACTCCGTCTCATACATGAGATCGTCTCATACGAGTTTTTGTCATACATCAATGTATACGCAAGATCAATTCTTTTTAAATGTCATTTTGATCGTTTAAAATATTTTTATAATATATTATCTCATATATATTCTTAATATACTCTAATACAATTATTTAAAATTTTTATTTTTTATAATGGCCCAGGTAAACCTTTCAAAAAAAAAATTATGTAAATAATTTTTTCAGTCAATAATAATTATTTTTAAACATATTTAATTATTTTAGTATAAAAAATGGCTAAGTCTAACTTAGTGCATTTTAAACAAATTGTATAACTCAATATAATAAATTGTATATTTCTAAAAATGCACTATGAGCCTACTCTAAAAAAATATATTTAATTTTGTTCGAAAAAGAATTACTTTGTCTTTTAAAAATGAATAAGAGGAGTATATTTTTACAAAATCGATGTTCAAAGGCTAAAATCGCTAAAACGAAAAATTAGGGTAAATCCTATCCAGAAAAAAGGGGGCGGAATAAGGTTCATACATTAAAACGAATTGAAACAGCATAGCAGTCAACATACAGGCGAAACAGCTGGCTTCCCTAAATCGCCGTCCTCAATCCATGCTTTGGCGGTGCAATTTCATATACCCAATCCTCTCTCTTTCCTCTTTGTCCATTTCCAATTTCAATCGAAAAAAAATCACAAGAAAAAACTTTATTGGGGGAGAACTCCAACAAGAAATTACGCACAACCAATCTTTCCCACAAATTTACAAACCAAGTTTCCACCTTTAATGCTTCCTTCCTTCTTATCTGAAACTCTTTGAACACCCTTTTGATATCTCCCCTCAAAATCCCTTTTCTGATTTGGGTTTGTTTCTTTATAGATTTTCTTGATATTATCAAGGTGGGTATAGGTTATTGTTTGTAAATAAGTAGTTATGGCGTTTGATGAGGCGTTTTTCGAGATTTTGGGGGTGATACAGCTTCTAGGGCCTGTTTGGGTTGCTTTTATTTTGGGAATAATGGTAGGATGGGCTTGGAAACCTAGGTGGGCTACCTTCTGGAATTGTAAATTTGAATTTTCAGCACCTACCTCACCTTCTTCTGCTTTGATTTTGGTTCCTCCTCCCAGTAATAATGGCTTTAATTCAACCTCAAGTTCGAAATCTTGCAAAACTGCAAGTGATGCTTCTTCTGTAATTGATAATGGATTGGAGAAATTGGAGAAGGAGCAGAAGGCGTTGCCTTCTATTGACAAAGCTGTTTGCAGGTGAATTTCGTGTTTGATATTCAGTTAAGTTCAATTTGGTTGGTTTAATTCTGATATCTCATTGAATTCACTTAAATGTTGACTTGTTATATTTCTCATTTCAGATTGTAACTCTTTTTACTTGCTTGCTACGAATACATTGGATGTAAAAACCTTTAATAGCTTGAAGAAGTTGATCCATGGCTCTAACTTCTAATCCTGTCTTAATTACATTAAAGTCTATGTCTTGTAGCTTGATTATGAGGATTATGCAAGTTAGTTAAGTTCTCAGTTGCTGATTGTTAATTTTAGGGACTGTATTGATCAGGGTAGAATTTTAGTTTAAGTTCCATTTTGTTCTTTGATGTTTGCTCATATATGTTCGATTTGTGGGCCTGTCGGTAGTTGAACAACGTATATGGTACACGATTTTAGGGTGGCATTAATGGAAAATTAGACAATGATTTCCTCAATAAGTGAATTTACTGGCCATATTAGACTAACATTATTTTGAATGAGATTCACTTGATAACTAATTTATTGGCCATAAGTTTCTCAATAAATGCATTATGATTATGCAGTTCATCCAATATAGGCAAAGAAGACGAACCGGTTATTACAAATAAGGATTTGGAACATCTATGCCATCTAGTTGAGAGAAAAGACGGGGGGCCTCCTTGGAAACATGTAATGGATCGTTCAGCCCAGAACATGAGCTACCAAGCATGGCAAAGAGATCCTGAGGTACTGAGGAAATGCTTAAAGATCTATCTTCCCGAATTTGTTACCCTTTTATCTTTAAAGAATTCATAAGTATATTGTTTTCTGACATTTGTTTCATGTGTTGCTGATTGTTAGGGTGGCCCCCCTCAGTATTGTAGCAGAACTGTTTACGAGGACGCAACTCCTGAATTACTGAGGGATTTCTTCTGGGATGATGAGTTCCGATTGAAGTGGGATAATATGGTTACTCATGCCTCGATTGTGGAAGAATGCCCGACTACAGGAGCAATGGTGGTTCATTGGATAAAAAAGGTTAGAAACAAGATTATTTCTGATGCAGGTAGTGAAAGCTGATCGTTTATCTAGTAGTGAAAGCTGATCGTTTATCCTGCAGTTCCCCTTTTTCTGCAGTGACAGGGAATACATTATAGGCCGTCGAATATGGGAGTCGGGAAGATCTTATTACTGTGTGACTACGGTAAAGCCATAGATACATATTTTTTGGTTCATTTATATCTTTCTTCAGATTATTTTCATTGCATGTGATTTGGTATTACTTGATTTGGGATAATCGGAGATGTGTGAGTGTAGAAAAGCTTGTGCAAAAGCAAGTAGAGTAAGAAAAAGAAGTCGTGTGCTGCATATCCAATTAATATTATTGGACAATCCAAATCTTTTAAATAATATCCTCAACATGGGCTTACTATTTTTTTTTTTCACCCCATCTTTTACATTTTGTTCTAAGTTCTATTGAGTCCCTCGTACTTTGTTTTGTTGTTCAATATTGAATGTTATGGATTCAAATGTCATTAAAATAAAAGTTGAGGGGTTCGTTGGAACAACAAATGTACTAGATATATAGCCTTCAAAGTCCTCACAGTGAACAAAAATAGAAGTTCAATAGAACAGTATATGAGTTCAAGGGCATTAGTACATTTTAATTTCCTTCTCATTGTTTTGATGTTCCAAAATTTAGTTCCGCCATGCAACCTAACTAAATAAAGGATCTTTTCATTAGAACTAACTAAATATATGCATCATGAAGAAGAGCTCTCTATCTTATGTTGCTTGATTTTATATAATTGAGTGACTAACTGTTTGATTTTGATTTAGGGAGTTCCGTGTTCTTCTGTTCCAAGGAGAGATAAGCCACTACGAGTCGATCGTCACTACTCGAGTTGGTTCATTCAGGCAGGTAAGGAAGTTTTTCGCCTTTTTCGAATACCTGATTTTCCAACCTATTGCAATCTATGCAAGAGTTTTGTAAGGTGGTAAATGAAAGGGTCAATTACCAAAACCTCCCAAACCCCCCTTTGAGGTATATTAAAATTTACCAAAAGAACCCTGTGGTTTGAATAAATTATCAAATACCCCCCAGAAAGACTAAAAAATTCTGTTATTTGCGAACCGACAAATAATTAGGAACAGAGGGAGTACATCACGGAGCTTTGGCATCTCTTCTAATATTCATTCTTTTTTACTGAAACAGTGGAATCAAATAAAGGAAACGGAGAGTTGTCGGCATGTGAAGTGATACTCTTCCATTACGAAGACATGGGCATCCCGGGAGAAATTGTGAAATTCGGGGCGAGGCAAGGTATGTGGGGCGCGGTGAAGAATGTCGAGCGTGGCTTTCGCGCATATCAAAAAACACCGAGCATCGGGAGCACCTCTCTCCCATCACGCATTCATGGCTCAGATCAACACAAAACTCGACCCCGATTACTTGAAAATTTTGGAAGGCGATGAAATTTCATTGGAAACACAGTTAATAGCCTCGGTTGATGAGAAGCCAAAGGGTGGCAAGATACCAAAGCTTCTAATAATCGGCGGGGCAATAGCCGTTGCCTGCAGTCTAGATCGAGGGCTTCTGACGAAGACGCTCATATTCGGTGTTGCAAGGAAGTTTGCAAACATGGGAGGAAGAGCTTGTCCCAGAAATAGCTAAGGTTTTTTTCTGATTATTATTACCTTTTTATTAAAGGGATTCTCAGTGATATATAGTGGCTATACTTTGAGGAACATGATTACAACAAGATATAAGTTGGTTTTTTTTTATTATTTGAGGTGGTTCTCTAACATTTTGTTTTGAACCTTTTGTAGGTCAATACATCCAGTTGAGTTTGAGTACCAGATTAACAATCACACGTAGTTCATAGGGCAAGTTAAAATAACACGCGAGAGGTTTGATTTGAGCTATTTACAAAAAGATTTTGTTTTGTTCATATTTAATTGAGTTATTTTTGTTATAAGTTAATCTAAATTTAATTGAGTTTGAAATTTATTATTGAGAGAGAACTGCAGAAACCAAAATATTTATGAAGGATAAAATTTTGTGTGAACAGAGTTCACTGTAAACTCTATTGAGTGAACTCTTAATGAAAATAATCAAAAAAAAAAATGCAAATGTGAGTGCCCACATAAGTAATATTCATAACGTGGAAATTTGGCCAGATATATAACAACTATATCGCGTATACATTAAATCCTAAATTATCTTTTGTATTATAAATATAATAATTTGATGGTTTTGAAATAGAAGTAAAAGGTGTGGTTGAAAGGAGGTTATTAAATGCCCACAACAATGGTTTGGAAACAGAATATGCCATCAAATTGTGGAGCCAACTTAGGCATTCTAACAATGCTCATTAAAACTGGTTGCTGAATCCCCTCTTGTACCACTTTCACCAGCCTGCGTACCCATTTACAGAAATGTAAACACTACGATAAAGGCCGATTGCTGCTGGTGCTGTAATGTAAACACTACGCAGAGGCATTGTTTATCGAATTTTCTCATCTCTAAACTTTGTTTATAAAGGAGGAACAAGAGATTATTAGTGTTTGATGAGATGCCAAGAAAAGAATGACTCAATTTAAAGCCAAGGAATAAAGGGAACAAGATAGATTGATTTTAGGACTGAAGATTGTATTATTGTATACGAAAACTTGCTTATAGATACAATTTCTCATCAGATTTTACTCTAAATATAATTATTTTTGGCCAAGTTTTGTATTAATCTAGGTGTCTTGCACTCATAGTGCATTTTAAAACCGTGAAACTTATTATATTAAAATGTATAATTTGTTTATATTGAAACGTAGAAATATTTTTTCATATTAATAATTCTACAGTTCAGTGTAAATAAATTGCATCTTTCTTGCACGGTTCTAAAATGCACTATAAATGCATAGTGCACCAAGATGCGCATGAGACTCACTCATTATTTTTGGTCTCGCTCTAAGATAAAGAAAACATCAAAATAAAATAAAATTACAACATATGTGCAGTTTATTTTGAGGTGAAAAAAAGAGTATTTCAAGAAGTAAAATTCTAACACTGTCAACAGTACAAAAAAATACACTATAAATGCACAGTACATCAACATGCACATGAGACTCGCTCATTATTTTTTGGTCTTGCTCTAAGATAAAGAAAACATCAAAATAAAATAAAATTACAACATATGTGCAGTTTATTCTGAGGTGAAAAAAAAATATTTCGAGAAGTAAAATTCAAACGCCGTCAACACTTGATGTCAAGGGTACAAAAAAAATGTGTCAAATTTTAAAATTACACATAACCCTATTTCTTTGTTGTTTACATAAGGGCAATTAAAAATTAATCCTAAATTTTGTACCTAAAAGTAAGACTTAAAAAGTCTTGTATCTTGAGTAAAAGTGCTCCATAAATTGTGGTGATGGTGAATTCCCCCATTATTATATATGCATAGCACAGCAGCATTTCAAAAGAACTAAAACTTGGAGAGCACAAAGGATTAAACCAAACAGAAAGAATGAAATCCCAAAATTGCAAATCAATACCCAAGTTTTCATACATGAAAAAACAAATTAGGTGAATACAGAACTTAATTTGCATTTCCAAATATTAAAGGACAGTATTGTATCATTGCACAGCAAAGATAAGGCATGGTAAAAAAGATACCATCATTTCACAACACAGCAAATGGTTGTATGAATATCAATCTGCTTATTGCAAATATATAATAATAATTGTCAAATATAAATCATCAGAACTGCCCAAATATACTAGCAGTAACACTTAATGAAGGAAACATAACCATTAACAATGCTGATCTAATTATAGTTCAAATAAAGGTGAAACCCCATGTATGCAGATACTGAAAGCACAAAAACCATATTCAAAATAACATCTACTAATCAAACAAGCCGAAGCCCATGTCGTCATCGCTTTCCTCCTTCTCTTCCTCCTGAAAAAAATCATCACACTCAATGTTAATGCACTTTTAAATGATTAACAGCTTAATAACACACTTGGCTAAACAATTAGATTTAGTTACACTACTATGAACATCAAATTTGAGCAAAAAGAATATAGTTATGGAAGCAATCATAATCATATCACAACAACACCTAAATCTACTAATGAAAGAATGAATTTTGATTCATTTCTCTCTGTAAACCAGCAACAAGTTTTCCTTTAAAATTGAATACAAATTGTAGAACTTTTATTACCTATGGGGCATTTGCTAATTGCTACACAATTTTCAAACCAAATAACGATTATCCAGCAATTTCTCTAAAATAATACGAAAAAGCAACGAATTGTAAAATCGAAAAACAAGAAAACCGAATTCTACCTTCTTCTCTACGGCGGCAGGTGCAGCCGCGGCTGCAGCACCGGCGGTAGGAGCAGCGACGGCGACGGCAGCGCCGACGCCACCAGCGCCGACGTTCACGATCAGATCGTCAACGTTCCTCTTCTCGCAAAGCTTAGCGAAAAGACCAGGCCAATACGATTCCACCGACAAATTCGCCGCCTTCAGCAACGTCGCAATTTTCTCCGCCTAAATGTTAGAAACGATAAATTATATACAAATACATCTACATAGCAACAGATATATGAATTCCGATTAAAAATTGTGAAATTAGAAAGTGGAAAAGGTTACAGTGATAGCGATGCCATCGTCGTGGAGAATCAAAGAGGCGTAGGTGCAACCGATTTCTCCAACAGACATTTTTGGTTGTTTCACAAACGAGTTTTGTGCTGCTGCGACTATGGCTTATGATTAGGGTTCCACTTATGCTCAGGTTTATATAAAAGTTCCTTCCGAAAAATGTGGATATTTTGACAAAAACACCCCCTTTAAGCTCCTAATTAACAAAATAATAGTCATAGTAATAAACATTTTTTTTATATTATTTTTCAAAAATATGAATGAGTAACAATACTCATTAGTTATGTCTGAATTAAATCGGTTAAATACATGTAATACTTTAACAAACAACATTAACCATGTAGGCCAGCAAGCACGATTATCTTAGAAGTTTTAATATTTTATATCGTTTTAATTCTTTTAGCCTTTCCCCTAAAAAAAATGTTTTTTTAAAGGGTTGAATCGGTTAGTCCGCAGATTTATACGGTGCAGGCAAAACATGATGCAAAATTTTAATTGTTCAAAATACTTTTTTTTTTGTAAAAAAAAAATACATTTTTTCTTAAAGTTAAAAAGAGAGTTTATACATTAGTGATCAAATGCTTGAATTTAATAAATTACAACAGTATATAAGTTTTCAATTATGAATATCAATAGTTGCAAAAAATTGCATTTCAAGGATATGTACCCTTTGATTTCATACATCCAAATTTACATACTATTTACTTTTCGCAACACTTTAAATTTTAAAATTTTCATTTCAAACATATTTTAAAGAGCAAAATAGTAGTTAATCGATAAGGTGACTTGGTTTGAAAAAATTCAATGGAAACGAGAATAAAATATTTGTAGTAACTAATGAAAAAAATAAATCACATATTTCATGGAGGATGAATGAGATTCAAAATAAATTACCCATCACACATTTTGATTAACCATCACGTCTGCCATAATTATCTTTCCTCGATCAAAACCATTTTGTCCTCGCATGTTCCAAAATTAGAGCAAAACTATAACAATTCTTTAAATATATTAAAAATGTGAATTCAATATCTATCTTGCTATTTCCTTGCATTTATTTCTAACTTTCCAGGAACACCTTTCAAATGACACTCAAAAATCCTAAAGAAGAATTGAATAGAAACAAAAGCCCAGCATGCTTTTACTAAATTCAGTTCAACAAACGTTTCCAGATAATAGTGCAAAATGCTGATTGTAACAAACAAACAATAATCAAACAAATCTCCATAACCAACAACAATTAAAAGCAAGATATAGGGTTAATCAATCAGATCTCAAGTATATCCCCAAAGAAGATCTCTAAATTCTAATAGTCCTCAAGCAAAATGACATGTTCTCAGACTGCAACCCCCCTCGATGCATTGGAAAGGATATGCTAAGAAATTCATGCATCGCATATGCTACGCCGGATTTAAAATCAGGCACTGCCAGATCTTGCCTGCAATAAAACAAATTGTAAGAATTTAAAATTTGTTTAGTACAACCTCAAGTATGAAAATGTGTTTTACAAGTCGAAATCAGTAAATGTTTTAACTTGGGTTTCGATTAAAGGATTCGAGAATGGATTTTAAATTCACAAGATCAAAATTAATGGAATTTTTAAAATTGAAGAGTTGGGAGATGCATTTAAAATCTATGACTCCTATTTTGAACACTTATTTTGAATGCTCCACCCATTCAAGAAAATATATATTGAATCTAAACCCCTCCATTCCAAACGCAACATTAAAGAAGTTCCCATTATGATAAAAAATTTCAGCAATGTATTACCGGGCGCGGGGATGGAGACCTCGACTTGGACACTGATCTTGACCTTGACCTAGGCCTACACGTTTCAAAAAGATAAATGTAAGATGACCAAAAAGCCCAGCAATATTATGGCAGAAAGCTATCCCCACATACCTGGATGGTTTAACAGGAGATGCTGATTGTGATCTTGAAATTGATCGGTCCAGTGACCTGCATAAAGAGCCATTAGTTATTCAGTCTCGTTCTGAATCAGATCTTAATGCCAAGCACCAATATACTTCAAAGTAAGAAAATACCTTCTCCTTCTGGGACTTCTGCTTCTGCTGCGACTCCTACTTCGGCTTCTTGAGGGACTACCCCTGTGTTCTTTCACCTATATTAAATGGTTTAAGGGAATATATTAAAAAGATGACAAAGTCTAGTATGAAAATTTTCATACATGAAAAAACTTTAATTTACGACCAAATTTTGTAATTGGTGAAGGTAAGATAAAATTGAGTGGTTCATGGTTCACTCGGCACAAGTGGTTCATGGTTCACCCAGCCCGAATAAGTCATAATTTAGGGTTCATTATTTAGTGTTTAGGGTGTAAATGGTTGATTTAGGACAATTTTATAGATTTTCATACATTGAAATTTTCACACTAGACCTACTCTAAAAAGATTTATTTATTTTTTTGGGCAAGGCAATTAACTAGAACCCATGACCTCTCGGACATAGGTAGTGGTGCTCTAACCACTTGAGCTATCCCACTTTGTCATCAAACAGAGCTCAATAATATGACAAAAGAATTCCGTTGTGCATATTTGCTTTAAGGTATTATGCGAAAAGTTGCAAAAATTATGATAGGACAAAGTATAAGGACAGAAATGTACGAAGAGAATATGCTGAAAATAAGTTTTAAAGGCACATACACAAAGCAACAAAGAAAACAAATAATAAGTAATGTAGAAGATACCCGAATATAAGTTCTGGTCCAAGGATTTCTGAACTCACTATCATCAAGTTTACGGATCTGGTTAATTCAAAAGTGTATTAACACCGGATGGAACATATAAGAAATAAAAAAGGCTTAAATGACTCAGCAGCATAATTACACAATTAACTTACAGCGTATTTCATGTCCTCATAGTTAGTATAATCAACTAGGCCATAGGTTCCTGCATTCAACAATAAGGGCTTCTATATCATTTCACTTAAACTCATAACCATAAGGTGGCATTTATGATCATCCACAACAAAAATGAAAGCAATCTCTGCGTACAATATGATGGCAAGTACACTTGGACTGTTGTGAACATATTTTTTTTTTTTTTTGTTTTTGTTGTAGACATAACTATTCGTATTTATATGAAATTAATACATGTTAATTGGAAATTAAAAGGGATTTTTATGTAGACAATAAGTAATACCTTCACTGTCACGAGAAACTTCAGCAAAACAGACATCACCAGCTTTCCGCATATGATCCTGAAAGATGTTTTATGGTGATTAATAAACAAGTCTAGTAGAACAGGCACAAATATCTTGGTTCCAGAATACCATCCTCACTCACCTTCAAATCTTGCCAAGAAGCAGAAGAAGGAAGTCCACGAACAATCACTGTAGCACAAAATAAACGCGAGACAAAGAAATTTAAAAAATTAATCAAATGAAAGAAAGTACTCATCTGAAGCCAAAGTCAGAACATAATAATTAAATTTTGCACCACCTCGATAGTCCGAATGACGGGAAACACCAAATCGACCTCCTCCAGCGCCTCCATCTCCGCTGCCGCCACCTCCCCCGCCTCTGCCGCCACCACCATAGCCACCACGGCGATCACTGGAAGATGATGGTCCTCTGCCACCATGAGCAAGCTCGACCTAGTTAAGTAGCAAGCCATTAGAATAAAAAACACCAGAACAGCAGAAATACATTGAGGAAAGATGTTCAACTTATATAAAATGATCTCACCCTCAATCGACAACCATCAAAGTTATAGCCGTCTCTGCCCCTGATAGCATCTTCCGCATCCCGAGTATTCTCAAACTACATGTGTAAGATCAAATTAATCAGAAAAAATAGTTTTGTAAAGTATCCAACGACCAAATAACATGAGCAAATGATATTACAAACACTCAATTGATATGGATACATCAAATACACTTTGAAATTTGTGTATACGAATACAAAAATTACCTCCACAAAACAGTAGCATGGAGGGCGTGGTGGGATCTTCAGTTCAATATCTAATATGCGGCCATACTGCAAGAAAAGATGAAAGAACACTTATAAGTTAGAAAAAACGATAACAATACCGAGAGATGGAATGTCACCATGGCCCATTCTACTCAGAGAACATAATTAGTTGACTAAAAAACCATCCACTTGATTATTGATGTAATAACTTGGTCATATTCAGAAATATTTGATTTGATATACAGGTTTAAAACATAAAAATTCATATACACCATGCATGCATCACAGTATGCATGTTTTCGACAGAAGAGATGCAGCAAGGAGAAGGGTTCTTTTTCATAGAAAAATTAGCATCTGTGCAACATTTGCCATGCATTTCTAACAAAAGAATTATTTAGACGCAGTCAGGAAGAATAATTGAGTCAACTGACTACTGGTGGAAGGTCCAGCAGCAGGGGGTTAAAAAAGGCTATTATCTGTGAGTAATATATTTTGAACAAATCTTATTAATGATAGTATAAGATGAAAGAGAAATCGCATCCAAATTGGCCCAGAACATGTTAGCTCAAATATTGATAAGACGTAAAAGATGGAAGAGAAACATAATGTTAAAAGCTGAAAACCAAACCTTGTAAAATAAGTCTTCTACTTCTGATTCTCTAATATCAGCAGGAAGGTTTCCAACATAGATTGTACGAGAGAAACGGCCACTCATTCTTGGTCGTTGATGACGAAGTCAATAGGAAATCCTGCAGATAAAAGTTATATATGAATAGGGAGACAATCTAAAGCAGTTAAGGAATACTAGCATAAGAAATCCTGCACATCTTCTGTAGACATCTGAACAATTTGATGAGATAAAAAAATAAAAAAGGAACAAAACTTATGAAGCAAACCAAGAGAGCAATCCCTGAGGTGAGCGGTGCTCCACAAGCTCCCTTGCTCATGTGCTCCAAGATACTCCAAAGCTATTATTATTTGAATTAAAAAAAGATCTCCTCATCCTCTACTATTTTGCCAGATCAATAGCTCCTCAGAGAGCGAGCAAGTACTTCCAATTATATAAATATACCAAAGACTCCACCCAGACTTCTCCCACTCCCATTCTACATCCCTATGTATGATTGCAAAGCTCATATTTGTCCAAGCGCTTGACATCTATCATAAGCAAAGCATTTGTGTCATGACATCAGGCAATATTGTCACACACTTATGTATTCACCTTAATCAGACTTCTTTAAATGATCTTGGAAAATATGTAACATATTACAGGTCCAATATCGATTGACATTTCTCTTTGACAGGGTTAAATTTATCAACTGGTGAGAACATGAACAGATAGCGTTTTCTTTTTATAAAAAGGACAGACAGAAAGAAAAAGAGCCTCCCAGAATATTAAAGACGATAAGTTCTGTTTGAATGACTAACAAAAAAGTTCTAGTGACTCAAGATTTTAGCATCTAGCGTAAGTTTTCTGTCTGGGAAGCAATTCATTTGGGGGAATATAAGAGATGCATGAAAACAAATTAACTAACCAATGCGCGTACAGGAGGGCCTTGCAAGACCAAAAAGCAAAAGCTAAAATATGATTACACAAGCAATTTGTGGAGACTTCATTCCCAAAGCTATGGACCACTCTAAGCGCAATGAAGAGAATCCCAATATACAAGTGCCAAGGAACAGCAACAATATGATGAACTGTGTAATCATGCAACCAAGTCATTGCAACAGTTCCATTTATCCATGTATAACCAGAGGGGATTGAGGCCCATGAGCTTCATATCATTTAAGAGTACTTGATTGCATTTATATCTATCCTAACTCTTATCATACATTCATGCTATCTAATGCCCTGCTAGTATCTTCAGGGTCAAATTAGCATCACCATGCAAAGTAAAGATATTTCTTTAAATTCTAATTCATATTTGGAACTCCAGCTCAGCTCCAATGTGTCCCACGGAACCACCAAAAACAAATGCCTGTATACACCATAATGGTGTTTAAAAACTTCCGAGATATCATTTGTACTTCATTTTCAGTTAAATTGATGATTGAAACACAATATTAACAAGTGTTCCCTACCTTTGGCTTAAAGTAAAAGTGACAAAAAAAAATGTTAGAAAACTCAAAAGATAAGTGTTTGCTGTTAATGGCTTCACAGCAGAAAATTAAGTCTTTAGCATATCTTGAGCCCATAATTAATAGGTAAAAGGTAATTTAGTTCAGTTGTAAATGCATTTTTTTTTTCATTCCCTCCAGTAAATCCTAGATTTAGAACGAAAACAGGGGAACCACTAATAGGCAAAAATTTAGCCTGAAACGAGTTACATTCATTCCGCAGCTTGAATTAAAAATGGAAGAGACTACCTAAGTCCAAATTCAAAACAATTACTCACAAATCCGCAATCAGAACCATCCCCCCACTGTAAACAATACAAAATCGCACGAAAATCCTAACCAGGAAATGTAATTATCTCCATGTATATGGTATAAGACATACCAGAGAAGATAATCAGTTGACTCCTCGCAGATCAGCTTTCTGAAGCAGAGACTCCAACGCCTCGTCCACCTAGGGTTTCTTCAATGCTGAAACCACAGCAAGTAAATCGGATTTTTTCGCGTCAATTGAAAAACTGAGTATCGAGATAGTATCCTGAGGCCAAGAATCTGAAATCGAGAGATTCAAACGTACCTCCGTTCGAAGTTTGGGCGGCGGTTGGATGGCTTTTTGCTTCGCTGCTCGCGTGATCTAGGGCTTGACAAACGGCACCCGATCCATTAATATTTATTTTCTTGCAAGTTTTGCTACAACAGTCCCGAGGTTTCGTCAAATTACATATACCTCCCTCATCTTTTTATATTTCCGGATAGCACCTTACAATTTGCATAGTTACAAATCGAATACATAAAAACTCCATACAGTCATATTGCTGGTACAGGGGGAAAATATTGTTATAAGGAGGTTATTCTTAAATAGAGTTTTACATAGAAAAATAATAAAAAAAAAAAAAAAGTAATACCTACTATACTATATATATGTAAATTTATTAACAGATTCATACATCTAATTAATATGAATTTGACTAAAATAAATACATACACTTTCAAAGTATATAAAATACATGTATCAATTAATATGCATGTACCTAGTAACTAGATAATAAAACTGCTCACATGTGTATAAATGTTTGTTCAATATTGAAGGATGTAGTCATTTTGGCTTCAATAAGAAGGTGTTTATGCAGACAAATTATTTTTATTTATTTTTCGTCAGGAAAGAAAACTATATATAAAAAATAAAAAAGATTACGCACACGCAAGTTGAAGGATGTAGTGGCAAGGCATAAAATCAAAATGTCGTCACAATTAATCATAGATAAATATTTTAGGTCATTTTAATTATAATGATATATAAATTAGGATAATTACTCTTACGTACAAAATATGACTCAATATTACTAAGAGGTGCACTCAAAACCCTTTAGTACTCTTAGGCACTGTTTTCAAAACCGGGTTGAACCGGCCGGTAACTCGGTTAAAAAAGCACTATATAACCGAATTTCAAGTTGAACCGGGTTGAACCGGTCAAAATTAGGGTTCAATAGGAAATCTTAGGTTTTTTTTTTTTTAAAAAAAAATTAAATTATTAATTTATATTAAATATTTAAAATTTTAAATTTATATTCCTCTCACATTTTTCTCCAATACTTTCGATGTGGGATAAATGTATGAGGTGGGACAAAATTTATAAAATATAATATGAAAAGTTATAAAATATATATTTAATTTTTTTGAAACAGATATCTTATTTTTTGTTTTTTTAACTAAACATAAAAGCAGTTGAATCCGTAGGTTGAGCCGGTCCGACCGATTGAGAATTGAGGTGGTGCATGGGATTCGATCTGGGATTCGATTATGAAACATTCTGCTCTTGGATACAAAACTCATCTAAAAACCCATAATACCCTTATTCTTTATTAAAATACAAAACTCATCTAAAAAAACCCATAATACCCTTATTCTTTATTAAAATTAATAATAAATAGAAATAACACCCCACCCCCGTCTGATATACCAAACCCCTTTTTTCTCTCACTCTACCCACCTTTCTCTCTCAATCTGCACCTTTCTTTCTCTCTCTAGAAAACCTCAACTCACACCGTCTGAAAACCACCCCCCTTCAAACAAAATAAAAAATCGTCGTCTATGGTCGCACCGCCGCGCTCCCTCCTCCATCCCTGAGCGAAATTTGTTCGGTATTTTGTGGGCGGTGTTCTGTAGCGGTGGTTTCGCGGCGGAGAGAATACAGCCGACGACATCAGTCTACAACGATTTCGATCGGCGAAGGGCTTCGAGAGGAGGAGGGATATTCGTCGGAGGAGGAAAGAGAGGAGAAGAAGGAAAGAAGGATCTGGAATGAGGCGTCTTAGAATCCCGTATGATTTTTTATTTTATTTTTGCAGAATTTCTTCTCCTCTTTTTTTATCTTATTTGGGGAGTCGAGTATATATGGTGTTTTTGTGGTAGTGGTGGTGGTCACCGCCGAGGTATGTGGTGGTTTTTGTGGTGGTGGAGGCGGTGGAGAGTCGATAGATTTTTTTTGCATTTTTGTGCAAATATACATGCATTTTGGCAAATTATTTTTGCACAGATATAGGATTTTGTGTAATTTTTTTTTTGCGCCTGTGCAAATTTCTTTTGTTGATGATAAAAAATGTAGTAGGAAGAAAAAATGATAGCAGATCAGATGAAGGAAGAATCTGTAAATTTTGTTGCAGAAGAATGTCATTTGCCTGAGGCTGCAAACTGTAGATGTACATTCAGTTTTCTCTTTTTCAAATTTGTAATTCAGTTTATTTTTTGTGCATGTAATGCCTGATGCTGTAGAAGTAGTTTGTGGCGTTAAGTAGAGTTGGAATTCAGTGTTTTCTTTATGAACAATAACTGTGTTTTGTGCAAATATGTTTTGCACTCATACAAATATTTCTGCATTTTTGTGCAAATATTTTTTCATGGGCTAATTTTTTTACTTGCTAAAAATGTACGAGTAAAAATATATTAATTAAAAAAATTTATATTTTCTAATTTTTAGAATAAAATTTGAATTTTATAATATAATAAAACTTTGAACATTAAGCTGCAGAATGAAAAATATGAACAAAGTTTAAATTTGATTTTTTTCACAAAATAAAGGTATTAAAAATATTGATGGCTTATGAATAGTATCTGAAAAAGTTTGTTTTGGGAAGATAAATCAGTCACATCATGAATAGTAATTTCAGCTCGTGGGTTATTGAAGGGAAGAATAAATAAGGATTGTGTAGGTATTTTATCCTCTATTTTGTTTCTTAGAGTAAGAGCTTTTTAGGGGTGCACCTCTAAATAATTATATCACCCATTTTGCACCTCATAGTGAGAGTATCATATAAATTTTTATATATAATATAATTTATTCTTATATGGAGGTATAAATTTTTAAGACGGGACCGAAAAAAATATGTCTTATTACAATGTGGAGTTTATTCCTAAATATAACTGGTCCCGAGTTGGGATCGTGATTTTTTATTACTATAGATAGTTTATTCCTATATAGAGTATTCCTATAGACAGACAAAGCGGAATAGCTCAATTGGTTAGAGCACCACTACCTATACCGTGATGTCATGGGTTCGAGTCACCATTTCCGATAAAAAAAAAAAAAAAAAGTATTCCTGTAGACAGTTTTTACTCTAAATTGAAATCTAGGAAAATTCAAATCGAACCCGAAAATCCTCCTTCCGACTCATATTTGTTTACTTTTTTTTCCAAGAGACACTTGTATGAGACCGTCTCACCGTGAGACGGAACATAAGTTAGACATTGACGCTTTAACATTTTGAGAGGAGTGAGTGTAATTTGTGTTTGGTTGTACCTCGTCTGATGCATGAGACCGTCTCATATGAGTTTTTGTCTTTTGCATGGGTTTCCTCCTTTCTCGTTCTTCCCCAAAATGGTCCAAAGCTGCTCAAACTTTCTTTGAGTAGTCATTTATGATCATTCTGGCGCCTCCACGACCATCAGCGGCGACAAACCAGCCGTGGCGTCGCCACCATCATCACGTAGGCGGACCAATGATAAATCGAAAAATGGGGGACTCTGATTATGCACCATCGAACGGGGAGTCGCGATTTTCACCGCCCAGGCCCCGCCGTGAGTTGCAGTCGCAGATGGGAGGCACCACCTGTCAACCACTAGGCACGCCGTCATCGGCCGCCTCAGACTCGGTGATCTACCGCCGCCGATAAAAAGCGTGGTCACATCGCTTGCGGTTTCTCCTCCGAAACCCCAAAGCGCTGCAGGTTCACGTTCTCCGTTTGCCACGGAGAAGACGAACAAATCGCCTATCACAGTCGTCTCCGGCGATGACCAATCCACCAGGCCATTTGCCCAAGTGGTTTTAATTATTTGGCTTCACGCTGCCAAAATTTAGTAAGAAGGCCTCGACCTTCAATAAGAACAACCATTTGCAGGTTAATCTTCTCATCCCAATACTTAAATAGGAGATCTTCATTTTCAGAAAGTAAATTCTGAATAACAATTGTTTACAATTTCATACGCAGTGAAGTAAATATAATTTGTCTTGCGATTGTTGAAAATATTTGTTTGTACACTGCAATGAAATTGAAATCAATAAAAACAACCGGAAACCAAGTCAAGGAAAACCCTTTTCCCTGCAAGACAAATTACGCCCTGGATAGTGCTCACAGAATCGTGCGTAAATGCCCCAAAAGGTAAAACGATTTCACACTTTAATTTCAGTAGCACCACTGAAAAGAAAGTTCCAGCGAACTCAACCGGAGTACGAGCAGAACGAAATCCTTAAAAAATATGCAGAAATTTTCTCAAAACTCTATGCAAAAAGTTTACGCGTATTTTCTAAAAAAAATAAATGAAAAACCAACCTATATATAAGAATTCTCACTTAGAAGACGTGGAGAAATAAGTTGAGGCCCACTAAGATCGTGGGCAGTTATTGACCGCGTGATCTCAGGAAATTCCCTGGGGATTACAAAACGTCCAGATTCAATGAACCACGCAGATAAGTTCAAATTCAAATCTGGATGACCATATGACCGGGTCTCCTGTGAATCGGGAATATACATAAACTTTATCACTGTTATGCACAAAAATTTCACTGTTTAAAAATATAATGCATTTTTAACAGTAATAGTTTTTGTGCATATCAATGAAAGTTTTTATGCATAACGGTGATAGTTTTTACATATAACAGTGATATTTTAAAAACTGAGTTCACGGTGAACTCGGTTTCACACAAGTTTTTGTCATTTATATACCCATTTTCATAAAACACGATAAAGTAGTTATATATCTTTTAACTATCCTCTCTCAGCATCTTAGAATTACATCTTAAAATGGAAGATTCCAGTGGAATTATATTTTGATTCCAGTGCGGTTGCGGTTCCGAGTTACAATTTCGGATGGTCCACCTCTTGTGGTGATTGCGGGAAATATTGTAATTGATTGTCTTTAAAAAAAAATAAAAATAAGAATAAGAATTTATATATATTTATATAAATATATAAATTCAGTCGACTCCATCTTTTCAATTTTCATATAGTAAAAATTGAACTGAAATTTTAATTTTAATATATACATGGAAGAATTTAATCTCATTTAAAAGTCTGCATTTGTAAGAAGGTGTAGAATTAATTCTTTTATTTAATTTTTCCAAAACTCTCCCTCACTCGTAAGCTGAATTTTCTTACTTCATCATTGGAAGAAGGTCCATCAAGTGAAAAATTTAATATGGGTGGAGTTGCTTTTGTTGTGCCCGATCCGCAACCTGTCAAAGATGAAAGACCACGTGTTCGCCCAACGTACATGTGGCCAAATGACCGCTAAAGCCAACCTCCCACGATCCCAGTCTTGTTCGCCATATAAGCGAAGACGCCGGTCAACGACCAAGGGCCAAACACGTGTTCGCCTTGCTAGGCGAACACGAGATGCGCCCAAAGAGGGGCCCGACGAGGCACACTCAAGAAAGGGGCCCACAGCGAGTACAACAAGCGAGTGAACGATTAGTCTCGAGACACATGGATGACGAGTCGAAGCCTTCATGCCTAGGGAAAGACAGATGTCAGCCCACGAAGACATAAAATACACGTGTCAAAAGACTCAAAACCAAATGTAATCTTATCATGAAAAATGACAGCTCATGCTAGCCAACTTGTATAAATAGACCCATTGAGGTCAAATAAAGAGTTCATAAATTTTATACAAAGCATCTCAATATTTACATCTTATAACATGTCCAATACTTGTTCGACACGTGTATATCTTGTTTGTTAGTCAGTAATTACAAAGCCACATCAAAATTTAGATAATACGGACTAGCAAAATAACTTGCTAGTGGATGCCAATTTTGATGATGATAAATTCAAGTATAGTGTGGGCTATGTTATCTTGAATAGTAACAATCGTGTGCTGGAAGCGAGATGCAAAAGTTTGAGTCCATTAATAGGAGCATAATTTGCAGCTACGTAAGTTGGGTTGAAGGTGTATTAACAAAATCATGCAAATGCAATTAGGGGTGGAGGAAATACCGAAAATACCGGTATATCGCACTTTTCATACCGAAAAATATCAATTTTATCAAAATTTTCAGTATACAGGAATTTTCGGTACGGTACCAAAATTTCGGTATGATAACGGTATGAAAAATATATAAAATTTCGGTATACCAGAAAAATTACATGTATACCAGAAATGTTTCCGGTATACTGGAAATATTTCGGTATTTCGGTATATACCGAAATATCGGTACGATATCGGTATGTAATATTGACATACAGAGAATTTCGGCATGCCGAATTTTTGGTACGACAACGATATGACATTTTTCGGTATCGAAAATTTCGGTACGGTAATGGTATGGCGAGAAAATTTTCGGTATACCGTGTTCTCCACCCCTAAATGCAGTACTCCTGTTGTCATACTCGACAGATGTTGTGTGCTTTGAGATAATGGTCCACATTTTTTCGTGCAGAAGAAGACGAAACGAGCTATTGAACTTAATATACAACACCCTAGTGAAGGGTGCATGTTTGACATCCACCTCGTCGAAAAAATGACTTGACGCATAAGTTGACTAATTGACTCTATTAAGAATATAATGAAGATCTTAAAAGACAAACTTGAACTATTTTCAATAAGTCAAATATTGTATATCCATAATTATAGGATATATCTTTCTTGCAGAGCACACTTGTAATTGTATATATACGATGTATATCTCATATATATAATGAATGCAATACAATTTTACGTTCTTCTATAGACTCTCCACTCCATTAGGCCAACTTCTGCAGTGTGTTAGAGTGGAGCATGGTCTTATTTTATCTCCTCCAACAATACATTATATCTCAATGCCACAATAGAGATTTACACTGTTTAAATTTTTGCCCGCATCTCAACAGTCGCGCTACTTTTTTTTTTTTATTCTTTAATTGAATTTATCTATCTTTTATGAGAATGAAATAGGATAAGTTGTGTGACATTATATGTGATTCAATTATTATTTCTACTTAATATTATAAAAAACTAATTATTGTTGTATTCAATTAATAAAAAAAATAGTATTATAGTTAATTTTTTAAAAAAAATCTCAATTGAATTAAAAATAATATGTTATGAATTAAAATACTACACACAAATTGAAAAAATAATCTAAAATTACATAATAAAACGATACAAACATTACAATAATGAGAACGATTACATGAAATTACTACAATAGGATAAAATTATTAAAAAAAGAAAGAAAATAAGAACATCTAACATAACTATTAGATAGATAATTATATATAACATAAAAAAAAATCATTAATAAAGAATCTTTATAAAATATTTTATTTTAGTGAGTGCAAGATGTTGTAAATTTTGTGTTGGCTCTATAATAGAATAGTGTTGAGTTGGCTCTAGAATAGAGCCAGTTACAGGAGATGCTCTTAAGCTTGGGTTGAAGTAGATATTCCTATATGAATTAAGGATTTGACTCGATCGCTCTCGATTTTACAATTGTGAGCGAGCTTTTTCTTTTAAAAAAAACTGTGATGTTTCGTTTTTCTTCCTCTTGCCATTTAAAAATACCACTTATGAAAATTTAAACCTTATTCCCAATTCTTTAATAGGAAATATCACTTAATTTCTTTGAGATGCAAATATCCCTTGTACTATTATTTCCTGCAAAGACTGCAAGAATTACAGGTTTCAAACCTAGTGCATTAAAGTCGACAATTTTAAAATATGTAAAGTGTCATAATAACTAATTAATGATAGTAATATATTTCAGTTTCCTTAAGTCACAGTCACATAACTCATAAGTAATGAGACCCAACCCCCTCGACCCACCACCTGAAAAAGAAAAGAAAGTAAAGCCAAATTATTAATCATCAATTTATGCAAATATCATTTCTTAGGCATGTAAATTTGATGTCACGTTCATTAGAATTGATATTTTAACTTCATATGCAAATCAGTATTAGTATTTAGGAAAAAACTACGACATATATATCATGACATATATATTAGCTTTATTTTCATTAATTGAAATTGGATTGGACACGGCTACCCACACCCACAAAATTGCTAAGGACACCCATTACTAAATTAACCCCCCATATATTTTACTCATTCTTTAAATTTTCTTAGCACACCCTTAAAAATGTATGATTATAACCTTAATATAAATATTTATTTTTATTATACTAAATAAGCACACCCACCAAATTAATTTATCATTTTAGAGCGTAAAAAAGAACAGAATCCTCTCCTCACGATTCAATTCGACCAAACCCCTGCCTTTGTCGTTTCATCCCCGCGCATCAACCCCACAAGGACCCAGCTTCTACGAGTATTTCGTCCTCCGAGGCGGATCCAATTCACTCTCCTGCTCTTTCAAAGTCCCCCCGCGTCTCACTGATAGAGATGGAAATTGACGATGGGTGCGATTGCTACTTTGGTTGATGAAATTGGCGCAGCGATGATCCACCAGGAGGGTAATCCGATGGATGTTTTTAGGAGTTCCAAAATGAGCAAAGAAGTTAGGGTTTTCTTAATTAAATCCTGGTGTGAGCGACCGTTTATTGCAGCTAGTACTAATAGCGACTCAAGTATGACATAATATAGTGAAGAAAGGGAGATGAAAATCCTCCTACTTCGGTTGAATCTGAGACGAACTCTAAACCTAGGCGTATTGCTATCTTTGTTGAGTCAAATCTTTCCATTTTCCCTTTTTTGGCATGTGCAATTGTTTGCTTGAGTCCGAACTGATGTTTTTACTTGCAAGATTATGTGGCCCTGTTGAATTCGGTAGATGCATTCTTTCTGTTTGATGAAATGACTGTATTAGCTGGTGTATGCAGGGATTTTACTGTCTTTAATTTGGGATTGTGCCTAAATGATGAAAGAACTTCTATTATTAGAACAGTTTGATGCAAAAAATCAAAATGAAGTCATAAATTGCAAAATTCAACTAGTTGGTTTTCATTTCATTTATTAGTTGTTATTTTGAAGTAATGCTGATGAAATCTAGATGTTTTTGTGGCCCTAGCTTAGTTAAAGATCAATTCTTACTTAAGTGTTATCACTTCACTCTAGTTACTATCCCTCAGTGCTCAATTATTTCTTGTTTAATGTTGTAATTTACCAATTCTTATTGTAAGATACAGTACACTGGTAATCCTTGTTGCGTTCTCTGTGAATCGGATGATGAGACGGTGCCACACCTTTTCTTTAATTGCCCTGTCTCGTTTGGATTATGGAGTAAGTGTTAGCAATGGATGGGGTGGCTCATAATGCACCGATTCAGCACTTTCTTCAACATGCTCATAATGCACCGACGAGACGGAAGTGATAATTTCTCCATGACTTGTAGATCCGGCATTATCAGTTTGATCTACTATATGGGTTTTGATTACATCTTCTGCTGCATAAGCTGCATTGGTGACGCGTCTCTCCAAGTCATCGTCTTCTCTGCTGGAATAACGTTCAAGAGAATTTTGCAAGAAAGCGAGGTTCTGGGTCAGAGAGTGAAGCTGTTGTTGGTGAATATAAATAGGAGGGCGAGGGTGATTCTTGATCTGATTTAGGGTGTGCATTAGAGAAAGTAGAGCTGCAAAAGATGTCATCTTAGAAAAGCTCTGTTTCTCTTTCTAAAGTTGCGGAATATGTATGTATGGCAATGTAAGTGGAAAATGTGAATAAGATATTCCAATATGGGTACTAAATATTTCTTTAAATCATCTTCCCATGAAAATCAAGATGCACTATCTTTTCTTCCTTTTTATATACATAAATTGCAATTTTCTAAAAGCTTTGAATCTTTTCTGAGAACAAAAATCAAGATGGTTAGATTATTAAAACAACTTATGTTTGGAAATAATTTGCGGACGTGGTGGGGTGGGGTATATGAGTTCAGTTAAGATTTTTTTTTGTATAACATTCATGATCAGAGTGTGAAAAAACGCTACATCACAAAATGCAAAATTTTATCTTCATAATTGACATAATATGTGTGCATCAGTAAAAAAAAAAAAAAAAGAATCAACACATAGTCTTGACACATAATAGGAGATCATGCAATAATATAACATCGAAAGGAATGAGAGAGTTCACACTGAACTACCAACAAATTCAAATGAATTTCACTCAAACATTTAAATTGAAAAACTAAAGCCAAAATATATCATTTGCATAGTTTCATTTTGTCAAACAATTCATACGCATATCATAATTCACATCGACAAAGTCACCTTTTAACCTGAGTGTATCAATTAGAATGTCGCCCGAGAGAACAACAGAGAAATAGTCATGTAATTTTCGGAGTTATAAAAAGGACTACCTAAAAATGTCTTGCAACTAAAAGAAGATTCAATATTCTCAACAGTAAATTTAAAGGAGTGTTTTGTCCCTAGATATTTCAATCTAAATGTATAGAATCAGCAGTAGTTGGAGAAGGGTCTTCAGGCGGATAAACTCTGTGCTTATAACGAACCTTCCACGATTCAGCGGCTGGTAGATGATGTTGGTCCCGGTGCAAACGAGTCTTACACGTGTATGGGGGGGAATACACGTGTTCAGTATTTTTAAAACTTTTTCTTACTGAGGTCAACTTGGGTCAGATAATCCTGAAGATTAGGTTTCGAGAAGCACGAGATCGCTTCCGAGTCAAAGTCTATCGAGATGTGATCCTGAGCTGCTTTCAGATACCTCAAATAATCCCAACTGAGTCCTGAGTTTTCAGAGATCTGAGTTGCTTGGATCAGATAACTAACTTATGAACCCTCGGAAGAGTAAGTTCGGGTTTGGTAACTATCCGTTCTAAATTTACTCGGATGTGCGGAATGGTGGGCCCTTTAGTTTATACTCGTTTTAAGCTTTCTTTGAAAAACCTTCCTTTAATGGAATAGTGATTAGGCCGTGATTCAATTACATGCAATTTCAAATTGGATTGATTCCAATCGAAATATCGGTGAACATATGCTTTTCAAACTCGGTGATGCAATGATTAAGCACGAGATAAGGAAAGCAATAAACAACACATCGGTTTATAGTGGTTCGAGAGACTCAAGCTCCTCGTCCCACTCTCTCGATCATCGAGAAATTCACTAATCACTTCGAGCTTTCGACTACCTCGCGTAGTTTACTTACTCAACTCGCCTCGAGCTTTACGACTACTCCACGTAGTTTACTTACTCAACCCGACCTTGAGCTTTTCGACTACCACCGTAGTTTACTTACTCAAACACAAACAAGTTTTTGGGACTACCTCATGAGCTTACTAACTTCTCCTCTAGAGTTTTTACGACTACTCGCGTAGTTTACTAACTCTTTACAACTCTTCTCACCAACAAACACACTCCAACTACCTTCTCAAGGGTTTGGGGTTTCTCGGTTGGTTTCCAACTAGGATGAGATATCCTTTACAATGAAGTACAATGCAAAGGGTTAGGATATCTCGACTAAGCTTCGGATATGTCTTATCAAGCTAGGCTTAGTTTAGTGAGCTCTCTTCAATATAAAAGCACTTGGGAAATTCTAGGTTTTTCGAGTGCTTCAACTTTGCGATAATAAGTTTGAGCTCTTGAGTTGCTTACAAATTTCCCGTAACCTTACAATGTAGAGGGTCACAAGTATTTATAGGCATACACCAAGGTCACTCTTGAAAACTATCCGTTGGAGAGATAGCTTCTTGAGTTTCCTCTTATGATGTGTGAGGAACGGCTATATTTAGGGTTTGAAACTCCCTAACACGTTTTAGGCAATAGCCTTTCATGTAGCCGGTCTTCACTTTTTGCAGTCTGGAATTTTTGTACTTCTGACATCTTTTTCAGCGACCTGTCACTGTCAGCGTCAGTTTTGTACAGTGTTATCTTCCTCTTTTTGACTTTTGTCTCCAGTTAAAGGTAGACACCTTCAACGGCTCTTTTGGTTACAAACTCTGAGTTTGATATAACTTTAACAACACTTCTGACTTAGTTCCTTTTGTCTACATTTGAATGTCTTGGCAAATATCTATTTTCTAAGGAATCGCGATCTTCTCAGTATTGCATCCTTCAGATAGATATATTCAGTGCCTCGGAACATTCAGGTTTATACTGAGCATTCAGTACATTACTGAGTCTTCAGTAATTACTGTGCCTTCAGTATTCTTGATCTTCAGTCTTCAGTCTTGCGTCTTCAGAGTCTTCTGAGTCTTCAGGGTCTTCTGAGTCTTCAGCGTCTTCTGAGTCTTCAGAGTTTTCTGAGTCTTCAGAGTCTTCAGAGTCTTCACAGATATACTGACTGATATACTGAATCTTCATGCTGAGTCTTCAGTTCCTCAGTTTCATACTGAGTCTTCAGTATCTCAGTTTCACACTGAGTCTTCAGATTCTCAGTTTCTCACTGAGTCTTCAGATTCTCAGTTTCCTACTGAGTCTTCAGAAACTTCAGTTTCATACTGAAACTTCAGTTTCTTCAGAAACATACTGAGTTCTTCAGAGTCTTCAGAACCTATCCTGATCTATATCTGTTGACTATACATTTTGCAGATAACATCTTGAATACTCTAAAACTGAATCCTGACTCAACTATCAAGATCATTCTGAACATGTCATACTCAGGGGTTTTAGGATCTTAATCAAAATCATATATCTTTTATTAAATTCATCTCCCAACAATTTTCCCCTTTTTGATGATGCCAAAACCTATCTTGTTACAAACATATAACCTATACTCAGGTTTCAGTTTATAGTATTACAAGATTGGTTATGTCTCCTAACAATTTCCCGAATCAGAGAATCTCCCAACAAATTCAGAGAGTCTCCCAACAATTAATAATTTCTTCAGTAATGAATCTTCTTAAATAGTTCATCACCAAATACTTAAACAATTAATTCAGATCAGAGACATTCATTCAGCATATCAAATATAAAAGACATGTAAATAAGATAATGAGATATTATCTTTTGAGCATAAAAGATAAGTTTTCATTGATGATTGGTATACCATTACAGATTACAATGAGTCTTATCAACAAAATCAAAAAGATAAAAAATTAAAGATTACAAGAATCTTGAGTCTTGATCTTGATTTGGCTCTTGGTCTTACGCTCTTGATTTTCTTCTTCTTCAACTTCATCGTGGCACTTCCAGTCGAACATTCGAAATACCTCTTCTTGAGTTCATTTCTTTCCTTAATGATATCCGGATTTGTTTCTGTCAAACCCAATGACCAAAGATAATTGAGCAATTTCTTGAGTAATGGCCTTCTCATTCACCAAGCCATTACCAAGTCTTGGAGGAGGGTAGGAATATGGACCAGTGACTACTATCTGCACCTCTCATTCATCCGCAAGGTTCATCCAACTTTGGAGATATTTTGGATAGAAGGTTAGGAGATATTCAATGAATGCTTCATTTTGATCTGAGCTTTCCCCTCTCCACTCCCTGAGCACATCATAATAGAACCAGAAGGTTCTTTTGACCTCTTCCCACACATCGTTGAATTTGATAGGCATCCATTTGTCAACGTGGGGCCACTCTGATGCTTTTGATGTCTCTCTCCTTTTGCTCATAAACTTTTTGAATCCACTCAGCCCCGGCTCTTCTTGATCTTCTTCCCGATCACAGCACACCCGAGGACTGGCAATTTGCTTTTCTTAACTGTTCTATCTGGAGTGTCTTCAAAGCATTCTTCGTATTGAAGACTTTCTTCTTCTGCTGACCTGCAGACTCTTCCAATTCCTCCATCAGCTTTCTCTGTACTAGCTTAGAAGCCTTAGCTCGCTTGCTTTCAGGTTGAGCAATGCCCAAGGCTTTCCTCTTCATAGGCAATTCAGCAGCAGCCTGGCTTGTTCCAACCTTAGCTCTAACACCCAGTTTCTCTCTTGCAACATCAAGCATGGTTTCCTCAGAAACTCGAGTGTAAATAGGCTTTTCCACCTGAACGAACTTCAGTTTGTCAGTAGCTTCGACTTCATTTAAGGCTTTGGATAGGCTATACATTTCAGATCTTTCTGCGCCTTTTTCTTCAAAGTACGTGTCAATAACTTCCTGAAGTCTTCACCTTCCTTTTCCTTCTTCGCACCGTAATTTTGGAAGAAGTCCGAGAGTCTTTGTGGTCCATGTGATATTGCTCTTTGCTCACACAACAAGACCTCTCCTCGCTATCCGATCTTGTTCGTCTTCCGGCCTCCCGATGTGGTTCTTAGCCACGAGAAAAATTCTTCAGAGATGGGCAACCGCCGAGAGAGCTTCTTTAAACATCATCTTGGTCATGAGCATTGAGCTCATTTCCTCAACAACAGATTTGATCATCACTCCATTCCTCTCTGCCAATTTCACCTCTAAATGCAGTTCTCTCCCCCGGTGCTTACATTTGATTCAAAGACGGCCAAATTTCTTTGACTCCCTCCAACTTTTCATTTGCCCTCTTTTTTTTATCTTCCATGGAGGTCATCTCGTGAGGTCGAGTGTTTTGATTTGCACCGATTCAAGAGTGACTAAGATTCTCCATCTTCCGAGCTTGGGCCGGGCCAATGTTTCTTCCATCCGAGCAATCTTGTTCATCATCGCTCAACCTTCTCAAGCTTCTCCATCAAGGGAGTGAGGTCGATCTCAGAACCTTCTTGACCTTTCAGGCCGATTGATCATCCGAGGTTCAGACCTAACCCGAGGGTCGGTTGCGCACTGAGCTTTAGCTTCATCCTGAGCTCCAGTCTCCAACTGAGCCTCAGTCTGTACATCAGACAATTCAGAATTAAAGATAGAACTTTCAGTAACTTTGACATAATTGTTAATAGTGCCAAAAGGTACCTGAAGAGTGCTAGCTTCAGTCTGAGGTTGAATGATTTCAGGTTGATCAGCACGAGAAGTTTCATTCTCCATCTGAGAATGATCCTCAGCATCTCCCTATTGGTCCCCATCTTGAGATTTGTCTCGCCGCTAGGGCACCAACTTCAATAGCTTTTCCTCTCACCTATCTTCTTCGAACCAAATTTCATCAAAATCGAAATTTTTCATCCTGAGCTTTGTCCTTCTGAATCCTGAGAAGTCAGTCAGGAATGCTGTCTCTGTTGGGGAATGAGTTGCACAAATCTATTCGGGGTGAATATTTAAATACAAATTTAATTCATTAATTATTACTAGCATGAATTAATCATATATTAATTAAAATAATAATTGCAACAACATATCATGCATATAAAAAAGCCACGTAAAACCTACGAGATGAGAATCTACGGGTTTACGTGAACGCATTCTCCGGGATGGCAAAGTGACTTGGTCGGACGGACTAACCAAAAGGACTTCCCAAGTATTCCTTAGCCCTTGCTCAACTATCCAGAATTGGAAGGACACTCGTCTAACAATTAATTAAAAAAGAAAAAAATAAACTTTGTTGCACCACCTTTGTGGATTTGCTAATATTTCCAAAGACATGGAATTGTACTTGAGAATGAACTAATCATCCCCTATTTATAGAGAGGGGTGGTCGAATTTTATGTAGAAAATCAATGTGGGAAAAGACTTTTCTTGCTCACCAAGAAATCTTGAATATATCTCCTATATTCTTTTTCCCATAATTAAAATATTCCACAAAAATCCCACCTCCTCAATTATGGGTAATTTTCGAAAATACTAGGCAAGATACCAAGATTTTGATCTTCTTGAATTTATGAGACATTCTTGTATTTCAAGAAATACATATCTTCCATAATATCTTTTCAAGAAAATCAAGAAAATCTTTTCCTCGCCTAATTATATTTCCAAAAATTTGAAATTCTTAATGAATAACCAAGTGGGAGATTTCTTGAATTTAATGAGATAATCTTGTATTCCAAGAATACATATCTTCATTCCATAACAAAATTCAAAGAAAATCTTTCTCCCTCTTTTATCCATAAATTTTGAAAATATCATAGGAAAATTAAGCAACAATATTTATTTTATTTTAATCACTTTTTTCAGTTATTGGACTATTTGTTGGGCTACTCAGGGGGCCTTTAGGAGAATTAAGATTGGACCTTCTAATGGATCTTGAATATCTAATATTGAGCCACAATATAATTCAAGCCCATAAATATTAATTAATCCCACTACATAATTAATATTGCACCATCCATCTTAACCCATATTACAGTCAATATGACTCCCGGTCATTATTTCCCGTGTTTAAGATTATCTAGCCCATCAATTAATTCAAGCCACTGAAATAGCTTTCCGTTAATTAATATCTTTTGTCCTTGGTCGAGGAACGGTTCAACATTATTATCCATCTGGGAAACTAATTCCACTTGCAAGATTTGGTATGATAAAACTTATGAACCTCCCAAGGGGGGCAAATCAAGCAAGCGTGCTTGCACACGATTCTTCAGATTAAATCTTAGCAATCACATGTGACCAATAATATTGCCCAAGATAAAAAGTATTGAATCTCTCCGATTATTTACCCATGATAAGTCAAAGCAATAGTTACCAATCCCGTGTGATCCTATTTAAGGGACGAAGGTTAAGAAACAACGAACCATCGAGGCCTAATTCTTCCTTGTTCGATTCTCAAGAATTTATCCTCCCAGAGGTCCTATTCAACAAGATCGGTCATGCACTAGTGTAATCTCTTGGTCAAGACAAACTAATCGAGCCTTACACCTCAACCTTTCGCGATGGTTGTTCATTTCCATCTAGGTCGTGAATGGCGTACTTTTTAGTTACAAGGGACTATTAATTTAATCTTTCGTGATCCGGTATCACTAAATTAACTACTGATGTAAACACGCATTTAATTATTGAACAGTTATCAAAAGAAATATATATAACATTCAATCATATTTAAAGCATCGATGATAGACAATTTATTTCAATAAATAAGTCCGAAATTGGTTTTCGATTATACAAAGTAAAAAGCATACTTTTCAGTATAATCCCAACAATCTCCCACTTATACTCAAAGTCTGCTTTTAAGTATACTACAACATGTCTCGAGTAGTCCGTGACATCTAATGTCACCTACACGAACCTAATAATTTCTCCCACTTATACTCAAAGCAGATTGGCAATGGTCTTGACACCCATTCCACTCACATGTCTCTCGAATGTATTCAGAGGCAGACGCTTTGTGAATGGATCTGCTAGGCTGTCCTCAAACGCTATCTTTGCCACATCTATATCTCCTCTCTTAACGATTTCTAGTATAAGATGTCTTTTCTTTAATGTGTTTGTTTGACTCGTGGACTCTTGGTTCTCTTGAATTTGCAACTGCTCCTAGCAGATATTGCTAGACAAATTCAGAACACCATCCAAGTCCACTAAGAAGATCTAGAGCCCAATCGGTTCTTTCACTGCTTCACAAGCAGCTACTTACCCGACTTCCATGGTTGAGTCAGTGATGCATTTCTGCTTCACACTCGTCCATTGGATGGCTACACTTCCCAAATGGAAACACACTAACTGAGGCAGATAATTTCTGGAATCTAAACCTGATTGGAAATCTGAGTCCGTGTAGCCGATGGGGATTGGAGTATCTGACTGATAAATCAACATTCTATCCCGAGTTCTTTTTTCAGACACTTCAGAATGTTTTAACTGTCGTCCAATGCGCTTTCCCTGGGTTACTTTGATATCTTGCTATCATGCCTACGGCAAAGAAGATATCCGGTCTCGTACACAGCATTGCATACATAAGGTTTCCGACAGCCGAAGCATAAGGAATGTCTTTCATGTCATCTATCTCCTTTTGCGTCTTAGGGGACATTTTCTTGGATAGATGGATTCCAAGTCTGAAAGGTACGAATCCTTTCTTGGAATCTTGCATCTTTCAAGCATTTCAAGGCAAGATATCTATGTATGAAACTTGCGATAACCCGATCATCATTTTCTTGCGATCTCGAAAGTGATCTTGATCTCAAGGATGTGTAAACTTTCCTAAGTCTTTCATATCAAAACTGTTTTTTGAAAGCCATGCCCTTACGTCTGATAACACCTTCACATTGTTCCCGATGATCACAATGTAATCTACATATAGTACTAAGAATACCAACGCAGTTCCGACACGCTTTTATGCACACAACTTTCAAAATCATTTTGATCAAACCCATAAGACTTTATTACATGATCAAAACTTTGGTTCCAAGCTCGATGCCTGTTTGAGTCCAGTAAATGAACCTCTTGAGCTTACAAACTAGGTGTTCTTGGCTTTGTTTCAATGAAGCCTTGGGGTTGTTGCATATGGATATCTACATCAAGACTTAGTTAAGGAAAGCCGTCTTGACATCCATTTGCCGATTTCAAAGTCGAAAATGCACAACAATCGATAAGAGAATACGGATGGACTTAAGCATGGCTCTGGGCGAAAAAAAGTTTCCTCATAATCGATCCCTTCTTTTCGAAAGTATAACCTTTTCGCCACTAGTCTTGCTTTAAAGGTTTCAACCTTCCCGTCCGGTCCTCTTTTTTCCTCTTATATACCCACTTGCATCTAATGGGTTTGACCCATTAAGTGGTTCGACTAGCTCCCACACTCTATTATGAAACATAGAACCCATTTTTAGGTTATCATTCTTTGTTTGCCAAGAATCTGCATCCTTATCTTGGAGTGCCTCGTCATATGTCCATGGGGGTGCG
This sequence comes from Stenogyne calaminthoides, assembly GCA_037126765.1. Lineage (NCBI taxonomy): Eukaryota > Viridiplantae > Streptophyta > Magnoliopsida > Lamiales > Lamiaceae > Stenogyne > Stenogyne calaminthoides. Next base: position 6,780,723 of record JBBCBC010000016.1, on the reverse strand, counting down.
ATTCGTCTTGTCGGGGAATCAAGTCCGAGGACTCTCTTATTCCCATGAATCTCTCGGTTGTCAAAACAACCCCCCCCACTCTGACGAGGTCTGCCAGAAAGCGTATCGTTTGGTATATCATCTAGTACTGAGTTGCACCGAGGTTTGCCCTCTAAGCTCATTTAAGGTAATCTCTCACGGGTTTTCTTTGGTTCATATAGTCTTCTTCCAAAAATCTAAAGTGGGTGCTCATGACCACCTTTTGATCTTGGGACTATAGAACATACACTCTTTTTGTTCCTCGGGGTATCCTACAAACAACCTTAATTCTCGATCGAGGATCCAATTTTCTGGCTTTCCTTGTCCAACACGAGGCCTAACACCCCCAAATTCTTATGTGTCTCATACTAGGTTTGCGCCGGTCCACAATTCTTTGGGAATTTTGGGAATCGATTTGGATAGCACCAAGTTCGAGAATGTAAGTCATTTGTTTCAAGGCATGACCCCGAATCGACTCGGGAAGATCCACATAACTCATCATTGATCTAACCATTTCCAAAAGAATTTTTTTTCTCCGCAACCCCATTTTGTTGAGGGGTTTGGTAAAAGATGAGTGGGATACTATCCTTCATCGATAAGTAGTTCAAAAACTCATCGCTGAGGTATTCGCCTCCACGATCAGATCGTAGAGACTTGATACGTTTTTCCATATGATTCTCTGTTTGAGCCTTAAATTCTTAGAATTTTTCAAAGGTCTCACATTCATGCTTCATAAGGAAAATGTACCTTGAGTAATCATCAATAAAATTACTCATAACCTCCTCTTGCTTTGGTTGACATTGGACCACATACATCTGTGTGAACGACTTCTAACACTTCTTTGGCCCTATTCCCCTTGGCTCCAAATGCCCTCTTGGTCATATTACCCTCCAAACATGATTCGCAGGTTGGGATTTGTTCAACTTGGAGACGCTCCAGTGAACCATCTTTCACCAACCTTTGGATCCTCTTTGGATTTATATGACCTAATCTTAGATGCCAAAGAAGTATTTCGTTCACGCTTTCTTTTGTCGGAAATAGTTGATGTGTTATAGGATGCATTTCATGAGTGGTGTGCACAGTTAATTGTATGGAGATTTTCCATCAATGTCCCGTAACAGATACACTCATCATTTCAAAAATGATGTCATTCTTATTAGAAGAAACTTAGTGTCCTTTAATCGAATTTTAGAAACTGAAAGTGAATTCTTTCTAAAACTGGGAACATAAAGATAATCTCAAAAAAAAAAAAAATTATCTTCAAAAGATAGGTGCACTTCTCCCACTGCTTTAACTGCTACTCATGTAGCATTGCAATGTCCGCTACTTGCGTAGTATTGCAATAATCGTTACTATCATAGCATTGCAATATCTGCCACTTACGTAGCATTGCAATGTCTTCTACTTTAAATAACGTTGCCCGGTGTGATGAGGATCTCACTCCCACCGAGTTCTGCGGATCATTTAGAACCCGTGAAGCCAACATGATTTAGTGGATCTCGTATCAACCACCCATTTAATGAGAAGTATCGCCGCTAAACAAGTTTCAACAACTAGTGCGTGAGAATTACCTTTTCTTTCCGTCCCTTTTGGGGTTGGAACAGCAAAACCTCCATTGTCCTCTCTCACCGCAGCCTTAAGCACTTCCTCTTTGGATTTTCCTTGACACAACAAGCATTCTTCATCTTACCATTGCCCCTTGGCAATGATTGAGTTTTATTGCTTATGGCCTTTGTCCTCTTCTTTATCTTGCCTACCCTTGGCCTAGAAAATGAAGACGGACCACTTGTCATCAAAGCTTGAGTTTTGTGTCTCTTCATCATTTCGCCGAGACCAAAAGCTTGCAACAAATTAGCTAGCGAGGCCAAAATGCTCAAAAACTTTTTGGGGAGAGAGAGTGAAGTACCAAATTCATCCGAGTATCCGGATCATAATCTTTTCGAGAATCTCAAGTTTGTTCGGATGGACCATCTATTTTGAGGACGTAATCCTTTACGGGTTTGCCCTCCACCATTTTTTTAGCGACATCTCTCAAGAAGGTGATCCGACGAGTCCCGCATGTTTTGACTCGTCGGTTGGCTCATCGATTTTTTTTGTGTCAAAATCCACTTGTGCTTTTGTGCGATTAGACAATTATAATTTTCCAATCAATATAGTTTCCATACATATTGTATTGACTTTAAGTATAATAACAAATTGGATTAAAAGGTAACGACATCTTTGCCGAATTGAAATAAACAACTATATGCACGAAAGACAAGTATATCACAAGGTTTGATCACATGCATCATATTAAAATCTCAAAAAAAATATGAACATGCATCACCCAACATCTCAAAACAGTTTTTAAATAAACCACGTTGGGTGGGTCATTATTTAAACACATTCAAGCGAGTTACAAACAAGAACAATTACAAACCTTTAATATCCAGATTAATAGTTGGCTCCCATCTTGACCAATATAAAATTGCGGGGACTCGGAGAAGTATATGCATATCAATTTTATACCTAAGTAATAACCATGATTAAATACAGATTTACTATTTCGCTTTTGATCGAGCCTCGTTGGGAGGGTCATCGCCGCCACTAGTAATAACCCACAATCATCATTTGGAATTCATTCATGTGAAACCTATCTTTTGACCGAATCTGTTTGGGGAATTTCTCCAAAAGAATTCACAAATAAATAAATCATGGAGGTCAAAATTAATTCAATTTTATTATCCGGAATAAAATTGTCAATTAATTATTTAAACATACTTAGTAATTTTGAAGGTGAGATTTTTCCATTTGGCAACCCTCATGCAAACACATTTAAACAAATTAAATAAAGCATAAGATAACACAAATAAATTAAGCAAAAGCAGAAAAAATAAACATATTGGGCACAAATTATCCAATTGTCATGGTTTGATCTTGAAGAAACACGTCTCGAATTTCTCCCACTCGTTCATCTCGAAAAAAATATTTAGATCTCGAACGCCACGCACGTAAGCGCCTCGGGGCCGGATGCACGCCAGATCCGTGGCCACTTGGCCTAGGACAACCTCGATAGCCTCGGCGCTTTGCTTTGCCAACCCTTGGCAAGATGTACGCCTACCAAGATCCACCCCATTCCGCTCGGCTTCGGAAGCGCGACCGCCCGCGGCAAGGACCTTCTCTTCTACAAGGCTTGCGCCCGCCCGGCCCATGCATGCCAGCAGCGCAATACATACCCTACGCTGGTTCTCGATTTAAATCCTTTAATTCTTCGTTTTTCGTTCTCGATCAGGTTATAATTTATTTACAAAATTAAATAAACCTAGATCTAGACTAGTCTATTACATTGATCAAATCAAACAAATCCTAGTCTACTCGTGGATTTTCTCACGAGGCAAAACAAATCTGAACTAATCGAATTAAAAAACCATAGTTTATATGCATGCATAAATAAACACATTAAAATCCATGACAATTGGATACCTGCAAAACAGATCTAACAGTTCTACTATCCAATTTCAAATTTAATGCCAGAGAATTAAATTACAATTTAAAAAATTCAGAGCCCGAAACCGTGGCTCGGATACCAGTTGTTGGGGAATGAGTTGCACAGATCTATTCGGGGTGAATATTTAAATACAAATTTAATTCATTAATTATTACTAGCATGAATTAATCCTATATTAATTCAAATAATAATTGCAACAACATATCATGCATATAAAAAGCCACGTAAAAACCCACGACGGAATCTACGGGTTTACGTGAACGTACCTCTCGGGATGGTAGTGACTTCGGTCGGACGGACTAACCAAAAGGACTTCCCAAGTATTCCCTTAGCCCTTGCTCAACTATCCGGTGGAAGGACACTCGTCGAATAATTAACAAAAGGAAAAAATAAACTTTGTTGCACCACCTTTGTGGATTTGCTAATATTTCCAGCACATGGAATTGTACTTGGGAATGAACTAATCATCCCCTATTTATAGGAGAGGGGGTGGTCAAATTTTATGTAGAAAATCAATGTGGGAAAAAACTTTTCTTGGTCACCAAGAAATCTTGAATATATCTCCTATATTCTTTTTCCCATAATTAAAATATTCCACAAAAATCCCACCTCCTCAATTATGGGTAATTTTCGAAAATACTAGGCAAGATACCAAGATTTGGATCTTCTTGAATTTATGAGATATTCTTATATTTCAAGAAATACATATCTTCCATAATATCTTTTCAAGAAAATCAAGAAAATCTTTCTTGCCCACTATATTTCCAAAAATTTCGAAATTCCTTAATGAATAACCAAGTGGGAGATTTCTTGAATTTAATGAGATAATCTTGTATTCCAAGAATACATATCTTCATTCCATAACAAAATTCAAAGAAAATCTTTCTCCCCTTTTTATCCATAAATTTAAAAAAATATCATAGGAAAATTAAGCAACAATATTTATTTTATTTTAATCACCTTTTTCAGTTATTGGACTATTTGTTGGGCTACTCAGGGGGCCTTTAGGAGAATTAAGATTGGACCTTCTAATGGATCTTGAATATCTAATATTGAGCCACAATATAATTCAAGCCCATAAATATTAATTAATCCCACTACATAATTAATATTGCACCATCCATCTTAACCCATATTACAGTCAATATGGCTCCCGGTCATTATTTCCCGTGTTTAAGATTATCTAGCCCATCAATTAATTCAAGCCCTTTGAAATAGCTTTCAGATTAATTAATATATTTTGTCCTTGGTCGGGAAGCGGTTCAACATTATTATCCATACCGGAAACTAATTCCACTTGCAAGATTTGGTATGATAAAACTTATGAACCTCCCAAGGGGGAAAATCAAGCAAGCGTACTTGCACACGATTCTTCGTATTAAATCTTAGCAATCACATGTGACCAATAATATTGCCCAAGATAAAAAGTATTGAATCTCTCGATTATTTACCCATGATAAGTCAAAGCAATAGTTACCAATCCCACGTGATCCTATTTAAGGGACGAAGGTTAAGAAACAACGAACCACTGAGGTCTAATTCTTCCTTGTTCAGTTCTGAAGTAATGAATCTTCTTAAATAGTTCATCACCAAATACTTAAACAATTAATTCAGATCAGAGACATTCATTCAGCATATCAAATATAAAAGACATGTAAATAAGATAATGAGATATTATCTTTTGAGCATAAAAGATAAGTTTTCATTGATGATTGGTATACCATTACAGATTACAATGAGTCTTATCAACAAAATCAAAAAGACAAAAAATTAAAGATTACAAGAATCTTCAGAGTCTTCAGTCTTCAGATTTGGCTCTTCAGTCTTCTGCTCTTCAGTTTGCTTCTTCTTCAACTTCATCAGCGGGCACTTCCAGGTCGAACATTCCGAAATACCTCTTCTTCAGTTCATTTCTTTCCTTAATGATATCCGGACTGTTTCCTGTCAAACCCAATGACCAAAGATATCGAGCAATTTCTTGAGTAATGGCCTTCTCATTCACCAAGCCATTACCAAGTCTTGGAGGAGGGTAGGAATATGGACCAGTGACTACTATCTGCACCTCTCCTTCATCCGCAAGGTTCATCCAACTTTGGAGATATTTTGGATAGAAGGTTAGGAGATATTCAATGAATGCTTCATTTTGATCTGAGCTTTCCCCTCTCCACTCCCTGAGCACATCATAATAGAACCAGAAGGTTCTCTTGACCTCTTCCCACACATCGTTGAATTTGATAGGCATCCATTTGTCAACGTGGGGCCACTTGATGCTTTTGATGTCTCTCTCTTTTTGCTCATAAACTTTTTGAATCCACTCATCATCGCTTCGACTCTTCTTGATCTTCTTCTACGATCACAGCACACCGAGGCCCGAAGCACCGCTTTCTTGCTTTGTTCTATCTGGAGTGTCTTTAGAGCATTCTTCCGTATTGAACTTTTTCTTCTGGCGACCGACTGCAGACTCTTCCAATTCCTCCATCGACTTTTCAGATCTTGGCTTAGAAGCCTTAGCTCGCTTGCTTTCAGGTTGAGCAATGCTCAAGGCTTTCCTCTTCATAGGCAATTCAGCAGCAGCCTGGCTTGTTCCAACCTTAGCTCTAGCACCCGGTTTCTCTCTTGCAACATCAAGCATGGTTTCTCGAAACTTCGAGTGTAGATAAGGCTTCTCCACCGAGCGAAATTCGGTTTGTCGGTAACCGACTTCATTTAAGGCTTTGGATATGTTGTGCTCGGATATATCACACGTCGGCATCACAGTTTATCACCAGAGGCCGAATTATCACACGGGTCCCGCGAGAGGAGTCCCGAATTATCACATTCCCGGCGAGACCAAAGAGTCCCACCGAGACCACGTGATTTGTCGTGCTTACGTATATATGTTTTGTCATGCTTTATGCACATGACTTGTCGTCTTTATCGATTTGTCGTGCTTAACGACTTGTCGCGGCTTATTGATTTGTCGTGCTTAACGATTTGTCGTGCTTATGATTTGTCGTCTTTGGTCCTCTTTTTATATAAAGGACCTCACGATTCATTGTAAAGGACACACACTTTGGAATGTTTCCCTCATTCCACTTATATACCTACACCACATTTAGGGGAAGAACTACGTTTTCTTCAGTTGTTCTTGTTCGATTAATCATTTTGTTTGTGAGTTGTTACCAAATTAGCCACATAATACTCTCGATAAAAAACGACTCATAAACAATTGGCGCTAGAAGGAGGGTTCGTTAAAAAATTCGTTAAGAACAACGTCGAATTTTCGAATGAAAATCCAAGAAATCACAAGAACACAAATCAAAAAAAAAAAAAAACTGATGATCAGAGTGAGGCGAGCGAAGGGGAGGAGAAGGAGGGGGTTCCCGGTGCGCGCTCATGCAGTACCACCACCCCCCGTCGTTGTTGCCCTCGGCTCATGCAACAGATATCACCGTAAATCCTTCATCCAAAATCAAAACCCCCAACATCCAAAATCAAAACCCCCATACACATCCATCGGGATATACATACACATATACAAAAAAAAAGAAAAAAAAAAGAAATGGGGAGATGAAGAACGGAATTCTGGCATAATTCGCCTCACCTTTGGCCGCCTTGACCGGGGACAGATATACCAATGACCACAGCGCCGTTAAATCTGCCGTTCCTTTGACTCCGTTGTTGACGCTTACTCTCCAGAATCCATAGAATCTGCATGAAACGCCCTCACCCGAATTTCTCACTGTCTGAATAACCAACACCGCCATTTACTCTGCAAAATTATTGATTGACCAATTCCACGATGCCACCTTATACCACCGGCGAAGTTATTTTCGTCTCAATAAACAGAGAAATAAATTAAAATCGATGCCGCACAGAAACACCTCTGCCGGGCTTCGACGTCGCCGCCCTTTCGCCGCTTGCTCTCGGCCAGCGCTGGGGATCTACAGCGGCGACCATTCAAAATCAACTGCGACTGGCATCGCTGACGCCACTCATCTCCGCCGCTGGTGCCCGATTCTGCCGCTAACGCCGCCTCAACTCCGCCCGAAAAACCTCGCCACCGCCGCTTCACACGAAACTTGATTTCGTCACTCGCGATGGAAAGACTCATGGTGCGCGTGTGCTTCTCGAGGAATAAGAACAAAAAGGGGTTTTGATCGATCTTATACTCCATTTGGGCTTGAGCAAGAGATTGGGCCGAGTAATTCAGCAGAGATTGGGGCGAATAATTGCAGCGAGTTTGGGTAGGTTAATATGGGAAATGGAAATTTGGGCCGGGTTCGATGAAGTAAGTTATGCGGGTTGGGCTCTTATATCAAATTCTTTGGGCGAGGATAAAATAGTTGAAATTTTGGGGTTTTTAGTTTGGGTTTAATACCCATTATATGGGCTGACGATTCTTGGTTTTGAAATTTGAGTTTTTGACTTCAAAGTTGGGCCCAAGTTTAATATTGGCCCATGATTGGGCTCAGGTATTGGTGGTGGATATTTGGGCTGGGTTTGTTGGCTTTATTTGTGGGCCCGATTATTTTTCGCCCGAAAAAAAAAAAAAAAAAAAAAAAGCTCAGCGATTCGGGAGAAGAAAGTTACACGAGCACCTGAGTCTCGCGAGCTACTCAAAGAATCTACGGGTAGTCCTTTTACCCACCCCACCAGGTTTATTATATTTATGTCCTCGTGGCTTTTCATTCTTTCGTTTATTATCATTTAATTTGGCCGTTGGTTCTTGAAGAGGTCGCGACCTAAGTTAAGATTGGGATGACCGAACAAAGACGAAACGAGCCCAGTCTATGTTCACCGACGAGCAATTCCAGATTCGATTCCCCGCAAACAAAAAAGCGAGTAATGGGTACGCAGCTAATCGCATAAGCCGACTAGTACTTACAGATACCAGCGTAAGCCGGCGGGTGGCGAAATACGTGGTCGCATTTTAAATAAGACGGCCCGAGTACGAAGTGATCGCGTGACCTAAATAAGACGATTGGCGCGAAAGAAAGGGGGTTCATAAAGTAACCCATCTGGTCGCACCTAAATAAGACGATCAACCGATTGCAACGTCAATAAGACAATCAAAAACGAAAGAAGTCAGGAGCGGACATAGGCAAACCCAATGTTCGAAATCATTCAGAAGAAAATGGGCACTACCGGCCAAATTACAAAAATCCACTTCAGACGATTATGCCCGCTTATTCGGGCGCAGTTATACCGCTTTTTAGGTAACGATTATGCCCGCTTATTCGGGCGCCGGGTAATACCGCCTTTTTCGGCGACGATTATGCCTCTTTACTTACCGGCGATGGTAATACCGCTTTTTAGGCGACGATTATACCCGCTTATTCGGCTACCGCACATCAGCTTTTTTGGTGACGATTATGCCCGCTTACTGGGCCGGGTAATACCGCTTTTTTTAGGCGACGATTATGTTCGCTTTTATTCGGCGCCGGGTAATACCGGCTTTTTTTCGGCGACGATTATGCCCGCCTATTCGGCTGGTAATAATACTTTTTCGGGCGACGATTATGTTCGGCTACTGGCTGTATTAATCTGGCGCTCCTCGGCGGCAGATAATTGGCGATGTCGGTCGCCATTTAAACATTTCGCGATGATGACCGGCTTACCGGTGACCCTCCCGCGCCTCGTCGGCTTTCCGTGGTCGGCGATGTCGGTCGCCGTTTGGCTTTATTCTCCGCCGCCCGGCGATGAGATCGTCGGCTTTCCTCTGAGCCGGCGATATCGACCGCGCCTCCTCGGCGTCGAGCTTTGGTCAGCGATGTCGCGATGTCGGTCGATTTTAGCGAAAAGCATTCTTCGCCTTCGGCGATGAGATCGTCGACTTTCTGGCGGCGGCCGACCAGCGCTCCTTTCGGCGGCGTCTTTCGCCCTAATTGGCGATGTCGATCCGCCCGTTTTTAGCGAAAGCATTCTCCGGCGCTTCCGGCGGAGATTATATGCCAGCGTCGCCTCGCGTTTTCCGCTAATTTGGTGATATCGGTCGCCCGTTTTAGCAAGCATTCTCCGCGCTTCTCGGCGATAAGATCGTCGGCTTTACGGCGGCAACCGGCCCGCCTCCTCGGCGTCGACTTTTGCTAATTCGGCGATGTCGATCGCCGTTTTAGCGGCATTCTCGCCTTCACCGGCGATGAGATCGTCGGCTTTTCGCGGCGGCGACCGGCCCGCCTCCTGGCGTCGGCTTTCCGCTAATTGGCGATGTCGATCCGCCGTTTTAGCGAAGCATTCTCGCCTTCCGGCGATAGAGATGCGTCGGCTTCGCGGCGGCGACCAGCCCGCCTCGCTTAGCGTCGGCTTTTATTCTTTCGGCGATGTCGATCCGCCGTTTAGCGGCATTCTCCATTCTCCTCGGCGATGGTCGTCGGCTTCGCGGCGGCGACCAGCCCGCCTCCTCGGCGTCCGGCTTTAGCTATCATTTCGCGATATCGATCCGCCCGTTTTTTCGCTAAAAGCATTCTCCGCCTTCTCGGCGATGAGATCGTCGGCTTTCGCGGCGGCAACCGACCTCTCGCGGCGTCGGCTTTCGCTAATTAATCGGCGATGTCGATCCGCCGTTTTAGCGAAAACATTCTCCGCCTTCCGGCGATGAGATCGTCGGCTTTCACCGGCGGCGACCGGCCGCCTCTCGGCGTCACTTTCCGTAACCGGCGATGTCCGGTCCGGATTTTTAGCGAAGCATTCTCGCCTTCTCGGCGATGAGATTGTCGACTTCGCCGGCAACGACCCGTACGCCTCCCGGCGTCGGCTTTTACGCTAACTTCGGCGATGTCGATCGCCCGTTTTAGCAGCATTCTCCACCTTCCGGCGATGAGATAAATGCGGCTTTGCGGCAACGACCAGCCCCACCTCGCCGGCGTCGGCTTTCCGCCAACTTCGGCGATGTCGATCCGTCGTTTTAGCGAAGCATTCTCTGCGCTTCTCGGCGATGAGATCATTCGGCTTTTCGCGGCGGCGGCGACCCCGCCTCCCCGGCGTCGAACTTTTCCGTTCTTCGGCGATGTCGATCGCGCGTTTTAGTGAAGTATTCTCCTTCTCGGCGATGAGATGTTGGCTCATTGATTCGGCGTGACCGGTCCGCCTCTATCAGCATTAACCTGCTTGCCTTCATCGACTTTGGCTTTCTCATGAGACCACCACGATCGGTCGGACGATTTATCTGTGGTAAAAGGTCGCAACCTTTCGTAGTAAGTGGTCGACGACAATATAAATTTACTCCCTATAAATCGCGACAGACGATGCGGACAGAGGAGAATGCATGGCGCTTTCGACCATAAGTGGTCGATGACGAGAGCAAACTCTCCTAGCTCCCTCAAGCATCTCTAGCTCTCTCACGAGCCATCTCAGAAGACACCGCTCATCTCGGTAGGATCCCATCTAGCTCTCTAACGAGCCATCTCGGAAAAGACCTACTCATCTCGGTAGGATCCCATCTAGCTCTCTAACGAGCCATCTCAGAAGACACCTTTCATCTCGAGTAGGATCCCATCTAGCTCTCTAACGAGCCATCTCAGAAGACCTACTCATCTCGAGTAGGATCCCATCTAGCTCTCTAACGAGCCATCTCAGAAGACCTGCTCATCTCGAGTAGGATCCCATCCGGCTTTCTCTGACGAGCCACCCCTGAAAACCATTTTCCCACGGGCATGAAAAAAGACTCAGATAACGGGCTCTCCCCAAAGTACGAAAGACTGAGAAAAAGACTTCAGACAACGGCTCCCCCAAATCTGAGCCACGAAAAGACTTCAGATAAACGGGCTCTCCCCAAAGTACGAAAGACAGAAAAAGACTTCGCAGAATGGGGCTCCCCCAAAGTACTGAAAGCCTGAAAAGACTCATTAACAGGGGCTTTCCCCCAAAGCACGAAAGCATAAAAAAAAACTCGCATCTGGGGTTCCCCCAAAGTACGAAAGTAATGAAAAAGACTTCGATAACCGGGGCTCTCCCCGGTCTGAGCACGAAAAAGACTCGACGATGGGGCTTCCCCGGCACGAAAGCAATGCAAAAAGACTCAGACGACGGGTTCCCGGCACTGAGCACTGAAAAAACTTCTCAGATGTGGGCCTCCCCCAAAAGTAACGGCACAAAAAGACTTCAGACGATGGGGTTTTCTCCAAAGTAACGAAAGCACGTAAAGATTCTGACAACTGGCTCCTCGAATAAAAGATTTAACGAAGTTCGTGACTGATTCCCCGTGAGTAAAAAGCCGGAGTAATGGGTACGCAGCCGCAAAAGACGACTCAGATTATACAGACAATTCAGATAAAGCGGGTGATGAGTGCGGGTCGCAGTTTAAATTATTTAATTTTTGGCCCCCCGGCACGAAAGACAGAGAAGACTAGACGACGGCTCCTAAGCATCGAAAGGACAGATTGAGACAGATGGCTAGGGTTCTCCACGAAAGACGAAAAGATTCTGTGAGTGACTGGCTTCCGGCACGAAAGATTAAAAGACTCAGACGACGGGCTCCTCAAGAACGAGTATCAAAAAGACTTTCAGACAACCGGCTCCTCCTGGCACGAAAGCATTTAAAAAGACTCAGACAATCCGGCTCGGCCAGCACGAAAGTAATGTAAAAGACTCAGATAATGGGTTCGGCCAAGCGGAAAGCACGACTAGATCGACCGATCGATCGGGAAGTTAGCGATTCAGACATCCCAAGACTCGCACAAACCCGGCGGGTCAAGATGCTCAATGTTTCGTATTATGCCGAGGGCTTTATTAATCGAACGATCAAGATCTCATACAACACCGAGCAAGCTCTGAGGCAAACAATGCGACCGCAGATGCAACAAAAGATAAAATCCTGGTCGAGACATGAAACAAGATCAAGCTCAACAACGCCACGTACCGATCTTGGGGGCTATTGTTGTGCTCGATATATCACACGCCAAGATCACCAGATTTATCACACGCCGCCAGGATTTAATTATCACATTTTAAACAGTCCCACCGAGACCAAAGCAGGTCCCACCGAGACCACGCGGATTTGTCGCGGTTTACGATATGTTTTGTCATGCTTTATGCGCACATGACTTGTCGCGGCTTATCGATTTGTCGCGGGCTTAACGACACTTGTCGCGGCTTATTGATTTGTCGGCTTAACGATTTGTCGTGCTTATGATTTGTCGTCTTTGGTCCTCTTTTATATAAAGGACCTCACAGTTCATTGTAAAGGACACACCTTTGGAATGTTTCCCTCATTCCACTTATATACCTACACCAGCATTTGAGGGGGAAGAACTACGGTTCTTCCCGCTTGATGTTCTTGTTCGATTAATCATTTTGTTTGTGAGTTGTTACCAAATTAGCCACATAATACTCTCGATAAAAAACGACTCGCAAGCAGGATAAGCTATACATTTCAAAGATCTTCTTCGCCTTTTTTCTTCAAAATGCGTGTCAATAACTTCACAAGTCTTCACCTTCCTTTTCCCCTTCTTTGGCACCGTAATTTGGAAGAAGTCCGGAGAAATCTTTGTGTCCATGTGATATTGCTCTTTGCTCACCAAGTAAGACCTCTCCCGCTTATCGATCTTGTTCGTCTTCCGGCCTCTCCGATGTGGTTCTTAGCCACGTAAAATTCTTCAGAGAGAGATAAAACCGGTCGAGAGAGCTTTTTTAAACATCTCTGTCATCTTGGTCATGAGCATTGAGCTCATTTCCTCCAATGATTTGATCATCACTCCATTCCTCTCTGCCAATTTCACCTCTAGAAATGCGGTTCTCTTCTGGTATACATTTTGATTCAAATTTTCATTTCGACCTTGACTCCTCCAGCTTTTCATTAACTTTTTATCTTCCATGGAGGTCATCTGTGAGGTCGAGTGTTTTGGATTTGCACCGATTCTCAAGAGTGACTAAGATTCTCCATCTTCGAGCTTGGGTGGCCAATGTTTCTTCCATCCCGAGCAATCTTGTTCATCATTGGCTCAACCTTCTCAAGCTTCTCCATCAAGGTGAGTGAGGTCGATCTCGGGAACCTTCGCACCTTAAATGGCCGATTGATCATCTCGAGGTTGAGACCTGACACGAGGTCGGTGCTCAAGACTGAGCTTGAGCCTTCATCCACGAGCTCGAGTCTCCAATCGAAAGCCTCGGTCAGTACATCGACAATTCATAATTAAAGATAGAACTTTCAAGAACTTTGACATAATTGTTAATAGTGCCAAAAGGTACCTGAAGAGTGCTAACCGATCCGAGGTTGAATGATTTCAGGTTGATCAGCACGAGAAGTTTCATTCTCCATCTGAGAATGATCCTCAGCATCTCCCTGTTGGTCCCCATCTTGAGATTTGTCTCTGCTGCTAGGGGCACCAACTTCAGTAGCTTTCCTCTCAGCTATCTTCTTACGAACCATTTCATCAAAATCGGAATTTTTCATCCCGAGCTTTGTCCTTTCGAATCTCGAGAAGTCGATCAGAATCTTTGTCTCTGTTGGGGAATGAGTTGCACAGATCTATTCGGGGTGAATATTTAAATACAAATTTAATTCATTAATTATTACTAGCATGAATTAATCCTATATTAATTCAAATAATAATTGCAACAACATATCATGCATATAAAAAAGCCACGTAAAACCCACGCGATGCGGAATCTACGGGTTTACGTGAACGCACCTCTCGGGATGGCAAAGTGACTTGGCCCGGACGGACTAACTAAAAGGACTTCCCAAGTATTCCCTTAGCCCTTGCTCAACTATCCCAATTGGAAGGACACTCGTCGAACAATTAACAAAAGGAAAAAATAAACTTTGTTGCACCACCTTTGTGGATTTGCTAATATTTCCAGCACATGGAATTGTACTTGGGAATGAACTAATCATCCCCTATTTATAGGAGAGGGGGTGGTCGAATTTTATGTAGAAAATCAATGTGGGAAAAGACTTTTCTTGCGCACCAAGAAATCTTGAATATATCTCCTATATTCTTTTTCCCATAATTAAAATATTCCACAAAAATCCCACCTCCTCAATTATGGGTAATTTTCGAAAATACTAGGCAAGATACCAAGATTTGGATCTTCTTGAATTTATGAGACATTCTTGTATTTCAAGAAATACATATCTTCCATAATATCTTTTCAAGAAAATCAAGAAAATCTTTCCTGCCCACTATATTTCCAAAAATTTCGAAATTCCTTAATGAATAACCAAGTGGGAGATTTCTTGAATTTAATGAGATAATCTTGTATTCCAAGAATACATATCTTCATTCCATAACAAAATTCAAAGAAAATCTTTCTCCCTCTTTTATCCATAAATTTTGAAAATATCATAGGAAAATTAAGCAACAATATTTATTTTATTTTAATCACTTTTTTCAGTTATTGGACTATTTGTTGGGCTACTCAGGGGGCCTTTAGGAGAATTAAGATTGGACCTTCTAATGGATCTTGAATATCTAATATTGAGCCACAATATAATTCAAGCCCATAAATATTAATTAATCCCACTACATAATTAATATTGCACCATCCATCTTAACCCATATTACAGTCAATATGACTCCCGGTCATTATTTCCCGTGTTTAAGATTATCTAGCCCATCAATTAATTCAAGCCACTGAAATAGCTTTCCGTTAATTAATATCTTTTGTCCTTGGTCGAGGAACGGTTCAACATTATTATCCATACCGGAAACTAATTCCACTTGCAAGATTTGGTATGATAAAACTTATGAACCTCCCAAGGGGGCAAATCAAGCAAGCGTACTTGCACACGATTCTTCGTATTAAATCTTAGCAATCACATGTGACCAATAATATTGCCCAAGATAAAAAGTATTGAATCTCTCTGATTCGCTACCCATGATAAGTCAAAGCAATAGTTACCAATCCCACGTGATCCTATTTAAGGGACGAAGGTTAAGAAACAACGAACCACTGAGGCCTAATTCTTCCTTGTTCAGTTCTGAAGAATTTATCCTCCTGTAGGTCCTATTCAGCGCATCAGTCATGCACTAGTGTAATCTCTTGGTCAAGACAAACCAATCTGAGCCTTACACCTCAACCTTTCGCGATGGTTGTTCATTTCCATCTAGGTCGTGAATGGCGTACTTTTAGTTACAAGGGACTGTTAATTTAATCTTCTGTGATCTGGTATCACTAAATTAACTACAGTGTAACACGTACGAATTATTGAACAGTTATGCAGTAAATATATATAACATTCAATCATATTTAAAGCATCAGTGATAGACAATTTATTTCAGTAAATAAGTCTGGAAATTCAGTTTCGATTATACAAAGTATAAAGCATACTTTTCAGTATAATCCCAACAGTCTCCTCATTCCACCAGTCTTCCCCTCTGAATGCAGCAATATCAAGCATCTCCAGAAGAGTCTGATTGAGGATGAAAACCGTCGACCTTAATCTGAAAAAGATATCTAGCAGATCAGGGAATGAACTGGGCTTAGGGTAGCGGTCAAGGATGAACCATTCCCCCTTGCTCCTCTACTCGGTTTCCTCAGCTTCGCCCTTCTTCCATCTCGGGCTTTCTGGTTCAGTCGAAGCATCAGCTGAAGGATCAAGAAGTAGATCACTCAGGAGCTCATCAAGAATAAGCTGCTCCTGAGTCTCAGCAGCATCTGAACGTGTGCAGTCAGGTCCTCAGTTTGCATCTGAGTGGGTTCTGGGGCCTGAGCTGGCACGTCCTCAGATTGACTCTGAGTTGGCTCTTCTGTCTGAGCCGGCACATCTTTGGTAGGAATCTCTGAGGCCTGATTTCCTTTAAAAATTTCCTGAGAAATTTTGTCTGAGTTGAGCGAAGTCTCAAGCACCTCAGAGAAGACCTGCTCCTCAGTCTGTTCCTGTGCCTTAGAGATAACCTGAGCCAAAACTTGTAATGGCGAATTCTGAGCGGTTTGGCCCTCAGGTTGAATCTCTTCAGAATCACTGTCATCTTCATCGGTGAGAACCACCAATCTTCTGCGCTTGGGGGCGAGGGTTTTCTGCTTTTTCAACTTCTCACCCTGCTCTATCTTTGCCTCTAACAAAACCTTCCCCCTGGTTTGTTGGGTCTCTTCAGCAGCAGCAGCTCTAGGTGATTCTGCTTTCTTTTCTTTCTTCCCTCTGATGGCTTGCTTCTTCACAGCAATGGGCTTGAAGAGCACCTTGGTCTTAGGGAATGGGGTCGAATTGGAGAAGATGTCCTCCTCCTCTCTGCACATCTCCAAAATAAATGCTATTTTGGTTGCATGGTGGATCTTGCCTTTGATCGTGATAGCCCCATCAACCTTCTTGAAGACTTTGGCTTGTTCACTCACCATCTGAATCAAGAATTTGAGCCAGTTGAAGTCAGTGGTGGGTGAGGCCTCGATCACCGCCATCAATCGGAGCTTCGGGGTACTAATCTGCTCAAAACTCCCCGCAAGGCTCATGATGCTTTTGCTCACAATATCCATCAAAACTCTATATTGTGGCTTCAAATGCCTCTTATGCAATGTAGCCTCAAATTTAACAGGATTCTCAGCAATCCTATCTAAATACTCCTGCTCTCTACCCAGCATATACATAGCAGGATCCTCTCCTTTATCACAAAGCTCAAAAACATTGTTTAAATTCTTCGGAATTATATACAATTCCCTCTCAAAATCGATGTATTTGGACGAATGCTCTAAATGTGATACAGTAATCGCAGAATGCATACCATCCTCTTCATCTATCCTCAAATTACAGATGAACTCGATTACCTCTTTCGCATACTCTTGGTCTGGTCGGCTTGCGACGAGATGAGTGAGTTTGGCCAATCGAATCATATGGAGAGCCTCCTCTTCTGGTTTGGAGTTGGATGTGCTATCGAGCGAGACAACAAACTCGTACCAGGGTTTGTTGGTTTCGGCTAATCTTTCGAACAGGGTTGGGGCCATTTTGGATATGAAGAATTGAAGCTTTAGGGTTTTGGAGTTTTCTGGGCAAAGGGATTTTTATTTGCAGAGGATTTGGGAACGAAGGGTTTGATAAAATTTGGCTTGAATGGCTTATTGGGGTATAAATAGTTTCGAGATCGTGGGGAATCGCGTTGGTTAGGTGAAAAGCAACGGTTGAGATTAATCTCCGATTAATCGGGTATACGAACAGACGATCTCCGAAAATTAAGCCGCCAAAATATCCTCATTGGTCATTAATGTAACAGAGCATTAAATGACTGTTGACCTTCTTCGGAATTTCAAAAGATCCCGCCCGAAAACATTCCTTAGGTGTTTTGTATTTATTGCGAATGATTACTGAGTTTTACTTAAGCAATAAATGAGTCGCACGAGTCATTACTTCTTCAGACTAATTTCCCTCTATCAGTCTTACTGAGTACAGACCTTGATAAAATGTCAGTATAATACTGAGTACTGAATGGGTTCAGTATAACACTGAGTACTGACCTTCAGTAAATCTGAGTTTCCTGAGACTCAGTTCAGTATTTCCATTTTATCCTGAGTTTCTCAGTAGAATTCTGAGAAAACTTCATGCATCTGAAAACCTTCAATTTTTCAGATTTTACTCTATACACCTGGATCTAACATCCCTAATTCAACTGAAAGTTCCTGAAATCTTGATTCAGCCAAAGGTTTAGTCAAGATATCAGCTCTCTGCTTATCAGTATGAATTTTCTCCATCCTTATGTCCTTTTTCTCGACATGATCTCTGATGAAGTTCCTTATTCAGCTTTATTTCTCTTGAAGTCCATGAGGAAATTCATCTTCCAACAATGACATCTCAGATCTTCTTTCAACAGGGCTAATGATATCTTCATTCAGTTCAGTGCCCTTTTCTGTTTTCCTGAAAAACAGATTAGATCTGTGGTACCCATTTGGTATAGGGTCCTATCTGGTTAGTTATACCTTTTGGAATCCAAATCTGCCTGACAACTCTAATCACTTTAGAGTGGCTAATTTGTCTTCCATAAACATCAACATACACATTTACTACTCTTGGTGCCTTAGCAGTTTTCTGTGTATGTGTGCTAGCTTTAGCATGAACATGGGCTTTTGAATTTTTCTTTGGTTCAGGCCTTCTGTTCATTTGCTTTGGCTTCAGTGCAGCCGGTCTAAATCTTTGATGACTCGGGTTCAGATAACCTTTACCCTTAGGCAAGTGGGGTTCGGGTTGTCTGTACTGAAATCTGGGTCTTTCAGTATACTGAGGACTTGGTCTCTTCAGTTGAGAATGTCTCTACTGAGTGTTTCTCATCTGAGGATTCCTCTGATGGTTCAGTGTGGAGCCTTTCAGGTTTGCATTCTTAGCCTGAGGCTTTGAAGTACTTGCCTGAAACTTTCCAACTGAGTGCTCAGGTTTTCTAGCCTTCACCAGAGGTTTGGGCTTTCCTACCTGATCATTCAGTTTTACTGAGACCATAGGTCCTTTTCCCTTGTCTACAACCTTGGGCATTACTTCAGTTTGAAGTGTAGGTGCCACTGGTTTTACAAAGATTGTCTTCTTGCTACTTGATGCAGCATTCAGATGACCTTGTGAGGTTCCCCCTGGAATATATCCCAATCCAGATTTTATAGTGACAGATCTCTGGTAACTCTGAATTTCATCTATTACATTAGATGCATTATTCAATAGAGTTAACTTCTTCTCTGCACTATCCTCACAGTTCTGTAGAGTTTCATGCTTCTCAGAGAGGTCATTGAACTTAGTCCTGATTAGCTGAATCTCTTTAGTTGATTTCTCTAACTTTTCAGTTAGGGTCACTGTCAACTTCTCTTTCTCTGAGAGTTGTACTTTCAGAACATCCAGTTCATCAGTAGCTCCCATTAATTGAGAAGTGATCTCAGTTTTGCTAGAGTCTTTCCATTTTAGATTTTCAGCCTTCAGTTCCTTATTCTGCTCTTGAGTTTTATTTAGCAGTTCTTGTAAAACAACATAGTCCTTCATCAGATTCTCAAAAGAATCCATCAGGTCAAATTGACTGTTTACAGTTGAACTTGACAACTCTTGTGCTAGTGTAGGAGCAACAACAGAGATAGAATAACTTACCTCTCCTACAGCTATGAGACAGATGTCATCACTGTCACTTTCTGAGCATATCTCTTCTGAGGAGCTGGAACTTCCTTCAGACTCCTTTTCTTCCTTCGCAATCTCAGCAAGTGTATCCCATATTTCTTTTGAATTCTCACAATGAGAGATCTTCCTTGATGGTCCCGGTGGGAAAACCTATTTTGCGCGTGCGGAAGCAAAACGTTTTATTTCGGTGCATATAAAACAGGGGTGAGGGCAGAGTGATACCAATTTGTTTTTTTTTTTGGCTCATGTGTTGTGTTTTGCTTATAACTAGACGCATATGACAAGTATAAACATAAAGCAGTAAACAACACAGCAATATATAGTGGTTCGGACAACCAGTCCTACATCCACTCTCCCTCTCTAGGGAAATTCCTTCAAACGGGACTTATCACCCTCCACGGGATTGCCTATAGATATTTACCGAGCTCACACTCGAACTGGACTTATAACCCTCTCTCGGGTTTGCCTCGGGACTTATCACCCTCCACGGGATTGCCTACAGATGTTTAACGAGTTCACACTCCAACGGGACTTATCACCCTCACTCGGGATTGCCTAACAACTACCTCACTTCACCATTGGGTTTGGGTTTGGTGTTGTCTCCAACTATGGTGAGATTTTCCCTTACAAAGGTTTAGCCTCAATGCTAAGGTTGGGAAAATCTCTCTAAGCTTATGATACATCGTGGGTTGCTTAGGTTGGGTTCTAGAACACTCTTTGAATATATTTGAATATCTATAGACTTGTGTTCTAGGGTGGGAAAGCTTAACTCTCTTTGGCTCTGAGCATCGTTGCTATCTTCTCATTTCGCTTTTCACTTCCACACCTGATAATGAAGGAAGAACTTGTATTTATAGTGTGGATTTGAATGTTACCGTTGGAGAGAATCACATTCAAATCCATACTATTCTCTGTAGGTTCTGCAGCTTTTTCCAGGCTGGATGTCTTCCTCTCATTGGTCCACGTCAGCTGATTCAACGGCTATATTCCTCAGATTCCTCGCCTTGGAATCATTCGGGATCTCCGAGCCTCGGTGTCTTGAGATATATCTCGAGTCTTGATTCTTTATCCGAGCCTTGAGTGACTTCTCTTATTGGACCTTATCGTCGAGCATCTTGACACTTCGGTGGCGGAGATTCGATTCTCTGGTCGAGACATCGACCTTGAGGTTACTTTAACTTTCGAGGTACTTGATTTCTTCTTTGCTGATCACGGTCGGCTCGGTAGTCGGATCAACATATCTTCGGATCAACAACTTCGGGATAACATCGGTCGAGTTCATTAGGTTTAGCATATCGGTTTAGCACATCAGATCTCAATCCGTCCGATCTTGATCATGCTGCTCATCTTCATGCTCGATCTCGATCCGTCGATCTCGTCGATCTCATCTGCTCCTCTTACGATCTGCAGCCTTCTCTTACGATCTTACAGTGGGTTTCTTTACGATATTTCGGTGATCTTCGATCGGTACGGCTTAGCTTTTCTTCTCTTACGATTTTTGAACGGCTCATCGAGTTAACTCGTAACTCATCTTTACTCATCTGATCTCGATCAGTCTCGTCTGCTGACCTCGTGGATCTCGATCATATTTGGTGATTTCGTGAGTTCCCCTCAATTTGTTCTCTCGTTCCCCTCAACTTGTTATCGTAAATTAGCTTCAATAACACAAGTTGATAATGTTTCAGCATAATTCATCAAAACTAAAATATCCCAAACAATTTCTTTTTTTTGATAATGGCCCAAAAATTAAAAATATATGCATTTTTAAAGAAATGGGTTTTTTTTAAAAAGATCAGTTCAGGTGTTTACTTTGAAATCTGTGAACGTTTGAACACCTGCTCTGATACCACTTGATGGTATCAGATCAGAGGCAGGTTTTAAAAAATAGATCTACTCAGGCGATTACATTGAAGAAGTAATCTTTTGAGCACCTGCTCTGATACCAATTGATGGTATCGATCGAGATGAGTTTTAAAAATATATTCGCTCGGCGATTACATTGAAGAAGTAATCTTTTGAGCACCGCTTTCGATACTAATTGATGGTCGGTGGGAAAACCTATTTTTGCGGCGTGATGAAGAAAAAACGTTTTATTTCGGTGCATATAAAACAGGGGTGAGGGCAGAGTGATACCAATTTTTTTTTTTTGGCTCATGTGTTGTGTTTTGCTTATAACTAGATGCATATGACAAGTATAAACATAAAGCGAATAAACAACACAAAGAATATATAGTGGTTCGGACAACCGATCCTACATCCACTCTCCTCTCTAGGGAAATTCCTTCAAACGGGACTTATCACCCTCCACGGGATTGCTTATAGATATTTACCGAGCTCACACTCGAATCGGACTTATAACCCTCTCTCGGGTTCGCCTCGGGACTTATCACCCTCCACGGGATTGCTTTTACAGATGTTTAACGATTTCACACTCCAACGGGACTTATCACCCTCACTCGGGATTGCCTAACAACTACCTCACTTCACCTTTGGGTTTGGGTTTGGTGTTGTCTCCAACTATGGTGAGATTTTTTCCTTACAAAGGTTTAGCCTCAATCTTAAGGTTGGGAAAATCTCTCTAAGCTTATGATACATCGTGGGTTGCTTAGGTTGGGTTCTAGAACACTCTTTGAATATATTTGAATATCTATAGACTTGTGTTCTAGGGTGGGAAAGCTTTAACTCTCTTTGGCTCACAGAGCATCGTTGCTATCTTCTCATTTCCGCTTTTCACTTCCCACACGATAATGAAGGAAGAACTTGTATTTATAGTGTGGATTTGAATGTTACCAGATTGGAGAGAATCACATTCAAATCCATACTATTCTCTGTGGAATTCTCTCCGCAACTTTTTCCAGTGGATGTCTTCCTCTCATTGGTCCACGCCACCGGTGAACGGCTATATTCCTCGATTCCTCGCCTTGGAATCATTCAGGATCTCGAGCCTCGGTGTCTTGAGAGATATAATCGAGTCTTGATTCTTTATCCGAGCCTTGGTGACTTCTCTTGGCCGGACCTTATGCGATCAGCATACCGACATTCAGCCGACCGAGTTCGATTCTCTGAATTCGAGACATCCGACCTTCAGTTACTTTAACTTCGAGTGGCGATTTCTTCTTTGCGATCGATCGGCTCGGCTCCGATCGGATCAACATATCTTCGGATCAACAACTTCGGGGATAACATCAGTCGGTTCATTAGGGTTTAGCATATCGGTTTAGCACATGTCGATCTCAATCACGTCGATCTTGATCATCCGCTCATCTTCATATCGATCTCGATCACGTCGATCTCGTCGGTCTCATTACCTTTCTCTTACGATGCGCAACCTTCTCTTACGATCTTACGGTCGGTTTTTTTTCGATCGGCTCGGCTCGATCTTACGATCGGGTGGCTTAGCTTTTCTTCTCTTACGATTTTGCCGACTCATCGATTAACTCAGTAACTCATCTTTACTCATCGATCTCGATCGGTCGTCGTCTATGACCTCGTCGATCTCGATCATCTTTGGTGATTTCATTGAGTTCCCCCCTCAATTTGTTCTCTCGTTCCCCTCAACTTGTTATACGTAAATTAGCTTCAATAACCTGAGTTGATAATGTTTTGGCATAATTCATCAAAACTAAAATATCCCAACAATTTCCCTTTTTTTTGATAATGGCGCCAAAACATTAAAATATATGCATTTTTTAAAAAAGCGGGTTTTCTTTTAAAAAGATCGATTCAGTGTTTACTTTGAAATCTGTGAACGTTTGAACACTATTTCGATACCACTTGATGGTATCGGATCGAGGGTGTTTTAAAAAAATAGATCTACTCAAAGCGATTACATTGAAGAAGTAATCTTTTGAGCACCGCTCTCGATACCAATTGATGGTATCGGATCGTAGAGATGTTTTTAAAAAATAGATCGCTTTCAGCGATTACATTGAAGAAGTAATCTTTTTGAGCACTGCTCGATACTAATTGATGGTCCGTGTGGGAAAACCTATTTTTGCGTGCGGAAGCAAAAACGTTTTATTTCGGTGCATATAAAAAAAGGGGGAAAGGCAGTGATACCAATTTTTTTTTTTTTTTGGCTCATGTGTTGTGTTTTGCTTATAACTAGATGCATATGACAAGTATAAACATAAAGCAGTAAACAACACAGCAATATATAGTGGTTCGGACAACGTCCCTACATCCACTCTCTCTCTCTAGGGAAATTCCTTCAAAGCAGGACTTATCACCCTCCACGGGATTGCTTATAGATATTTCGAGCTCACACTCGAACTTGACTTATAACCCTCTCTCGGGTTCGCCTCGGGACTTATCACCCTCCACGGGATTGCTCTGAGATGTTTAATGAGTTCACACTCCAATGGGACTTATCACCCTCACTCGTGATTGCCTAACAACTACCTCACTTCACCACTGGGTTTGGGTTTGGTGTTGTCTCCAACTATGGTGAGATTTTCCCTTACAAAGGTTTAGCCTCAATGCTAAGGTTGGGAAAATCTCTCTAAGCTTATGATACATCGTGGGTTGCTTAGGTTGGGTTCTAGAACACTCTTTGAATATATTTGAATATCTATAGACTTGTGTTCTAGGGTGGGAAAGCTTAACTCTCTTTGGCTCTGTAGCATCGTTGCTATCTTCTCATTTCCGCTTTTCACTTCCACACCTGATAATGAAGGAAGAACTTGTATTTATAGTGTGGATTTGAATGTTACCGTTGGAGAGAATCACATTCAAATCCATACTATTCTCTGTAGGTTCTGCAGCTTTTTCCAGGCTGGATGTCTTCCTCTCATTGGTCCACGTCAGCTGATTCAACGGCTATATTCCTCAGATTCCTCGCCTTGGAATCATTCAGGATCTCTGAGCCTCAGTGTCTTCAGAGATATACTGAGTCTTCAGTTCTTTATCTGAGCCTTCAGGTGACTTCTCTTTGGCCGGACCTTATGCGTCGGCATCTTGACACTTTTCGGTGGCCGACCGATTCTCTCAATTGAGACATCGACCTTCGAGTTACTTTAACTTTCAGGCTAACCGATTTCTTCTTTGCTCGATCGATCATTTGACCGATCGGATCAACATATCTTCGGATCAACAACTTCGGGATAACATCAGTCGATTCATTAGGTTTAGCATATCGGTTTAGCACATCCGATCTCAATCACGTCGATCTTGATCATCCGCTCATCTTCATATCTCGATCTCGATCACGTCGATCTCGTCGGTCTCATCCGCTCCTATTCCGATCCGCAACCTTCTCTTCCGATCTTACGGTCGGTTTCTTTTACGATCATTTCGGTGATCTTCTGATCGGCTGGCTTAGCTTTTCTTCTCTTCTGATTTTGCACAGCTCATCAGTTAACTCTATAACTCATCTTTACTCATCTGATCTCGATCAGTCTCGTCTGATGACCTCGTCGATCTCGATCATCTTTTGGTGATTTCGTGAGTTCCCCTCAATTTGTTCTCTCGTTCCCTCAACTTGTTATCGTAAATTAGCTTCAATAACACAAGTTGATAATGTTTTGGCATAATTCATCAAAACTAAAATATCCCAATTTTCTTTTTTGATAATGGACGCTTAAAACATTAAAATATATGCATTTTTAAAGAAACGGGTTTTCTTTTAAAAAGATCAGTTCAGGTGTTTACTTTGAAATTTGTGAACGTTTGAACACCTGCTCTGATACCACTTGATGGTATCAGATCAGAGGCAGGTTTTAAAAAATAGATCTGCTCAGGCGATTACATTGAAGAAGTAATCTTTTGAGCACCTGCTCTGATACCAATTGATGGTATCAGATCAGAGACAGGTTTTAAAAAATAGATCTGCTCAGGCGATTACATTGAAGAAGTAATCTTTTGAGCACCTGCTCTGATACCAATTGATGGTCCCGGTGGGAAAACCTATTTTGCGCGTGCGGAAGCAAAACGTTTTATTTCGGTGCATATAAAACAGGGGTGAGGGCAGAGTGATACCAATTTGTTTTTTTTTTTTTTGGCTCATGTGTTGTGTTTTGCTTATAACTAGATGCATATGACAAGTATAAACATAAAGCAGTAAACAACACAGCAATATATAGTGGTTCGGACAACCAGTCCTACATCCACTCTCCCTCTCTAGGAAATTCCTTCCAAACGGGACTTATCACCCTCCACGGGATTGCCTATAGATATTTACCGAGCTCACACTCGAACTGGACTTATAACCCTCTCTCGGGTTCGCCTCGGGACTTATCACCCTCCACGGGATTGCCTACAGATGTTTAACGAGTTCACACTCCAACGGGACTTATCACCCTCACTCGTGATTGCCTAACAACTACCTCACTTCACCACTGGGTTTGGGTTTGGTGTTGTCTCCAACTATGGTGAGATTTTCCCTTACAAAGGTTTAGCCTCAATGCTAAGGTTGGGAAAATCTCTCTAAGCTTATGATACATCGTGGGTTGCTTAGGTTGGGTTCTAGAACACTCTTTGAATATATTTGAATATCTATAGACTTGTGTTCTAGGGTGGGAAAGCTTAACTCTCTTTGGCTCTGTAGCATCGTTGCTATCTTCTCATTTCCGCTTTTCACTTCCACACCTGATAATGAAGGAAGAACTTGTATTTATAGTGTGGATTTGAATGTTACCGTTGGAGAGAATCACATTCAAATCCATACTATTCTCTGTAGGTTCTGCTTGACTTTTTCCAGTGGATGTCTTCTCTCTCATTGGTCCACGTCGGTGATTCAATTTTATATTCCTCAGATTCCTCGCCTTGGAATCATTCGGGATCTCCGAGCCTCGGTGTCTTGAGAGATATCTTCGAGTCTTGATTCTTTATATCGAGCCTTGGTGACTTCTCTTGGCCGGACCTTATCGTCGATCGGTCATATCGACACTCAGCCGACCGAGTTGATTCTCAAATCGAGACATCGACCTTCGAGTTACTTTAACTTTCTCAGCTAGCGATTTTTCTTCTTTGTTCGATCGTCGATCAAATCGATTGAT
Source organism: Stenogyne calaminthoides (assembly GCA_037126765.1). Taxonomy (NCBI): domain Eukaryota; kingdom Viridiplantae; phylum Streptophyta; class Magnoliopsida; order Lamiales; family Lamiaceae; genus Stenogyne; species Stenogyne calaminthoides. The sequence continues at coordinate 6,754,229 of JBBCBC010000016.1, read as the reverse complement.
CAGATCAACATATCTTGAGATCAACAACTCGAGGATAACATCGGGCCGATTCATTAGGTTTAGCATATCGGTTTAGCTTTGTCGATCTCAATCACGTCGATCTTGATCATCCGCTCATCTTCATATCTCGATCTCGATCACGTCGATCTCGTCGATCTCATCTCTTTCCTCTTCCGATCCGCAACCTTCTTCCCGATCTTCGGTGGGTTTTCTTTTACGATCATTTCGACTGATCTTCTGATCGGCTGGCTTAGCTTTTCTTCTCTTCTGATTTTGCATAGCTCATCAGTTAACTCTATAACTCATCTTTACTCATCTGATCTCGATCAGTCTCGTCTCTGACCTCGTCGATCTCGATCATCTTTGGTGATTTTCGTGAGTTCCCCTCAATTTGTTCTCGTTCGTTCCCCTCAACTTGTTATCTGTAAATTAGCTTCAATAACACAAGTTGATAATGTTTTGGCATAATTCATCAAAACTAAAATATCCCAACATTCCTCATAACACCATCATCAATAGTGCTATATATTGTATATTTGGCAATATAGTCAAGATTGACTAACTTTCTCTGATCAGGAGTAAGTTGATCATCCGACTTAGGAAATTCTGCTCTAGGATCAATTCTCTCATCTTCTGTTCCTCTGGGATTCACAATATTGAATTGGAATGGTCCTTCAGTAACCACTCTCCACATTCTTTCATGATTAGAATACAAATAAGCCTGGATTCTTAATTTCCACAAATCATATTTCTCAACTGAGAACATTGTAAGCTTCTTAGAAGGCATGATGTCCGGGATTTAGGAAAAAAATTTCAGCAAATAAAATCAGTTCAGATAGACCACAAGTATATTTAGCAAATAAAACTTTGGTCAACAAAGCAGGTGGTCAAGTTGAACCACTGCTTTGATACCACTTGTTGGTCCCGGTGCAAACGAGTCTTACACGTGTATGGGGGGAATACATGTGTTCGGTGTTTTTAAAACTTTTTTCTCATCGAGGTCAACTTGGGTCGATAATCTCAAGATTAGGTTCGGAGAAGCCACAGATCGCTCCGAGTCAAAGTCTCTTCGAGGCAGTGATCCCGAAGCCGCTTTCAGATACCTCGGATAATCCCAACTGAGTCCTGAGTTTCAGAGATCCTGAGTTGCATGGATCAGATAACTAACTTACTGAACCCTCAGAAGAGTAAGTTCAGTTTGGTAACTATCTGTTCTAGCTACTCAGATGTGCGGAATGGTGGGCCCTTTAGTTTATACTTGTTTTAAGCTTTCTTTGAAAAACCTTCCTTTAATGGAATAGTGATTAGGCCGTGATTCAATTACATGCAATTTCCAGTGGATTGATTCCAACTGAAATATCAGTGAAAATATGCTTCCAAACTCAGTGATGCAACAGTTAAGCACAGATAAGGAAAGCAATAAACAACACAGCAGTTTATAGTGGTTCAGAGACTCAAGCTCCTACGTCCACTCTCTCTGATCCTCAGAGAAATTCACTAATCACTTCGAGCTTTTCGACTACCTCGCGTAGTTTACTTACTCAACTTCGTACGAGCTTTCGACTACTCCACGTAGTTTACTTACTCAACCCGACCTTGAGCTTTTCGACTACCTCCGTAGTTTACTTACTCAAACACAAACAAGTTTTTTGAGACTACCTCAGAGCTTACTAACTTCTCCTCTAGAGTTTTTTCGACTACTCGCGTAGTTTACTAACTCTTTACAACTCTTCTCACCAACAAACACACTCCAACTACCTTCTCAAGGGTTTGGGGTTTCTCGGTTGTTTTCAACTAGGATGAGATATCCTTTACAATGAAGTACAATGCAAAGGGTTAAGATATCTCGACTAAGCTTCGGATATGTCTTATCAAGCTAGGCTTAGTTTAGTGAGCTCTCTTCAATATAAAAGCACTTGGGAAATTCTAGGTTTTTCGAGTGCTTCAACTTTGAGATAATAAGTTTGAGCTCTTGAGTTGCTTACAAATTTCCGTAACCTTACAATGTAGAGGGTCACAAGTATTTATAGGCATACACCAAGGTCACTCTTGAAAACTATCCGTTGGAGAGATAACCGTGAGTTTCCTCTTATATGTGTGTGAGGAGCAGTTATATTTAGGGTTTGAAACTCCCTAACACGTTTTAAGCAATAGCCTTTCATGTAGCCGGTCTTCACTTTTTTTTTGCGATCGGAACTTTTGTACTTGACATCTTTTTTCAAATGACACATCACTGTCGGTGTCGATTTTTTGTACAATGTTGTCTTCCTCTTTTTGACTTTTGTTTCGAGTTAAAAGGTAGACACCTTCAATCTTGGCTCTTTTTGGTTATAAACTCGAGTTTGATATAACTTTAACAACGCCGACTTAGTTCCTTTTTATGCGCATTTGAATGTCTTGGCAAATATCTATTTTCTAAGGAATCGCGATCTTCCGAAGATTGCATCCTTCATATAGATATATTGGTGTCTCGGAACATTGAGGTTTATCTTGAGCATTGATACATTCTTGAAGTCTTGATAATTCTTGTGCCTTGATATTCTTGATCTTGATCTTGATCTTGATCTTGCGTCTTCAAAGTCTTTCGAGTCTTTGGTCTTACGAGTCTTGGCGTCTTCGAGTCTTGAGTCTTGAGTCTTCACGAGATATCTTGGTCGATATATGAATCTTCATCCGAAGTCTTCGTTCCTCGATTTCATCTTGAGTCTTGATATCTCGATTTCACTTTCGAGTCTTGATTCTCGATTTCTCACTTTGAGTCTTGATTCTCGATTTCTCATCGAAGTCTTGATTCTCAATTTCCTACTGAGTCTTCAAAAACTACTGGTTTCATCTTTGAAACCGGTTTCTTGAGAAACATATCTTGAGTTCTTGAGTCTTGAACCTATCCGATTTATATCTGGCGACTATACATTTTGCGAGATAACATCCGAATACTCTAAAACCTGAATCCTGACTCAACTATCAAGATCATTCTGAACATGTCATACTCAGGGGTTTTGGGATCTTAATCAAAATCATATATCTTTTATTAAATTCATCTCCCAACAGATGATTATCTTTCCAACCTTGTGCGAACCGAGGAAATGGATGTCCATCAAGTAGATACACCTATTTAAGACAACACACATTAATAATTAAAACTTAATTATGTTATACTAATATTCATGTGAAATTTATACTAATATTGTTATAGAATAATACCGGAACGAAGTGATTTTTATTAACAAAACCAATGCTGACCACTCTGGGGTTAGTTGGGGCATCTGTCTTTAACTGTAAAAATGTCAGTGATAGTTGCGGAGACAGAGTTATCAGAGCAAGGTCATAAGCCGATGCGACTAGGTAACCCATATCAGGCACGGTAAACCAATGTTTCTTTTCAGCATAATCATCGTAACAATCAAGTATATCCAAAACTTTATCAGCTCGATTTTTTTGCATAAAAACTTTGGCATACAATTCTAAGTTATTCAATAACTCCCTAGCTAGTTCGCCTCGCACTCTGTCCCAACTATCCTCACCATATCCAACTAGTTTGGCAATGGCACGAAACCCACAATGTCCATCACCCTTCACATCATCGGTCCGATCAATATAGGGCTTGATATATTTTGGCAAACTCCCAATATTGTTAGCCATATTAGATGATCGAAATCGCCACTAACATGCTATAAAAAATAAAAGTTTACACGATCAATTCTCAAGCAAATATCATCAACGAATATGAAGAGAATAAAAATTATCAACAATATTACCTGTATTTTTTGTTTTTCCCTTTTGTTGCCTGTGAACATTGGAGTAGCTGTTGATGGGCCCACATCAAGACAACCCCTTCCATAGGTGAACAACTCTGTGTAATAGATGAATCCACTAATTCAAAGGCACTAGGATTGCGTTTGGTTGACTTCTGATGCTTAGGTATACCTACTTTGGGTCGACCACGTGTTTGAACTACTGCATCTGGCTCAATGAGTGGAGTAGTGGTAGGATTAACAACCTCTCTCATTTGCTTAATCATCAACAATTGTTTAGACGAACTCTCATTTTTGAACTTTAAGCTCGCTTCTGCAACACACTCAGACCACCTAGCAAAACGGTCTTCACTAACATCATCCTCTTTTAATGGCTCCATGTCTAATTTTCGCCAAAAACCATCAACAACATCAACGGGAATTAGACGATCCTCAGCAACAAACTTAGTTATCTCGTGACCACATGGCAAACCATGTGACTTTCTCAAAGTACATCTGCACATTACAGTATCTAAAGTCCCTCTTTCACTTTCTTCTAATATTTTGTCAAGCGCATCAATTGAAATCATACCACGCAACTCTTTGAACACATTTTTCTTGAACTTATGTAGGACGACATTGATACTCTTTTCAAAAGAAGCTTTGATTGCAGTGTGCGATGCATATGCATTTGAGTCCAACAAGTCTCCAAATTGCCTATGCTCATTTTAAGTTGCCTCTTTAATGATGAATGATGGCCCTCGACCATATCAAAATGTATAGTAGTATTTTAAGAATTTTACAGATAGTAAAAACGAAATAATAATGAAAACAGTGAAAGAACATAATAGTAAATTACCTGTTTGTGATTATGTTTCCATAATGGAGTATGTTGTTTGTCCAACAAGATACAAATTTTTCTTTATACGGATCTATCCAATTCTTCAAGGCATATTTTACCGCATCTGGATATTTCTCTGAATAATTTTCAACAAATTTCCCAAGCAACTCATTGAATTGAGACTCTTCATCGGCTTTACCAATGTCACACCAAGAAGAATAGAAGTTATTCCAGTGCTCCTTTGTAGGGAAATGTTTCTTGCAAGTAGCCATGATGTTTCGGTTTATATGCAACCGACAAATAATATTATTAGTAGTTGGAAAAATAGACTTGATCGCCCTCATCAATGCCAATTCTCTATCTGTAATACTCAAACTGGGGAGGCATAAATCAACCATCAATGAGCTCAATGTACTCAGTGCCCATGAATAGTTATCTTCTTTTTCAGCATTCATGAAAGCACAAGCAACATTGAAACTCATACCCGTAGAGGTCATACCAACAATCTCCAATAATGGCATTCTGTACCTATTAGTCTTGTAAGTACAATCCATCAACAATACCTTGGGAAATGCACGGACTAAATCAATGTTTTTGGGGTGAGCAAAAAATAAATCTTTGATTGTGTTTGTCTTCTCGCAACGCCTGTGGAGGTAGAAATACTTGTGGTCCTTCAACTTACCCATAAGGTATTGAATTTGTGATCGGCCAGCTCGCTCAACAACCCTATGCTTCGCACGGGCATTGTAGATGGTCTTCATTAACGAAGAATTTCCCTTAAATTTTGATTTCAACTGCTTCATAATGTTCTTTGGGGCGATATTTGCAGCGGACATATCAACAACATATTCCTCCTCTTCTTTCGTAAAACGTCCAGCATAAGAATGACCCTCTAAGTACTGTGTCAATGGGTGATTATGTGCACAACATATTACTTCTAAAGTCCAATCACCCATAAACTTAACTTGTCGACCCCTTAACAAAAACTGACATCCACACTTCTTCGTTCCAGTTTCTCTCCTTTTTGATTTTTTATTACAGTCTAATTCATCATTTAAATCACACATATCATTAGTTTCATCAACATCCGATTTCAACGATCTCCCCTTCACTTCACGGTATTCTCCACCACACTCACAACCCAACAACAATCGAGCATTCTTCTTACCAACTCCACTATCTGACCTCTTGATCACTACAACCATCCCATGTGGTTTAGCTGCATCACGAACCCATTGTATCAACACTTCACGAGATTCAAATAAAGCAGTAGTGGTGAAGAGGTCGGTGTAATCTCTCACAATATCTATACACTCCATAGAAACTCCATTGTTCGATGCCTGAAAATTTGAAAAATACATAAAAATATGTCTATAATTACAAAAAGACCACACTCATGCAAGAGTGAAAATATCGGTATCAGTAGTGTCAGATTTTTGGAGCATTATGCATGCATTTAGATTGGTTAAGAGTCAATATTTATGAGTCTATTATTTAAGAGTCAATCACTTTGGCGAATTTCTTTGAGTGAAAATTCTATTATTTAAGTGTTCTCTTCTTAATACTTCAATTTTCCGATATCAATTGCTATATTTGTGAATAATAAATGCATTTATGTGTTATGATCTCTTATAATAAAAAATCACTGTGCATTTCATGCACATTTGGAAATAAATTAAAAAGACATATGTGCACACAAAAACTTAAAAGTAAACCAACAAGAGACATGCTTGAACTTCATGATAGTTTATGTATATGCAGTGCAACACTTCATGATGATTTGTTATATGCAGTTCAACAGATCCTAACTGAAGTGATTTATGTATATGCAGTGTAACTGATCCTAATATAGTTACTATAAGTTGTACTCTTAGTTAATTATACCTTCTTAAAACCTACGAAATTCACTATGAGTATTCTAATTAAGTTTCACATAAGAAAAATAGATAAACATTGGTTAAAGTAAAATTTACAGAAGTTCAATACTAAGATTAACTTACAATTTTAAAATTAAAATGATTAATACATACTGATAGCATTTCGTTTAAATGATATAGAAGTTTCCAGCAGTATGACAGATGTTTGTCATGGAGGTAGATGTGTATTTCATTCTAATTCTGCCATGCCTAGTATAATATTTCCAAAGGGAAGAAAGAATATTAACTTACAGTTTCAATACTCGGTGTTTTTTTATCGTCCATATCCATATTTCTTCCGGAAAAACTTAGAATTTAGGGTTTTTTTTAATAGGGAAGTATAAGAAAGATGAAGTGGCATGCATTTTTTTAGGTGTTAAGATGGGTTTTTAACTTGAGGGTTAAGAAAAGTGGGTGGGTTTAGTAAACTTAATATTTTAATTTTAATTACAAAGGATATAATAGTAATTTTCATTAAGGTTATTTTTGTAAAAAAGAAGAAGTGGGTGTGCTTAATAATTTTGTGGGTGTGCGTAGCCGCGCCCAATTGGATTTGGAGAACTTTAGTGTGATACAATTTATAAATACACTAACAGTAAATAATAATTACATTACAATATACAGTATATATGTGTAAGTATAATTCATGCTAAAAGTGGAAACTTGACATTTATCTACGCTATCTTTACGAAAATACCAATTTTTGCAAATAAATAAGAAAAGAAATTGAAATCAACGGTTTGTTGGCAGCAAAATTATTCTTTTCTTTTTCTAGCTACTTTCTTTTCCCGAAATTTTCAAAATACATACATGCTGGGTCTTCTTCCCACTCCTATTATGCACACCGAGGGACACGGGCTCAGGTTTCCTAATTGTCGGAGACGGAATGAACGGTGTAAGAGGGAAGGCTCAAATATCCACTAAGTATCGGTAGCATTCCTCACTCTTTGTCTCACTCTCTCAATCTCAGTTTAACGTCCCAGATTTACAAAGAGGGAGAAGAAGAGTATAAAAGGAAGCTGTCAACACACCTAGGGTTTTTGTTTAGGAGGGCCTCAAGTAATGGGCCAAATGCCAAAACCGAAATGGGCTCAAGCCCAACAAATTCTCCACCTTGTTTGCCATTCCCAAATACACACAAAACATTCCGAAAATCCGCAGGAGTTCATCATCGCCCAAAAACAAACACACACCAACCACCTGCAAAAGAAAAAAACACAAAGTTTAGAAGAGGAAAATAATAGCAAATACAAGAGTGTTATTAAGACAACACATAACTCTAAAAAACATGCAGGACACAAGGCTTTCAAGCAAAAAACAGTTTTGACAACCAAAACACAACCTTAAAAAAAAAAGTTTTGACACACAAGTCACAAACAAAAACAGAAAAAATCAGACCTAATCAATAGAATAAAAATTCAAACCTAATCAATAGAATAAAAATTTAAAGTTCTCATGCAAGACCTGAATTTTTCTACCGAAAGACATTTGGTACCCATATCAGCAGGATTAAATTCTGAAGCAATTTTCTCAAGATTAATAATGTCTTTTTCAACAATATCACGCACAAAATGGTATCTAACATCAATATGTTTGGTTCGTTCATGGAATACAGGATTCTTACACAGTTGTATAGCAGATTGACTATCAGAAAACATAACAACTTCACCTTCAAGGAAACCAATTTCAGAAATAAGACCTTTTAACCAAATGGCCTCTTTAGCAGCCTCAGTAATCGCAACATATTCAGATTCAGTAGTGGACAAAGCAACAATATGTTGTAATTGGGATTTCCAACTAATGCAAGCACCGCATAAAGTGAACACATAAGAAGTGGTAGATTTCTGATTATCTCTATCATTAGCATAGTTAGAATCCACATAACCAACTAACCTCACACCATTCGCAGATTTTGAGAACTTAAGACTAACCTCCATCGTACCCTTAAGGTACTTAAGAAGCCACTTCAAAGCCTCCCAATGAGGCATACCTGGATTAGACATATATCTACTCAAGCAACTAACAGAATAAGCAATATCAGGTCTATTGCTTACCATGAGATACATTACAGATCCAATTGTGTTGGAGTAGGGCACGTCTTTCATCTCATCAATTTCAGACTTAGTCTCAGGGGACTGAGTCTTACTTAGCACAAAATGGGCAGGAAGAGGTACGTTAACAGATTTAGAGGACGACGTGGAAAACTTACTCAAAACCATATCGACATATGAAATCTGATTAAGCAAGAGAGTATGACTTTTTCTATCTCTTTCAATATTCATGCCTAAAATCTTCTTAGCATTACCAAGATTGTTCATGTCAAATTTATCACCAAGGCATTTTTGAACATGCTCAACAGTTTTCATGCAAGGACTAATAAGAAGCATGTCATCCACATATATGAGCAAGAAGAAAGGAACAGATGTATCTTTCTTGAAGTAAAGAAATGATCAAACGAACTTCTTTTGAATTTCAAAGACATCATGCATTCATCAAATTTCTTATTCCACTGTCTCGGTGATTGTTTCAATCCATACAAAGACTTATTAAGAAGACACACATGCTCAGGATATTTAGAATCAACAAAGCCATCAGGTTGTCTCATATAAATCTTTTCATCCAAATCACCATGCAAGAAAGCAGTTTTTACATCCATCTGTTTCAATTCCCAATCAAACTGAGTAACAAGAGCAAGCATTATGTGCACAGTGGTAAATTTCACAACAGGAGCAAAGATTTCAGTGTAATATATCCCCTCATTTTGAGTAAAACCCTTAGCCACTAATCTAGCCTTAAATCTAGTACATTCAGTTTCATCTTTAATCTTGATTAACCACTTACAATCAACAACAGAGCAATGCTTAGGTTTAGAGACAAGATTCCAAGTTTTGTTAACATGCAAGGATTTCATTTCTTCTTTCATAGCATTTAACCATTCAACCGAATTTTCAAACTTTAAGGCTTCATTATACGATTTTGGCTCATTATTGCAAGACTCAAAAGCACTGAAAGCATGAGTATCAATGTGGAAATCATCAAGTTTAGAAGGTTGCCTAATGTTTCTCCTAGGTCTGTCCCTAGCAAGCTGATAATCAATTAAATCAACATTTTCTGGCACATTTTCCACATAATCAACAGTAATTTCAGCATTTACAACAGGCAAATCAGCATTTTCAGCATGCAAATCAGCATTTTCAGCATGCAAATCACCATTTTCAGCAAGTAAAACAACATTTTCAGCAAGCAAATCAACATTTTCAGATTCAGATAAACAAGGCAGGTGCTCCACCTCACTGGGAGGAGTCTCATTCTCATGTGAAGACACAGAAGCATGTAAACAAGGAAAATCAGATTCACTAAAGATAACATCTCTACTGATAACAACTTTGAATCCACGTTCATCTTTACACCAAAGTCTATAACCCTTCACACCTTCAAGATAACCAAGGAACACACACTTCTTAGATCTAGGTTCAAGTTTATCAATCTTTTGATGCACAAACGCAGCATAACCGAAAACCCTCAAGTTAGAATAATCAATGCTTTTACCATAAAACACATTTTCAGGACATTTACCTTTCAAGGGAACAGATGGAGACCTATTGATAACATAGGCAGCAATACAAACTGCCTCACCCCAGAATTTTTTAGAAAGACCTGAGGCAGCTAGCATGCACCTAACCTTATCAATCAAAGTTCTGTTCATCCTTTCAGCAACCCCATTCTGTTGGGGCGTGTAAGGAACAGATTTATGCCTTTTAATCTCGGAATCAACACACAATTTATCCATCAAGTTGTTGCAAAACTCTAACCCATTATCAGTTCTAAGATTTTTAATCCTTTTTCTAGTTTGATTTTCGATCAGAATTTTTCAATCCTTAAACTTTTCAAACACATCAGATTTGTTTTTCATTAAGAAAACCCACATTTTCCTAGAAAAATCATCAATCACAGACATAAAATACACATTTCTACCATGGGTGGGCACACTAGTAGGACCCCAAACATCAGCATGCAAGTATTCAAGAACATCAGTGCAAGAATAGGGATTAGGGTAGGGGTTAACAGGAAATTTAACTTTATGTTGCTTTCCTAACACACATGAATCACAAAAAGGTATGCACGATAATTTTTCATCACCTAAAATGCCAGATTTATGCAGAATTTCCAACCCTTTGTTACTCATGTGTCCTAGTCGTCTATGCCACAATTCAGTCTTGTCAACTTTGACAACATTCACATGATTATCATGAAAATCAGATTTGGTAAAGCACACATGCAAGTTATTTCTTTTAACAGCTTTGAAAAGAACCAATGAACCCTTCAATATTTTCATGCAACCTTTACCCCACCTACCCTCATAGCCCTCATCTTCTAATGCAGCACAAGAAATCAAATTGTTGCACAAGTCAGGAACATGTCTTACATTTTTCAAAGTGACAACATCACCAGAGTCAAGCATCTTGCAAACATCACCAATTCCAGCAATATGACATTTTTTCTCATTAGCCATAGAAACAGAACCATACTTCACTTCTTTATACGATGAAAACATATTTTTAAACGGAGACATATGGAAAGTACAGCCCGAGTCAATTAGCCATTCATTTTCACATAAAGCATTAGAATGCACAGAATTCACACATGGTTCATCACACATTTCAGTCACCATATAAATCACACCATCATGAGTAGAATTAGAAGCATTATTAGCTTGACCTTGCTCTTCCTGTTTATTTTTCTTAGGTTTATTGCACTCTTTGTAATAATGACCAGATTCACCACAATTATAGCACTTCCTATTCCTAGACTTAGACCTATGATTTCCATTTAGACTTCTTTTTCCCATCATTATTCTGATTATCATGTTTCTTGTTGTGAGATCTACTAGAAGACCTTCCCCTAACATGCATAACTTCTCCAAAAATTTTACTACCCTTCCCGTTGTGTTTTAAATCATGCTCCTTACTCTTAAGACCATTAACCACAATTTCAAGAGTGACATTATAAGTATCAGGTATAACATTTAATAACACAATAGGAGTATAGTCATCAATGTGTTTATCACCCGTTTGCTTAATATCTTGAACAAGTTTAGTAAAAACATCAAGATTCTCATCAATATCTTTGTGCAAATCAAGTTTAAACCGGAAAAACTTCTCAAGCAAAAATAATTTACTAGGCAAATAATTTTCAGTATATAATTCTTCCAACTTATCCCAAAGATCTTTAGCAGAATCCATAATTCCAAGCTTTCTTAACATAGAATCAGACAAATTCAAGATAATGGAAGATAAAGCAAACTCATTCATTTCAATTTTCTTATCCTCAGTTTCAATAGCAGCATAAGAGTGATCAATGACTTTGTAAACACGCTGTTGGATCAAGATGCATTTCATTTTCTGTTTCCATATACTGAAATCACCTTTACCATTAAAACACAAATGAAGGAGTAGTTGTAGCCATTTGGTTTACAAAGCTTTAATCACACTTAGGCAAAGACAAACCCACACTACACACACAAAGATGCAGAAAAAACAGCAAGTAGCAAACGGAAGCAGGCACTACCACAGGTCACAAGAACAACAAGACCACATAACAAGGAGAGAAAACAAGCAAGTAGATTTCAAGTTTACAAACCTAAAAATACAGCATAGAATTCCCAACCTAATACCGCGACAAACGGCTATCTACTGAAAACTGTAAACGAGAGGATCAAGCCAATTTACTAGAGCGAGACCCTAGGTAAGGGTCTCAATACACCAAACAAACATAACGTATTCCCGGGACCAAGCAAACGTTGACCCCACGAGTGATGAAGAAAACAAACCCCTTAAATCTTCCAACAAGAAATAAGAAATAATGGTTGAAAACGTTCTGTAAAAAATTTCTTAAACACAATTTGTCAAACCAAAAAAGATATCAGACACAGGTTAAAAGACAAATAATAAGAAAGAACCAGGAAAAAGAAAGAAATAAAGAAAAAACTAGAAACTTACCTCACTCACCTTACTTACCGTACGGCTGCGGCGGTGGCTGGACTAGACTCCAGAAATGGCGGCGGCATGGATTTGGTTCCACGTGCGACAATGGCGGACGGTAGGGGCCGTTCTTCACGGAGGGCGACAAGCAGTGTAGCTTTGCGGCGGCGCTGGGCTTCACGAACGGACAGCGTCGGCGGCGCAGAGCTTCGCATGCGACGGCGATGACGCAAAGCTTAGTGGACGACGGATCTGCAACCCGGAGCGGCGGCGAACGGCGGCAACGAGCGGACCTCCAACTGGCTCTGATGCCACTGCTGGGTCTCTTCCCACTCCTATTATGCACATCGATGGACACGGGCTCAGGTTTCCTGATTGTCAAAGACGGAATGAACTATGTAAGAGGGAAGGCTCAAATGTCCACTAAGTATTGGTAGTATTCCTCACTCTTTGTCTCACTCTCTCAATCTCAGTTTAACGTCCCAGATTTACAAAGAGGGAGAAGAAGAGTATAAAAGGAAGCTGCCAACACACCTAGGGTTTTTGTTTAGGAGGGCCTCAAGTAATGGGCCAAATGACCAAAACCGAAATGGGCTCAAGCCCAACAATACCTTATTCATTTTAGATCAAATCTATACATAATACACGAATTAATCACTTTTTTTACATTTTCTATTTAAAATTTTACTCATATTGTATGCCAAAAATATTTTCATGTTTTGAATGCTTTTTGCAAAATTCATTTCGCGAGATCGATCACCACCTCTTAGCATGAGGATGAGTCAAAACGTGTTGATCAGTTTCTTAGGATTAATTTTAATAGGTTGTATAGGATTAGCGAACAACAAGAGGGGAAAATTAGTGAAATGGGAAGGTTGGAGGGGAAAAATGGGTGTGGAAGTTGAGATGGAAGAAAAGTTTGAGAGTTAGTGAGCTGGTACAATTCGCTACAATGTGTCAACATGTACAAACTTGACCAGACAAGAGAAGACATTTGAAGCTGATCCGGATCGCCGAATGGAATTTTCTCAACCAGCCGAGCATACAAAATCCTGTCCGATAGTTTGACACCGAAAACAAATTATTTAAGAAGAAAGACGTTCAAGCACTTATGGAGTAGCTCAACTCCAAAGAGAGCTCAAGCTATTGTATGGAAGATACTCAAAGGAAGGCTACCAACAAGAGATAATTTGAGAAAGAGAAATATTGTCGCGAAAAATGGAGTCGTCTCGTGCCCTTTGTGTGGAGAAGGGGTGAAACAAACATCCCACCTGATCTTCTTCGCATGCAAATTCTCTTCTCAAATTTGGAGCAATATCTACAAATGGACTCAAGTAAATATGGTACCACAATGAAAACCCTATTATCAACTTTCATCAACATGGTGACATGTTCAGAACTCTTCAAAAAAATAATATCGCCGTCGTTTGGACTATTTGAAAAAAAAAAAAGTAATGAATGGATTTTCGAAAACAAAGCTCCAAATCCACGAGCTTGGTCAACTCCTTTAGACTGATCCCGTCTTGAGTAAACTGATCAACAGTTTCTTCTTATCTTCTAATCTTCAAGACTTAGCAGTTTCATATTGAGTTCCCCCTCAATATGTGACTTATAATATTACATCATCTATTTTATACAGTAATTATCAGCTGGTTCCCTATCTGATCCATCAGTTAGCTAATATGTGTTATTGTTCCTATTACAACTGTTTTGGAACTTTCATCAAAACAAAATTATTGCAAGAACGTGGTAATGTAGTACGACGAAAAATTCACAAGCTAGGGAGATCTCCTTTATAATTTGGCAAAATAATCCCAATAGTACTTAGCTTTAAACTTTAAATTGTTTCTTGGGCACGATTGGAGTCTTATTTTCTTGTGGCCTTATTTTATCTTCTTTTATAAAGGAAGAGAGTACCCATTGTACTCCATCTTTTACTTAATGAAGGTTTTTTTGCTGATCAAGAAAAAAAATTTACTACAAAAATTGAGGGTATGTTTGTTTCCCTGAAAAATCCATGAATAGTTAAAAAAAAATGTAATAGATAGGATTGAGAAAAAATATGGTGAAAAAGTAAGTGATGATGAAATTATTATGTTGTCAAAAATAAAGTGTGTTATTAGAAAAATAAAAAGTACACCCTCCGTCCCAAACTTGTTTGTACAATTTCCATTTTGGTCCGTCCCAAACTATTTTGTGCATTTCCTTAAATGGCAAAACCCATTTTAACTCAAACCTTTCAAACACAATTTATTTACCATATGACACTCACTCATACACTCAACACTTTATCACCTCTAATAAATATTATTCTACTATACAACAAAGTAGAATTGTCTATTATACCCTTAACACTTTATCACTTCAAATACTATCAAATAACTCTACATTAAAGATCGCAAACACAGTAATTATACAAAAGAGTTTGGGATGAAGGGAGTATGAAAGAGAATATAAGAGAGTGTATGTATTATATTTTAGAATTTTGGTAGATTTTGAACTCTAACTTGCATAATTCTACAAATAAATATATATTTTCTTCACAAATTCTTTTATTTTTCGACCAACAAATTTTTAAGTTGAATCTATCAAGTTTGAATTAAGTTATACATTTCAAAAAAAATAAATTACATGTTCCAAAAATATACTCAAATGGTGCGATCTCTACTCTTACGAAAATTTAAGCCAGCCATAAAAGTGGTAAAACTTTGTAGTGATGTGGGGAGAAGTCACAACAAGTTCGAGTTCGAATCCCGTGTGGGACAAATTCTCCATTGAAATATTAAGGAGGTTTGTTCTGGGGATTGAATCATGTTGCTCTCTCCACAAGTGTCATCACTTGGACCAGACAAATTTTTCACATCCTTCGATTTCAACCCGCCGATGGAATTGAAGGCCAACCAAGACGCTTGGTGAATTGAGGGAGTTTCGCCGTCTTTTCTAAAAAAAAAAAAATAAAAAATGGTACGATACCTGCAAGACTTTGTCCAATTAAAAATTAGCAGGATCATGGTTAAACATTTCACTAAAAAATTAGCAGGATCATGGTTAAACATTTCACTAAACTCAAGGACGATGACCCTTTAATAATTAACTATGATTCCATCATAATTACCATATGAAGACAAATAAAAGAAAAAGGTAAAAAAAAAATACGGGCTCCAAATTCTGAAGTAGGTAGGGCCCCCCTCTGTTCCCTCATCATATTTTTTGGGGCGTTGTGAACAAAGTACTACAGACAATAAATGAAGGAAATACACCAAAACAGAAAAAAAGGCATTGTATATTAATATACATATTCCATTTAATTTTTTGGGAATTAAATACTAGTAATTGTTTATTTCCTCTGTGTAGAGATAATAACATACACTATGATGGAACTGATACTGTTTCATTTCTCTCACTATATATATAAATATCGTCTCTTTGCAGACAGTAAAAATATTCTTGTAAATAGAATAATAAAATAAAACTGGAAAAAGGAAAAGCTGTATTCTGATTTTGCCTTTTTTTTTTTTTTTCTTTCCAATCTCGGCTTTGGGTTTTGTTGGTACAGATCTTCCAGTTTTACTGCTCATTGGCCAACATTTGGAGCACTAATCAAGTAATCATCGGGTGAGAAACCCTTACTTTTTCCATTTGCTTGTTTTCAGCTTTTGTGGAAATTGAAAATGAAAATTCTGTGAGTTTTGATTCGATTGAACTGAAGAAATTAAATTATTGCGTTTTCCTACTTCTGATGTTCTGCGCGAATGTAGAAATCGGAAGAGAGTATTAAATTAAACAAGAGGAATCGCGCGGTGGTTTTGTTGATTGATCATGGCGGTGGTGGAAAACGCCTTTGCTAGCACGATGACGTCATCGAATCGGGATGGCCTGCAAAACGACGTCGCGGCCGATCACCGTCAACACCTGCAGTCGACAGCTAACGGCCAAAAGTCAACGACGGCGACCGATCAGAGTTACCATTTGATTCAGCAGAAAGTGTCCAACGGCCATCATCAGCTGCAGCAGCAGCACTCTGCCGTCGGAAATGGAGAAAAGAACGACGATGATGGAGGGGAGGGGTTTAAGAGGGAGATGAGGGATTTAGCGGAGATGCTCTCGAAATTGAACCCGATGGCGGAGGAATTTGTGCCGCCGTCCCTCGGCTCACTGTTCGGCGGCGGCAACCACGGGTTCATGGTCGCGCCTGCTCATGCTGCGGCGGGCCATTTTGGGTATAATGCTAATGGTATGTTGGTTCAACAGCTGATGAATTCAGGCGTTCCTGCTGAAAATTCTTTCCGAAGGGTTAGTATTTCATCTGATAAATTTTCTATTTTCTTTTTCCTAGCTTAGCTCCTATATTCTTTTTCTATTTCTTGTGCTGTTCTTCATAAACTTTTAATACTGTAGTAGGTTTGCTTAATACGATAGGAAAGAAATATAGAAATTTTGAATATTCTTAGGTGGTTTTGTACCAGAGTTTTTGTTAAACCATTCAAAGAATGAACCAATTACAATATTCTTATTGAGAAACGAAGAAATGAATGGTAGAATGGTTTCTATTTTCTTTTTTTAGCGGCTATATACTATGGCTATGCTAATGTTTCTCTAATATGCAGAAGAAAAATGGCTATACTCAAGGGAAACGGAGGATGAATAGTCGAACAAGCATTGCTCAAAGGGATGATGTGATTAAGAGGACAGTGTATGTTTCTGACATTGATCATCAGGTAAAGAGAGTCTTGAGTTTTTTTTTTTTCAGAATTATATTCCTTTATTTTGTACTCATTTATAAGCTTGGTCTTTTTCTGATTACTCTAGGTCACAGAAGAGCAACTAGCAGCACTTTTCATTGGCTGTGGGCAGGTATATATTTGTAATTATCGCCACACAATCTAAGATATAGAATCTGCATTTACAATTAAAAGAATATTTCTTAAGTTATTCATCCATGCTTTTTGTGATGAAGGTTGTGGATTGTCGTGTTTGTGGTGACCCTAATTCTGTACTTCGTTTTGCCTTCGTTGAATTCACTGACGAGGGTATGTGAACAGCCTTCATTTAATTGTGTATTTATCAAAATCATGGGGTTTATATCACATTGCATATCTCATTTGACTTGCAGAAGGGGCACAGAATGCCTTGAGTTTGGCAGGAACTATGCTTGGCTATTATCCAGTTAAAGTACTGGCTTCCAAAACTGCAATTGCTCCTGTTAATCCGACATTCTTGCCTAGGGTGAGAAATCTTGCAACAATTTAGCTTTATATGTTCCAAGAATGAAGCACTAATTAACTTTTCTCTGTGATGTTTAGTCTGAGGATGAAAGGGAGATGTGTGCAAGGACTATTTATTGCACAAACATCGACAAAAAGGTAATTTTGGAATTCAAAAATCGTTTTTGACGTGTTAAAATAGGCATTCCGACATGATTTTTTTGTTAAAAAATACAGGTCCTTCAGTCGGATGTCAAACTCTTCTTTGAGTCCATTTGTGGGGAGGTATTTAACTGCTGATATAATTATTATGAATTATTTTTTATCTTGAAAATTTTCACATTTGCCATGGTATATACCTGATGAATCAGGTTCGTCGCTTGAGGTTGCTTGGTGACTATCATCATTCAACTCGTATAGCTTTTGTGGAGTTTGTGATGGTGAGACCCCTGTTTTTATTTTTTTTCTACTTTATGATGTCAGCTAATATTTATCTCTTCTTTTTATATGCTCTTGAATTTCTGGTTATGCCAATTAGGCTTGGCCTACATAATTTAGTGAAGTCTTTTGTTAAATGTTGTTTATGATATGTATCTATGGGCTGCTAGTAGAACTGCTAGTTAACTTATTCATTTTTTTCTGGAATATTGAAATTCCACACTTAATTACTAATTAGAAGTTCTGTTAATCTACTATATACGTAGAAGTCAGCTACTTGTTAATCCGTTACCTTACCCTATACAACAAATCAGTGTTTCTGATCAATATCAGGTCTTTTTCCTAGTATGTTTATTTCTTGACAACAAGCAAATGAATGCTTATCTATATCTGAACGGAACTTTTACTGGATTGAGGAAAAAGACAATCAGTTTTGGTCATTTGCACTCCTTATGTAGAGCTTTTGTTGGAATTAAATGTACGTTTCGATCAACCCACCTTTACCATTAAAGTGATAGAGAAGCAACGAGTTACTTGGTCCTTCTGTTAACCAAGTTACCATATGTAGGTTAGATACAACTTATTTGGAGTGTGTGCATTGACGAGTGTACTTTTGAAATGTACTTTGTGGATTATCTGTAAAAATTAAGAAATAAGCTTACTATATTGTTTGTCTACTTTATTTCTCCTTTTCCATAGTAATATATTTGGCTGTAATGTTTGTAAGACAAGATGCTGACTTGTATGAGCAAAAAGCTGAAAGCACGATAAATTCATTTGTTTTCTGGGAGCACGAAGCTTTATTGTTTCTATGCTTTGACTGATTTTGGAAAATTAGCTTTTATTCTAGAGACCTTTCTGTTTTAAAAGTTCTTGTTCTTTTATCATTTCTGATTTGATTGAGGAGAATGGGAAAGCTGATAAATTTTTCATGAGGGCTTCATGCTGGTCATAATGAGCATGTGCTAGGGTGAAGCGTACCAGATTAAAGTTTTATTATGTGATTTTCTGTTGAGAACTGAACTTTAATTAAATCTGTATTTATATCTGTTTAGCACAGAGAATATACCAGATTAAGTATTTCCTTACCCTCAGTATCATCATTCATATCATAACTGCATCCTATTACCTAGGCTACGTTGTGCTTCCTTTTTAATTGATCACTTAGTAGATAATCTGTCTTATGACATTTTTCCAAAAATACATCATATTTTTGATAAATCTTTCAACAGCATCTTCTGAAAATACCTAAATAAAACTTATTTCCTCTTAGAAAGTACAGTTTCAAAATTCGCCTTTGTGTTGTGCTTACCTAATATATTGGAATGAATTGAAAGGGTCTTTTCGGATTAGTGATTTCTTAGCAGGTCTCATTTTCTATGGAATGAAGGCAAGTAAATAGAATGCAGCTTTGAATGACTATGATAGTACTCTCACTTGTTCTGCCAGTTCTGTTACAGTTTGTGAGTTTAGCTAATATTATTGATCATCACACTCTTAGGCAGTGGAATAGATCTGCTTATTGAGGGTCAAATAGAACATGCATTATCCACATCGTGTTCAAAGCAAATAGCCACTTTATATTCATTTAGTTTCCTTCTTTTTCTCATTTTTTTGGATTCATCTGCAAATTTTAATAGGAACTTTCCATCGTAAAAAACTTAATGATTGCATAGTTTCTTGGTTTCCTTCCAAGTCAAGCACTTGCGATATTTGTCCATGTGCCTTGCATCGTTAATCTTGACCTCGCGGAATAGGTCTGACACACCCTGATGCCTTTTTCCCCATTTTAACATGGTTCATCTCATTTTATATTAGATACGACATTATACCAAAGAGATTCGGTGGGGGTTCATTACTTCTTCTGTATTTATTTTTTTCTCTCGTTTTAGGTGTTCTTTAGTTCTTTTATTGTTAGGCAAATACTTCTATGCACCAGTTGCGCCGTGTAACTCAAGTGCATTTTTAAATGGTATGAGTTGTTTTACTAAAAGGTATTAGTTGTTCCCATTGAACAGTATTACTTGTGCATCAGTTGCATCGGTGCAACTGGTGCACCCAAGTGTTACTCTTATGGTTATCCCCTGAAGAGGGTTTCAATCTGCTACTACTATTTCTGATTCAATGTCTTTTGGGCACATTAACTTTTGATTATATCTATCACCCTTGGTCGGAATTTCAATTGAGACGTGCTTTTTTCTTTTATCCTCTGGCAGGCTGAAAGTGCAATTGCAGCTCTGAACTGCAGTGGTGCTGTTTTAGGATCACTCCCTATAAGGTTTTATTTCCATTCAATACCCCCTGCATTTTCACGCGTAATCTTTTCCCCTCAACGATCAAATTAACCTCGTAATTTCAACTTACAGGGTAAGCCCGTCCAAGACTCCGGTGCGGCCACGTGCACACCGCCCCCCCATGCACTAAAAACTCTTAACTGGAGGTTCTCTAGAAGATCTTCTACCTGACAAATGCATCTGTTTTGTCTATCTTAATATATAATTACATACTTTGAAGGTACTAATGTTTTCTTCTTCATATCTAGATTTGGTGTTTTTGGCTGCCCTATATTTATGGTCAACTGTTAAGGTTTTAGAGAAGGACCATTTTCGAGGCGAAAGCGAAGGTGTTGTTAATTATATGCTCGATTACAGTAGGCAGTACCCCCCACCACAGTTGTAGTATCATTACATTATATACATGCTTGTGATCTTGAAGGCCAACTTCCTTTTCACATTGCACTTAACTCATCATGGATTTTCTTCATCCCTTTAATTTTCTTCATCATATATAAAATTCAGTATATCTAGGATGTTTATTTCTTGAAAAAATATGCTTATTCAGAATACCATCATTTTCACTTTCTTGAAAGTAACATATGGTGGTGGAATTGCATAGGTTTCCCTCATTTAATCTCCACACCATTCACTTTCTTCTCCACTTTTACCTTTAAGCAATGGTGAATGTTTGTTTATGAGAGAGAATCATCGTTTAATCTTACTTCAAGGGTCTGGAAATAGAGAGACACATTTATGTTCGAGACAATTATGTTATTGTTACTTATTTCATATTTTAAAATAATTAGACGATTTTCTTAAATTTTACCTCCGTTCTATTTTTTATTATTCGGTTACTGTAGACACGGAGATTAAGAAAAAGTAGGAGATAATAATATTAAATGTTGTAAAGTGGGTAAAGTGAGTTTGGTGGAAGGAAATAATAGTATTAAATGTTGTAAAGTGAGTTTGGTAGAGAGAAATAAGTACTCCAATATTAAATATTATTGAAAGTTGCTTTATTTCTTTTTTAAGAAATGATCCAACAAAATTAGGACGACTATTTACGAAAGGTGAACAATAAAAATTATGAGAGAGAGAGTATTTGTTAATTTTAGATTATTGAAATATCTATTAATATATTAAGTATTTTGAGATACATTAGAAAAATTGCATTAGAATAATTTTTTTTAAAAAAAGATTAGGTTATCTCAAGGCTTTGAAAATTAGCAAAACGGATAAGAAAATTCACAAATTAGAAGCCATATATTTTAAATAATTTTAAGATTTTTTAAAATATTATTTGGCATTTATTAAATATATATCCTATAATTTTGAAAGAAAAAAAAAATAGTATCACATAAAACATCCACAAAGTCAAAGTCTACATTGGTGTCTACGAAATGGTATACCGTATGCAGCTGGTTACTGAAACAAAATATCAAACTTTAGAAGTTACGGGGCCAAATTTAATTTCCCATGGTCAATAGAATCAAAGTCAAGATTAAATTACGTGACTAAATATGCATTTCCCCTCGATTAATTTATTATATATATTGAAATACACCTACTCAAATTTAAAACTTTCAAATCCAACGGACATTCATACGAAATTTTCAATTTTAGGTATGCATTATATTAATTGGGATGTTTCAGTTTCAGCTCAAATTAAAGAAACCTCAGATTTTCAACCTTGAATTCCAGCTCAATGGTGGGCGTTGACTTTAATTCTGTTTCAACCAAAATGACATTTTACTCTGGAACCGAATGAATATAGTTAGAGTGGTCGAAATCATTGAAACAATGATTTTCATTCAAGTTCGAAAATGTTTTTCTTTTTCTACTTTATTGTATGATAGAAAATGCAATTTTGTTTTTTTAGCAGTCAAAAGAATTTTATATAATAGTGGTATAAGAGGTACCCGAAAAACACAAAGTTATTTACATAGTTATCTTAATAACTATTATTGAATTTGAAAGTTAATCACTAAAAAAAGAATATAATATAGAAGACACATTTTCTATCACACTTAGCCAACTCTATACCCTAATCTTGAGGTCTTCAATCAGCTTAGCACTAGAGAATTAGGAAATTATCGATAGAAAAGATAATTTTTAAAAAAATTATTAGCGGTATAAAATGGTTCAAGATATATGTAGAGACAATTGACTTTCAAGTGCAATTTTGATTGTATATCTTAATCTCATTTGACCGCCAAAATTTTTTCTCAAAATTTCAGATTCTGCCAAGAATTACCCTGAAGAGAATTCAATACTCTTAAATATAATATCGTTTCTCCATTTTCAAAGTAACCACACAACTCCTAGCCATAAACTCGTAGTAATTTGTTTACCTCTTTTCCTTTTGAAGGCTTGGACAAAGGACAATAGGTTTGAAGCAGAATTCGAGTTCAAAGTTGTCAAGATGTTAAGTCAATGATAAATATTCATCAAAATCGAGTAAGAACGAGGGCACTCCAATAAAACACATTTTGCAGATTCTTCCTTGGACGAGCAAAAGACACGCCTTAAGTCATCGTGTGTTTGGAGGATGTTGCGTCATAATAGATTGGATTTTGTCAGAAGGTGATCTCGAAGTAACCTCCATGCATGCCCAACAACTTTGGAAGGGGCGAACTTGTTCTAAATAATGCTGAAACTGGACACCAAGTCGTCAGATAACTGTTCCATTTCATTCACGAGGATATCATAGGCTTCTTTGGTAGTATACCTTACCATCCCCTCATTTTCTAGATTAAGATTGTACAATTCAGAAAATTTCGTCTCAAGAGGTTCATCACTTTCCCAAACATCCTCCCAAAATATGGTATTAATCCCATTCTGCACCACCCTCCCCAAAACCCCTATTAAACCAATTCCCTTCAGGCCCAACATTGATTTTCACCATACTCAAAGAGACACACTTTGCAATTCAAAAAGAAAAATAGATAATGACTAAATGAGCAAGTGGGTGAAAATATATTTAACTTAATTACATCTATGCGTCCAGTTTAATACCGCCTCATATAAGAATATGTCTTTGTACTTATGACCGATTGTTTGAAAATAACTGAAGAGTTATGGTTGAAACAATTGTAACTAATGATAAAATTGAGATGTTAATTAAGTTTGAATTTTTATTTTTTTTTAAGTTTGTTATATGATTAAATTCTAATTTGCATTTATGTTCCTAAAAGAACCAGGATAAAACATGTTTCTATCAAATGCTAGTTTGCACTTATGTTCCTACAAATAACAGGTCAAATTGCATAGGTATCAAATGCTAATTTGCACTTATGGTTGAAATGATTGTAACTAATGAAACGATGAGATATTGCTCCAAATTTGAATTTGAAAATACTTAATTTATTCTACTTTATTATATGATGAAATGCTAATCTGCACATACTTAATTTCTTTCGACTTTATTATATGATCAATGCTAATCTGCACCTATCTTTCCACATAAAATCTGGCTGAAATGTTTTGAATTATGACAAAAAAAATTATCGAAATCATTTAGTAAAATATTTATATGTTGAGAGTGGGATTTGAACCCACGCCCTTTCGGACCAGAACCTTAATCTGGCGCCTTAGACCAACTCGGCCATCTCAACCTTATATTTATAATTATGAATTATTAAAATTAAATCCGTCTCTGCATTTATTTTATTATTACTATACTCTTGATTGGACCAAACAAGGCTTACTCTGAGAGAGGCATAAATTAGTTAGCCAATATTGATCATCGATTTGCCCTTAAAAAAAAAAAAGAAAAAGAAAAAAGAAAATTGATCATGGATTTATGAGCATAAAACAAACGTAGGGCGAAACAGTTTGGTGATGCAACAATACATAACATAACATGTCTATATTGAGAATCAATTCAAATAATAATGACCCCACCTATGTCATCTCATATGAGACAACCGTGTTTTACACCCCTAAAACCAACAAATTCCACGTTTTCAAAATTTAAAAATAAACTTGGATTGCTCAGCTTAGTGCATATAAGATTTTTTATTTTTTTTAAATAATAACACTTAATATGAATAATAATAATAATCGATTTTTTTTTTTTTTTTTTTTTTTGACATAAATTGAATTCATGAAATCCTACTAATATTCATTTTGAGTTGGTATGTTGTGAAATTTGTTTTTTTTACAGGTATGATCCTTCAGTTATCACGATTAATACCCTTTTATAATATAAGTCACATTTTTCAGTTATTACTATTAATATCTCTGCTGTAATATAAATCACACTCTTTAATATTATGAATAATATTTTTTATAATAAAAGATCACATTATTCAATTATCATAATTAATACCTTAATAATATAAGCCATATTTCTTATTTAATTTCAATTTGTTCGCCCTATATATTCTTTTTCTATTGTTTTTTTTCAAGCCTACTCGTATTCATTGAACTTCACATAAAAGGACATTTTGTTGATATCCGAGCAAAATTAAACAAATAATGATATTAAAAGAGATAATGTTGAAGCAACAACGCAAACCTTATCTCTAGTGTGGGTTTTCCTATTTTTCCGTACTCTCTCCATAACACATATCTCAGCCCAAATCAGATATTTTTTCCCGACAAATTACAACCAAATTTACCCCACCCACAAATTCAAATATCAACAACATTTGCCTCACTTACTAACCACATTACCACGATTTTATATATATATGAGATAGAATATAAATTAGTATAAATTATCCCTCTTAAAATATTAAAACGTTAGGCTCAAATTATAATTCAATCTCGCCGTGCAGTGAATCATGCAAGTATGTATCCTCTCCAAATTCAAATTAAACTCAGTGATTTGTGAACATCATTCAAACACTAAAACATAACAAACCAACATTCACCAACAAAACAAAATCGACAAATCAAATTTCAAAATCACAAAAAACAAATAAAAATCCTCTCAATTGTGCCCCTGGTTTGAGCCTTCAGAAGGTGGGCACACAAAAGTGGGGCTATTGCAAACGCTGTTATCGGAAAACAGCGTCCAGTGAAGAACACCCGACGGCGACGACACCGTGGTCGCCGGCGTTCTGTACGGCGACGCCGGTGTCGAACCGCCGACGGCCAGCGCCTCCCCGAGTGGCCCCCACGAGACAGGGCCCAGCCACATCGCATCTTTCGTCTTGCGATCTTCGACGTTAATGCTCCTCATTTCTCGATCCACGATATCTCCGGCTGCCATCGCCATTGATAAGTTGAGCGAAGGAGAAAGATCCAGATCTCCGTCGTTGAGTGAAGAAGATATTGAAAGCTTCGTGTTTCTGGTATTCAGATTGTCGATCGACCAGGCGTCGATGAATCCTCCGGTAGATAGATTCGGATAAGAGAAGACGTGATCCAACGTCTGCTGTTCGTCCACGTATTGTTGAGGAATGTAGCAATCCGACTCCCATGGCTGCTCAGAAGCCACGATTCTGCCTTCCCTTCGATCCACAAATCCAAAACCAAAACAATCAAATTAGCATTCACTAAAATCCATTCTATTCTATTTTACATGTATAATCGCAAAGAAACCTACCGATTATAATAAGGCGGTGTGGAGATAGTCAGATCGGTTTTAGCATTCAGCAACAAAATTGGCTCATTCGCTGAAACAGAATCGGATTTCGCCGTGGAAAGAGATTTGTTCTGGTTCTGATTCTGATTAACGAGGCGAGTTTTCTTGTGATTTTGATCTTTAAGTTCCACAGGCTTTCTTGAACGGGGACGGCCTCTGTGGAGGTGGCGGTCGCAGTACTTCTGCTGCGGCGCCACCTCTTTCGAACACCTCCATTTTTTCCCGTCGGTCCTCTTGCATCTCCCCGGCTCTGGATCTCCATTTTTGGCGTATCTGCCGCTGTATATCGCTTCAAAAATCCAACAAATTTCAGCTAAAAACCCCCCAATTCGAGAGAGATGGAAGGGTAGAAAAGTAAATTTACAGGAGAGAGAAGAGTCTGGAAAGTTTCTGGAAAGCTGTGGGAGAAGATGAATTGGCACAGGGACAGAGGAAATCATGTATTTGTAGATCAAAGCTTGTTGCTCAAGCTCTTTCATTTGCGCACCAGTAAAAGGAAACCCCACCATCATCCCTAAATCAACAAATTATCAGGAAAAGAACAAATATTAAAAACGGGGGAAAATAAAGAGGGGTATTATTAACCTTGGGGTGTGTATTGAATGGTGGATGGGAAAATTCCAGCACTATGGCGGTATATATTGCCGGCCGCCTCGTTAGCTCCGCCGCCATCATCATCATCGTTTCCAAGAAATGGACGGTCGAGATTGATTCCGTGATGATGAGTGGAAGTGGCAGCCATCGGGAATGGTTGGGTACTAATCTGCAGCTTGGTGGAAGTAAGGAAATGAGTGTTTGATAATGATTTCTTCTCTAAAAATTTAAACCCACTACTATCCTCCATTTTGTGTTTTTGCCTTGAACAGAAAAAACAGGCTTAGTGATTCACAGAGTAAAATAAGAAAGCTAGCTAGGTAGATGATTTTGGCAATGATAAAAGAGTGCTTGTTAGTTAGTTTAATGGGATTTGAAGAAAAGATTGGTACCACAGTTTGGAGAGAGAGAGAGACGGGGTTAAGTAAGTGCGTGCGTGTGTGAAAAAGGAGACATTGAAGTTTATGGGAAAGGGAAGGGGTGTTGGAATTTAGTAGAAATTGTTTTGCCGCCAATCTCGGCCTTTGCTTTGCTTCCATGCTTCCAACATTTTACTAAATCTAATTATTTAATACTACTACCTCACTTTTAATTAATACATGTATCGTTTTCATGATTTGATCACCTTACTCCCATTATATTTTGATTATATCTTGACTAGGTCTCGTGTGTATCGTGTATTTTAAAAACTTACAATATACTGAAACTTGTGATTTATTATATTAAAATATATAATTTGTGTTCATAAAGTATAATTGCACATTTCGGTGTAACAAGTTTCTAATTACACTACAAAATGCGCTTTGTACATACAAGATCCAGCCGACCAGCCCTATATATTTTTTTTGGCAAGGGAAGGGATAGATGAAATACTCTCCATGCGTGGAGAGTTGTTAAATAAAATGAGTCGCTCGAAAGTTCGACTCAACTGGGCTCATTAAGGCTGAAATTCAAGCTCTACTCGTTAGACTCAATAGTTATTTTTTTAAAAAAATTTATATTAGATTCATTAGGCATGTTAAACTCGTTACTGAGCCGAATCGAACTCTATTTGTAACTCGTTAATTTTATCGAGCCAGCTCAACTCAGCAACTGCTTGAGTCGAGTATTCGGCTCGAATAACAACTTTACTTATATTACATTGACAAATTTACCCTTATTTAATAAATGCTATTTTTATCAATTTTCATAATTTTTATTTAGCATAAGAAATTCTCTTTCACACATCTCTATAATTGAAATTCTCAAACTATACATTAGGAATATATTCTAAAATTAAGACAAGAGCAAATTTAAGAGAAATTGTACAAAATATGTTAAGAGGTCATTTAATATAGGACAAAAAAAAACTAAACTAAATATACACTTATTGTAAAACGAAGGAGTAAAATTTTGTGATATGGTATTTTGCGGTACCGGCATTGCATTAATGATATGGAGGGTGTACGGGAGGAACTCTTGTCTTGTTTTGTGATAAGGGTACGCTAACTTTTCTAATATGCCCCTACTACTTTTAGGGTGTATTTTGAAACACTTAAAACAGCTTTCAAAAACACTTATTTTCAAAGCTGTGAGGGGAAACTTTGAAAATAAGTGCTTGTAGAAGCTGTCTTAAGTGTTTCAAAACACCCCCTTAGTAAAGGACGACTTTGCTTCGGGTGAATTCCACCTCCTGCTTCCTTCCAATTTGTTTGATTACAAATAAATTGCTTCTGTTAAAAATATATAACACTAATGATACTTTTCCAACTTCATTCTATTTAGAGATTTAAAGTTAGTTCAGCTTGCAACTTGTTGTATTTTAGCGTCATTTTATTTAAACCATGCATGTATGAGTTTGAATTTTGATTGATATTATTATAATTAGGGCCTGCTCGTTATAAATAAAAAAGGTGATTCTTACTTAGGTAGTTCATTTTGATTTTTCTACTATATATATTGGACCAAAGAAAAAAAAAATGGTGTTAGTTCTAAATACATAAAATAGATTTTTCCTCACTAATACCTTTACTTTATAGAACTAATACTACTAGTTGACTGGTTGTTGACCACACCTTATATATAGGTCTCAACACCTTTATTTTCATTCATTCGGTTTTATCCTTTTGGAATACGGGGTTAGAAAATCATTAACCTTTGTTCCAAAATTGCAGCGGAAGAATTATTAAACTCGATTGAATTCATTGTACGTACTGGGATCTCTTAATCCGAAACGCAACCACAGGGATTGCTTCCATTAATCACAATTTAAGTGCTCTTTTGATTGTTGTATAGATGTGATGCGTAGAGAATTAAGAAGAAAATCACTCTATGTATTTTCTCTTTTTCTTACGTCTTTTGTTTTATGCAGGAGAAAAGGGTCCGGAGTGAATTCTCTTCAATCTACTTAACATCCGTCAGAATTGAATTTCAAAATCTCCTCCCTTTATTATCTCTTGGAAGTTAACTAACTTCCCAATTAACTCTATCCACTTTCATGTGTGGATATTGTTATTATTTAAATAATAATTAATATAAAATTAATATTTATTATTAATAATATACTTTAATTATTATATTAATAATAACAAACTCTTGCATACAGTTTCTTTCCTTTCTAATTCAAAGCTAGAATGTTGATTTCCATCTTCTACATGGTATCAGTTAACGTTTTGACGGATTAATTCTTCAAATTCGTTGCAGATACGCTAGGTTACATTGTTTCTTTATTGAATTCGAATTAGGAATTCAATTGATCCAGATTTTCCGCTGCTTTTTCGGTCGATTAGATCATTTTTCTTGAGTTCTTTGCTCAAATCTTTCGTGTCTATCAAGATTTCGTGTCTGTCACGATCAGTTTCTTTGATTTCTATTGATTTTTCATCGATTCTTCGATTTCTAGTGATTTAATCGATTCTTCGATTTCTTGTGATTTCTTGTTTGTCATGGCGTATAACGGTGCTTCACTTAATCCCGTGGAGAATCCTCTCTCTCCGTTGGCCTTGCATCCGCAAGACAATCCAGCTGTTGCTATTGTTTTGGAACCACTTGTAAATCAAAACTATTGGGGGGACTGGGGGTGAAAGATCTTGAGTGTTTTAATAGAGCTCTTTTGGGAAAGTGGGTATGGAGATTTTTTTTCTAATCCGGATTGTTTGTGGGCTAGAGTTATTAGATCAAGATGGGGAGAGTGTGGGGGACTAGGTAGGACGAGAGGGAGAAGGAGAAAGATTTTGGGTTGGTGGGGGGAGGTTATTAAGGCAGTGGGTGAGGGTGAGGAGGGTTGATTTTTATCGGGGTTGAGTAAGGTGGTTGGGGACGGGAGAGATACACTCTTTTGGGAGGAAAAATTGGTTGGAGATAGGCCTCTAAAACTGATTTTTCCGAGGCTCTTTAAACTTTGTAGGGATAATTCTTTGAGTGTGAGGGAGATGGGGGAGTGGAGGGAGGGGGAGTGGAGGTGGAAATGGCAATTGAGGAGGGAGTTGTTTGAGAGGGAGTTACCTACACTAAACAATTTACTGGTATTGGTGAACAGGTACACTCTAATACAGGATAAAGAAGATACATGTAGATGGAACTTCTCAACAGACGGTCTCTACAGCACGAAGGCGGCCTACAACCGTCTCATCCAGGATGACGATGACGAACCAGTTTCGGAGGACGAGAAGACTATATTTTCAGCCATATGGAACAAGTGGGTGCCGATAAAAGTGAGCATTCATGCTTGGCGAGTATTATGGGAACGCATTCCAACTACGACTAATTTGAGAAGACGAAACGCACTTCCACAAGCCGCAACGATCCATTGCCCCTTTTGCACCTCCGTACCGGAAACTGTAAGACATATTCTATTTGAATGCCACTTTACTCATCGTATTTGGATGGAATGTGTTGAATGGTTGGGAGTGTGTACGGTCCTAACATCCAATCCATAGATAAGTCTACTCCATTTTAGTAGATTTATTAGAGGAAAGGATGGGAAGACCCTCATGGTGGGTTTGTGGGAATGTATTGTCTGGACTATTTGGAATACCCGGAACGCCATTATTTTTCGAAAGGAAAAGACAGATATTAAGGAGATTATAGAAGATGTGAAAAGAAGACT
The DNA here is from genome assembly GCA_037126765.1 of Stenogyne calaminthoides. Taxonomy (NCBI): domain Eukaryota; kingdom Viridiplantae; phylum Streptophyta; class Magnoliopsida; order Lamiales; family Lamiaceae; genus Stenogyne; species Stenogyne calaminthoides. The sequence goes on along the minus strand of JBBCBC010000016.1, from coordinate 6,723,565 downwards.
TTGAAGCTGGTTTAATGAAAGAGGACCATGGAGAAACAAAATGTCATATAACGATTGGAGACTAGATCATAGAGCAATCGTCGTGCAGCCCTGAGTGTGTAACTGATTTCTGATTGTAAGTGTTAGATGGGCATCTTTTGCCTAACTCATTGTAAAATTGGTACTTCTCATGCCCTTATTCAATGAATTTTTTTCCCGATAAAAAAAAACCTTTATAAGAGATGATTTTTTAAATCTAATTTTAAATCTCAAATTATAATGAGACGTGATTTTTAAAGTTCTAAGTCTATTCGGGTAAGTCCCGAAACAAACATACCGTTTTGATGCCCTTTTGAATGGAGAGGGGAAGGATTTGGATTACGTAGCGTTCATGAGAGAAACTTTGATTCAAGAATATTAAGGAGGATGTATATAAGCATGATCTAAGTTATTTGGGGGTATTAATTGTTCGGAATATTTTGATGCTTGCTATAGAATTTGATCGTGTGATATTTTTCTGGACTGGAAGATAGGGGAATGGATCTCTCCCGTCCAGTTTTTCTCCATTTCCTAAATTTCAGCATATCTCAACCGGTAACTCTAATCTAGGGCCCAAAAGGCTCCACGTTTTTATTTATTTATTAAACAAACTTAGCAAAATTAAAGGAACCAGTATACTTCATTGCCATTTTCTTCTAATTCTGCTTTATTTCATGTCCGGGTTCCGGACTCTTTCGTTACTAATGTTGAAGTTGAGTTTCCGGCTGTCAATTAACACTGATTTTTCCCTTAAGAAAAAGTATATGACGATTAATTAAAAAAATAAAAAATGATTATACTTAGTTTAATATTATCCACATTTTAATTAACTACCTAATCTCCTATATATAAGGGTGAGTCTCATCTGCATACATGTGCACCGTGTACTTATAATGCATTTTAGAACCGTGCAACTTTTAATATTGAAAGATGTAACTTGTTTACACTAAACCGTGCAACTATTAATATGAACAAATAGTTGCACTTTTTTGCATAAATAAATTTTATTTTTCAGTATAACAAATTACACGATTCTAAAATGCACAGTGCATCTAAATATATATAAGACTTAGCCCTTCTATAAACATTGTTCCTCAATCATTCTGCTATATCTTGATCAATTATTATTTTTATCTTCACTATTTAAAATTAGAGCAAAATACTAACAATGAAGTCATATTCCCATTATTATTTATTATGCTATGATTTCGTTGAAGAATTTGTTAAAAAAATATTCTAAATTATATTTTAATACGCTGATAATTATATGATATGTATTTTATTTTAGACAAAAAAAACAATACATTAAAGTGGAATGATGGGGTATATAAATTGTTGACATATTCAACATCTTAATATATACAAGTAAAAAAGCCCGTCCCAATCCGTTAGATTAGAATCGTCCCAAGTATTTAGTGTAATTATAAAATAATCGAATTCATGAAAAAATTATTTATTAATATTTTATATGATAAAGTGATAAAATGATGAGTAATTGAGGGTATAAAATATTATTTATTAATATTTTATATGATAAAGTAATAAAATGTATAAAATAACTTTACCATAAAAATTGAAATAATAAAAAATAAGTACTTTATTATAAAAATTGAGAAATTGGGAGGTTATTTCATTAGTGAGTTGGGACGATGACTTTGTTGGTTCTTATTACACTATAAGTCAACAAAACAATAACAGAATGTCTCAAAGTTGAACTAATTATATGAAGAAAATTTAATGTTGACGTCGACGAGACAGGAAAAAGTAAATGCTGAAATGACAAATCGAAAGAATAATATATTAATAGTTTTATTTCCTTATTAGCTTTTGATTAGAATCAAGATAGGGCAACTTTAACTTTAAGAGGGTATGTTTGTTTGGAGATTTATTCGAAAGGATTTAGGGTGTTTACAAAAAATTATAAGTGATTATAGTCATTTAATAATTTGGAGGTATAAGTTAAAAGTTGAAAGGGGAGTCTTTTGATAGCTTATGAACATATTATTAATTTTTTGTAAATATTATTAACTTTTTTTTAAATTCTTTTACAAACATCATCAACGTCTATTATTATTTAATTTTTCACATATTCACTAATTTTAATCACTTTTTAAAAAGGATAATTTTTTGCAAACAACCCCATATTATGATTTTGCTATTCACGACCTATTTTGTATTGGATTTAAGATTAATTACAATCCACATTTAAAACAACTTTTAACTATATTATAGCAGAGTTGAGTCTCATGTACATTCAAGTGCGTCGTGCACTCATTATACATTTTAATTTAAAATCATGCAACTTGTCATATTGAAAATTGCAACTAGTTTATGTTGAACTGTGCAACAATTTTTTCATATTAATAGTTACACGGTTCAATTTAAACAAGTTATATCTTTCAGTATAACAAGTTGCATGATTCTAAAATGTATTATAAGTGTACGGTGCATATGAATGCGTACAAGACTTAGTCATTATAGCATGTTTTTGTATAAATTAGACAGATTGTGCAATTCAAGTGCATTTTTAATGTATGCAATTTGTTTTTACTAAAATATACAATATATTTTTACTTACACAAATTTTATATTTCTATTTAAAAAATGGCATGTTATAGTGCAATAAATTGCATGTAATAAATGATTTAAGACAAATCATGAAGTTTAGCGTTAAAAATGCATTTTGACAATAGTAAAGTAACATTACCTTAAAAAACAAAGTAATTGTCAACAGTAATTTGGTCCTAGGTTTGTTCAAAAATCACTGTTTAATCTTTATTCTTTTATTTGGATCCACCATTTTTTTAATGAAAATTGTCACGTGATTAGACACGACATGTGAGTCATTAAAAAATATTATATAAAATTTAGCTTGAAATTAAGGTAATACAAGTGGTAATTTGATTTTCGTTGCATGACCAACCAAATATTTTATTAGTATAATTTTAATTAGGAATGGATCCAAAATTTTATTTCGGATGGAAGGTGAATTTTATAAAAAAATAAATTTTAAAATTAATATTCCAAGGAAATCAAAATACCAAAATTTTAATTTTTTTAATATATATATATATATATATATATATATTAAAAAAAAAATTCAAATGAGGGCAGGGCGACCACCGCCGGAGCCCCTAAATGAGTCCATGGCTTTAATAAATCTCTCAAATGAAGGTCCAAATAAACTAAAAAATTAAAATATAGAAGTATAATTTATTGTGTTCGTAAAATAAAATAAATTTATGTTTTAATATGAATAAATTTTAAATACAATAAATTATAAATTTTAAAATATACATTATAGAATTAAGGACGCAACTAATTGACCAAATTCACCCTTATAAAAATATTTTTGTAATTTCGAATGATGCATTAACTATTTTGTTATTAATAAAATCTCTTTAAATTAGTGAAAGAAAACAAACATGCACCCCCAAATGGATCAATATTCCCATCATTAATGATTACTCACACGTCTCATTTTATTTTGCACACTTTTCATTTCGATTCGTTCTATTTTATTTTGCACATTTCAAATATGAAAAAATAAATCTTGTAATCTTGAACCCACAATTTCCATCTTTCATTCCCTTTTAAAAAGTAAAAAAGAACACATAATTTTTAATTTTTTTAAATATAATACAAGTCAAAGAATACAAAATGAAATGGGAGGAAACTGTGAAAGTATAATAGAAAATAGAATTTGTTAGAAAGAGGAGATTGAGGAGGAGTAGGAAAACATTAATGATAAGATGGGAAGAATTGAGGGGTGGGGGAAGAGACAGCTGTAACGTTAATGATAAAATGAGACGTCAAGTCCCCATCACATGCACAACAAGACAAAATGTACCACCCTAAAACCAATTAAATTACTAACAAATAATGAGCAGCTCCATTATAATTTAAATATATTTTTAAAATATGTTTTATTTTATAATTTTTTTATATTAAAATATATAATTTAGTTAATATAAAATAAGTTGAATATTTTAATATTATTAAATTGAATATTTAAAAAAAATAAAATGTAATAAATTTTAATAATGTACTTGACTTGTATCACGCGTACAAAATTTTGTCACAAATAACGTACCGATCAAGTGGTTGGAATATAAGTATTTATGATGTAGGATTATACTCCATTTAACTTATAGGCAAATCTATTATTAAAATTGCTTAAATTATTTAAAATACTTTTATTTAATGTATATTGAAATTTTATATACTTTAATAAATGAAATATATCATAAAATAAATTTATTTAATAGTTATAAATAATATTTTATTAATCTCTATGAAAAAATTAAATTAAATTATTTTGAGAAACAATGGGAGTATATAGTTAACACCAAATGTAAAAATCGGCCAACCTGATTATGAAAAAATCGGTGCGAAAAATCATTTATGCTGCTAGGTGGATTTTTAATTTTTTTTAAAAACCAATATGCAATAATAATAAAAAAATTAAATTTTAAACATTACGCAATAGAGTAGGAATGAGCAGTGTTAGTATTCTAACTTCTAAGTTGGAGAAATTGATAAACATATGTAAAAATCTATTTTTAATTGATTATTTTGTAGTTTATGTTTATTTTTAAATTGTTATGTCTTTTCGTTTTGGATATTGGTATTTGGTAATTAATTAATTGTTTAGTTGGAGTTGGGTTATTTGTCTGGATTTATGTTAATTTAGTTTGTAATTATTTTTTAAATGAAATAATTTTTATTTTTTTTGAAAAAAAAGTCGGACACCTAGGCGGTCTAGGCGACCAGAATCCTCCCGTCTAGCGATTCTCGACTTCTGCACCCTTGGTTTAAACATCCTTTATCTTTTCATATTTATAATTTTATCCAATGATAATAGTGTACGCCAATATGTTTCGTATTTTTATATGAAATGTTACAGAAGGATGAAATCAGGGTTGATCCTAAGATTATTGGGGTCTGAATCGAACTTGAAAATGGGGCCCTCTATCTTCACATTTTATACGAATTCAAAAAATAACATAAAACAAATTTTCTAATGTTAATAACGTAAATTTACAAAATATTCTATTGCCCTTAAAATGATACGACAATTATGTTTGAAATAATTACATTTATACAACTCGTCTAATAATTTTTGCGATAAAAATATTAATTAAATAAAAATAATCAAGTTTTTCAACATCGAAAAAATTACACTCTCAATATTTTTTCCCCTTCTTTTCTTCTCTCAGTCTTTCTCCAAATTCAATAATTTCTTTTCAAATTCAAATGAATCTTCCTCTAAGTCTTATGGAATTCAAAGGGAAATAAAAATTTGATCCAGATGAACTAAAATCTCCAACTTATATGAATAAATTATACAATTAAAATTCGTGAAAGTTCGTCTCACAAATCTCATCCCTTGAAATAAAACATTAATTTTTAATTTTTTTTTAATAAATCAATATTTCAACATAAAAATATATAAATTTCAACACAAGACTCAATTATATAGTGGTCAATGAATATACATTGATGAAAATATGGAATTGGGATGAAAGAACGAGAGCATTGAGGGGGATATAGATAGAAGGTGAGTAGTTAATTATGCCTCCAAAGAAGAAACAAAAGAATAATTACAAAATGGAGCAGGCTGTGATACTTTCCGATTTGAAAGCTACCACCCCTCAGGAAACAACCCCCACAACTAAATTAATATCTGTATATTCCATTCAAAATAAACACAAGTACTTTATGTAATTTACCACTTTTTTTTTTTAAACTCATTTTACAAATTGATTCTTCTAAATTTTAAAAGATATTACGTGTAGTCATAAACTCCATCCGTTTCGTAAAAAGAGTTAAGGAGCATAAAATTTAAACATATTTACCCTTTCTCAATCTTAAAAATATAAGTAATTTGAACATGGTAATCAAATATATATGAAATTATTATAGAATTAAGAGTATGCAATGGAAAACAAAAAATATCTTTAATTAAAAAATATTAAGAAATGTTTTAGATGGTGAGTAAATTGGAAAAATGAAGAAAATATAGTTAAATGACTTAATTAGAAACAAAATGTAGACTCTAAAAAGTCATTTTTATATTGCGAAATATGGAGGATATTTTTAGTTATCTTTATGTATCACTGCACAAGTAAAGATGAAATATAGTCGAAATATCTAGATTTAGATTTGATGGTAGGGTATACTACATTCATTTCTTGAAAATGTTGTCCAAATTATTTAGCATGTAAACTAAAATTACTTATAGTGATTTGTCTAAATAATAAAGCAAACACATACTTTTGATGATAATATATCCTACTATTATTTCGCACAAAGAATTACATGCATCATTCCACGGTAATAAGATCCGTGCACCACTATTGGTCATTTTTATGATTTTGTGTTTTGCTTTCGAGTCAAGAGCTTCTTATGCAGGTCAGTTTAATAAGAATCATAATTTTTAAGATCCAAATTTATAATATTTAATAATGGTGCAAGAAACACCATGTTCATGTAAACCCTAGTACCCTACCCACTCTTTTAAAATTGATCCAAATTACAAAATGAGCCCCGAGATTCGTTGGTATTTACTTAATTAAAATCACGTCGTTCCTTCTAGTATTAGACAAATCTTGAAAAGGTATTACTTTACTTAATTAAAATCACGTGGTTCTATTATAATTTATAAAGGATTGTGACAATGGTTTGTGGGATAAACCCATCTCTCTTTATTGGGATGCATAAACTAAAGGCCACTATTGGGCTAATGTGTGGAAAAGTTGGCCCCGTTAAAATAGCCCATTTGAAACATAAATCTCCCCAAGGTTATTATAAGAAATCTATATATATATATATATATATATATATAAAAGATAGTAAATTTTCGCAAAAAATTTTAAAATCGGGAGATCAAATATTAACAAATATTAATAAATTGAGAAAAAAATCTTTGGACAAAAAATAAAAAAAAAGTTCTTTTACTAAATTGATAAACGAATCTTTAAAAAAAATATTAATAAATAATGATGAATTGAGAAAAAAACTTTTAGAAAAAAATAGAAAATATTTTTAAAATAAATATATATTAAAATCGTACATTCTTATTAAAAGTTATTTAAGATAAATTATTAATCTATCTAATTAAATTTTCTTATAAATATAAATAAATTCAAGAAGTTTAGAAAAAAATTAATATATTTATTAATTATTTATTAATACACCGGCATAGTTGAGATGTTTAACACAAGATTTGATTATTATTTTTTACGTAATCTATCTAATAAAATTAATTATTATAAAAATATAAATACATATGCGGTAAGTTTGAGAAATTTAATTACACCATGATTTGATTTGATTCTTCTACATAATTATGAATGTTTATACAATTATGTAATTAAATTAAATCTTTAATTTAGGGTTTTTTCTTTATGTTCATAGCTTTATGTTTTGTATATTATAGACAGTATTGATGTAAGTAATTTGAGTTTTGAATTGGTTGAATGAGGTTCTTCTACTCTGGTCATAGATATTCATCTAATTTGATGAATTCGTTAATTTGATTTTGTTTTGTAAATTGCAGGTAGTATTGAAGTAAGTACATAATTTGAATTCTGAATTGCTTATAAATGTCCTAAACATAAAATCCATTAAAAATGTACAATTTTGCTTAATAATGTGTGAAAAGTTATGATTTTTTTTAAAATAATGATAAATTAGTGAGAAGTATATGTTTTATTTCATTCAATATTCTGTGATGTAAAATTAAAAGTTACCTCTGTTATCAATAGGATTTCTATGAACATTTGTTTCATGAACTTAGCAAATATGGTAACATTCAAAGCCTCAATATATGTCTTAACTTTGCCGACCACATGGTTGGTAATAAATTATATCATATTTAAAAAGGATTTGGAAAAAATATCTAGAAAATTTAGAAAAATCTTTGTAGAACATTTCCACAAACTCTAACATTAAATTAGGAAACGAATATTTAAAATAAATATTAATTTTGATTTTATAATAACAAAGGATTATTTTATATAGATTTTAATTTTTAAATTTTGGAAACATAATAAAAAAATACTTTACCAAATTATTAAGATCAGCAAAAGAACAACGATGTTCTAATCTATTGATAATAGACAATATTCTAATAATACAATTAGCAATTAACTAATTTGAGAAACATAATTCAAAAAATCTTTAATATTATTTAAAACTTATTTGATTTTATTTTCAATTTCTTTAAATTTACGAATTACATTACTTTTTTTTTCAAGTACTGCCTTCTTTTTCCTATGTAATCGCGATTTATGATTTCATTAAGAAGTTGTTTTGTTCTTCGAATTACGAGTGTTAGATTTATTTTTTCTGTTACAGGATATTTGTTATACTTTTATTGTTTTTACTATCAACCTTCCTTAATTAAAGAGTGAATAAATTCATGTGATAATAAAGAAATAAGATGTTAAGATCAACAAGAAAAATAAGCGAGGGTCGATTATACATCATCTGCAACTTTGTTGTTATGGTAGATAACCATACATATAGGACTAACTCGAACAATATATATATATATATATATATATATATATATATATATATATATATATATATATAAATATATATAATCGACTCGAGATTTTCAAGTTTTAGCAGTCAGTTGTATGTGGTTGTTTCGAGAGTTACTAATCGCAACAATTTAAAATTTTGGTGTCTTGTGCAATGTAACTTGAATACATGATAAATATGAATGACCAAAGACAAGAACGATTTGAGTTTTCTAAACTTTTCCGATACAAATGTTGATATATGGGCGATTTATATCTGTTGGAGTTCTTGAATAGCTTGAAGTGTTCGCGTCACTTTTCCCAACACCCCCAATCATGAACTCGATTTTGAAAGTTTGGACTCGGTTATCTTGCTCATAAATATAGTGTTGGGGAATGAGAGAATTATTCGAGTTGAATATTTAAATACAAAATTAAAATTTTACTAGCATGAATTAATCCTATATTAATTCAAATAATAATTGTAACAACATATCATGCATAAAAATGAACGTAAACCATGAGACGGAAACGTTTACGGAACGAGTTTCGAGATGGCGGTTGACTTTGGTTGGGCGGACTAACAAAAGGACTTGATATTCTTAGCCCTTGCTCAAGTATCGGGTGGAAGGTTCTTGAACAATTAACAAAAGGAAAAAAATAAACTTTGTTGCACCACATGTGGATTTGCTAATTTTTCCAAAGATATGAAATTGTACTTGGGAATGAAACAATCATCCCCATTTTTAAAGAGGAGGTGGTGAAATTTCTAGTGGAAAAACAATGTGGGGAAAAGACTTTTTTGATCACCAAGAAATCTTAAATATATCTCTTATATTCTTTTTTCCCATAATTATAATATTCCACAAAATTCCATTATTTGCTATGGTAATTTCAAAAAATATGGTTCAAGATTCCAAGATTTGGATCTATTTGAATTTATGAGATATTCTTGTATTTCAAGAAATACATATCTTCCATAATATCTTTTCAAGAAAATCAAGAAAATCTTTCTTGCCCATTATATTCAAAAAGAAATTTCTTCATGAATAACCAAGTGGGAATTTCTTGAATTTAATGAGATAATCTTGTATTCAAGGATACATATCTTCATTCCATAACAAAATTCAAAGAAAATCTTTTTCTCCCTTTTATCCATAAATTTGAAAATATTAGGAAAAATAAGCAACAATATTTATTTTATTTTAATCACATTTTTCAGTTATTGGACTATATGTTGGGCTACTGGGGGCCTTTAGGAGAATTAAGAACTAATGGACCTTGAATATCTAATATTGAGGACAATATAATTCAAGCCCATAAATATTAATTAATCCCACTACATAAAATATCAGACTATCCATCTTTTTGAATAAATGGTCAATATGGCTCTAGGTCATTATTTTCAAGGTTTAAGATTATCTAGCCCATTAATTAATTCAAGCCCTTTGAAATAGCTTTCCATTAATTAACATCTTTTTGTCACCAACGGTTCAACATTATTATCCATTGAAACTAATTCCACTTGCAAGATTTGGTATGATGAAAAATAGTCAAAACAAAAAAAAAATGTGATTTTCAGATTAAATTTTAGCAATCACGTGTGACCAATTTTATTAAAGATAAAAAGTATTTGAATCTCACTACATTTTTTTTCATGAACCAATAGATGTTATTTGCTTTCACTAAGGTTAAGAAACAACGAACCACGAGGTCTAATTCTTTTCGTTGTTTCAAGAATTTATCCTCAAGACATAAAGAATAAATTTAATTTAAATTTACAATTAAATATTAATTCAACCTTTAAATGGGTTGTTATTTCATCTAAATATACTTTTTAGTTACAAAATTAATTTAATCTTCCGTGATCCGGTATCCCAAAAATGTAAACGTCTTAATTATTGAGCGTTTATCGGTAAATATATGTAACATTCAATCATATTTAAAGCATCGATTGATAAATAATTTATTTTTAAATAATTATTTAAAATTATAAAATAAAAAATACTTTTCAATTATAATCCCAACATATAGATCATTAAAGTGTAAAGGGACTACATTGGTCCGACAAGATGGGTGATGGAAGACAAGGTCATAATCGAAAAAATTGGGGAAATGATGTTGATCTATAATACCCATCTTAAAAATTCAAATTTTTATCATTTGAAATATTGTGTCATATGCAATAAACAACAATCGTTTGCAAATGTAGGCAAAATATTTTTTGAAGAAAACGGTCGATTCTCGTGGCGTTTTGAGAGTCACCAATGCAAGAACTTGAAGATTTTTGGTGTCACGATGATGATGAAAAAAATAGTCAAACAAACAAAAATGTGATTTTTAGAGAGTTTTTTGAAATCAGTAGTCATTTTAAACTTCGATTATTTTAACACATTTTTTTTTTCATGAACTCATAGATGTTATCTGCTTTCACTAACATTCGGCGTGTTTAGTAAGTTTAAAGACATAAAGAATAAATTTAATTTAAATTTGTGTATTAAATATGAATTAACTAAAAACGTTATTCTTAAAATTTTTCAAAAATATATTATTATAAAATATTAATTATTTTAAGCGAAAATTATTATTTAAAATGATAAAATAATTTTTTAAAAAGCATATGATAGATTGTCAGTAGATGGATAATACCCATCTTTAAAAATCATTTTATCATTTGAAATACCAATAAACAACTCGCTCACAAAAAAATTTTTTTTTCGGGATGGAGGTAGTATTACTCACTATTAAAACAATTGTTCAGCTACAGGCGTGCATCGCACGAGTTCGATTACGAGTAAGTTAAATAACTAAAGAGGGGAAAAAATGCACCAATTGCACGTGTAATTAAAATGCATTATTATATAATATTAATTATTTTACTAAAATATCTTAATTGGTTAGTATTAATTGTCATGTGGATAATTCAATTGGTTAGAGCTTCACTACCTAAAATTTCGAGGTCTTGAGTTTGGTGGTTCCCCCGAGGTCTTGGGTTTGGTGGTTTCTCTCTTGTGGTAGTTGCAGTTTCAGTTACGGTGCGGTTACAATTCCGACGGTTCTGGTTGTGGACTAAAAATACAATAAGTAATATTTATCAGGTAAAAATTATGTAAATCAAGTCTATACATGAACTATATCACTATTATACATAAATTTTATTATAATTTTAAATATATTGTTTTATTTTTTTAAAAAATAATATATTTATACATAATATTAATAAAATTTATGCATAACAGTAATATTAATGAAAAATAATTTACCGTGAACTCTAGTTACACAAATTTTTTCGTATCTAAACATGCAATCTTTTGAAATGCTTCTTTCCAAGTTTTCCAACTAATTTGACATATTTTTTTTTTCGAATTTTGACTAAAGTGAAAAAGAGAACGAAAAATATATATTCACTTTTATTAAAAATTAAAGTATTTTACCCATTTCATGTAAAAAAATCAAAGATATCTACCCATTTTTATTTATGAAAATACATATATGTCTTTATTTTAAATAAAAAAATTATACACACATGACCCACACACGTTTATAAGTTCTCTCTTATTTCATAAGACTTAATTAAATGATAGCTATTTCTCTTTTATTTAATTTTATCCATCTTTATATATTTTTTTTACATTTTAATTTTATAAAATAAATTAATAAAATATCATATAAGTAATTATAATTGATATTTAATATTATATTGTATCAATAGAATAAATAAACAAATACTTGTTTCACATTAATATAGTAATAAATAAATTTAATAATGTGGACCAATCATTTTTGTATGCTTTACAACTATAAATATCATTAGTTTCACTTCTAAAATTGAATAAAACTTTTATAATAATATTATTTACTATATATAATAATTTAATTTTATTGCTCTCATATCCTTAATTTCAAAATTTTATAATATACATTGAAATGTGATATTTAATTAATATATACTTATAAATTTAGACAAAAACTTATATGAGACGATCGCATATATGAGACGAGGTACCTAGCACAAATCAACACTCACCCTTCATAAAATGTTAAAGCGCTAATGCCTAAATTATTCCTTGTTTTACTGTAAGACCGTCTCACGCAAATATATTTCATAAATTTATTTATATATATATATATATATATATAAAAGAGAGATGGGTGAGGGTATTTTTAAATGAATAGTGCAAAATGAGTATATTTTCTTTTTTTCTTATTGAAATAATTATTAGATCGGGCATATTTGCCCCTTTTCTGTAAAGAAAAATATAAAACACGGGATGACGTAAGGTAGACTTGTAGTAGAGTTATTTATATTTGGTTTGATCTAAAATCTCAAAAGTATTTCCCTACTTGTGTAAACTCGTTACACACTATTGCCCCTTTTTTCCTCACCCACTTTGACTTCATTTCAGTTCCTATTTGAATTTCGAGATTAGGGTTTATGTTTCCTTGGGTTTTAAGAATTTTCTGAAAACTTTTGGGGGAAAATGAACAAAATGCAGCAACAGGGGGCTCAGACGATGAATACATCTCCGACGACGCCTCTCAATCTCGTCTCCACCGAACAGATTCAGAAGGTTCAACTTTCAATTCTGTAATTTGCTTATTTGGTAAATGAACTAATTATGATGTGTGTTTTGCTTGCGCATATATAGTTATTGGAAGTTAGCCAAGAAATTTGTTTGGATGGCGGCTTAGACATTTGTGTGATGTGTTTTTTATGCTCTTATTTGTGGAGGTTTGCAAGATTCTTTGCAAGATTTGCTCTGTATGAATTTATGGTGTATTTATGATTTAACTTTCTTGAATATTCAAAATAGGTTTTGCGTGTTCAGAATCAATGCACAGATGATTATTTTCAATAAGATAACATAATTAAATTTAAAGAAACACAGGCAATGTTATGAAAAGAAAAAGTAAAGAAATGTATAATGACCAAAGATCTCCTGTTAATGGCGCTGTGCAAGCATAATTTTAACGATGTGCGGACATATTTTCTGTTGATGTTCAAGTGTCGTAAAAATTAATGAGACTCAAGTGCACATGTGAATTTCTTAGTACTGGTGTTCCAATCATATCAAGTTTTCACTGATTATTAGCTTGTGAATACTTTATTTGTCAACAATTTTGGTTATATCAGCTTGTAATGTGTGTGTGTATTGTTGTGGTGTTGAACTCCATCTAAAAGTTGTGATAACTCATAACTGATAATATTTCTTCGATTTGGCTGCTTACCATTTGATGCAGTATTTGGATGACAACAAAAACTTGATAATGGCAATTCTAGAATGTCAGAAAACAGGCAAAGTGGCGGAATGTGCACAGTAAGTTATATATGCTGTTTTACTTAGAACACGATGTTTTGTGTAAGATAGTTTAATTTTTTCATTATGAGTTCTTGTTTGCAATATCTGCTGCTTTGTGTTGCTATCATCTCTATGCAGAACAGAAGGAATTTTAGTCATTCAAGCTTGTTTACTATACACTTAACATGAGACTGTAACTATCATGCTTCATGCGCGGGAGAGTCTAAATAATGTGAAGCGCAATGTATGCAAGAAGATGACATCTTTTCGTATTTTACTTGATTTTCTTAGTAATTTGGTTAGTCAAAACTGCAAACAGCTCGAGCTCAAGAGGTTGTGGTCCTTGTGGATCTAGAACTATATCTCTATAAACAAATGTCGTTATTTTAAGGCCTTAAAACTGGGAAAAACCAATGCTGAATGCATATTTATTCTTATAGACTAACTTTCTACTTGAAGCATGAAGAACATGAACAAAATACTGCTATATTTCATTTTCTATAAATAGATTCTCTTACAGATATTGTGTCATAGACATTAATCTGACACCACCAGTTGATGTTGCAACTAAGGAGGAAGAAGTGGTGTTAGGGTTTTCTGAAGTTATTAAAAAGGGAAAGTATGATTTGTTGATATCTGAGGGGTTTTATACTGAGTCTGAGGGAGTTTCTACTGAGCCTCAGGTGGGGTTTGCATCTGAGCCTGAGGGCTTTTCTACTGAGCCTCAGGTGGGGTTTGCATCTGAGCCTGAGGGCTTTTCTACTGAGCCTCAGGGAGCCTGAGGGCTTTTCTACTGAGCCTCAGGTGGGGTTTCCGTCTGAGCCTCAGGTGGTGTTTAAAGGGAATTGTGCCTGAAGAGTTGGCCAACAAATGGGCCCATAAATAATTCTGATTCAAATTGATGATTTCATTTAATTGTTTTTCAGTATCTTTATTTCCCTAAAATTGTGATAAGCCCCTTTGATCCCCACTCTCTGATTTAAGGGACGGTTTGTTGCAGAATTTGGTTATGCAGAAAAATATTCTAACTTCTCACCTGTTTTCTCTCTCTTCTCTCATCTTCTCTCATCTTTCTCTCATCATCATTCTTATCTTATTCATATTGTCCTTGTTCTTCGTACGTTTACCCAGAAAATCATACAAAAAATTACAATTTACATTCCATATATATCGGTACATTACATTTGGTATCCAGAGACAGGTTTCTTCTTATCACCATGGCTGAAAACACCCGTTTGAAAGCCCTGCAAGAGACACAAACGAAATTAGAGCAACTTCTTACTGCTGAATCCCTGAAATGGAAAGCTACTGATGATAAAATGCAGGGTGCTATAACTACTCTTTCTACAGAGGTTGATAACAAGTTTGCTGGTATGAGTGGAGAACTTTTCATGTTGGGAGATAAGTTTGACAATGTCACTGCAGTTTTGGCTGGCCTACAACTTCAGTTTCACAATTTTGATAGAGGAAAAGGTCCTAGCAGTGGCCCTTCTATTCTGGGAAGCCCTAGTTTTGGTTTTCGGGGGGGCTCCTCAAACCTTTCATGGTTCTGACTCTTCAAATGGAAGGTTAATTCCAAATCCTACTCCTATTTCCATTCACAGCCCTATTCCTAAAGTTGAGTTCCTAAATTTGATGGATGTAACCCTAGGGGTTGGGTTTTGAAATGCAACAATTATTTTCAATTAATCCATAATGTTCCTGATCCTAAGAAGATTAACCTTGCTTCTATTCACTTTGAGGGTAGAGTCTGCCATGGTTTTAATTTTGCTTTGAAACCTACTGATGTTACTTGAGATCAGTTTGTGGAGATAATTTCTGTGAGATTTGAAGAGATAAGAGATATTTCTATTATTGCTGAGTTTAATAAGCTTAAGCAAACTGGTTCTTATATGGATTATGTGGAAAATTTTGAGGAACTCAGAGCTAGTTTAATTCTTAAATTGGGTGATCATTTTTCTGAATATTATTTTGTGGAGAGCTTCATTATGGGTCGATAATTGAAGTTGGTAATCTGCTCTAAATATGTTTGCACCCACTTTTTTCTGACAAGCTATTATTTTGGGCAAGAAAGCGAGGAATATACCATGGATACTCTAACTAGAAAGTTCAAGCCTCCTTATAGGGGCTCTAACTCTAACCCTAACCCTAACCCTAACCCTAACCTTAACTTTGTTCCTTGGAAGAAATCGATTTGTCAATCCCCCTCAATGAAAACCACCTTTTAAACTCTCTCAAACCTCCCATTAAACTCCTTACCCTTTGAAATGGTCGCTAGAAGGGAGAAAGGGTTGTGTTATAATTGTGATGAAAGCGGTTTACAAGGGGCCATAAGTGTAAACAAAAGATTACTTACATGATTTTAGGCGAGGACATTTCATATGAATCTTCCGACTATGTTCTACCGAGGTCACACAAGAGGTCGATCTGAGCCAACGCTATGGAAGAGGTTGGATGACCTCTGATCTTTATGTCGATCACTTACGATGTCCACTACAATGAGGATTATTGGGGATTGTGGGGTCATACACTTCATATATTGATTGATCTGAAAGACAATCGGCTTTATTAAGGTAGCTCTTGCAAAAAAAATTGAATCGCCCCTTTCCCTACCACTCCTAATGCCGTTAAGGTGACAAATGGGCAAAAGATGGCAAATTTCACAACCCGGTGGATTCTTTTTGTTGGTCTATGCAATTCAATGATTTTCAATATCCTTTGAGATTATTGGATCTTTGAAAGTTGTGATTTGATTTTGAGAGGTGATTGGTGAAATCTTGCACCCCAATTGAATTGGACTACAAGCACATGACAATCACGGTGTCATTACTTGGCATGAGGTTAAACTACATGTGCACTTACTTCCATCGAGAATTGCCAACTCATTTTCGAAGTTCTCTCTTTTCCAAATGTTACATTTGGACAACCCCCTATCTTTGTCCAAGATTTTATGTGGTCTACTTGGCTACTCTCTCTTTGGGGGGGGATTAGGGATTCAGTGATTATCTCCGCAATCTTAGTTGATTATCTTTGCCGACATTTTTGAAGAGCCTCACGGGATTACCTCCATCAAGGGTATTGAACATCAAATCATCTTGAAACCGGATAGTGTTCCTAAACAACGGTTTCCTACTGGGACTTCTCACTCCCACAAGGAAGAAATTGAGAAGATAGTCAAAAGAGTTGTTTACACTCGGTACTATCTGATAAAGAGAGCCCTTTTTTGCTTCACCGGTCATTTTGGTCAAGAAAAAGGACAACAGTTGAAGGATGTGTGTTGATTATAAATACTTAAATGATCTTACAATCAAACACAACTATCTCATTCCTATAATTTAGGAATTATTGGATGAATTACAAGGTGCAAGGTTCTTTTCTAAGATTGACTTAAGATCTGGTTATTTCCAGATCTTAATGAAACCAGAAACCACCGGTTTTTTTTGAACATTTAGAATTCATAATGGCCATTATGAATTCTTAGTCATGCCTTTTGGGCTCTGCAATGCCCCTGCTACTTTCCAGTCCTTGATGAATCAAATTTTCAATGATTTTCTAAAGAAATTTGTTCTGGTCTTTTTTGATGATATTTTGGTCTATAGCTCCACTTGGGAAGAGCATTTACACCATCTATCTATTGTTTTGGGTATCCTAAGGGCTAATCAACTGTATGCAAAGAGGATTAAATGTAATTTTGGCCAACTTGAAATTGAATATCTAGGCCATATTATTTCTCATATGGGTGTGGCTCTGAGATCCGAAAAAAGATTGCTTGCATGGTTAATTGGCCAACTCAAAAACTCTCAAACAGTTAAGGTTTTTTTTGGGTTTGGTCGGGCTCTTATAGAAAATTCATCAAGGGCTATGGCCTTATTAGCAGAACCACTCACCACCACCTTGTTGAGAAAAGATGGATTTCATTGGAATTCGAGATAATGATTTATTTTTTTTTTTGAATTGAAGAAGGCTATGGTTTTTACGCCCCTGTTCTTGCCTACCGGACTTTACTAAGCCTTTTGTTGTGGAAACCGATGCAAGTGGAATAGGGATTGGAGCCGTGTTGATCTGAGAGGGTAAGCCTTTGGCATTCATGAGTAAGGTTTTTGTGTCCCGAAGCGGGCTCTATCCATCTATGAAAGGAATTTTTTGGTCATCATAATGCATTTGTCCAAAAGTGGACACATTATCTACAAAGTCACAAGTTCATTATTAAGACCGATCAACGAGTCTCTAAGATACCTATTGGATCGGAAGATCATGACTCTCTCCAATGAAGTGGATCACAAAGCTTTTGGGTTTGGATTATGATATCCAAGACAAGAAAGGTTTCGACAACAATGTAGGCGATGCTCTATCTAGAAGATTGAATACCGAGGTTCTTTCAGACTTCTCTTACTCTTTGTTGTACCTAAGTGGATTGATCGGGTTTTATCTACTTATAAATCGGATGATTTCATTACTAAGGTCATTCTTTGCTAAAGGCAATTGACTCTTCTATTTATCCTCGGTTCTGATTGTTAATGGGTTAGTGAGGTATAAAGGCAGAGTTGTTATTGGAGATGTTCCTGATTTCGGAAACTAATTGTTTTCGAGATGCACCATTCGCTTATGGTGGCCATTCCGCATCTTAGGTACCTATATGAGGTTGAAGAGGGTTTTCTATTGGCCTAATATGAAGGGTGATGTTATTCAATGGATTCAAGGGTGTGATGTGTGTGCAAGAGCCAAACCTGATCAAGATCTTTACCCTGGACTACTACAGCCTTTACATGTTCCCTCTCAAGCTTGGACTCGTATATCAATGGATTTTGTGGAAGGGCTCCCTAAGTCTTGGGGAAAAGATGTTATTTTGGTAATTGTGGACAGGTTCACAAAATATTCACATTTTATTGCTCTCTCTTACCCTTTTACTGCACAAACAGTGGCTAAGTATTTTTTGGATGTGATTTACAAGTTACATGGGCTACCTATCAGTATTCTAACTGATAGGGACAAAATCTTTACAAGTTCTTTTTGGAAAGAATTGTTTCATCTCATGGGCACTAAACTAGCCATGAGTTCAAACCTCTATCATCCACAATCGATGGTCAAACCGGAGAGATTGAACCAATGCTTAGAACACTATCTTAGGTGTATGGTTCAAGATACACCTAGCAAGCAAAGGGTCAAGTGGTTACCCCTGGCTGAATTTTGGTATAATACCAACTACCACACAAGCTTGAAAACAACACCCTTTTAAGCTTTGTATGGATATCCTCCTCCTTCTCTGACTATGGGATCCTATTTGGACTCTACCAATCTAGATGTTACTGCCTGGGTTCAACAACGTCAACAGTTTTCTGAGTTGATTCGAGATAATCTCATCAAAGCTCAAGATAGGATGAAAGGGTTTGCTGATAGACATAGGCAGGAACGCACGTTCGAAGTGGGTGACTTTGTCTATCTTAAGCTACAACCTTTTAGGCAAAATTCCCTACATCTGCGAAGGAATCTCAAACTTTCTTCAAAGAACTTTGGTCCATACCAAGTGCTTGAGAAAATTGGTCAGGTAGCCTACAAACTAGATCTACCTCCTAATTCCCGAATTCACCCGGTTTTTCACGTCTCTCTGTTGAAAAAGAAATTAGGTGAAAAAAATTGTACCTTCTACAACCTTGCCTCCGGTGGACTTGAATGGTCATTTCCACATCTTTTCCGGTGGTCGTCGTTCCAAATCCGCAGATCCGCCTCTCGCACGCCAAAACAAATTCACAGGCTAGTGTTTTGTGGGTCTGTGAAGAATGGGATATTCACTCGGTGGAAGATACAGTTTTCCTTCGCGCTTGTTTCTCAACGCTCTATCCTTGGGGACAAGGATTCTCCGCCCGAGAATCTTGTCATAGACATTGTCGACACCACCGAGTTGATGTTGCAACTAAGGAGGAAGAAGTGGTGTTAGGTTTTTCCGAAGTTATTAAAAAGGGAAAGTACGATTTGTTGATATCGGGGGTTTTTTTAGCCGGAGGAGTTTCTCGAGAGCGAGGGAGTTTCTACTGAGCCTCGGGTGAGGTTTGCATCTGAGCCTGAGGGAGTTTCTACTGAGCCTCAGGTGGGGTTTGCATCTGAGCCTGAGGGCTTTTCTACTGAGCCTCAGGTGGGGTTTGCATCTGAGCCTGAGGGCTTTTCTACTGAGCCTCGGGTGGGGTTTCCGTCCCGAGCCTCGGTGGTGTTTAAAAGGAATTGAAGGGGCCAACAAATGTGCCAGAAATAATTTCATTTAATCATTTAATTTTTTCAAGATATCTTTATTTCCCTAAAATTGTGATAAGCCCCTTTGGTCCCCACTCTTTGATTTAAGGGACGGTTTGTTGCAGAATTTGGTTATGCAGAAAAATATTCTAACTTCTCAACTGTTTTCTCTCTCTTCTCTCATCTTCTCCTCATCTTTCTCTCATCATCATTCTTATCTTATTCATATTGTCCTTGTTCTTCGTACGTTTACCCAGAAAATCATACAAAAAATTACAATTTACATTCCATATATATCGGTATATTACATATTGATATAATTTTATATTTCTGAACTCACATTCATCTCGCTAGAAAAGCTTCACTTATGGCATAGAACTCAGAAGAGCTACGTCATGTGTACGCAAAGGGGGTATTGGGTACTTTGGTAGGATATAAAATTCCTACGATCCTAATGCTTTGTAAGAGTTATTGGAAATCTTAATACTGCCTATTCTGTGGGATATGGGGATAATCTAAGCATTGTGTTGTGGTGGTGAACAATCTGGACACGAAATAGAAGTTTCAATCTCTCAAACATATGTCTTGTTCTTTTCATGGCCTTTTGTCACTCATTATCTGACTGTTTGTTGATTGAACATGGACTTTTTCATTCCTTCAAAATTAATGTCATAATAGAATCAAACACAGTTTACAGTGTCATCTTAAACATTTCAGGTATCAGGCCGTCCTTCAGAAGAACTTAATGTACTTGGCTGCAATTGCTGATGCCCAGCCTCCTCCGGATTCCTCAAAACTGTCACAGGTATGCTAAAAACATGCAATACATAAACATGACGATTGACAAATACTTCTATGCACAAGTTGCACGTGCAACTCAAGTGCATTTTTAAAAATGATATTAATTGTTTTAATAATGGTATTAGTTGGGTTCACTGAAAAACAGTATCAGTTATTTTCATCGAAGTGTTTCTCCTAAACATTAATCTCCCATCTTGCTAACAATCAAAAGTAACTGCAGCCTCCCACCAATTCCGTTCCTCCACAAGGAGATACACGTAGTATCCCTCAAGCTCATGCTTCACCAGTGCAGCAGCAGCAGCAGCAGCAACAACCGCAGCCCGGTGGGCTCGTCCCCAAGATGCCATTCCAGCTGAATGCTCTCCGCCCTGATCAGCAGAATCAACTACTCCATTATCAACAGCAGCAGCAGCAGCAACAGCAACAAATGCAAGGCCACTTTGCTCTTGGAGGAGGGGGTCCAAATAACGGGTTGCATTTTATGCACCCTCACCAGGGAGTTGGGAATCCAGGCGGCGGTTTGATGATGGACTTGAGAGGAAGCCAATCACAACAATCAGGCGTGTTGGACGCTAGTTCTGGTGATGGGCAAGGAAGCTCGGGCTTGAGACGTGTTGAAGGCAGAGAGTAATGTTCAGATTTCGTATTTTGTGTAAACTGAAGCAGTACAATGAAGATAAGTTGTTCTCTTGTTTTGGATTCGTCGAGGCTTGTGTGTTTTTGATATAGAAACTATGATATGCACTTTGAACCAGCTAAAATGCATGCCTTACAAGCTCTTATTATCTTGAGATTTTGCCTTTCCCAAGACCTTGCTCTTTTTTTTATTATTAGAGCGTGTTGCTCATATTCATTCACTGCCTGCCACTATGTGTCTTTTATTATACACACCTCTTTGACCAACAACTTAATGCAATGAATAACTACAAAAAACATAGTTTATAATTTTTTTGAGCTTTCTATAGAACAATAAATCCTGTTTAAATTATTCAAATAAACTACTACTTTGATATTTAATTACTTGGTCCAAGAAAATCTAGGGGAGTTAAATAATATCATCGCAGAAATCTCGCTGCACATTCTTTTTTTATTCTGAACAAAAATAATATTTAGTTAATTCCAGTGTTTTTCATAACTAAATCGGCGACCAAACCGGTTTAGGCATCGATTGCCGGTCCAATCGTTTGGACTGGTTGAAACGGTGGCTCAACCGCTAAATTAATTTATATATATATTTTTTAATATTTTTTTATGTTACATTAAAAAATAAATATTTATTCATAAAAAATTAAAATTATATTAATTTATAACTTATAAGTCTTATATTAAAATAAATACAATAGAGTTTGAAGACCAGAGATGATGGCGTTATTACGTTGTAGATTAATTTCACACAATATGTGACGACGGTAACGAGATTAAATGAAATTGATGACTTGTGAATGAATTTATGATAGAGAAAATGATATTGAGATAAAAACAATAACATTATACAGAGAGATTTATAAAAAAATAATGAAAAAATTAAGAAAAGTGATTTAATAAATAATAAAAATAATAAAATCGGATTAACCGTTTTTAAGGAGTAATTGGACCGGTGAAATGAACGGTTCACGATTCGACCGGTTCAACCGGTTTTTGAAAACACTGGTTAATTCTCTAAATTGCCCATTTTTATAAATTAAAGAAAAAAAATTACTTTGAAGTTTGAAGTAGAACTCATTTTTTTAGTATCATTGTTACGTATTAAAACCATCTCTGTTATGTATAAAAATTATCACTATT
This sequence comes from Stenogyne calaminthoides, assembly GCA_037126765.1. Taxonomy (NCBI): domain Eukaryota; kingdom Viridiplantae; phylum Streptophyta; class Magnoliopsida; order Lamiales; family Lamiaceae; genus Stenogyne; species Stenogyne calaminthoides. The sequence goes on along the minus strand of JBBCBC010000016.1, from coordinate 6,700,905 downwards.
ATACATAAAAACTATCACACTTTATATAATAATTTATATTTTTAAACAGTAAATTTTTGTGCATAACAATATTAATATATAATTTCCTTTTTTCAACAAGAAAATATAATATAAATTGATTAAAGAGGTGATAGGGGATCAGGTTTTATAGTATTTTTATCTCTTCATTTGTGACTTTGCAATCCACATCATATTCTGTTTTGGATTTTCAAATTTTAAAATCCATCTGTAATCCATATTTTAGAAAATCTTTCCTTTTCAATATACACTCTAATCTACACAAATATTGATTTAATGTAAATTAAAATCACTCCTTATAACTAAATATGTTTCCAACTTAAAATCAACTCGACCAACCACAGTTGAAACAGTATTTCCTCATATAATTTGACTGGAAAATTCTTGATGAAAGCAATGTAATTAGAGATGACCTAATATTCATCATCATTTTATGCAGCAGCAAGCAACCAGGGTTTTAAAGAATACAATGCAACCTACGCTTTCTCAAGTCAACTCAACGACTAGAAACCTCTTTTCTTCATCTCATGTATATTCAAGCACCAAATCTGGAAGCATCAGTCAGCAATTGCATTACTACTTTCTCAATACTGTTAGTCAAAAATATCAAGACAAAACTGAAGTAGGTCTGGATAGGCACGACGCAAGTTTTACAAGAGATAGCACCATCAGACACGTCCAGAAGAAACAGGCACTGATTGATGAAATATTGAAATTCAAGGGCTAGCCGGTTTAGCCTTTGTTCACTTAAGCAAGATGGCAGAAATACTTAAAAGGATGAACCAAATTAAATCAACTTCTTCGAATTAAAGAGTATGACATTGTAAATCTATCAGCATCGCAAATCAATTTGCACAGGTAAATACAGCTGGAAAAAAATAATTAGAGATTTTACAGCCTTCTTCCAGTCACCATCTCCAATCTTGATGCCAATAGTTTAGTATGGCCTTGCCAACAAAAATGATCCAATTTATCCAAATCATTTCCTGCATATCAAAAGAAACGATTCAATATGGCAATATTGAAGAGAGTCCAAAAGTCTGAATATAGCTAATTTGGGGTGGATGTTTTTAGCATTTGACGGATTGTGATACAGAGATGGAAAGAGAAGCATCAAACTAAAATTTGTTTAATTCACACAGTGGCAACATTGGGCATAGAGCAAGAGGAGGGAAAGTTCCATCAAAGGAGAAAGATTAAGAGACTTGGTGCAAGAAAGTAAATTTCTGATTTCTCACTAGCATTGGAGCAGATATAGTTTGAATTAAGTTGTTAGTACTATCAGTAACAGAATGGTATGGATGCTGGCATTTTCAGTGAACAGAACATAACGGAGAAAGCAGAAACCATTTCAAGTTCAGAGAGGCATTTCATTTTGACTTCTATTACTAAGCACCCATCAAATGTTCCTAGTACAACACATCATGAGAAATAAACACAAAATTGACCCAAGCTCTCCACCAATATCGCGCACAAACTCAAGACAGAAATTTTATGCCGTGAACTGAGCCATGTCAAAATTCCAAGTTAACAATTTGAGAGAAAAAAGAATAAAAGGTGATGCAATGACAAAAGAAAAGAGGTATGAATTACTAGAACAGGTAGCCAAACATCAAAGACTCTTTCCACAAAGAGAAAACAAGCAAGGCAACACACAGTTAGTGCCAGTAACATTTCTAAGATCCACCAAACATCTAACACTTTTTTATTAACGTATTCTGAAGTGAAATAAAACTTACTATCTCCTCAGACTTGAAGCAGCCCCAACAGCCCTGAAAAAGATTCCAAAATATCATAATTAGCGCCAGGAAAAGTTTGCAGAAAAGCGTGCAAAATTTAAATGCATACCTGCTATGTTGTTTCCCAACCGGGCTCATGCTGGGCCTCCCATGAGATGCACTCTTACTTTGAGAAAAATCAGTTTTGTCTCCATTTCCAACTGCCGCCAAAGCAGAACGACCAAGTCTGGCCTCATTCCCGTTCAGTTCGAAGTGATCTTTACCTTTGCTCAATATTTTAACATTCGAGTTTCCTCCAGCAACACGAATGGAACCACCATTTGTGCTCTGGCTCTGATACTGAGGACGGTCTGCAAACTCATTAAAGGTCGAATTATCAGCATTAACGTGCGCCTTCTTTAGCCTATGTGATTGAGCCATGGGAGTGAGTGCTACAGAAGGCGTTAATGACGAGTATGAAGATGGAGCGGCGGCAGCAGCAGCAACTTTAGCAACAGTTGCAGAGGCTGCTATAATCCCTTGTGCCCCTTCCCGAAGCTGAATGTAGTCTCCTTCGATAAAAAATAACTAAACAGAAGAATTTGATCAAACTCGATAAGAACAAAAAAGAGACAAATACTAGAAAACAGCAGGAAGAAAGGCACTTACTTCAGGATGACTGGCAACGAAATCATCAAGCTTCCCGTATTTCTTTTTATAATCATGCCAATGAAGAGGGGCAAGCATTTTTCCAAGTCTATTAGGCAGCTGATCCATAGATTGGAAAAACAATCAGGTATCATTAGAGGTTTTAAATAATCTGTTATATTGATTAATGTCAAAGAGGGGAAAAAAAAAAGAATTCCATATAAGGACCCAATTTTAGGTTGAGTCTCAATATAAGTAATCATTTAAATTTTATAAATGTCTCGACTGAGGGTTCATTTTGTATTTTTTTTTTCAAAATTAAAGTCATGATTTAATATTTTTTTGTCTCAATTCAAGACCTGGAGATTATTTTTTCATTTCAAGTCATGTCATGACAATAAAAGTGTCGCACATCTCTAATTCTTATTCCTATCATATTGTAAAATTTTAATTTGGAAAATAAAATTCAGGCATTGAATTGGGATGAGACCAAAATTATTAAATCAAGCCTCGAATTGAGGAAAAAAAAAAGAATCCTGAATTGAAACACATGTAAAATGGAGACTTATATTGAGACTCAACTTAAAAATTGGGAAGTGGGTCTTGATATGCAATTCTTCCAAAAAAAAAAAATAACTAACTCACCGTTGAACTAATCCTAATTCTGCCACTTGATCCTATTGTACGAGCTATAGAAGCCAGTAATGCTCTTTCATCAAGTAGATAAATTTCCTCAGGTTTTCCCACATTCACAGTTTTCTGCCCAGCAGCATTAGCCATTTCAGCCTTCATGACATCATCCATCACTTTCTCACTTATATTTTGAGCATTAGTAGGTACTTCAAATGAGGAAGCATTGCCAGCATTTTTGGAATGTTCCATTGTTGTGCTCTTGCTCTCCATTCCATGGTCACTGAGAGGGTTAACTTCCTTCTCCTGCGGAGTATTAAATAAAAATAACTCTCGACATATAAATAAATAGTGCCAAGTTAATGTGTTCAACAAGCAATTAACAAACCTTAGCGCCATTGCCATGTTCTAGATGATCAAGGCCAAGCACATCATGAAAGTGTGAAGAAATTTGCCGCAAGCCCTGTGGAGATTGGGTATTTTCATATGTCTTACCAACAGAGTCAAGAACCTGCAAAATATTTACATGATAAAAGGAAGCTAGGGATATGAAAACTAGTAAAAGCGATCAATATAGAAGTTATCTATAAACCTGGCTGTCTCCATTTGCAGATGGGACCACAGAATCAACATCTAATTCTCCAGTGGTTGCATGATGAATTTGCCCATTTCCTGAAGCTTCATACTCATGTTGGGAATCAGTATTCAACAATTTCTGTTCAGTTTCCTGAGCATATTGACTGTGGGCAGGAACATGTTGGCCATCTGGCTGAGCCTTGAACATTATAAAACAAAGAAAAAGCACAATTAACAAATTGTAGCAGCTTCAGAAAACAGAGGAGCTGCAACATATATATAATCACTAACCTGCTGCCAGTTTTGAATGGAGGGCATTGCAGATACCGAGTGAAAGTGAGATTGCATCACATGTGATGGATGTGGCACACCATGTTGATGCATTACAAATGGATGCAACGCAGTCACCTGTCCAGGTGGCACATAGGTTGGCATGCCAAGTAGGGATGAAGGAGCAAATGCAACAACAGGAACATTGTCGTCCTGATAAAACAAAAGATAAATTTCAGGACCAAAATAAACAGAAGACTCATAAGAGTTCATGGGAAAGGATTTTCTGCTTGCTAGAATTGTATTTTGAATAGTAACCAACTAAAGTTCACATTCCAGATTAGGTATGAAGTAAAAATAGGCATATTATACCTGGGTTGATAAATTCACTCCAGAAGCATTTTCAGAATTTCCATGTACACCACCAGGATATGCACTGGGCTGAATGCTACCATTCGCATCCATATCGCTGCCATTGTTGTGTCCAAGTTCGGATGCATCTTTCAGATTTATCTGGGAGAGATGTGAGCCATCCAAGTTACTTCCACTCTTCTCTCTTACATCAGCCAATTCAAGTTGAAGCTGTTGTATATGCAAATGAAGCCTTTCCATGTCACCAAGCTGATAGAAAAAAAGAAATATGAAGTTAGTCGATAGAGAAACAAAATATCAGACCAGCAAATGGATCACACATTGATGACTATAACTCAATCACCTGCCGTTGATAACCAAGCCAAAGCTGATTATAATGTTCAGTGCGCTCTCGCAGTTCTGCTTGTAAAGAGTGGTTGGTGGTTGATAGCAAAGCATCCATTTCCTGGGAACGAGTCAACCAGGTTTGTGCCTCTCGTAGTTGCTCCTCTTTAAATAGAATGGTTTCTTGAGCTATCCTATGCTGAATGATGGCAGCAACCATCAGTGGAGAGTTAATCAATTTATAGAATGTAATTGTTCACTATGTCTTATACATTTATATAATGAAGAGCTCGGTGATCCACTTTGATCCAAGAAAACACAATTCAAGGAAGAAATTTCATACAAAGCGTTAACATATATAAGCAGTAAAATCTAGTGAATGCATTTAATCGATGTTTCAGAAGATGATGAATCAAGGTTTCTTGCATAAATACAAGCACATGATCAAAACATGATGACAAACCTGTTCTTGCAACTCCATGAGAAGGCGATCTTTTTCTTGAATATGGTCCTGAAGTTCACGGATTTGTGTAATATGTTGCACTCTTTCAGCTTCGGAGTTATCCCTTTCCCTCCTACAAATGAAGCAGGGATATCACACAATAAAACCTCAGACAATAAAAAGGTCATCTTTAACCCAGGAAGCAACAAACAAGTAGCAGGAAACACAAAAAAAAAAAATCAAATTTCATCCATAATTTTTATATCAATTGATAGAAATGTAAGAAGAACTAGAAAAATATTTGTTTAATTCAATTACAACTAACAGAGATTAATAGCCAAGTAAAAGAAAGGTTGTAAAGCAAAGAGTACCTGTAACTCTGGAGCTCTTTGCTTTGTTCCCTCAAAAGATCCTCTTTGGCCCAAGCCTGCTAAACAGATGAGATGGTTTAATTCAACAAAATAGACATTAGGATTGGAGTGGAGAAAACATAATAGAATCTGAAGCTAACCGCTTCATTGTCCAATCTAATAGCATGCAACTCTCTTTCCTTTTCTTCCATCTTTCTCTCCAGCTCGTGCATCTTCTGTTCCTTTTCATGCAATTGCTCCTAAAAAGTATATCACAATCCCAAATGATTAGCATATCACGACAGGTACATGTCCATGTTGCATACACCCAAAGAAAGGGTAAAACCTGAAGTTTGCAATTAGCATTTCCATGCTCTTTTAACTGAGCATCAAAGGAATTCTGAATTCTTATAATCTCGGATCTAGCAATATTTTGGGCACGGAGCTCAATTTCCATCTGCTGCAAATCCTCCCTTTGTTTCACCAGTGCATGAAGTCTCTGCTGCAAAATATCATTGTCCAGACCTCCATCAATTGTTATCGAGCAAAAATCCACATCAACTGGTTCCCTCCCATGCTGTACCTTAATATAACACACCAAGTCACCCTATTTCAATCCGAAACAACTCCTAAAGCATTACAATAAACCAATGCCTGGAACACTGATATTACCTCATATATCAATCTCTCATCAGATTGAACTAGCTTTGAACGCTCCAACTCCTGCATATTAAAAATAATTAAAGGAACTACAAAAACCCTAGCCTTTATATGAAATATTATTTCCAATAAACACCATCTCTCAACAAATGGATCGGGAAATTTCAAATCGACTTAAAGCCAATGTAACTAAGCATTTATGAAGGAAACCTCGCTAAAAATTACAGTTATCTAAATATTAAAGCAAAAGCATTTAATCAAAGAATAAATAACAATGGGAGTAAATATATCCACCTCGTTACCGGAGTTTCGAACCGATTGCTCAGGGACAGCGCGCCACTCCTTGCGAGAAGGCTGCGACGTAGAAGATGGCATCGGCGGCATCGTAAATCCGCCATTCCGCGCGACGTTAGGGGCAGAAGGGGGGACCTCCATTGCCGCAAAAGTATATTCGCTTTTCCAAAACAAAAAAAAAACCTAATTCCTCATTAAAACCCTAAAATTGAAAAGCAAACGAAACGGACGCCAGCAAAAAATGGAGAAATGAAAAAATCTAGAGAGAAATAGAGGTCAAACGAAGTTGAAATCGAGTGACGAAAACTTTTGTGCTTTTTGACAGTGAAGTATCGGCTATTGGTTTTTTTTTTTTTGGGGTGGTTTTGTGAATTAAGGGTTTTAAGAGGGACTCGAAGTGAAAATAGTAGAACTCGTCGATGACCAGAGAGAGGAAAATGATTGGGCTTGGTGAGTAAAGTTTTGGACTTAACTATGCTCCCGCCATTTATAGTGGAAACAAGCGGGGATATTATTCCCTACATACGCATGCGAAACTATACCGTGGACAAACAATCACAACCGTTGAATAGCGGTGATTAGAATGCAACTATCATCGACGCTTTTGAAGTTATGGCGCAATGGAGGGTGCCACACTGTAATAAGTTCAGGTTGAATTATTAAGGAAGATATTTTCCACGCGCTGAATAGTGATGGGCCATTTGTAATGGGCTTGACGTTCGGTTGAATTTTGGATTTGAAAGGTTGTTGGCCTAGCCCAATAACTTAGAAGGCCTAGGTCGGCTCCTCATTGAAAAGAATATGAAAAGGGGTCCGGTTATTAACACCCCCTTAATTAGGAGATACACCCTCATCAATTTTTTATTATTTTATTGTAATTAAAAAATGACTCCTCTACCCTTGAATAGTTAAAACAACTTAAACAATTAATACTATACCACTTTTCACTTTATTCAAAATTTAAAAAGTTACAATCCATTTCTCCATTCCACACGACGAGTTCATTATTTTTATCTTCCAACATCGTCTACCATCATAGCTTAGTTCATTTTTTGTGTAGCAATTATGGTGGGTGGGAAACCTATCAAGTTTGAAATGTTGAATGTTTTATGTTATTGTTTGTTTAATGTTTAGGGTATTGATTATGACATATTGAATTTTAGACCTAGATGTACGATGAAAATAGTATAATTATCATTCACGAACTTAATTTTCAAATTTTCTCGTCATGCATATTTCGAACCTGGTTTATTGAAATATATCATCATTTTTGGAAATAACATGTTGAAATACATCACTATTTTCAAAAAATATATACCGAAATATACAGAATATGTGAAAAATCACAAATTTCGGAAAATTTCTTTTGAAAATCTCTAATAATTTCAACAAAATTTTGTCGAAAATTTGGTGGAATTTCAAAACACCAGGTTCGAAAATCACTCTACCCAGTTTTTTTTTCTTTTTCAAACACACTTTTTTTTTGTCAAAAAACTTAACACAAGGTGACTTTATAGCCATCGGTCACCACCGTAAAATGAAATGTCTAGTCGTTGTCAACTGGAGAGAAGAAATATATAATATATTTTTTGTGTAGATTTGAAATAAAACAATAAAAGAATAATTATATTGAATAAGGGTAATATTGATATTTTGCGAGTGTGTATCTACTAATGTCTAAAAAAATGGTGGGTAAATTAATCAGTGGGTGTATCACCTAATTATGGAGGTGCGAATAACCGGGCCCTATGAAAAGGTAGCCCATATGTGGTGCAGTAAGCTCCATGGATTTCCTCACACTTTGGCTAGTATAAAGAAATTTCTTTTTAAAAAAATAAATTATGGTTATGTTACCTATAATCGCCTTTTGATTGCTTCTTCTACGACACGCAATTTGAGCTCAACCTGATGGCTACCCCAATCAACCCGCAGGTAAGTATAAACTAGACTAGTTAAGTTTTTTTTTATCGGGCAAAGTTAATTGTTATTAGTTAGAACACCAAGCACCCAAATACTCAACGAAATCGTCAATCCACCTTATAACTCTCATAACTCCAATTCGTTCTCAAATGGAATCGAACATGAGTCTCCCACTCAAATGAGGAGCCCAGTAGCTAGGTGGGTTAAGCCACCTGGTTAACTAGCCTAGTTAAGTAAATACATGCCCAAAACAATCAGACCTTATTTGGCCCGACCATGTGGCATGTTGACCTAATGAACTCTGATCAATTTGGTCCGTGCACCGATGGATGGAACTGATGACCCGATATTCTAAATATTTTTATAGTATATTAATAATGTTGACATAAACCGTTGTGTGAGAAAAATGTTTATTTGCACACAATTTCTTTGATTATCCAGGGCATTGGATGTATATAATTAGTCTTTGAAATATTTAGATTTGATTGATTTAATTTTTTGTTCGAACAGCTAGTGAGTTAATGTTTTTATACTTAATTTTTTTTTATCAAAATAAAAATTAGGGTTTCGTATGGGCTGGCCTGCTAGCCCAAGCATAATTGAACTGGACTACATTTTTACGGCCTGATGGATGTCTGGGTTGACTCGACCAAATCCAAAAATATCAATTGGCCCGATGGGCAGGGCAGAGGCTGGTCGAATAGCCAAATTGTCAGCTCTAGTTTCTATTACATTTTTATACAACTTTTTTTGTCACATGCTAAATGTAATAATATTTGAATTTTCAAGTTCCTAGTTTGGTAAAAGAGTAGATCTCTTGTATGCTTCGTTCAGTTCATGTGTATTTTTTGAAATATACAATTTATTTTCACTGAAATGTGTAAGTTGTTTTCAAATTCACTAAAATCCTCTAAATTCCAAATCAAACATCACATTATCATCCTCATTAATTTTTTTAAAATGATCTGAATTAAGAATCTGCTGCTAAACCAATTTTACAGTATTATTTTAGTCATGGACAGACTCAGCTTGCCATAAATTAAAATTTCCATTTTATGGCATTCTTAAATCTCTTTGGGAGCACACTCAACTAATTTGGATACCTAGCTAAGCATAGGTAAGAGGCAAAAACTCTTGAATGTATCAATAATTACACAGCTTTTTTAGGTAGTTAAGAATTGGTTATCTTCAATGTACACAATAATTATTTTTGTACAGGTGGTAAAATAAGTAAAGTACTAAGTATGAGATATAAAAAATGATAGACCGGAATTAGTTAGTTTCTTCATTAACATTTACTGTAACACAAGATTATCACTGTCCACTGACCTTTTTAAATTTAAAATCAGGCAAAATGTTGTGGTATATTGTTAAAAGAATCCATAAAAGGGATACTGTACTGGTCATTTTTTACTCTAACGTAGTAAATTATAATCTTAAAAAAAAATACTATCATTTAAAAATTTGTAAATGAGTTGGGTACGTGGTGGGTATGTAATGAATTGTTGGGTATTTAAGTGTTTGAACAAATGTACCATTACTGGGTAGTTGAATTGGACGCGGCCTCACATCCGCCTCATTAATGTTTCTATCCTTCTTTTGCTTTACATTTTGCACTTCACACGTTATATGGTTAATGAAATAAAATAAAATTGAGCTATTACTTTCATTGTGTTTAAAAAATTAAATAAACAAATTTATTCTAAATTTCTATATAAGTTCGTACTTTAAGATGAGATATAATTATTTCATGTCTTAATAGAATTATAATTAAAATTTATAAAACCAAATCAATCAATTGACAATTGTATATGATCTTAGCAAATGACAATTTTTTTTGTGGATACGAAAGTCGAAAAAAATCGTCTCATGGCCCCCCATCTCACAAAAAGTTCATAAAAGTAGTTAGTGTATATTATTACAATGTCTAAATTAATTATAAAATTACGATTTTTTTGTCACATGCTCATATCCCTTCTAGGAATTACTTACAAGAGTTCAAATTCTTGTGTGACGATAATATAACGGGGTTTGGCTAAGATTGTCACTGAATAATTGAAACCCTGATATATTACTATTATTGCATTGAAATGAGAGGAAAAATCCCAAATTTGGAGAATGAATAATCGAAAGTGTTTTATTTTATTTTCCAAGACATGCAGCGAAGCGAACCTAATAGCAAGGATGGAAAATATCCAAAAATATCCACATATATTCATTTTCCAGGTCACCTATATCGATATTGAGAAGATCGATATTTCCACAATATTTATAAAAAAAATTAAAAATATCGATATTATTATATTTTATATATATTTATCATAAATATAAAATTCTTTCAAATTATTTTGTTACACTGTATTAAAAAAATTTATTAAATTTTTAAAAGTTTAAAAATTTACCGATATCGATATTTCCATAAATTTAAGGTCACGATATCCCTACCAATACCGATGTTTTAAACCTTGCCTAATATAGCCTCGTTTTTTAATTACATATGAACATTGACAAAAGTTTTGTGTGGACAATGTGCACCGTGCAATCCAAATGTTTTTTTTTTCTATGTTTAACTTGTTTATATTGAAATATTCAATTTATTTTGCAATAAATAACTTAAAAAATTAGAAAAATAAGTTGCAAGTTTACAAAATGCACTTAAGTTGCACGGTGCATGACACACATGAGACATACCCTTGAACATTAAGGCTATATTCGGATGAGATGTATTTAAATGTAATTATTTAAAATAAAATGATTAAAAAAAATCTTCAAAATGAGTGTGATTGTTCAATTACAATAGTTTCTTCTATCACCGAACATAGTTACATATTTTCGTCTCGCTATAGACTGAAATCATAATCATCACAAGAGGGGGACCACCAAAAACCACGACTAGGAACCACAATCGCACCACATCTGAAACCGCCAACCACCATAAGGGGGGTGGGACCATCACCTCACTACAAGGGGGTCCACGGTCCACCATAATAAGGAATAAATTCTTCCTTTTGTGTCTCGAACCAAAAAATTCGGGGTATTAGGTATTGAAGCTCTAACCATTTGAGTTATTCATACTTGACTAAATTCCTATCAATTTAAACAGTCCCCAATTAAATGTTTTCATGGAAATAAATTTAATTCTCAAATTTCCAAATTCAAATGCAATCTAGTGATATTTTTTTCCCAATTTTAGCAAGAAATTAAGTCGATGTCTGAAGAGGAAAAAATAAAATAAAGACATGATTAATGCACCCACAAATGAATATAAAAAAAAATAGGCACATTATGAGAATGACAAAGTATAGTGTGAACAAATTTTACGGTGAAATTGGTTAAGGGGTGTGACTTATATTACTAAAGTGTGTGACTTTTTATTGTAAAGTGTGTGACTTTTTACTGTAAAGTGTATTACTTATAAAAGTGAAGGGTGTGACTTATATTATAGTAAAGAGTGTCATAGTGATAACTGAAGTGTGTGACTTATATTACTAAAGTGTGTGACTTATATTACTAAAGTGTATGTCTGTAAAAAAAAAATCAATTTTACGGTGAATAAGTTTCACAGCATACCAACTCTAGGAGATTTGGTCTGCAATTACTACGTAGACAAAACTAGTAATTGGCTCCACAAGTTGGAAAATTCTCAAAATACAGATTATGGACAATTCAAATCCTCCAAGTAATAAAGTATAGACCAAACGAAGCTTTCAAACAACAATGTAACCTAAGAAAATTCTTAACTCATGACGAATAATAATTTAGGTTCGACTCATTCAATGATTATTTTTTTTAATTAAGTCCTATATGGGAGACTAGGATTGCGAATTTAAAATAATATTTAATTTTATTCGGTTTGAAATTGTGGTAATACTTGGCATTCTTTTCCATATATACTATATATATTTGAGAAAAAAATTATTTGGTGAAGTACCTGATCATGAATATAAAAAGTTAAAATGAGTCTCGAGTGCATTCATGTGCACCGTATATTCACAAAATCACAGTATATTTTAGAACCATGCAACTAGTTATACTGCTGGAAGATGCAACTTGTTTAAAATTAACAGTTCAAGTATTCAATGTGAACAAATTACATATTTTAATCTAACTAGTTACATAGTTCTTAAATGTACTATAAATGTACGGTACACCTAAATGCATATAAGACTCCTACTAAAAGTTATATTTAATTGTTATAAAAACATTTTTAGACTATATATTAAATATGTATTCAACTTTCATCGACCAAATAACTAGTCTACACTGTTGACCACAATAAATCACTAAAAACACAATTATGCAAAAGTATTGAAAAAAAAATCATTTATCATAACTAGACTAAATACATTTTTATTTTTCCCTATTCCAAAATAGAGAAAAAATCACAAATGGTCATGTAACTTTGCCCGATTCCAAAAATAGTCATGTAAGTTTTTATTTTATCAATTGTGGTCTTTTTGGTTTCAATTGTAGTCATTTTCGCCGAAAAATTAAAAAATTTAGCCGGAAAATGACCGAAAATATGATGTAGCACACAAAATAATGCGAAAAAAACATTGAAATGACGGGTTCAATGAAAGGAAGAGAATAGTATAAGTTTCGACCCTCGCCTCAACATAAATCACTCGAAATTAGCCACGATAATGAATGTAATTCGTGATTTTGAAGTTGCGATTCACGGGGGAGGTGTAATCAAAACATGAAATTGATTGAAGATTTTTCTTCCTTGATGAAAGACAGTTCAAATGAGAGTGGTGACGACCGTCAATGTGACAAGAATAAAAAGTTAGGTCAAATTTCCGATCAAATTTTAAATTATCCGGCGAAAAGGACTATAATTGAAATCAAAATGACCACAATTGATAAAATAAAAACTTACAGGACTATTTTTGGAATCGAATAAAATTACATGACCATTTGTCATATTTTCTCTCCAAAATATTGCAGTCCGAAATAAATGAAGATGTCTTATGTCGCAAATTTAATAACGCAAATAAGATGCAGCATGAATAATGGGGAGGGGATTCTGTGCTGAACAGCACCAGATCTGAATCCTGAATATTGTTATATTATATGTCTCCTGTTCTCCATTTTCACTACTTCAAATTTAAACTCTATACTAAATACTTGTAATTTTATGCTAATAATAATCAACAATCAGATAAACGAGACATAATTAGTTGGAAAGTGTATAAAGTCATGTATTCGTCCACGGTTTTTGGGTTAGTGCAATCAATATATAGGCAATGTCGTGACTATGAATATTTAATAATTTTTGGATTAACAGTAATTTATATACACATATAGGAAATGATCAGGGACGGATCCATTTTTTTTTATAATAAGGACAAAAAAAAAATACAAATATATAAAATACATTAAAGACTAAAGAGTAGGTCTCCCGTGAACAAATTTCATAGTAAAATTCATATCATTACACTTATAAACTAATAACATAACACTTATACACTGATATCATTATATTTATAAATTAATGTTAATAACATTTAATGATATTAATATTAATTTATATGAGTTATGATCTTAATTTATAAGTGTAATGATATTTATTTCATAAAATGAACAATTTTCACATGAAAATTTATGTACATGACTAAAAAGTTACTCCTACACAATAAATAATCCAAATCAAGTTGCATAATTTATATAATATAACTAATTTTTCCTCCGTCCAATTTTATTATTCTCATTTGTCTGGACATGAATTTTAAGAAATGTTTATAGTTTATGTATAAATTAAACAAAATGGATCATAAAGTAGAGTGAATGACTCAAGATAAACGGTAGGAATCATAATTATTTCATAGAAAAAATGGGAGTAATAAAATTGGACAAACTATAAAATGAAAAGTGAGAATAATAATTTTTTTTTAACAGGAAAGTGAGAATAATAAAATTGGACATAAGAAGTACTCCTATTATTTATAATTTATTATACTATAAAAGTAGGTATTGAGTGGGGTTGTCACTTCTCTTAGGAATCGTTTGTCTTGACCTAACAGATTTCATTCTCTTGTGTTATTTTTTCATGTTTTAAATATATCTTACTTTCTGGATTTTTAACATATGAATCCAGGATTATGGTGTGCTATTAGATAATATTTTAATTTCCAATTGTCATACATCTACAATATAAAATATGAAGTGAAACACTGAAAATGGAACAAATGATATCATTCACTTACATAGTCATCCATGAACTGTTGAAAAGTAAATATGAATGTTTTTTTTTCCACAAGCCCATGGAAACAAAGGGTGTGTTTTGAAACACTTAAAACAGCTTCCAAAATCACTTATTTTTAAAAGTTGTGAAAAAAAGCTTTGAAAATAAATGCTTCTAGAAGTTGTTTTAAGTTGAAAACACTTCCAAAATATTGAAATGGTTCTTTGCGATGAAGCTGACATCTTGGTCGTATGCAGATCTCTAATCATTCTTGGTTGCATAAGAATTTATAAGTGTGAGACCCTAGGTTTTCATGAAATCCTATCATGGATCAAGCAGCTCCTATTGGATCTAGTGATAGTAGAATGAGATGCTACTATGGTCGTAGATGTCATTAATTCTTCTAGCACTTGTGATTAGTTATGTGGTAATTAAACGAGTTCTATAAAAAATTTCAATGTCTTAATTTTTTACTGTATGTCTTTTATATTATCGGGATACCAATTTAAAATTACCCATTTTTTAACTAGGGATACTATCATTTGAAAACTCTCATTATTGGGACGAGCTTTCTCGATTTTTTTTTACGACAATTGTTAATAAATGAAGTTGTGCATTGCACTCAAAAGAGAAAAAAAGTTTAATATGTATATTGAATACATTTTCATTTTGGTAGCAATGGTCAGATTCAGATGTTTTGTATGTTCAATTTTCATAATTAATTTGGATCTCTGAATTCTGGGTATTATGCTATTTCTTTTTCTACATAATAACATAAGAAATCTTAACTACTCAACCAAAACAAAATTATGTGAAATAAAACATAATAGTGTTGAAATAATATAATATATATTAATTTTATATAATATACTTAAAAATATTAATTTCCAAAGCATCACCATCGCCATATGTGAGACCCTCACAATCCTGTAGGAAAAAAGGAAAAAAATTGACATTTTGCAAAAACATTGACCACTCACAAACTAACTCCATTAGTCCCAAAAAAATTAGCATTAAAGTTTACGAAATGCTGACGTTACTTACATTTTCGGGAAACAACAATTTAATTCGGAACTTTAAAATATTTCTCCCTCAACCAAGATTTATGAATTATTGTTATATACTCCTTTTTTTTTAATTACTGCGTATATACATACACGCATATATATGTCTCTGCGCATCTATTTTCCCATCACTTTAATATTCCTGAGAATTTTCTCAAGTTTTTTGATTTCGTCCAGCAAAATTTGCTCACTGTAACGTAATCTAGCCGGACTTTCGGTTTTCTCCGTTGACCGTCGTGTGAGCGGCGTCTTGACTTTTTGGTTAGCAGATTTTGGAAACGAAAATGGTGGACTCTGCTGCGGCGTAAAAGGTTGATTGAGGTCTCCGTCAACACGACGCCGTTTCGCGTGCGTTCAGCGGCGAATCTGGATTTTCAGTTGACCGTTCGATGAGCGGACTTGTTTGATCGGAAACCTGATTTTGAAATTCCGGTCGTTGAGAAATGGGGCTTTGTTGCACCAAGAGCGTCGCCGTTTCCGTTGACAAGGAGGACTTCAATTCCTCCGCTACTCCCGCCGCGGCGGCGGCCAACAACCAACGTCAAACCCCCGCATCGGGATCGAACAGGCCGTCCGGTTCCACGAATGGAGCGGCGCGTACGCCGCCTCAGTCGTTCACGGCAAGCCCATGGCAGAGCCCGTACCCTGCCGGAATTGCGCCTTCTCCGTCTCCGGCGAGGACTCCTGGGAGGAAATTCCGGTGGCCGCTGCCTCCGCCGTCGCCGGCGAAGCCAATTATGTCGGCGTTCATGAAGCGGCAGCCGGCTGCGCCGGCTACGAAGCCTATACCGGAGGAAACGGCCGGCGGCGGCGGGCGAGGGGAGGGAAGCGAGCGGCAACTGGATAAGAGCTTTGGGTATTCAAAAAATTTTGCGGCGAAGTATGAATTGGGGAAAGAGGTTGGGCGAGGGCATTTTGGGCATACTTGTTGGGCCAAGGGTAAAAAGGGGGAGCTGAAAAATCAGCAGGTGGCTGTGAAGATCATTTCCAAAGCTAAGGTGCGCGTTATACCATTATAGATCACAATTTTGATTTTGATGTTTAGTTTTATTTCGTTTTATAAATGTTCACATTTCCTTATGTTTTATTTAGCTGCTCTGTTGGCTGATCTATAATAATCGAGTGTTATCAGTTTATATTCCAGAGCATTTGTGCTATTGATCTATGATAATTAGTTTTCCGGCAGCGGAATAGCTATGCATGCCGGAGGGCAACTCCATTGGCTGCCGAATGTGATTGATTCTTGAAATTGAACTCAATTGTCGCGTTAAATATATTAGTGATAAAATTTGCAAGAAAACATCTTGAACGTTTTTCATATATGAATGGGAGGTGCCCCATCTTAAAATCTGAAGCTTACATTAGAATGCAGTATGTTTGTAAAGGCCAGGATTACATCTTAAACCTGAGATATAGGATTTCTTATATCCAGAATATTCAGGAGAAAGATAGCATATATACTTGGTGTAATAGGGGATTCGAGGTGCAATTAGATGTCACGCGGAGAGGTTAATCTATTTTTCCACATTTGCATGATTGAAAATTCAATATTACGGCGTCTACCTTCCACGTGTTCTTTACCGCATGTGAACATATATATATATATGCAAACTGCGACTGTATTGTTTTAGAAAATTCAGTTGTATATTGAATGAAAGCTATTTGGCAGATGACGACAGCAATATCAATCGAAGATGTTCGTAGGGAGGTGAAGATATTGAAAGATTTGTCTGGACATCAAAACCTGATCAAGTTTTATGATGCATGTGAAGATATACACAATGTCTATGTAGTAATGGAGTACGTGTCACTTTCCTAAACTTTTATTTGTGCAATGATCTTATATCAGTTCTTTGAGGAGGCACATATCAAATTCTTTTAGGTTGTTTTTGGATTAAAGGTTTTGGAATTCACGGAGACTAATCCGTTGTTTGTTTGGATTGCTATGGATTTTAAATCCATCACTAATATTTTGAATTAGTGTTTTAAAAGGATTCGGATCCACCCAAATTTGGATTCCCCTCGATCCAAATGCGAATCATTAACAAAATATTGTTTCAACAGATTATGTGAAGGAGGTGAGCTGCTGGATAGGATTTTAGCACGGTAATTTTTTATGCATACTCATCTCATATTATACATTGAGAGTTGATAAATCGTCGTACCTATCTTTATGCTTTGGTGTTCAGAGGTGGAAGATATACCGAAGAGGATGCTAAGAAAATAGTTGTTCAGATGCTGAGTGTTGTTGCCTTTTGTCATCTTCAAGGTGTTGTACACCGTGATCTAAAGCCAGAGGTATTGCAAGCTTCTATATAGTGAATTCTGTCTAATACCTAAAAAACTACCTAGAATAATATACGACAATGATCAATTTATTTGGAGGTTTATATCGATCTGAAAATGAACAAACACTGTATTATTTTCCATGCAGAATTTTCTATTTGCCACAAAAGATGAAGATTCTCCAATGAAGGTCATAGATTTTGGTCTATCTGATTTTATTAGGCCAGGTAAATGTCCCAGTTTTCATTGTACATTGATCTCCTACTTTTTGGAATATGCACTAGATATTAACATGTTCGAAAAGTATTTCTATGTCTTGCGGTTCAGTATGTCGTACGAAATGTTTGATATTTGGTTAACCTTTGTACTTATTAATAGTTAAGTTTAAATGCCATGGCTGTGCACTTTTGTCTTTTAAATTCCAGATCTGAAATGTTTTTTTTTAATATTTCAGATCAACGTCTGAATGACATTGTTGGGAGTGCATACTATGTTGCACCAGAAGTACTTCACCGATCATACAGTGGTGAAGCTGATATTTGGAGTATTGGTGTAATAACATACATCTTATTATGTGGAAGCAGACCCTTCTGGGCCCGCACAGAATCAGGCATTTTTCGTTCTGTGCTACGAGCTGATCCCAACTTCTTTGATGCACCTTGGCCTTCAGTAACTGCAGAAGCTAAAGATTTTGTGAAAAGACTTCTAAATAGAGACCACAGAAAAAGAATGTCTGCTGCTCAAGCACTGAGTAAGTTACTCATTATTACTCTTTATTTAATCAACAATTTTTTTTGTTATTTCTAACATTCTTTAAATTGATAAACTTCTCGTTACTGCAGCTCATCCATGGTTAAGGGACCTAAACATCTTTGTACCTTTAGATACAACGATTTACAGACAAGTCAAGTCATATCTTCGAGCAACTCCTTTGAAACGTGCTGCCCTAAAAGTATGTCCTCCTCGTTTAATTCATATTTCTATTTATGCATTATAAGGCTACATGATGTACTCATAAATTTCATTTGGAAATTCTTCATTACATCTTTCGTGAAAATGTGGTTGTTTTTTAAAATGCAAATGTACCTAGAGTTTGTCTTATGTAAAACAGTTTTCCCTTGCAATTGGTTCGCAACTATCACTTTACAATAGTTAAACTAATACTTTATAATGAAACAAGTAATACTATCAAAATAATCCCTTTTAATGAAACAACTAATACTGTTTAAAAACACACAAAAATGTAAACGAGTTTCAAAGTAAACCTGGTTTATGTACGACTTTGCCATATAGGCTAATACCACCTGATATTTAGGCACTTTCAAAAGCTTTGACAGAGGACGAGCTCCTTTACCTTAGAGGACAATTTGAACTTCTGGAACCCAGAGATGGTTACATCTCCCTTGACAATTTCAGAAATGTGGGTGATTTTTTTTCGTACTAATTTTCTATATTCAACACCGTTAAATTTGAATGGTTAAATGAATTTATTCTCTGTCCACCCTGTACAGGCCCTCATGAAAAATGCAACAGATGCAATGAAGGAATCCAGAGTTGCTGACATTTTGAATACGGTGAGACATTTACGCAATGTTTTAACTCTTGCTTGTGCTTTATATATCTGCTTTTTTACTTATTTTCGTCTCCAGGCTTAAAAAGTCATGCTGTTAGAAAACAAATGATTATTGACATTGTTTTAAATGCCAACTATTACATCAAATTAAATGATTCTCTTTAAATTTATGAATTGAAGATGGAGCCTCTATTTTACAAAAAGATGGACTTTGAAGAGTTTTGTGCCGCTTCTATCAGCACGTATCAGCTTGAAGCTCTCGAAAAATGGGAGGATATTGCGAGTGCTGCATTTCAGCATTTCGAAGAAGAAGGAAATCGTGTTACTTCAATTGAAGAATTGGCACAGGTATATATGCACTTCAACTATTTATCAGGATTTTGAAATCTAGATTTCAAAACAGTACATACCCTCAAAAACTACCCTCATATAATGTACTGATCATTTGAATTTCAGGAGTTGAATTTGGGTCCCACAGCCCACTCTTTACTCAGCGATTGGATCAGACCATCGGATCGAAAACTGAGTTTTCTCGGTTACACCAAATTCTTGCACGGTGTAACGGTGCGCAACTCAAATACGAGACACAGATAACAAGCACATGCTCATAGTATTTACTATTTATCAGGTCTTACTTTATGAGTTCATTGTTCTACTAGATTAATTGTCTTGCTGTTTGGACAGTTTTTGGGTTCTTGAAGAATGTGATATTTTTTTGTCTTTGGGGAACATAATTAGATTCCACAGAGAAGTGTTCGTATTGAATTTTTTCTAGGATTATTTGATTTATAAACCACATTTCTGAATTTCCAACGCTGTATTATCTATCATTGTTTTCTAGTTCTGAGGCACTTGACCTAAAAAGAATGTTGAAATCTTTCGGTTCATGCTACAATGAGTGAAGTCTAATTTATATTATTATTATAGCATTTTAATGAGTAGCATATGTTATACTATTGCACTTATTTAGTAGTGTTAAATTATGCCAGAATCATTCCTACCTAATCCTACCAGCTAATTCTTTTAACCCTTCATTAGGTGCTGCTTAGTTTTACTACTACATATTTTAGGCTACGTGATAATTGTGTCATTATTATATTTATATATAATATTATTACATAAGCATGTGACTTTTGATCACAAATATAATTTAATGTGCTGAAATTGAAAGTAATGAGTATTCACATGGTTATCCAAAATTTCATTTATCACCGGTGTGAATCAGGTTTATACATGAATTTTATTATTGTTATATGTTTTTATTATAAAATTTTACTGTTTAAAAATATTTATATTTTTAAATAATAAATTTTTTAATGCATAACATGTGATATTATAAAAAAATTGAGTAATTTTTACATATAACAATAGTAGTTTTTACTTTTGACACATAACAGTGATATTAAAAAAAATCGAGTTCAGCGTGAATTCGAGTTCAGTTCACACATGTTTTTGTGATTTTCAACAACTTTTTGTAAGATGGTGGGAAAGATGCCAACTTTTGGTAGCTTGTGGGGAGAAGTCTCTCGGCAACGCAGGTTCGAACTTCGTGTTGGACAAATTCTCCATTGAAATATTATGGGGGGTTTGTCGCAGGGATTGAATCGTGTTGGGCTTCTTCCCATGTGTGTCGCCACTTGCAAACATCATCTTTCGATTCTAACCCGCCCGATCGGAGAAGCCCAACCGCATTGGTGGGAGGTGGGGGAGTTCTCTTCCTAAAAAAAAAAAGAAAAAGAAAAGAGGATATGCAGAATAGCTATATTATATAGAACAATATCATATGTCATTATATTTGACTTTTCATTTCCCTATCTATGTTGTTTTCCGACTGAACAAATCATCGATAGATTGATAGGTGATAGGTGATAGGTGATAGGTGATAGGTGATAGGTGATAGGTGATAGGTCATATTCTGAATAAATATTATGACTGTTTTAATTAGATCTAAACTTCAGTTGATATGAACTCATTTAACAATTGTTTGGCTGCTAAAGATTTTTGAGTTCAGATTATAAAACTTAAGGATTAAGATCCGCTCTCATAACGTGTTTAAGTTTTATTAGTTTATTTTCGAGCAGAGCTCAAGCTGAGCATTTTCGAACTTATATAATTGAACTTAAATAAACTCAATAATATCAATTATAAATTTATTTATTCACCCACCGTTCAAGAAAATAGAGTATATATTTCTAGAATTATATGTATATAAATCTACTAAATTATATAATATAATTTAATTATATAAATTTAATTAATATACATTAGTGACATGTTTCATATTTCTATCATCATATCAATTGTGAAAATTATATATTAAAGTTAAATTATTAATTAATTATAATTTATATGAGTAAGCTCATTAGTCTATTCCGAGCTAGAGTTAGTATGCTGTGAAACTTGTTCACCGTGAAACTGATTCATTTTTACACTTCAGTTATTATGATAACACCCTTTAGTAATATAGGCCACACTTTTTAGTTATCATGACTACACTCTTTGCTGTAATATAAATCACACCCTTCATTTTTATGAGTAATACTTTTTATAATAAAAAGTCATACTCTCCAATTATATATGTCACACTCTTTATTAATATAAGTCACACTCCTAAACCAGTTTCACCCTAAAACTTGTTCACCCTATACTTTGCCTCCGACCTAACTAATATAATCGAGCTTGATCAGTTTGTTTATGTTAAAAGATCTTTATTAAACGAGTTCAAATAAGAAATTTCGAATGGGGACCCAAATTTACCAGACTATCTCACATGAGATAAATTAAAAAATTTAATTAATAAAATGTATAAATCGAGTTAATAATTAAGAGAGTTAATATATAAATACATCTAATATGACTCTCAAGTAAAAAAAAAAGTTGTGAGGATTAAAAAATTAGCAAGTGGGTTGATAAAGTCGAGAATGGAAGGAATTTAGTGCAGAAAATGATGAAAATTGAGAATGAGAAGAAACATTGTCGAAGACGCCATCAATTATACTTTTTTTAACTTGCGTGGGATCTACTATATTTTTATTAATTAATAATTTAATTATTAGGTGGAAGGTAAGAAGCCATTTTCTTCAACAAATGATGCTGAAAATTTAGTTGATGCCACATGCCTAAATACCAAGTAACTACGATTTTTTTTTCCTCATTGCACCTAAAAAAAGGCTTTTCTTAATTAAAAAAAAACAATCAAACTGTTTAACTATGTCCATAAGGAAAGGGATGAAATCCCAATTATTTTAACTTCACATTGCACCTCCATCAATTGATGTCAAGTTCCATTTTCTCGTTTTATATATGTATTTCATTTTATGTTTCATCATTTATACATGACACTTTAATTAAGTACAAATAAACAAAATGTTCTATATGTATATTGTATAAAATGGTGTATACATGGTACGAGACACTCTTGCGTGAGACCGTCTCACAGTGAGACGAAGTGTAAATTAGGCATTGATGTTTTAACATGTTGATAGAAATGAGTGTTGATTGTATTAAATTGTACTTCGTTTCATGCATAAGACCGTCTCATACGAATTTTTGTCATATGAGACGGATTTTATTAACCCGATTTAGAATTTGTGATTTTATTGTTGGGATTATACTGAAAAGTATGCTTTTTACTTTGTATAATCGAAACTGAATTTTCAGACTTATTTACTGAAATAAATTGTTTATCACTGATGCTTTAAATATGATTGAATGTTACATATATTCACTGCATAACTGTTCAATAATTCGTACGTGTTACATTGTAGTTAATTTAGTGATACCAGATCACAGAAGATTAAATTAACAGCCCCTTGTAACTAAAAGTACGCCATTCACGACCTAGATGGAAATGAACAACCCATCACGAAAGGTTGAGGTGTAAGGCTCAGATTGGTTTGTCTTGACCAAGAGATTACACTAGTGCATGACTGATGCACTGAATAGAACCTACAGGAGGATAAATTCTTCAGAACTGAACAAGGAAGAATTAGACCTCAGTGGTTCGTTGTTTCTTAATCTTCGTCTCTTAAATAGGATCACGTGGGATTGGTAACTATTGCTTTGACTTATCATGGGTAGCGAATCAGAGAGATTCAATACTTTTTATCTTGGGCAATATTATTGGTCACATGTGATTGCTAAGATTTAATACGAAGAATCGTGTGCAAGTACGCTTGTTTGATTTGCCCCCTTGGGAGGTTCATAAGATTTATCATACCAAATCTTGCAAGTGGAATTAGTTTCCGGTATGGTTAATAATGTTGAACCGTTCCTCGACCAAGGATAATAAGATATTAATTAACGGAAAGCTATTTCAGTGGCTTGAATTAATTAAAGGGCTAGATAATCTTAAACACGGGAAATAATGACCGGGAGCCATATTGACTGTAATATGAGTTAAGATGGATAGTACAATATTAATTATGTAGTGGGATTAATTAATATTTATGGGCTTAAATTATATTGTGGCTCAATATTAGATATTCAATGTCCATTAGAAGGTCCAATCTTAATTCTCCTAAAGGCCCCCTGAGTAGCTCAACATATAGTCCATTAACTGAAAATGTGATTAAAATAAAATAAATATTGTTGCTTAATTTTTCCTAAATGTTTCGAAATTTATGGATAAAAGAGGGAGAAAGATTTTCTTTGAATTTTGTTATGGAATGAAGATATGTATTCTTGGAATACAAGATTATCTCATTAAATTCAAGAAATCTCCCACTTGGTTATCTATATGGAATTTTCGAAATTTTTGAATATAATGGGCAAGAAAGATTTTCTTGATTTTCTTGAAAAGATATTATGGAAGATATGTATTTCTTGAAATACAAGAAATATCTCATAAATTCAAGAAGATCCAAATCTTGGAATCTTGGACCATATTTTCGAAAATTACCATAGCAAATAGAGAAGGTGGGATTTTGTGGAATATTATAATTATGGGAAAAAGAATATAAGAGATATATTCAAGATTTCTTCGTGATCAAGAAAAGTCTTTTCCCACATTGATTTTCCACTAGAAATTTCGACCACATCCCTCATATAAATAGGGGATGATTGTTTCATTCCCAAGTACAATTCCATGTGCTGGAAAAATTAGCAAATCCACAAAGGTGGTGCAACAAAGTTTATTTTTTTCCTTTTTGTTAATTGTTAAACACAAGTGTCCTTCCACCGGATAGTTGAGCAAGGGCTAAGGGAATACTTGGGAAGTCCTTTTGGTTAGTCCATCCGACCAAAGTCTTTGCCATCCCAGGAGGTGCGTTCACGTAAACACAGTAGATTCCGCATCGTAGGTTTTCGTGGCTTTTTATATGCATGATATGTTGTTGCAATTATTATTTGAATTAATATAGGATTAATTCATGCTAGTAATAATTAATGAATTAAATTTGTATTTAAATATTCACCCCGAATAGATCTGTGCAACTCATTCCCCAACAATCGCGGTATCGAGCCACGGTTTGAGACTCTCAATTTTTTAAATTGTAATTTAATTAAGTGGACATTAAATTTGAAATTGGATAGTAGAATTGTTAGATCCATTTTTGCGGTATCCAATTGTCATGGATTTTAATGTGTTTATTTATGCATGCATATAAATTGTGGTTTTAATTCGATTCGTTCGGATTTGTTTTGTCTCGTGAGAAAATCCACGAGTAGACTAGGATTTGTTTGATTTGATCAATGTAATAGACTAGTCTAGATCTAGGTTTATTTAATTTTTTGTAAATAAATTATGCTTAGGATCGGGAGCGAAAGAAACGAAAAAATTAAAAGGACAAATCGAGAACAGCGTGGTGGTATGTATTGTGTACCAGACCTTGGTGAGCCAGCGGGCAGTCAGCCTTGAGCGCTGAAACAGGCGCTAAGCCTTGATCAGATCTGCCTAAGGCAGCCGAGGCCAGGCCTCATGTGTGTGAGACATTTCTGAGCGGCGGAGGAATGACCCGGATCTTGTCCTTTCTAAGAGATATAAAGCCTGCCGACCTTTTGCCGGCGTCTTAGGAGTCATTTAATGGCCTTGACCCCTTGGTGATGTCGATGTGTATTCTAGGCAGTGGCCTGGGATCTTGGCGTGCATCACGACTGTTAAGTGCTTGGCGTGGTGTTTGAAGACGAGCAGTGGGAGAAATTAGAGGCGTGTTTTCTTCAAGATCAAGCCCGAAAAAATCAAACCATGACAATTGGATAATTTGTGCCCAATATGTTTATTTTTCCTGTTTTGCTTGATTTATTTGTGCTATCTTATGCTTTATTTAATTTGTTTAAATGTGTTTGCATGGGAGTTGCCAAATGAAAAAATCTCACCTTCAAAATTACTAAGTATGTTTAAATAATTAATTGACAATTTTATTCCGTATAATAAAATTGAATTAATTTTGACCTCCATGATTTATTTATTTGTGAAATCTTTTGGAGAAATTCCCCCCACGGGACGGTCAAAAGATAGCTTTCACATGAATGAATTCCAAACGGATGATTGTGGGTTATTACTAGTGGCGACGATGACTCTCCCCACGAGGCTCGATCAAAGCAAAATAGTAATCCTGTATTTAATCATGGTTATTACTTAGGTATAAAATTGATATGCATATACTTCCCCGAAGTCCCCTGTCAATTTTATATTGGTCAAGTGGGAGCCAACTATTAATCTGGATATTAAAGGTTTGTAACTGTTCTTGTTTGTAACCTGCTTGAATGTGTTTAAATAATGACCCACCCCACGTGGCTTATTTAAACTGTTTTGAGATGTTGGCTGATGCATGTTCATATTTTTTGAGATTTTAAATATGATGCATGTGATCGAATCTTGTGATATACTTGTGCTATTGCATATAGTTGTTTATTTCAGTTCAGCATGCCGTTACCTTTTAATCCATTGTTATTATACTTAAGGTCAATACAATATGTATGGAAACTATATTGATTGGAAACGATAAATTATCCTAACTGCAAAAAAGCACAAGTGGATTCTTGACACACCAAAATCAGATGAGCCAACTGACGAGTCAAAACATGCGGGACTCGTCAGATCACCTTGCGAGAGATGTCGTCGCTGAAAATGGTGGAGGGCAAACCCGTAAGGGATTACGTCCTCAAAATAGATGGTCCATCTGAACAAACTTGAGATTCTGAGTGCAGATTATGATCTGGAGACTCAGATGAATTTGGTACTTCACTCTCTGCCCAAAAGTTTTTGAGCATTTTGGCCTCGCTAGCTAATTTGTTGCAAGCTTTTGGTCTCGGCAGAAATGATGAAGAGGCACCAAACTCAAGCTTTGACGGCAAGTGGTCCGTCTTCATCTTCTAGGCCAAGGGTAGGCAAGATAAAGAAGAGGACCAAAAGGCCATAAGCATTAAAACTCAATTTGTTGTTGCCAAGGGCAATGGTAAGATGAGTAAATGCTTGTTGTGTCAAGGAAAATCCAAAGAGGAAGTGTTTAAGATGCGGTAAGAGAGGAAAATGGAGGTTTTGCCTGTTCCAACCCCAAAAGGGACGGAAAGAAAGGTAATTCTCACGCACTAGTTGTTAAAACTTGTTTAGCGGCGTATACTTCTCATTCGTGGGTGGTTGATACGAGATCCACTAACCATGTTGGCTTCACGGGTTCTAAATGATCCCAAGAACTTAGTGGGAGTGAGATCCTCATCACACCGGGCAACGTTATTTAAAGTAGAAGACATTGCAATGCTATGTAAGTGGCGGATATTGCAATACTTACGATATTAACGATTATTGCAATACTACGCAAGTAGCGAGACATTGCAATGCTACATGAAAGTAAAGAAGATTAAAAGCGATGGGAGAAGTGCACCTATCTTTTGAAGATAAAGTTTTTTTTGAGATTATCTTTATGTTCCCGTTTTAGAAAGAATTCACTTCGGTTTCTAAAATTCGATTAAAGGATACTAAGTTTCTTTTTAATAAGAATGACATCATTTTTAAATGATGAGTGTATTCGATACGGGGACATTGATGGAAAATCTCTATACAATTAACTGTGCACACCACTCACGAAATGCATCCTATAACACATCAACTATTTCCGACAAAAGAAAGCGTGAACGAAATACTTCTTTGGCATCTAAGATTAGGTCATATAAATCCAAAGAGGATCCAAAGGTTGGTGAAAGATGGTTCACTGGAGCGTCTCCAAGTTGAATCGATTCCAACCTGCGAATCATGTTTGGAGGGTAATATGACCAAGAGGGCATTTGGAGACAAGGGGAATAGGGCCAAAGAAGTGTTAGAGATCGTTCACACAGATGTATGTGGTCCAATTTCAACCAAAGCAAGAGGAGGTTATGAGTATTTTTATTGATGATTACTCAAGGTACGATTACATTTCCTTATGAAGCATAAATCTGAGACCTTTGAGAAATTCTAAGAATTTAAGACTCAAACAGAGAATCATAGGGAAAAACGTATCAAGTCTTTACGATCTGATCGTGGAGGCGAATACCTCAGCAATGAGTTTTTGATCTACTTATCTAATGAAGGGATTGTATCCCAGCTCACTGCACCCGGAACCCCTCAACAAAAGGGGATTGCAGAGCGAGGAAACATAATTCTTTTGGAAATGGTTAGATCAATGATGAGTTATGTGGATCTTCCAGAGTCGTTCTGGGGTCATGCCTTGGAAACAACGGCTTACATTCTGAACTTGGTGCTATCCAAATCGGTTCCCAAAACTCCCAAAAAAATTGTGGACCGGGCGCAAGCCTAGTATGAGACACATGTGAATTTGGGGGTGTCCGGCCTACGTGTTGGACAAGGAAGCCGGTAAATTGGATCCTCGATCAGAATTAAAAAATTTTGTAGGATACCCCGAGGAACAAAAAGGGTGTATGTTCTATAGTCCCGAAGATCAAAAGGTGGTCATCAAGACCCACTTTAGATTTTGGAAGAAGGCTATATGAACCAAAAAACCCGAAGTGAGATTACCTTAAATGAGCTTAGAGGGCAAACCTCGATTGCTTATTTGTCTTAGATGATATACCAAACGATCTGCTTTTCACAACCGGTGCCTCGTCGTCGTAGTGGGAGGGTTGTTAGATAGCGAGAGATTCATGGGAATAGGAGAGTCCTCGGACTTGATTCGGACAAAACGAATCGAGACCCATGAACATATGACGAGGCACTCCAAGATAAGGATCTGATTTTTTTGGCAAACAAAGAATGAAAGCGAAATGGGTTCTATGTTTCATAATAGAGTGTGGGAGCTTTAGTGAACCACTTAATGGGGTCAAACCCATTAGATGCAAGTGGGTATATAAGAGAAAAAGAGGATGGGGACGGGAAGGTTGAAACCTTTAAAGCAAAGACTAGTGGCGAAAGGTTACACTCGGAAAAAAGAAGGATCGATTATGAGGAAACTTTTTCGCCCGTAGCCATGCTTAAGTCCATCCGTATTCTCTTATCGATTGCTGTGCATTTCGACTTTGAAATCAGGCAAATGGATGTCAAGACAACTTTCCTTAACGGAAGTCTTGATGAAGGTATCCATATGCAACAACCCCAAGGCTTCATTGAAACAGGCCAAGAACACCAAGTTTTGTAAGCTCAAGAGGTCCATTTACGGACTCAAAACAGGCATCCAGAGATTGGAACCAAAGTTTTGATCATGTAATAAAGTCTTATGGGTTTGATCAAAACGAGTTTGAAAGTTGTGTGCATAAAAAGCGTGTCGGAACTGCATTGGTATTCTTAGTATTGTACATAGATGACATTGTGATCATCGGGAACAATGTGAAGGTGTGATCAGACGTAAGGGCATGGCTTTTCAAGATAGTTTGATATGAAAGACTTAGGGAAAACCGGACACATCCTTGGGATCAAGATCACTCGAGATCGCAAGAAAATGATGATCGGGTTATCGCAAGTTTCATACATAGAGACTGTCTTGAAACGCTTCAGCATGCAAGATTCCAAGAAAGGATTCGTACCTTTCAGACTTGGAATCCATCTATCCAAGAAAATGTCCCTAAGGCCTAAAAGATAGATAGATGACATGAAAGGCATTCCTTGTACTTCGGCTGTCGGAAACCTTATGTATGCAATGCTGTGTACGAGACCGGATATCTGCTTTGCCGTAGGCATGGTAGCAAGATATCAAAGTAACCAAGGGAAAGCGCATTGGACGACAGTTAAAATATTCTGAAGTATCTGAAAAGAACTCGGGATAGAATGTTGATTTATCAGTCAGATACTCCAATCCCCATAGGCTACACGGACTCGGATTTCCAATCAGATTTAGATTCCATAAATTATCTGCCTCAGTTAGTGTGTTTCCATTTGGGAAGTGTAGCCATCAAATGGACGAGTGTGAAGCAGAAATGCATCACTGACTCAACCATGGAAGTCGGGGAAGTAGCTGCTTGTGAAGCAGTGAAAGAACCGATAGGGCTCTAGATCTTCTTAGTGGACTTGGATGGTGTTCTGAATTTGTCTAGCAATATCTGCTAGGGGCAGTTGCAAATTCAAGAGAACCAAGAGTCCACGAGTCAAACAAGCACACTAAAGGAAAGACATCTTATACGAGAAATCGTTAAGAGATGAGATATAGATGTGGCGGAGATAGCGTCGAGACGTTTTCTAGCAGATCCATTCACAAAGTGTGCGCCTCTCTGAATACATTCGAGAGACATGTGAGTGGAATGGATGTCAAGACCGTTGCCAATCTGCTTTGAGTATAAGTGGGAGAAATTATTAGGTTCGTGTAGGTGACATTAGATGTCACGGACTACGCGAGACATGTTGTAGTATACTTAAAACCAGACTTTGAGTATAAGTGGGAGATTGTTGGGATTATCTTTGAAAAGTATGCTTTTTACTTTGTATAATCGAAAACCGAATTTTCGGACTTATTTCTTTGAAAAAAATTGTTTATCATCGATGCTTTAAATATGATTGAATGTTACATATATTCTTTGCATAAGCTGTTCAATAATTAAATGACGTGTTACATTGTAGTTAATTTAGTGATGCGGATCACGTAAGATTAAATTAATCATCCCTTTAACTAAAAAAAAGTACGCCATTCACGACCTAGATGTAAATGAACAACCCATCACGAAAGGTTGAGGTGTAAGGCTCGAGATTGGTTTGTCTTTACCAAGAGATTACACTAGTGCATGGTGATGCAATTGAATAGGACTTCTGAGGAGGATAAATTCTTGAGAACCGAACAAGGAAGAATTAGACCTCAGTGGTTCGTTGTTTCTTAATCTTCGATCCCTTAAATAGGATCACGTGGGATTGGTAACTATTGCTTTGACTTATCATGGGTAGCGAATCGGAGAGATTCAATACTTTTTATCTTGGGCAATATTATTGGTCTGGCGTGATTGCTAAGATTTATCTACGAAGAAGAATCGTGTGCAAGTACGCTTGTTTGATTTGCCCCCTTGGGAGGTTCATAAGCTTTATCATACCAAATCTTGCAAGTGGAATTAGTTTCCGGTATGGATAATAATGTTGAACCGTTCCTCGACCAAGGACAATAAGATATTAATTAACGGAAAGCTATTTCAGTGGCTTGAATTAATTAATGGGCTAGATAATCTTAAACACGGGAAATAATGACCGGGAGCCATATTGACTGTAATATGGGTTAAGATTAGTATTGTTAAACGGGTCGGCCCTAACCCATTAGGGCCATCCCTACAGGGCTAAGGCCAAACGGTCCCGGGCTTTAAGCGGTTCATTTTAAACGGGCCTTTAATAGTTGAGACCTAACCCTAACCCTAGCGGGTTGCGGGCTAAACGGGCCACCTAACGGGCTCCGAAAAAAATTAAAAAAAAAATGTTCAAACATTAACATTACATAATGACAAAAATTTCGATCCAGACTGCCCCATCATCTTTAATAACAAATGTTCAAAATATAAAATTAGTTCCCATCATCTTTAATAACATAATTGAGCAAAGTTCCCATTAAATTAGTTAATAATATAAAATTTGTATCATCACATTTATAAATTAATACCATAATATTAATTTATAATTATAATGATATCAGTTTCATATTATGAACAAATTTCATAATAGAATTTATAAAAATATTATATTATTATTTTATATTGGATTAATATTTTACTTATTTATTCAATTCAATAGAAATTCAAAACTGTTAAAAAATATTGAATTGGAGAGGATTAATTATTAATTGACTAAATCAAATATAAATATTTAATTTGTAATTGATTGGCCATAATTGATTTTTGCCTTATTTAAATTTGTGAAAAAACTTTAAAAAAAATTAATTAAAAAATTAGAAAATAAAAAAAAAATAAAAAAATTGAGTATATATAAATATAAACGGGCTAAACGGGTTGGCCCGGTTAACCCGCGGGCTAGCCCGTTTAGCCCGCGGGCTAATCGGTCCGGGCCAAAAAGGCCCAATTTTAAACGGGCCTCCCATTGCTCAGCCCTAACCCTGCATATAATAGGTTTAAACGGGCCGACCCGTTTAGCCCGGCCCGGATTAACAATGCTAGTTAAGATGGATAGTGCAATATTAATTATGTAGTGAGATTAATTAATATTTATGGGCTTGAATTATATTGTGGCTCAATATTAGATATTCAAGGTCCATTAGAAGGTCCAATCTTAATTCTCCTAAAGGCCCCCTGAGTAGCCCAACATATAGTCCATTAACTGAAAAGATGATTAAAATAAAATAAATATTGTTGCTTAATTTTTCCTAAATGTTTCGAAATTTATGGATAAAAGAGGGAGAAAGATTTTCTTTGAATTTTGTTATGGAATGAAGATATGTATTCTTGGAATACAAGATTATCTCATTAAATTCAAGAAATCTCCCACTTGGTTATCTATATGGAATTTTCGAAATTTTTGAATATAATGGGCAAGAAAGATTTTCTTGATTTTCTTGAAAAAATATTATGGAAGATATGTATTTCTTGAAATACAAGAAATATCTCATAAATTCAAGAAGATCCAAATCTTGGAATCTTGGACCATATTTTCGAAAATTACCATAGCAAATAGAGAAGGTGGGATTTTGTGGAATATTATAATTATGAGAAAAAGAATATAAGAGATATATTCAAGATTTCTTGGTGATCAAGAAAAGTCTTTTCCCACATTGATTTTCCACTAGAAATTTCGACCACCTCCCTCATATAAATAGGGGATGATTGTTTCATTCCCAAGTACAATTCCATGTGCTGAAAAAATTAGCAAATCCACAAAGGTGGTGCAACAAAGTTTATTTTTTCCTTTTGTTAATTGTTCGACAAGTGTCCTTCCACCGGATAGTTGAGCAAGGGCTAAGGGAATACTTGGGAAGTCCTTTTGGTTAGTCCGTCCGACCGAAGTCACTGCCACCCCGAGAGGTACGTTCACGTAAACCCGTAGATTCCGCATACGTAGGTTTTACGTGGCTTTTTATATGCATGATATGTTGTTGCAATTATTATTTGAATTAATATAGGATTAATTCATGCTAGTAATAATTAATGAATTAAATTTGTATTTAAATATTCACCCCGAATAGATCTGTGCAACTCATTCCCCAACATTTATGAATTCCCAATGCAATCATGTTAAATGTAGTATAACACAAAGGAGGTGTTTGCAAAAAAATATGATTTTAAAGAAGTGATTAAAATAAATAATTATGGAAAAAGTGATTAATAGTAGAAGTTGGTGGTGTTTGTAAAAAAATTCAAAGAAAAGTTGACAGTATTTACAAAAAAAGTTAAAAGTTTTAAAGAAAAATTAATAAGTTACTAAAAATACACTCTTTGAAGCTTCTAACTTATAATTTATGAGAACTTATTTAAGTTGCTAAAAGAGAAATAAAACACTCCAAATTGTTTAAAAGTTTTTGCAAACACCCCCAAATACTAAAATGAAGTTTCGTTCCATGTGTACGACTGGTCCACCCAAAATACCTGCATGTAATTTAAGATTCGGAAAATAAAACATATATTGATCAAATATGAATGGTGGAATTACGATATTAGAAGTTAAATATTTTGGGACTTATTAGTGTGAATAGTTGTATTGACTCTGTAATAGGAATCACATATTGAAATCTGGCTTTCACTAACTCAAGTTCTAGGTGGTCAAAGACATGTTAAATTTGTAATCAAATTATTAATTTGTGATACACGTTTTGAGCAGTTAATTTGACTTTAGCTGTACAAAATTCAATTTTTAATGAAAAACAAGCACAAAATCTAAGGGGGTGTTTTAAAAAACTTATAAGTGATTATAGTCATCTAGAATTGTGTGTAAAAATAATTTGAAGTGTTTTATTTTTCTTTTAGTAGCTTAAATAAACTCTCATAAGCTAAAAATTATAAGGTTCAAATATGATGTTTTTAGTAGCTTATTAGTCTTTTTTTAAAACTTTTAACTTTTTTTTGCAAACATTGTCAACTTTTTTTTTTTAATTTTTTTACAAACACTATCAACTTCTACTATTAATCACTTTTTCCATAATCACTAATTTTAATTACTTCTTTAAAACCACAAGTTTTTGCAAACACCCAACGCTTTGAAAAAATTTGGTGTTAAAATGGGAGAAGAATAATGTGTTGGGATTGAACCTGAAGAAGTATAGACTTCACTTTTTAAATTCAATCAGTTATATTAGTATTTCTAATTAAAAAATCTTAACTAAAATTTATACATTATGTTCAAACTTGTTTTTTTTAGAAACAACTAGCATATCACCCGTGCGTTGCACAGTTTGTGATTATAAAATGAACATGATATGAAAAGTATTCATTTTATGTTAAATAAATTATAAAAAAATATTTTACTTATAATAATAATAAGAATCGTTTTTTCATTTTTTTTAATATATTATTTTATCTTTTTTTTTTCATTTTGATTCACCGCACTATTGATGAACACATTTTGCTTTTGCAATCAGGCATGGAAAATGGGTGACGCTCCAACTGCTTAAAAATTTTACATTGTTAAATAATGCAATATTAAATGTATTTTTTTCTTACAATTTTGAATTATTTCCTTCTAAATCATTTTGATTGTCGCCTATTATCGTCTTCCCAATTCCCATTGCATGTCAAAATTTTCATATTGTCACCTATAGTTACTCTAAACATGATAACATATAACTACCCATGATTGAAATTGACCTCCTTAAGAAAGTCAAATGTTTTAATAATTGTCTATAATTCTTATTAATGGTCACACCATACAATATCTTTAGTCAAAATTGTGTTTCTATGATGTTAAATAGAATATACTATCTAATGAAGTCAGTATCATTCCTGAAATCAACACTTTTAGTCCTAAGTTAGTCTCGATTAGTATTTTCTAGAAATGTG
Organism: Stenogyne calaminthoides; assembly: GCA_037126765.1. NCBI lineage: Eukaryota > Viridiplantae > Streptophyta > Magnoliopsida > Lamiales > Lamiaceae > Stenogyne > Stenogyne calaminthoides. The sequence goes on along the minus strand of JBBCBC010000016.1, from coordinate 6,666,240 downwards.
AGTACCGAACTTCATCACAACCAACTCAGTATCTATTTACAATCCAAGGTCTAATGTCAATTGTACATGCAACTAATTCATAGTAATTAGACTCAATGATGGAGCTACATGGCCTATGTCGGGATCACGTGCCCCCATAGTTTTTTAAGTATTATATAATGACTTAAATGAGTTTTTACCAGTGTTATAATTAGTTAATTATGTAAATATTTCATTTAAAAGAATTTATAGATATGTTACGTAAATACACTATCACTATTTAAAAAATTAAATATTTTTTAAGATAGTGATAGTGTATATACATAATCGTGACACTAAAAAAATAGAATTCACGTGAACCCGAGTTCACAGTAAAATCTATTTTTTTTATTATTTATTTTTGTGCCCCGTCATGATAAGTTTTTTGGATCCGTCCATGATTGGACTAATCAATTTAAAAATTATATCCTGTAAAAGAATTATACAAGTAAGTAAATAAATCGAGCTTTATCACAATCAATTCCTACTATCATTTGATAATTCAACTAATAACATCAACTAATAATTTAATTTAAAGTTATTCAACTACCAATTGAAGTCTAATGTCAATAGCTCATGCAACTAATTTATGGTAATTGATCTAATTAATTTAAATCCAATATCATATAATATTATCATGCGAATAATTATATAAATTATACATTTTCACACACACACACACACACACACACACACATATATATATATATATATAATATTCCTCGTCTTTTTTAGATTGCTCAAAATCCAAAAAAATCATCTTTTATCACATACTCAAAATAACAATAAAATAACTATACAGTTCATGTTATCCCTTACAAACATCACTAAATTACATCACATGTCACTAATAAATATATACAAAAGTAACCTATTTTTTATCTTATTCACTAAAATTGACAAAATACCCTTATCAAAAAGCTATTTTATTACCTTCAAATATTATTAAAGAATTTCTTCATTAAAATCTGTGTCAAAATCAAGTGAGCAATCTAAAAAAAGATGGAAGGAGTAACAGATTTTCTAAAAAAAATATATCCATATCAACTACAAAATATAACATTTTATATTATTTGTCGCGAGTCGTTTTGGTTGATGAATATTATGTGGCTAATTTGATTACAACTCGCAAACAAAACATATACGTGTAAAATAAACAGTAAAATAAGATGAGTTTGTTGACCCAGTTCGTCAAGAAATGACTACTCTGGGGGCATACCAAGCCAGGATATAGTATTACGAGCTTTACACGTATAGTTCTTGATACATCTTAGGAAGATGAATCGATGCAGATTAGCAAATGAGTTCTAGGGTTTCTCGTATATGTGAATAAACACTCTAATTTTTCGGTTCCTCACCTCTCTAGGGATTTTTGTAGGCTACTTTTCCGGGATTATTTTCCGAACCCTCCTCTTCCTTTTTTTTTTCTTCCTTTTATGCACTTCGGCAAGCATAATTTGGATTGGTATAGCATGTCTTTGGATTGGTATAGCATGTCTTTGGAGTCTTTGGATCATGCAAGAACTCGGTGGTGTTGCTTAACGTTTCGCTTCATCTTCTAGATTGATCTTTGTACTAAATTTCGTGGGTAGGGACGCTTCTTTTTGATCGTCAAATTAATCTTTTGTTCGGTTGAACTTTTTTGTTCCCCCTTTAATCATGTCGGTTTGATTGTCGGTTTTATATTGAAAAATTATCCTCTCGAGCACAATCGATTCCTCGGGATATTTGGGTCTTGGGATATTTGAGCGTCGAGCACTCGACCCTTTAGGATGTCGAAGTTCTTGGGAGATCCGAGTTCGAAAAATCTTGACACTGGCTCTTTTAACTCCTTCTTTCCGATCTGAGTAGCGGATACGTTTGTTCGGTAGGCTGGCCGAGCAATTCTGATCGGTTGGCGAACAAAAGTAACTCATCCACCGGGCATGATTATTATATTCGAATATTACACGTGTCACTCTTTGATGATCGATTAATCGATTTATTATATCGAACACAACAATACCCCCGGTAGGGTAGCTTTTGTATTCTAAATGGGGCCATTTGTTAAAAGTCTGATTGGGCCATGTTTGGCATCGCTTCGAATTCCGCGCTGGATCTTTGAATTTGTACCCGATGTCCATATAAACCATATTTCTCCGCCTTAAACTTTTTCTCTTTTCTCCTCTGCTCTTTTATTGTCTTCCGCGTTCGAAAGTTTCCGGTGAAGGCTTCATTATTCGTGAAGAAATTCATTCGTGTAAATCATTTGCATTCTTCTTCTATTTTGTAATTATGGCCTCTTTGCTTTCGAATTCCTGTTCAATCGACCATCATAGTTCCTTCGCGCCTTCCCCTATTAGTAGAATCCCCGTAATAATGTAAGTACATCGGAGGCAAATGCCTCGAATTCGAGATTCCGTTGGCAATTTCGCAACCATTTACCATTATTTCTTCGACTCGATAAAGCCCAAACGAGTCGGATAGGGTTTGACCCGTAATGATTCGGTGGGGACGATTTCGATTATGATTCTTCGCCCCAAATTCAAACTAGGTCTAGGGCTATTGATAATGTTGATGTAGACAGAAATGATACTGCTGTGAGGGGGGAAATTTTGGCAACTGTAAATTTAGCCGAATCGAACATAGGTGTAGATGGTGGGCAAAACTCTGAACTTGGTATACCTGTTGGTGTCCCTCACAGTCCAACATATAGCGAGTACAATGCTCGTTATAATTTTGGTTTGCCCGAACAACCTCATAGGATTAGTGTAGAGAACGAGTACCCAGCGAGCAAAATAGCGAGCATAATTGATGTAGATATGCTCATTTCAATTTGCATAGAATTTATGAAACCCCTAAGGATGTCTTTTTCTGGGCACCGGGTCCTGATGAGCGGGCTGACCAACCCCCTGAGGGTTGTGTCGCAGTGAATTTGGACACCATGGAGGCTGGCCTTCGATTTCCTCTCCATCCCAAGAATCACCCGCTTTTGCTCGTGGGTGGAATATCACCATTACGCAGCCTTAAACCGAGCGGATGGCATATGATTATGAGTTTTTGACTTTGTTCGGCAAAATGAAGCCAAGGTATTATCCTTCGGCAAATTGAACTTGCTTTCGGTTAGTGCACTTGACTCGTCCAGGGGCTTAACACGGATGGTTGTTTATGCAAGCTAATGCCAAGTGCAAAATTATCGAGGATGTGTTTAACAAAAATCGATGATGGAAAGAGAAGTTCTGGTTCGTAGGGGGCAATTGGAAAAGCCCGGCCTCTGGAAGCGAGCCAAATGCTCGCTTGGACATCCCCACTGACTTCGGAGTGTACCAAAGTAAGTGATTTTGTATCTTTCATTCTTCAATTTGAACCGATTTTAACTCACTTTTTATTTGAGGATTCAAGCTGCGGACGGATAAGGAGACAAACAGCGGCTACTTCAAAGCGTTTGGCGATTGATCTGGAATCTCGTTCAGAAAGATCTGTGATAACTTTGAACACCGCCGAACAGAGAAAGAAAGGAGGTTTGTTCGTGCCTCCTCATCATCTTGTTGCTGTTGATCCTTCCGGTAAGGATTATCTTTTGTTTTTGTATAAGTCTTGTGTCTTTTTGTTCGCTGTTACCCATTGATTCTGATTTCATTTTATTTATAGCTTTTTCTATTTTGTGACCATCATTTGTGAGTACATCCGAACACACCGAGATGGCTCAAGAAAAAAAGGCCCGAGGAACTTGTTTCGGATTCAGCCGAGGAGAGGCTCAAATAATGTGTAGAGGGGAGGCGAGCAGGGCCAAACGACCCTCATCCGGTCCTGGAGAATCAAGTCGAGCACAGAGGGGCTCCCGTTCGGCTGAACATGGGGCTGGCGAACAAACTCCACCACCGAAAAGACCAAGGGTGGAGATCGGCGAACAGGGGGTTTAACAGGGCCGAGCGAGCAGGGGCGAACGAGCAAACTCGAGACCAAAGATCGATGCCGTCCAGTCGACTCGGACCCTCTCACTGCCGAGGCGATCGAGGCGGCCGCCTCTGTTGTTGGTCCCATTTCGCAGATTGTCGAAATGGAAGTTGGCACATCTTCTCCTCCTCCAGCTGGACCCCGATCATGGACTCCGTTAGACCCTGAGCTCCGATCTCCCGAAGATAAATCATTCCTGGGATGGGATCCATTTCGCGTGGAAAGGGTGTACATTTTGCTTTTTCTGTTCTTTGCTTTGGTTTCTGGTCGATATCTCTATACTCACTTGGTCGAATATATATATACTGTAGGTTGAGCAGGTTGTCGCCCTTAATGCCCAACCTAAAGAATTACTTTTGCTCGCCGAGTGTTACTTAAAAGTTCCAGGCGTCTTGGTCGAGCATGTTCAAAAAAGCTTGCGGACTCTTCGCTCGGCGTGGACTATCGATCCGGAGGAGTTCACTACGGGTCCCACCCCTTGGAAAATATCGTTTCAATTTTGGTGCTTCAGGCCAATCTATGGTCGCTCTTGAGAAAGCTTTATGCTCAATCCGCTAACATCCAAGCCAATTATTTGGCTTTGATTAGAACTTTGAAGATAAAGTGATCGAAATAACAGGTCCAGGATGAATCGAAATTGGCTCAGAGCAACCTGTTTTAAGACAAGTTGGGCGCCAACGGGCTCTCGGGAGGATGCTCGCCGATTTCAAGAGAATGCTCGCTTAGCTCAAGAGGATGCTCGTCAAACAAGAGAGGCAAATCGGAACTGGTTCTCGGAGGAGGTGATCAATATATCTGGCGGCTCAAGAAGAAATGAATGTTGAGCCAGAACTCCGGCCGGTGTCGAAAAAATGGAAAGTGAGAGGGACGCACTTGGCCAACAACTCATCATTGCTGAAGAGACTAATACTCGTTTAGGCCTCGAAAACTCAAAGCTGCATGATGACGAGTATATTGACTCCATGTCCAACTTCTTCGTGATATTTGCGCTTTTTTGCCGATCTTTGTTCGATCCGTTTGCCACATACTCAACGGCGGAGCAAATTGCCCCTCTCATATCCAAATTTTCAAAGAAGACGGTTGATAACCCTCCGGGATCGCAACCTCCCAATGTCGGATTTGAATGGTCTGTTGTGACTTTTCCGTTCTTCCTGAAGGGATCAAAATTGACGATCCAATTCTGGATGAAGAGGAGAACTCAGACGTTATTGTTACCGAGGTTGCCGATCAAAATCTTCACACTGAATCTGGGACCAATCAGTGCAGGCGACCAAGAACCTCCCTCAAGAAGAAAGCAAAAATCGCCCCAAATGAGCATCGATACTGGACATTTCAAGTTGTTGAGGGACCCGAACATAATGTGTTCGACATTTCTCTTCCGTCTACCCCCAATTTTGACTTTGCACCTTGATGTCTTTTTTTCTTTGTAAAACTTGTGTAACTTTTTGTCTTCTTCACTTTTTAGTTCGAACAATATATCTTTAACACTGTTTCTTGTTGATACTTTTTCTTTTGTCCGAACATTTTTTCAATTGAACGAATGGATTACATCTTGGCTGTTTCCTCTAACTTTTGTTTGTTGAGGATGAATGTTGATACTTGTGTTGCTTGATATTTGCTTTGTTGCTTTTGCGTTAAACTTATTGCTTTTCCGTTTTGCCCTTTTTCTTACGAATGAATTGAACATTGGGTTTGCTTTATGCCCGCCCTCGACTTCTTTTCGGTTTTGATTGTCTTATTGACATTGCAATCGGTTGATCGTCTTATTTAGATGCGACGGATGGGTTACTTTATGAACCCCTTTCTTGGTGCGCGATCGTCTTATTTAGGTCGCGATCACGCCCGTACTCGGGCCGTCTTATTTAGGCTGCGACCGCGACTCGTCACTTATTTCATCTTCGGGTATCTGTAAGTACTAGTCGTCTTATGCATTTACGGCGTACCATTACTCACTTTTTTGTTGCGGGGAATCGAATCTGAACTCGTTCGCCCGGTGAACATAGACCTGGGCTCGTTCGTCTTTGTTCGGGTCGTCCGGCTTAGGTGCGACCTCAAATAGGCCTGAACTAGAAACTCTTTAGCGAACAAAAGTACATATATTTTTCTTTTTCTTTTTGCAACACTTTGTATTCTATTACATCGTTCATAGCTGAAGAAGACTATCTATTACACAATTATTGTTATCAGACCAGGGTTTTGAATCTAAACCTTGTCTTGAGTAGACACGAACTGGCCTCACCTTGTCCGCGGAATTGATGTTGACAAGGATGTGGCACATCAGGCTGTCTACCCTATTTTCTTTTGTAACATGCTCAAAGAAGAAGATAAACTTCTGTCCCTCCCGGACAAGTTGTGGTTATCTTGGTGTCATGAGCATGAGCATGTGGCGCATTCATTTTCGCCGCTTAAAATAGGTGCGAAGCAAAACTTTTCACTAGCACCATTCTGTCCCCTCCAGTAGATGCCTGAGCATCAACATCGGCATCTTATTTTGGGCGGACACTATGACATCCCTCCCCTTCGGAGGAGATTTTGGGGATGCATAGGGGACTCATGGCTTATTACTGCGTAAGCAGTGAGTAACGTGGAGTGGCAACCATGACTCTTCCGAGCATCTTGAGTCCCAAGAACGGGCTTCAACTCAAGGCTTCGTAATGAATATGGGGGTAAAAGACTCAGATCCAGGACGGATGCTCGATTCAAACTAAATGATTCTTTGAATCGAGAGCTGGATTCTTCTACGTCTGGGGGCATACTAAACCATCTTCCTTCTGAGAATCGCAGTATTTTTCCTTTTTTCTTCTTCATCTTTTTTTTTTCTTTTTTCCTGCTTTTCTTAACCATAAGTATGCCCCTATTTATAGAACTGTCTCAAGCTAGTGCTGGCATAGATAGCTGGTGCTAGCTCTCTTATTTTTGCTCTCCTTTTTGACATCCGTTCGCTTTTTTTTGACGACTCTTGCTCAAAAAATTAACTCATCCCTGCATGGCTGCCACCACTTGTCAACTCGCTCCGACACGTATCTTCTTATTGACACCTCGTTCGACACGTATCTCCTGTCTGTCAATAGTGTTGTCCAGCATTTTTCTTGAAGATATGCATCGAAAATAATATATTCTTCTTTTATGGTCGTCCTACTCGTTTGAACTGAATGGCTGATTGTGTTCGGCCAACAATATGCTCGCCAACAATATGCTCGCTTTAGCTGTTTTAACTTTGTTCGGCCGATACTATACTCGCCTTTATTGATAATATTTTTTCAAATTTGACGCGTTCCACGAGTAAGACAATGGGACTCCATTCAGGTCCTCCAAGTCATATGCCCCGTTTGGTAAACGTTCTGTGACTCTGAAAGGACCTTCCCATGCTTTCGATCGAACACGCCATTGGGTACCCCATCGATCGCTTTTAAAACCATTTCGCCCACATTGAACTGCGCAAGATTCGGACTTTGGAATTATAAAACTTTTTCGATCTCTTTTTTGTACATAGCATTCTTGAAATCGACCTCCGTCCTTCTTTTCTTCCAACAGTGTCGAACTCGAAAGCGGCTACCTGGTCATTAATATGCTCTCCGAAAAGTCATTGTTCGATGACTTGGAATTTTGATTCTATTTGGTATAACAACTTTCCGCGCACCAAATGCTAGAGCAAAAGGGGTCTCCGCAATTGATGTTCTGAAAGTTGTTCGATAAGCCCATAATATTTCAGGCAATTCTTCAGCCCATCCTCCCCCCTTGGAATTATTAAGTCTAGCCTTGAGGGTATGCTTGATAATTTTATTAACGGCTTCAATTTGACCGTTTAACTGGGGATAATATGGAGTTGAGTAGTGCTTTTTTATGCCCGAAATGAAAGCACAATTTTGTGCGAATTCACTTCCATCGAATTGTTTGCCGTTATCAGTGACCAATGATTGGGGAAGCCCAAATCGACAGATGATGCTTTTCCAAACAAAGTTCCACATCCTTTGTTCGGTGATCTTGACAATGGCCTCAGCTTCTGCCCATTTAGTATAATAATCAACGGCCACCACAGCATATCTAACTCCCGATGTGCCAGTAGGAAATTGGCCAATCAAATCGATCCCCCATTTAGCAAAAGGCCATGGGCTATAAACTGACACAAATTCTTCAGGTGGGCTATGAATAAGCGGAGCATGTGCATCGGCGACACGCCAGCGAGCATATGCGAGCGAATCCTTTTTGAGGGTTGGCCAATAATAACCTTGTCTGATTATTTTGTGTGCTAGGACAAGCCCACCTGTATGATTTCCGCATACTCCGTCATGGATTTGTTGCAGAAGTACATGTCCTTCTTCAGGAGTGATACACTTCAGAAGTGGAAGTGAGAAGCTTCTTTTGTACAAATGCTCGTCTATAATAGTATATCGAGCAGACTGTAACCTGAGGCGAGTAGCTTGTGCCCTATTCTCAGGGAGAAGTCCCTTTTGTAAGTAACTCATTATTGGAGTCATCCAAGTTTCTTGTTCGCTTGTTTTTTTGGGCGATCGTAATTCTGGGAACTGATGGCGTACAGGCTGTGACGACCACAATGTCTGTTGTGTTAAATCACTCCTTTCATTGTTGCCAGCGTGCCAAAAGCATCGTGAAGCAATTACCCAATCGTGGTAATTGTTCAATGAAAACTTGGTCAAAATGCTCGAGCAACTCTTTTGCTAGTTGTTGATATTGTGCCATTTGTTCGCCTCGGGCCTCATACTCGCCTGTTACTTGATAAACGATTATCTGAGAATCGCTATAGATCATCGACCTCACAATTCCCATTGTCATTGCCATCTGTAGTCCAGCGATCAAAGCTTCATATTCAGCCTCATTATTTGTAGCTGGGAAATCAAATCGGATGGCTGTTGTAAACGTTTGCCTGGTTGGGCTGATGAGAACTACGCCTGCTCCGGCTCTTGAACTTGTTGATGAACCATCAACATACATGTGCCATGGTTGATCGACAATTTTTTCAGGAATTTGTGGATATGTCAACTCAACCATGAAATCGGCCATAGCTTGGCCCTTCATTCTTTGTGTGGAGCGTAACGTAATGCCGAGTGTCCTAACTCCACCGCCCATTTGAGCAATCGCTCAAGTATCTCGGGTCGATTGGAGGACTTGGCGCAATGGAAATGCAGTCAATACCTCAACTGAGTGGTCGAAAAAATATGGTCGCAATTTTCGCACACTCATTACGAGGGCGTATGCTAATTTTTCCAGTGGAGGATACCGGAGCTCGGCCTCTTTTAGCACTTGGCTAACATAATAAATGGGCAAATGTGTGGTCCCTTCTGCCCGTACGAGCACAGCACTGATCGCATGTTCGGACGCAGCAAGATACAGATAGAGTTGTTCGCCTGGGATAGGCTTAGACAGTGTCTGAGTATCTGCAAGGTGCTGCTTTAATGATTCAAATGCATTTTGGCAATGCTCGGTCCACTGAAATTTCCCCTTCTTTAATGCATCAAAGAAAGGTTTACATTTGTCCCCAGTTCGTGATATAAACCGGCTCACGGAGGCTAATCGTCCGGTTAACTTTTGGACCTCTTTCAAATTTCTGGGGGCTTGCATATCGAGCATGGCTTGAATCTTTGACGGGTTCGCATCAATCCCCCGTTGACTAACCATATGTCCGAGGAATTTCCCTGAATGAATCCCAAAGCTGCATTTCTTGGGATTTAACTTCATATTATACTTCCTCAGTATATCAAACGTTTGTGCGAGGTGGGTGATGTGGTCTTCCTTATGTTCGCTCTTTACCACAATATCATCGATATATACCTCAATTGTTCGGCCGATGTGTTCGTCGAACATTTTGTTCACCAAACGTTGATACGTTGCTCCGGCATTCTTTAATCCGAATGGCATGCGTTGCCAACAGTACATGTTCTTTTCACTGCAGAATGCCGTATTCTTTTGATCGTCCGGATGCATCGGTATTTGGTGATAACCAGCGAACGCATCCATAAATGTCATGAGTTCATGGCCCGCTGTATTATCAACCAAATAATCAATGTGTGGCATCGGAAAATTATCTTTTGGACATGCCTTATTCAAATCAGTGAAATCAATACACAGTCTCCAAGATCCATTTGATTTGCGAACGAGCACAGGGTTCGCAAGCCATCTTGGGCATTTTACCTCTCGGATCAGTTTGTTGTCGAGCAGCTTTTTGATTTCATTATTCATCGCCGCATATTTTTCCGGACTAAACTTTCTGCGTTTTTGGACAACTGGAGCTTGTATTGGATCAAGGTTGAGGGAGTGGCAGGCATGCTCTGGATCTATTCCAACCATGTCCTCGTGTGACCATGCGAACACATCTAAATTTGCTTGAAGGTAAGTAATTATTTCTGTTCGGATTGGTTCAGGTAATTCTGAACCAACGAACACTTCTAACTCAGTCCGTTTCGGTCGATCGTCTTCGATTCTTGCTTCATTGGTCGCCGCTTTTTTTTTGCTTCCACCGAGGGTCTTGGATGGACCCCCGGGGCTCATCATCAACCTCCATGGGTTCAAAACCTATCGCGAGGCTCTAGTCCGATTGCTTTCGTTGGTGATCAATATTCATTTGATCTAGGAGATTGGGGGAATTAGTTGTCTCCCCGAAGTTTATGTTCGCGCCTTCTGTGCTCGCACGAATGGTTATGCTCGTCGAACTTATGTTTGTCGGAAGATCTTTCGGTGAGATGTTTGCTCGCTGGCTAGGCTTATCAATCTCCCGTGTTCGCTCCATCATATTGACGATGCTTTGTCTTTACGGTACACCACGATAGCAAACAATCTCGAGCTTTTTCCGATCTCCTTTACGCATTACTGTTCCATCTTGTGTTGGAAATTTAACACAAATGTCGTGGAACAGCCGCTTTGAATTCCTGAATAAAAGGGCGACCCAGAAACCCGTTATAAGTGGACTGAACATCGACGATTACAAAATCTAACATTCTAGTTCGTCTAATGTTCGAATTCAAAGTTGATTCTAGCTCGACTCCTAACCTAATCATACCATAGGGTCGGGTTACAGATTCCCCAAAACCCATTATAGTATGATTACATGGTTCAATATAACTGCTCAAATCCCCAACTTGTTTTTCCATCTGGCGAAGGGTATTGACGAACAAAATGTTCGCATAAGCTCCAGTATCAACTAAGAGGCGATGTACCTTCAACCCAAGGAGACGAGCACTGATGGTTAAGGAGTCGTTGTGGGGAGTTATAATTCCGTCGAGATCTTCCTCCGAGAAAATGATTTGGTGTGTAGGTGGGGAACTGGATGATGTACTCGCCACCTTCACCTGATGGATGTTCTGCATGGCACGCATCTCCATATTTTTGCGTCTGTTAGATAACGTTGGCGCCTGGTAACATCCACCCACAGGAGCATATTCAGGACGTATCATGTGGATTTCTTGGCTTTCTCGACCTCTTCCCACAGTAGGAGGCCCTCTTTTGGACGTTTCAGATCTCTTACGTGATTCTTCGGGATCACTGTCAAATGTTTGTTCGGCCTTTCGCTTTCCCCTTCGATCTTCATTTTTTACGCTTTTGCAAATCCTGTTCGCGAGGCTTTTTTAAGAAGCGGGAAAGGCGATTCTCTTCATATAACTTCCAAAGTTGGCGGAGTAAATCACGACAATTTTCTGTATTGTGCCCGATGTGCTCGTGATAATTACAGTATTTGGAAGCGTTAAGTCAACGCTTATCCATTACAATTCTTCTTGGCCTGTCCAACATGTCCCGATCTTTAATTTGATTAAAGATAGTTTTACTAAAAGCCCAAGAGACTTCGTAGGGCATTTTCTTCTGCTTTCTTTCTTCAAAAGGTTTGAAGGAAATTTGGGGGTCTCTGATTTTCATTCGTCGTTTTCTTTTCGAAAACTTTCCTAGCGATAGGCTCTGTCTCAATTGTGATTGTGCGAGCAAATCTTGCATAATTTATGATTTTAGGCTTTCATTTCTCTAAACTCGAGTATGAGTTTGGCCAATCTTGATGCATGGCCTTCCACATGTATACAGTATTTAAAGTGGGGCCTCAGACCACCGCGAGGATCTTAGCATCCTCTTCAATGGGGCTCCATCATACAAACATTTATCAAATCTTTCTATGTATGATCGTCGGACTCACCTTTTAGTTGGGAAAAGTCGCCAACCTTTTTTTTGGGCGCAGGCGAGTGACACACATGGATGAAAAAAGTGGGACAAAAATTGCCGCCCCATTTGTGCGAAAAGGCGTGATGGGCCTTGGCGGGTAAAGTTGTAAACCACCTATGTGCCCGATCACCCCAAAGTCATGGGGAATGACCGGCATTGCGTCGCGTCTGTAGCCCCCATCGCGATCATAAAGTCACGAATATTTTTTGAGATGGACATGAGGATCCGGCTTCAAAGATCGAAAATGGGAATTGGCGGTCGGGTCTTTGCGACTTTCTCTTGTACTTCGGCCGCCATGATCGTTGGTGATAATGGCGAGCAAGGTGCGGTGCTTTCGTTCGGGGTGTGTTTTAGTCGCGGCGGATCGGCTGTAATCCTCGATGGCTTTTTGCATTTCCGCAAATTTTGTGGGACTGATAGACTTAGATTGGGGCTGTTTCCCATCATGAGGATCTCGTGGATCATGCTCGTGATGGGGCAGTCCCCCTCTCCAAGTTTGTCCTTGACTACCCAATCGGTGATGGATAGACAACTTTGTTCCCGCCGATTTTTGTTCGGTATGCGGATGCTTTTGAAAATCTGAATGTGCGGACATCTCTATTGGATGTCTCTTTCCTGGACCCTATCGCCTATTATTGCCGATTCGGTCTTTGGCGGAGAGCCTCAAACGTCCAAACGCTGATGGTCTAGACCCTTGAGGCTGTTCGTCATCCGACGTATCATCGACTTTTTTACTGGTCCGCTTTGCAGTTTTCTTTTTAGCTTGCTCGCTGTCGGGTGTATGCGAGTGTTGCTCTTCCTGCTTTTGAGCCTCTAACTTCGCCAATTCTTTTTCTGCCCTCTCTTTCTGTGCTCGCAACAAGAAAGTGATGGCTTTTGTAGTGGCCGCCGGATCATTGGCTATATCCTCAAGGTTAATAGTCTCCGCTGCCTGATCTTTATGAGGCTGACGCTGGGCCTCTCTGCGGTCATATGGTCGGCTTTGTTCCGACCTCTCCGTTTGTGTGTTCCTAGATTGAGGCATTTTATTTCTTTTTTCTGCCTCGGCTAACTAGGGGTTCGTGTATGGGTTGGTTTTTTGGATTTGGATTCGAAAATTCAACGATGTTTTCGACGAATTTTTCTATTGCACCCTCCTTCTAGCGCCAATTGTCGCGAGTCGTTTTGGTTGATGAATATTATGTGGCTAATTTGATTACAACTCGCAAACAAAACATATACGTGTAAAATAAACAGTAAAATAAGATGAATTTGTTGACCCAGTTCGTCAAGAAATGACTACTCTGGGGGCATACCAAGCCAGGATATAGTATTACGAGCTTTACACGTACAGTTCTTGATACATCTTAGGAAGATGAATCGATGCAGATTAGCAAATGAGTTCTAGGGTTTCTCGTATATGTGAATAAACACTCTAATTTTTCGGTTCCTCACCTCTCTAGGGATTTTTGTAGGCTACTTTTCTGGGATTATTTTCTGAACCCTCCTCTTCTTCTTTTTTCTTCCTTTTATAGCACTTCGGCAAGCATGAGCTGGATTGGTATAGCATGTGCTGGATTGGTATAGCATGTGCTGGAGTCTTTGGATCATGCAAGAACTCCGGTGGTGTTGCTAACGTTTCGCTTCATCTTCTAGATTGATCTTTGTACTAGCTTAAATGCCGTAGGACGCTCTTTTGATCGTCCAAATTAATCTTTTGTTCGGTTGGACTTTTTGTTCGCCCCTTTAATCATGTCAGTTTGATTGTCAGTTTTATATTGAAAAATTGTCCTCCTCGAGCACACTGATTCCTCAGGATATTTGGGTCTTCGGGATATTTGAGCGTCGAGCACTCTGACCCTTTAGGATGTCTGAGTTCTTCAGGAGATCTGAGTTCGAAAATACTGACCTGGCTCTTTTAACTCCTTCTTTCCGATCTGAGTAGCGGATACGTTTGTTCGGTAGGCTGGCCGAGCAATTCTGATCGGTTGGCGAACAAAGAGTAACTCATCCACCGGGCATGATTATTATATTCGAATATTACACGTGTCACTCTTTGATGATCGATTAATCCTGATTTATTATATCGAACACAACATTATTAATCATTAATGTGCCACTTTTTAAATTTTATGATAAATTTGTAATAATTTTTTTTGTTGATTTTTTTTTTGGTATAACCTTTTGTTATTATATATGTACTAGTATATCACTCGTGTGTTGCACGGTTTGTGAGTATAAAATGAACATAATATAAAATGTATTTATTTTTGTGTTAAATAAATTATAAAAAAATATTTTACTTATAATAATAATATTTTTTTCATTTTTTTAAATATATATTTTTTTATTTAGATGCAACACACAATTTATGAATATATTTTGCTTTTGCAATCAGGCATGAGAAATGAGTGACACTCCAACTGCTTAAAAAATTTACATTGTAAAATAATGCAACTTTAAAGGTATTTTTTTTTCTTACAATTTTAAATTATTTCCTTCTAAACCACTTTGATTTTCACCTATTATCGTCTTCCCAATTCCCATTGCATGTTAAAATTTTCAAATTGTACCCTTTAGTTACTTTGAATATGATAACATATAACTACCCATGATTGAAATTGTTCTCCTTAAGAAAATCCAAGATTTTTAATAATTGTCTATAATTCTTATTAATGATCACACCATAACATATCATTAGACAAAATTATTTTTCTAAGATGTTAAAGAGAGTCTACTATCTGATGAAGACAGTGTCATTCTCGAAATCAACACTCTTTGTCCTAAGTTAGTCTCGATTAATATTTTCTTTTAAAAATATGGGTATCGAGCTCATCACAACCAACCCAATATCGTTTTACAATTCAAGGTTTAATATCAATTGTACATGCAACTAATTCATAGTAATTAGACTCAATGATGGACCTACATGTCCTATGTTGGGATCACGTGTCCCCATATTTTTTTAAGTACTCCCTCTGTCCCAGAAGACTTAGCACACTTACTTTTTGCTCGTGTTTTTACGTGCGAGTTGTTTATTAGTATTTGAAATAATAAAGTGACTTTTAAGGTGGGGTATGATAGTTTTTACCCTCCTCTGTCATACACATTTTTTAAAATTACTTTATTATTTCAAATGTAATAAAAAACTTGCTCGCTAAAATGCGAGCGAAACAGTAACTGTGCAAAGTGTTCCGGGACGGAGGGAGTATATGTTATATATATTATAATTATTAGGAGCAATATTTATATTATATGTATATAATGACTTAAATGAGTTTTTAAAACTGTTATAATTAGTTAATCATGCAAATGTTTCATCTAAAAAAATTTGTAGATCTGTTATGTATATGCACTATCACTATTTAAAAAATCAAATATTTTTTAAGATAGTGATAATGTATAATGTCTATGCATAATCATGACACTAAAAAAATAGAATTCACGTGAACCGGGGTTCACATGAAAACCTACTTGTTATATTATTTATTTTTGTGCCCCGTCATGAATATTTTCTGGATCCATAATTGGATTAATTAATTTAAATATTATATCATATAAAAAAATTATATAAATAAGTAAACAAATCGAGCTTTATCACAATCAACCTAGTGTCATTTTACAATTCAACTAATAACGTCAACTAATAATTTAATTAAAAATTATTCAACAAAAAATTTAAGTCTAATGTCAATAGTTCATGCAACTAATTTATGGTAATTGGACTAATAAATTTAAATCCAATATTGTGTAATATTATCATACAAATAAGTATATACATTATACATTTTAATATATACAATACTTCTCCTTTTTTTTAGATTGCTCAAAATCCAAAAAGTCCATCTTTTATCACATACTCAAAATAACAATAAAGTAACTATACAGTTCATGCTACCCCTTACAAACATCACTAAATTTCATCACACGTTACTAATAATTACATACAAAATTAACTAATTTTTTTATCTTATTCACTAAAATTGACAAAGAACCCTTATCAAAAAATATTTTATTACCTTCAAATATTAATAAAGAATTTTCTCATCAAACCCCGTGTTAAAATCAAGTGAGTAATCTAAAAAAAAGATGGAAGGAGCTCAAGTAACTAAGTTTTTTTAAATAATATAGTCATATCAACTATAAAATATAACATTTTATCTTATTAATTATTAATATGCCACTTTTAAAATTTTATGATAAATTTGTAATGATTTTTTGTTGAATTTTTTTTTGGTATAATAGTTTGTTATTATATATGTATAAATAGATTTAATTCAAAAATTTATAATAATTTTTTATTGATTTTTTTTCTTTTTTCATATAATATTTTGTTATTATATATGTATAAATATATCCAGTTCAAAAATTCAAAAATAATATTAATAATTTAGAAAATATTCAAAAAATATTTAATATATATGTGGTAGATATGGGGAATTGAACCTTGTACTATTCCATACAAAGAGGATAAAAAATTATTTGTTATACCATTTAAGCTACATCAAATTTATTAAAATGTTTAAAATTTTATTAGAAAATTATAACAGTTTTTTGGCCCAACTTTTGGCCCGACATTTTGTTATTAGATATGTATAGATGTTCAAACTTGTTTAAGAATCCAATAACTGTAATTTTGACAGATTCCGAAGTATTTCACTTTTATCATTTATATTACTTACTAGTTCGTTTCGCTGCGTATTACGCGGGATTTAGAAAAGGATATATATTAATTTTAGATTAATAACTTTTTGTTTTCTAAAACTAATTTAGATAGTATAATTTTTGAACTAAACTACATAATATTAGAAGATATGATTGGATTTGAAAATTTTAAATTAAAAATACAAAATTATAAAAAAACAACAAAGAGAAGCAATAGAGACTTTTTAGGGTGGTTAAATAACATTAATTAGATTTAAAAAATATAAATAAAAATTGAAAATTAACAAAATAATTTGAATATTAGAAATTAAGGGTGACTAACGTTAAATTACATTAATTAGAAAATAAATATGTAAAAATTTGAGAAAATTAGAAATTGTGATGGTAGGAATTTAAGAGTGCCATGTAGGAGAGAGAAAAATTGGGAAATATATGTGAGAGGATTTGTATGAATTGTTTGCTAACCTATCAAGTGTGGATAACTCAAGTGGTTATAGCTCCACCACCTGAGATCTTGAGGTCTCGGGTTCGAGACTCGAAGAGGAAATATTATTCCCTCTTGTGGGGTGGTGGTCCCCCTGTTGTTGGGTTGCGGTTCCGGTTGCGGTGCGGTTGCGGTTCTGAGTTGCGGTTTCGGGTGGTCTCCCTCTTGTGGTGATTATGATTCCGGTCTACAGCGAGATGAAATGATGTTGCCATGTGCCCGATGGTAAAATGAATTATTGTAATTGATAATATTAGGAAACTATTGTAATTGATTGTCTTTCAAAAAAAATAAAATACAATGTATAACTTACTTATTTGCGGTGCATAAGTACATGAATAATATAAAATTTTGACAATTAAATTACGATTTGTTTCTAATTTAAAATCTCAAACTCGACAAAATCTTGTGCAATGCAATCGTTGTGTGTTTTTATTTTGTAATTGTAATTGTGATTTTTTTGTTTTTGAAAACATTGTGAATATTTTATTTAAAGATATTGAACATCTACTATTTTCATTTGTAAACAAATAAATAAGTAAAAAAAACCCACACCCATCACAATTGTTAGGGAACTATATACAAATAAATTAATTCCTCACTTCTCTACAAATTTGAGCTTGTTGGGGAATTTAATTACCCGGATCTATTCGGGATGAATATTTAAATACAAATTTAATTCTAACAATTATTACTAGCATGAATTAATCCTATATTAATTCAAATAATAATTCAACAACAAATCATGCATATAAACAGTTCACGTAAATCCTACGCATGCGAAATTACTACGAGTTTACGTGAACTTACCTCTTGGAATGACAATGGTCTCGTCGATGAAAACACACCAAAAGACCTTCACAAGTATTCCCTAGTCCTTGCTCGACAATCCGGTGGAAGGAAGCTCGCGAACAATTAACAAAAGGGAAAATAAAATTTGTTGCACCACCTTTGTGGATTTACTAATTTTTCCAGCACATGGAATTGTACTTGGGAATGAAAGAATCATCCCCTATATATAGATGGGGTGGTGGGCGATTTTTAGGGAAGAAAAACAATGTGGGAAATTTTTTTCTTGATCTCCAAGAAATCTTGAATATATCTCCTATATTCTTTCCCCATAATTAAAATATTCCACAAAAATCCCATCTCATCATGTTAGGAGTATTTTTCGAAAAATAGGGAACAAGAATCCAAGATTTGGATCTTCTTGAATTTATGAGATATACTTGTATTCCAAGAAATACATATCTTCCATAATATCTTTTCAAGAAAATCAAGAAAATCTTTCTTGCCCTTTATATTTCAAAATTTCAAAATTGACTATATGAATAACCAAGTGGGAGATTTCTTGAATTTAATGAGATAATCTTGTATTCCAAGAATACATATCTTCATTCCATAACAAAATTCAAAGAAAATCTTTCTCCCCTTTTATCCATAATTTTCGAAAAAAATAAGGAAAAATAGGCAACAAATTTATTTTATTTTTAAACACCTTTTCCAGTTATTGGACTTTATCTTGGGCAACTTGGGGGGCCTTTAGGAGAATTAAGATTGAACCTTCCAATGGACCTTGAATTATCAATATTGAGCCACAATATTATTCAAGCCCATAAATATTAATTAATCCCACTACATAATTAATATTGCACTATCCATCTTAACCCATATTACAGTTAATATGGCTCCCGGTTATTATTTCCGTGTTTAAGATTATCTAGCCCATTAATTAATTCAAGCCACTGAAATAGCTTTCCATTAATTAATATCTTTTATCCTTGGTAAAGAAACAGTTCAACATTATTATCCATACCGGAAACTAGTTCCACTTGCAAGATTTTGTATGATAAACCTTATGAACCTCCCAAGGGGGCAAATCGAACAAGCGTACTTGCACATGATTCTCCGTATTAAATCTTAGCAATCGCATGTGACCAATAATATTGCCCAAGATATAGGGTATTGAATCTCACTGATTCTCTTCCCATAATAAGTTAAAGCAATAGTTACTAACCACACGCAATCCTATTTAAGGGACGAAGATTAAGAAATAACTAACCACTGAGGTCTAATTCTTCCTAGTTCAGTTCTGAAGAATTTATCCTCATGTAGGTCCTCTTCAATGCATCAGTTATGCACTAGTGTAATCCCTTGGTCAAGACAAACCAATCTGAGCCTTACACTACAACCTTTCACGATGGATTGTTTATTTCCATCTAGGTCGTGAATGGTGTACTTTTAGTTACAAGTAACTGTTAATTTAATCTTCTGTGATCTTGGTATCACTAAATTAACTACAATGTAACACGTACTATTTAATGAACGGTTATGCAGTAAATATATGTAACATTCGATGATATTTAAAGCATCAGTGATAAACAATTTATTTCAGTAAATAAGTCCGAAATTCTGTTAGTCTGATTATACAAAGTAAAAGCATACTTTCCAGTATAATCCCAACAATCTCCCACTTATACTCAAAGTCTGCTTTTAAGTATACATCAGCATGTCTCGTGTAGTACGTGACAACTAATGCCACCTACACGAACCTAATAATGTCCCCCACTTATACTCAAAGCAGATTGACAACGGTCTTGACACCCATTCCTTTCACATGTCTCTCGAATGTATTCTGAGGCAGACCCTTTGTGAATGGATCAGCTAGGTTGTCATCTGACGCGATCTTTGCCACCTCTACATCTCCTCTCTTAACGATTTCTCGTCTAAGATTCCTTTCCTTCAGTGTGCTTGTTTGACTCGTGGACTCTTGGTTCCCTTGAATTTGCAACTGCCCCTAGCAAATATTGCTAGACAAATTCGGAACTTCATCCAAGTCCACTAAGAAGGTCTAGAGCCAAACTGGTTCCTTCACTGCTTCACAAGCAGCTACTTACCCGGCTTCCATGGTTGAGTCAGTGATGCATTTCTGCTTCACACTCGTCCATTTCATGGCTACACTTCCCAAATGAAAGCACACTAATTGAGATAGATAGTTTCTGGAATCTAAGTCTGATTGGAAATCCGAGTCCGTATAGCCTATGGGGATTAGACTATCTGACTGATAAACCAACATTCTATCTCGAGTTCTTTTCAGATACTTCAAAATGTTTTTAAATGCCGTACAATGTTCCTTCCCAGGGTAACTCCGATATCTTGCCACCATGGCAAAGGCAAAGTAGATATCCGGTCTCGTACACAACATTGCATACATAAGGCTTTCGACAGCCGAAGCATAAGGAATGCCTCTCATGTCATCTATCTCCTTTTATGTCTTAGGGCACATTTTCTTGGATAGATGGATTCCATGCCTGAAAGGTACGAAGCCCTTCTTGGAATCCTGCATGCAGAATCGTTTCAAGACAGTGTCTATGTATGAAGCTTGCGATAAGCCTATCATCATTTTCTTGCGATCTCGAGTGATCTTGATCCCAAGGATGTGCCCGGCTTCCCCTAAGTCCTTCATATCAAACTATTTTGAAAGCCATGCCCTTACGTCTGATAACACCTTTACATCGTTCCCGATGAGCAGAATATCATCTACGTATAGTACTAAGAATACCAATGCAGTTTCGACACTCTTTTTATACACACAACTCTCGAACTTGTTTTGATCAAACCCGTAAGACTTTATAACATGATCAAAACATTGGTTCCAAGCTCTGGATGCCTGTTTGAGTCCATAAATGGACTTCATGAGCTTACAAACTAGGTGTTCTTGGCCATTTTCAATGAAGCCTTGGGGTTGTTGCATATAGATTTCCTCATCAAGACTTCCGTTAAGGAAAGCTGTCTTGACATCCATTTACCAAATTTTAAAATCGAGATGCGTAACTATCGACAAGAGAATCCGGATGGACTTGAGCATTGCTAAGGTGAAAAGGTTTCCTCATAGTCGATCCCTTCTTTCTGAGTATAACCTTTCACCACAAGCCTTGCCTTGAAGGTTTCCACCTTCCCGTCCGATCCCCTCTGTCTCTTGTATACCCACTTGCAACCAATAGGTTTGACCCCATTAAGTGGTTCGACTAGCTCCCACACTCTGTTATGTTCCATAAACCCCATTTCTGCTTTCATTACCTTTTGCCAAGAAACTGCATCCTTATCTTGGATTGCCTCATCGTATGTCCATGGGTATGATTCATCTTGTTCGGGAATCAAGTCCGAGGACTCTCCTATCCCCATGAATCTCTCGGGCTGTCTCACAACCCTCCCACTACGACGAGGCTCCGGTTGTGAAAGTGTGTCGTTTGGTATATCATCTTGTACAGTTGGCAATGAGGTTAGCCCCCTTAGCTCACTTAAGGTAATCTCACTTCTGGGTCTTCTTTCGTTCATATAGTCTTCCTCCAAAAATCTAAAGTGGGTGCTTATTACCACATTTTGATCTTTGGGACCATAAAACATACACCCTTTTGTTCCCTCGGGCTATCCTATAAACAGCCTTAATTCTGATCGAGGATCCAATTTCCTGGCTTCCTTGTCCAACACGTAGGCCGGACACCCCCAAATTTTCATGTGTCTCATACTAGGCTTGCGCCCGGTCCACAATTCTTTGGGAGTTTTGGGAACCGATTTGGATGGCACCAAGTTCAGAATGTAAGCCGCTGTTTCCAAGGCATGACCCCATAACGACTTGGGAAGATTCGCATAACTCATCATTGATCTAACCATTTCCAAAAGAGTTCTGTTTCTTCGCTCTGCAACCCCGTTTTGTTGAGGGGTTTCGGGTGCAGTCAGCTGGGATACAATCCCTTCATCTGACAAGTAGTTCAAAAACTCATCGCTGAGGTACTCGCCTCCACGATCGGATCGTAGAGACTTGATACGTTTTTCCCTATGATTCTCTACTTGAGCCTTAAATTCTTTGAATTTCTCAAAGGTCTCAGATTTATGCTTCATAAGGAAAATATAACCGTACCTCGAGTAGTCATCAATAAAAGTGACGAAATACTCGTAACCTCCTCTTGCCATGGTTGACATTGGACCACATACGTCTGTGTGAACGATTTCTAACACTTCTTTGGCTCTATTCCCCTTGGCTCTGAATGCCCTCTTGGTCATTTTACCCTCCAAACATGATTCGCAGGTTGGAATCAGTTCAACTTGGAGAAACTCCAGTGGACCGTCTTTCACCAACCTTTGGATCCTCTTTGGATTAATATGTCCCAATCTTAGATGCCATAGAAGTGTTTCGTTCACGTCTGATGAATGTTTTCTTTTACCGGAAACAGTTGATGTGTTATAGGATGCATTTCGTGAGTGGTGTGTACAGTTAATTGTATAGAGATTACTTGACAACGTTCCATGACAGATAAATTTATCATAAAGAGAAATGGTAACAACTTTATCAAAAGTAACCGAATATCCATCAAGGTAAAGTTTAGAAACTGAAATCAAGTTCTTTCTAAAATTCGGAACGTAAAGTACATCTCTTAAAATTAAAACTCTGTCTTCAAAAGACAGGTGCACTTCTCCCACTGCTTCAGCTGCCACTCTCGTGACATCGCCCAGTGTGATGAGGATCTCACTCCCACTAAGTTGTCGGGTCCGCTTGAACCCCTGTAAAGTGAAACATACATGATCAGTGGATCTCGTATCCACCACCCATAAATTGGAGGCATACGCCGCTAAGCAAGTTTCAACAACTAGTGCGTGAGAATTACCTTTCTTTCCAATCCTTTTGGGATTGGAACAGGCTGACCTCCAATGTCCCTTTTCACCGCACTTGAAGCATTTTCCTTTTGGTACTTTCTTGATACCCATCCAACTAGCTATCTTTCTCTTACTTTTCTTAGTGATGAGATTGTTTTGGATCTGACCACTTTCCTTTTCTTGAGACTTGCCTTCCGTTGGCTTAGATCTTGAGAAAAGACTTTTGGTCACCAATGCTTCGTCTTTCTTTCCTAAACGCTTCTCTATTATCTCCAAGGCTTCTTGTAGAGTATCCATAGTAAACATGTGATCGCTCATCACAAAACTACAATAAAACTCATCAAAACACCTTGGTAGAGTTAGGAAAAGAAATTCGATTTGAGCCTCTTCACAATACTTAGTACCGAGATAAGCAAGTTTATCAAAATGACGTTTTAAACTGAGAACATGCTCCCTTACGGGTGTTCCCTCAGCTATTTTTAGCCTAGCCACATCGTCGGTTTTAAACTGATTGATCATGCGGTCTTTTGTTAAAAATATTTCCTCAAGACTTTGTATAATTTCTGCAGCAGACTCAACACCTTCATGAATGTGTCTCAAATCATCGAGCGGTGAAGTCAAGATTACACGTTTCATGGGTTCATTGGGTTCGCTCCCAAATATTATACAAGTGTCTTTTTCAAGATCGATCCATCAAGAGGCATACGGGGCTTGGGTACATCAAGAACCCAATAATGTTCTTGTCTTAGGTAGGACAAAACTCATATTCCGTTTCCAAACAACATAGTTATCTCCGGTTAATTGGTGTTCTTTGAGTGTATATAACAAGTGGATTAAAAGGTTGCGACATCTTTGAATCGAAATAAATAATAATATGCATAAGCACAAATATATCACAAAATTCGATCACATGTTTCATATTAAAATCTCCAAAAAATATGAACATGCATCAGCCAACATCTCGAAACAATTTAAATAAGCCACGCGGGGTGAGTCATTATTTAAACACATTCAAGCAGGTTACAAACAAGAACAATTACAAACCTTTAATATCCAGATTAATAGTTGGCTCCCACTTGACCAATATAAAATTGACAGGGACTTCGGGGAAGTATATGCATATCAATTTTATACCTAAGTAATAACCATGATTAAATGAAATTATTATTTCTCTTTGAGCGAGCCTCGTGGGGAGGGTCATCGCCGCCACTAGTAATAATCCACAATCATCCGTTAGGAATTTATTCATGTGAAAGCTATCTTTTGACCCAATCAGGGGGGGAATTTCTCCAAAAGAATTCATAAATAAATAAATCATGGAGGTCAATAATTAATTCAATTTTATTATCTGGAATAAAATTGTCAATTAATTGTTTAAACATACTTAGTAATTTTCGAAAGTGAGATTTTTCAAAACATTTTCTCATGCATCGCAAATTTAAACATAATTTAAATAAGCATAAATAATGCATAAACATCAAGACAAAAATTAAACATATTGGGCACGTTTATCCAATTGTGATGGTTAATTTTGTCATGTCTTGATCTTGAGAAATTGTCTTCATTGCCTTCATCGTTCGTCTCGAAAAAGCTCCCACTCGACCATCTTAAAAAAAAAGCCTTGTCAAGCCCGTCATCGACCCATTTCTTGGGTCGGAGTGCCGCCTGCACTCCCGCCCCGTGTCAAATGGAACTGTCTTAGCGACCCGGCCGCGCCCATCATGTCGCCCTGCTTCGCGCCGCCAGCTTCATCGCCTACTGTCGCCCGTCGCCCTTCGCACCTAAGCGATATCGCCCCTTGGCTTCACTGCGTCGCCCGCCGGATCCGCGTCGCTCGGCCCCTCCGGCCTGCCCAATGCCCGTCTGCGCCCCATAGCGTCAGCGTTCGCGTGCGTGCCTCGCCTAACGCGTTTAAGCGGCATACCTGTGCCCCCACGCCCGATTTTGGATCCGTCTTTTTAATTCGCCGTCTCGCCTCCGTTTACATTGGTCTGGTGGGAAAACCCATTTTGCGTTTGCGGAAGCAAAACATGTCGTGCGATGCATATAAAATAGGGGTGAAGGAATGGTGATTCCAGATTTTTCTCTTTTAAGCTCATGTGTTGTGTTTTGCTTATGATCGAATGCATACGACAATATAAGAACGTAAAGCAGTAAAGAACACAACAATGTATAGTGGTTCGGAGACTCAAGCTCCTACATCCACTCTCCCTGTTCCTAGGGAAATTCCTTCAAACACTTCCTAAGGCTTTCTGACTACCTCTGTAGTTTACTAACCTTTCTACTTTGAGTTTTCTGACTACCTCTGTAGTTTACTAACTCAAACTAGACTTATCACCCTCTCGGCCTCGCCTCTGGACTTATCACCCTCTCGGACTCGCCTCTAGATGTTTAACGAGTTCACACTCCAACGAGACTTATCACCCTCACTCGGGATTGCCTAACAACTACCTCACTTCACCGCTAGTTATCTCTTACGAGAATGGGGTTTGGGTTTGGTGTTGTCTCCAACTATGGTGAGATTTTCCTATTCATTTGTTTAGCCTCAATGCTAAGGTTGGGAAAATCTCTCTAAGCTTAAGATACATCGTGGGTTGCTTAGGTTGGGTTCTAGAACACTCTTTGAATATATTTGTATATCTACAGACTTGTGTTCTAGGGTGAGAATGCTTTGAGTATATGTCCTCTTAGCTCTGTAGCATCGTGTGCTATATTCTCACGCATCCACACTTAATTTGATGGAAGAACTTGTATTTATAGTGTGGATTTGAATGTTACCGTTGGAGAGAATCACATTCAAATCCATACTATTCTTGTATGTTCTGCAGCTTTTCCAGGCTGGTTGTCTTTCTCTCATTGGTCCACGTCAATTTGGATTCCAACGGCTATATTCCCGGTTTCTTCGCCGGAACATTGGGTTTATCTTGAGTATTCATAATTACTCGAGAATCTTGAGTCTTCGATAATTGCGTGCCTTCAGGATTCTCTGAGTCTTAGTGTCTTCAGAGACATACTGAGTCTTGATTTCTCGATTTCATCTTGAGTCTTGATTCTCGATCTCATATCGAGTCTTGATTCTCGATCTCATAATCGAGTCTTGATTCTCGATCTCATATCGAAGTCTTGAAACTTCAGTTTCATACTGAAACTTCAGTTTCTTCATAAACTTACTGAGTCTTCAGATTCTAACCTGATCTATATCTGCCGACTATACACGGTGCAAATATCATCCTGAACACTCTAAAACTGAATCCTGACTCATCTATCAAGATTATCCTGAACATGTCATACTCAAGGGTTTTGGGATCTAATCAAAATCCTCTTTATTAAATTCATTTCCCAACAATTTCCCCCTTTTTGATGATGCCAAAACCATCTTGTTACAAAACACTTAACCTATACTCAGGTTTCAGTTTTTCCTATTACAAGAATGGTATATCTCTTAACAATCAATTCAGCAATGAATCTCCCAACAATTTCATCACCAAACAACAATAATCAGGCATATCAAAAGTAAAGACATGTATAAAGATAATGAGGTATTATCTTTGAGCATAAAAGATAAAGTTTCATTGATGTATGATAGAAGTTACAGATTACAATTAAATTATCAGAAAAATAAAGAAAAAAAACATAAAGAATTACAAGTCTTCAGTCTTGGTCTTCAGTCTTCTTTGATCTTCAGCTCTAGCTCTTCATTCCTCTTCTACGGACTTTGTCTGATCAGGCATACTGACACTCATGCTTGTCGAGTTTGATTCTTCCGACTTCGGGCATCGACCCTCGGGTCTCTTGACCTATATTGAGTCTCGATTCACTTTACTTATCGAGCCTCGGATCACTTTTTACTCAAATTTTATCGATTTCTTTTTCACCGATCGATCATTTCGACTAATCAGATTAACACATCTTCAGATCAACATATCAGAATAGCATCAGGTCATCATATCAGGTTAGCATATCAGGTTTATCATATCTGATCTCGATCACGTCTGATCTCAATCAGTCTCTTTTGCTCATCTTCTGATTTGCAACCTTTTCTTCTGATTTGCTGGCTTTAGCTTTTTCTTCTCTTCTGATTTTGCACAGTTCATCAGTTTAACTCCGAACTCATCTAACTCATTTGATCTCGATCAGTCTCGTCTGCAGCCTCGTCTGATCTCGATCATCTACTTTTGATTTCGTGAGTTCCCCCTCAATTTGTTCTTTCGTTCCCCCTCAACTTGTTATCTGTAAATTAGCTTGAATAACACAAGTTGATAATGTTTTGGCATAAAACTAAAATATCCCAACAATTTCTCAATTGATAATGACGCCAAAACATCAGAATATATGCATTTTTAAAGAAACAGGTTTTTTTAAAAAGATCTGTTCAGGTGTTCACTTTGAAATTAGTGAACTTTAAAACTCCCGCTCTGATACCACTTGTTGGTCCCGGTGCAAACGAGTTTTACACGTGTATGGGGAATACATCGAAACTTGGTTTCATCTTGAAACCAGTTTCTTGAAACTTCTTGAGTCTTGATTCTAACCCGATCTATATCTGCACGACTATACACGCAAAAGGATATCATCATCCCGAACACTCTAAAACTGAATCGACTCATCTATCAAGATTATCCTGAACATGTCATACTCAGGGGTTTTGGGATCTAATCAAAATCCTCTTTATTAAATTCATTTCCCAACAATTTCCCCCTTTTTGATGATGCCAAAACCATCTTGTTACAAAACACTTAACCTATACTCAGGTTTCAGTTTTTCCTATTACAAGAATGGTATATCTCTTAACAATCAATACAGCAATGAATCTCCCAACAATTTCATCACCAAACAACAATAATCAGGCATATCAAAAGTAAAGACATGTATAAAGATAATGAGGTATTATCTTTGAGCATAAAAGATAAAGTTTCATTGATGTATGATAGCAGTTACAGATTACAATGAACTTATCAGAAAAATAAAGACAAAAAACATAAAGAATTACAAGACTTCAGTTTTGGTCTTCAGTCTTCTTTGATCTTCAGCTCTAGCTCTTCATTCCTCTTCTACATGTTGGGGATTTTCCCCAACACTTCTGACTTTAATACGTCGGGCATCTTGACACTCATTCCGACCGAGTTCGGTTCTTACGACTTCGGACATCGACCCTCGGTCTCTTTTACTTCTTCGACCCTCGGGTCTCTTGACCTATCTCGAGTCTCGAGTTCACTTTTACTTCTCGAGCCTCGGATCACTTTTACTCGGCTGTCGATTTCTTTTTGCACGATCGATCATTTCGACTAATCGGATCAACACATCTTCGAGATCAACATATCGAGAATAACATCGGTCATCATATCGAGGTTAGCATATCGGGTTTTATCATATCGATCTCGATCACGTCGATCTCGTCGATCTCTTTTTTTTCATCTTCCGATTTGCAACCTTTTCTTCCGATTTCTTTGGGTTTTAGCTTTTTCTTCTCTTCGATTTTGCACAACTCATCGGTTTAACTCGAACTCATCTAATTCATCGATCTCGTCGGTCTCGTCTGCTGACCTCGTCGATCTCGATCATCTACTTTTGATTCCGTGAGTTCCCCCTCAATTTGTTCTTTCGTTCCCCCTCAACTTGTTATCTGTAAATTAACTTGAATAACACAAGTTGATAATGTTTTGGCATAAAACTAAAATATCCCAACAATTCTCAATTGATAATGACGCCAAAACATCGGAATATATGCATTTTTAAAGAAACAGGCTTTTTTTAAAAGATCTGTTCAGGTGTTCACTTTGAAATTAGTGAACTTTAGAACTCCCACTCTGATACCACTTGTTGGTCCCGGTGGGAAAACCCATTTTGCACGTGCGGAAGCAAAACATGTCGTGCGATGCATATAAAATAGGGGTGAAGGAATGGTGATTCCAGATTTTTCTCTTTTAAGCTCATATGTTGTGTTTTGCTTATGATCGAATGCATACGACAATATAAGAATGTAAAGCAGTAAAGAACACAACAATGTATAGTGGTTCGGAGACTCAAGCTCCTACATCCACTCTCCCTGTTCCTAGGGAAATTCCTTCAAAGACTTCCTAAGGCTTTCTGACTACCTCTGTAGTTTACTAACCTTTCTACTTTGAGCTTTCTGACTACCTCTGTAGTTTACTAACTCAAACTAGACTTATCACCCTCTCGGCCTCGCCTCTGGACTTATCACCCTCTCGGGCTCGCCTCTAGATGTTTAACGAGTTCACACTCCAACGGGACTTATCACCCTCACTCGGGATTGCCTAACAACTTCCTCACTTCACCGCTAGTTATCTCTTACGAGAATGGGGTTTGGGTTTGGTGTTGTCTCCAACTATGGTGAGATTTTCCTATACATTTGTTTAACCTCAATGCTAAGGTTGGGAAAATCTCTCTAAGCTTAAGATACATCGTGGGTTGCTTAGGTTGGGTTCTAGAACACTCTTTGAATATATTTGTATATCTACAGACTTGTGTTCTAGGGTGGGAATGCTTTGAGTATATGTCCTCTTAGCTCTGTAGCATCGTGTGTTATATTCTCACGCATCCACACTTAATTTGATGGAAGAACTTGTATTTATAGTGTGGATTTGAATGTTACCGTTGGAGAGAATCACATTCAAATCCATACTATTCTTGTATGTTCTGCAGCTTTTCCAGGCTGGTTGTCTTTCTCTCATTGGTCCACGTCAGCTGGATTCCAACGGCTATATTCCTCAGTTTCTTCGCTTCGGAACATTCAGGTTTATACTGAGTCTTCAGTAATTACTGTGCCTTCAGGATTCTCTGAGTCTTAATGTCTTCAGAGACATACTAAGTCTTCATCTTGAGTCTTGTTTTTCGATTTCATCTTGAGTCTTGATTCTCGATCTCATCTCGAGTCTTGATTCTCGATCTCATCATCGAGGCTTGATTTTCGATCTCATATCGAGTCTTGAAACCGGTTTCATACCAAAACCGGTTTCTTGAAACTTTCTTGAGTCTTGATTCTAATCTGATCTATATCTGCCGACTATACACGGTGCAGATATCATCCTGAACACTCTAAAACTGAATCCTGACTCATCTATCAAGATTATCCTGAACATGTCATACTCAGGGGTTTTGGGATCTAATCAAAATCCTCTTTATTAAATTCATTTCCAACAGTTTCCGATCTGGTTACAATTTATTTACAAAAATAAATAAACCTAGATCTAGTCTAGTCTATTATATTGATCAAATTAAACAAATACTAATCTACTCGTGGATTTTCTCACGAGGCAAAACGAATCCGAACGAATCGAATTAAAAAATCACAATTTATATGCATGCATAATTAAACACATTAAAGTTCATGACAATTGGATACCTGCAAAAAAGATCTAGCAATTCTACTATCCAATTTCAAATTTAATGACAGCGAATTAAATTACAATTTAAAAATTAGAGCCCGAAACCGAGGCTCTGATACCAGTTGTTGGGAAATTTAATTGCCCGGATCTATTCGGGATGAATATTTAAATACAAATTTAATTCTAACAATTATTACTATCATGAATTAATCCTATATTAATTCAAATAATAATTCAACAACAAATCATGCATATAAACAGTTCACGTAAATCCTACGCATGCGGAATTACTACGAGTTTACGTGAACTTACCTCTTGGAATGGCAATGGCCTCGTCGATGAAAACACACCAAAAGACCTTCCCAAGTATTCCCTAGTCCTTGCTCGACAATCCGGTGGAAGGAAGCTCGCGAACAATTAACAAAAGGAAAAATAAAATTTGCTGCACCACCTTTGTGGATTTACTAATTTTTTCAGCACATGAAATTGTACTTGGGAATGAAAGAATCATCCCCTATATATAGATGGGGTGGTGGGCGATTTTTAGGGAAGAAAAACAATGTGAATTTTTTTTTTCTTGATCTCCAAGAAATCTTGAATATATCTCCTATATTCTTTTCCCCATAATTAAAATATTCCACAAAAATCCCACCTCATCATGTTGTGGAGTATCGAAAAATAGGGAACAAGAATCCAAGATTTGGATCTTCTTGAATTTATGAGATATACTTGTATTCCAAGAAATACATATCTTCCATAATATATTTTCAAGAAAATCAAGAAAATCTTTCTTGCCCTTTATATTTCAAAATTTCAAAATTGACTATATGAATAACAAAGTGGGAGATTTCTTGAATTTAATGAGATAATCTTGTATTCCAAGAATACACATCTTCATTCCATAACAAAATTCAAAGAAAATCTTTCTCCCCTTTTATCCATAATTTTCGAAAAAAATAAGGAGAAATAGGCAACAAATTTATTTTATTTTTAAACACCTTTTCCAGTTATTGGACTTTATCTTGGGCTACTTGGGGGACCTTTAGGAGAATTAAGATTGGACCTTCCAATGGACCTTGAATTATCAATATTGAACCACAATATTATTCAAGCCCATAAATATTAATTAATCCCACTACATAATTAATATTGCACTATCCATCTTAACCCATATTACAGTTAATATGGCTCCCGGTTATTATTTCCCGTGTTTAAGATTATCTAGCCCATTAATTAATTCAAGCCACTGAAATAGCTTTCCATTAATTAATATCTTTTATCCTTGGTAAAGGAACGGTTCAACATTATTATCCATACCGGAAACTAGTTCCACTTGCAAGATTTGGTATGATAAACCTTATGAACCTCCCAAGGGGGCAAATCGAACAAGCGTACTTGCACACGATTCTCCGTATTAAATCTTAGCAATCGCATGTGACCAATAATATTGCCCAAGATATAGGGTATTGAATCTCACTGATTCTCTTCCCATAATAAGTCAAAGCAATAGTTACTAACCACACGCAATCCTATTTAAGGGACGAAAATTAAGAAATAAGTAACCACTGAGGTCTAATTCTTCCTAGTTCAGTTCTGAAGAATTTATCCTCCTGTAGGTCCTCTTCAATGCATCAGTCATGCACTAGTGTAATCCCTTGGTCAAGACAAACCAATCTGAGCCTTACACTACAACCTTTCACGATGGATTGTTCATTTCCATCTAGGTCGTGAATGGTGTACTTTTAGTTACAAGGATCTGTTAATTTAATCTTCTGTGATCTTGGTATCACTAAATTAACTACAATGTAACACATACTATTTAATGAACGGTTATGCAGTAAATATATGTAACATTCGATGATATTTAAGTATCAGTGATAAACAATTTATTTCAGTAAATAAGTCCGAAATTCAGTTAGTCTGATTATACAAAGTAAAAACATACTTTCCAGTATAATCCCAACAAAGCTTTTAGATGAGACATGATTCTTACCACCATCAATTCAGTACATTATGATAATCATTTGCTTTGAACTAGAAACGGCAATACTTTTTTATGTTTATTAGATTTGTGAAGTTAAAAAGAATAATGGAAAGCATAGCTACTGCCGATAATCAATTGGAAAAAATAAAAAGAATGAATTTCATTATGATAATCATTTACATTGAACTAGAGGATGTCACCTCTGAAGGCAATTTTGGCCTTCTCATTCTCATGCCCATTTTTTTAATAAAATCTTTGCCGATCAAATTTTTTTTTGCATTGAACTAGAATTGGCAATACATTTTGAAGAATAATGGAAAACAAAGCTACTGCCTAGAATCAATTGGAAAAGATAAAAATAATTCATTTCATTATGATATTCATTTGCCATTGAACTAGAATTTGCAATACACTTTGGGAAAAAAATTAAAAATTTATAATATTTTGGGAAAAAGAAATTAATTTCATTATGATATTCATTAGCCATTGAACTAGAATTTGCAATACAATTTGAAAAAAAAAAAAATTATAACATGCGGGGAAAAAGAAATTAATTTCATTATGATATTCATTTGCCATTGAACTAGAATTGGCAATACATTTTGGAAAAAAAAAAAAAAATTGGCAATACATTTGGGAAAAAAAATAAAAACTTATAATATGCATTTTGGAAAAAAAATAAATTGGCAATACATTTTGAAAAAAAATAAAAACAAAAAATAAATTGGCAATACATTTTGGGAAAAAAATAAAAACTTATAATATGCATTTTGGAAAAAAAATAAATTGGCAATACATTTTGAAAAAAAAATAAAAACTTATAATATGCGGTAAACATGGATCGAACATGTTCACTTTAAATCTTCAATCTGATGCTCTCCCAACTGAGCTATCCCCACTTTATGTTGTGAGTTGATATATCTAATTATATATTTAATTTCATTTTGTTTCTATTAATAAGCTTTATGAAACCAACAGTTTACAGTTTACTAACAACACAGCTAGTTTGATAATAAAAACTTAGAATAACCCTTTCACATTCACACCTACCTAAAATTTAGAAGAGACTATATATATGAAAGACGACATTATAAAACCATATTAAGCAAATTTATCTTACTTGTGCATCACCTTTTTTTTTTTATCAGAAAAAGATTGAAATACTCCAACCCCATACAAATATGAATCAAAATAGTTCGTCACAATAAGTAAGGCATCTACGACAAAACATACTGCCCCATTACATGTTTCGACACTACAACTTTAATCTGTTAGGAATTTAAGCAAGCAACTATGGAGAAAATAATGTAACTACGGAATTAAGGAACAAACAATTTGGTTATCCAGTTCGTCAAACTGACTACATCTGGGGGCACTACCAAGCCAGGAGAGATCTACTATTTCTTCTTGTATGACCATACAAGATAGTGCAAGTAGTGCCAGATACAATGGGGGAGTTAGGGGGTTATTTATACAAAAACTCGAACTGGGAAACTGGGCCAAAACCCTAGATTTGGTCCATCCTGGCCGAAACCCTATTTTCGCGTTCAGGCCTCCGGAACCGCTCGACCAGGGCATTTGGTCGAGCGGTTCTGCTCGATCAACTATCTAGCTCGAGCGCCCTCATGGGTATTTGGATAGGGAGGGCTTCGACCGAGCACACACCTACTTTCGACCTCGGCCGGTCGAGCGCCTCCTGCGCCCTGCATCCCGTTTCACTCAGGCTCCATAACCCAACAATCTCCCACCTGGAGACTGACACTGGAGGGAAGTGCACGACCTCAATTAGGTCGAATGTCTTGTCCTCCCTGAACTCATTCTGAACGTCTTGTCCTCCCTGGACTCATTCCGAACGTCTTGTCCTCCCTGGACTTATTCCTTAACTTAGACTCCAACAATCCCAACAATCTCCCACCTGGAGTCTGACTCCAACTGTAACTCGTCTTCCCAATCTCTCATTGGCAGTAAACCACGCACTTCGAGCAATGTCCCTCAACGTTCGACTTCGAATCCACACTTGATCCAAGCAACGTCCCACAACATCCTTCTAGAACCTGCATCACTGCGGCCCACAAGACCGCAACCTGGACCCTCACGTCCATTCGATCCAAGCAATGCCCCTCAACGTTTTTGATTCGCACCAGAACCAAACAACTTCCCACAACATTCCCTTGAATCATTCGGCCACCGATTCCCGCACGATCTCAGGCACGTGTCTAACGCCCATCTTGATCTTGCATCCCACCTGAT
Organism: Stenogyne calaminthoides; assembly: GCA_037126765.1. Lineage (NCBI taxonomy): Eukaryota > Viridiplantae > Streptophyta > Magnoliopsida > Lamiales > Lamiaceae > Stenogyne > Stenogyne calaminthoides. The sequence goes on along the minus strand of JBBCBC010000016.1, from coordinate 6,631,763 downwards.
ACAACGATCTCAGCCACGTGTCAACGCCCATCTTGATCTTGCATGAACCTGATACAACGATCTCAGGCACGTGTCTAACGCCCATCTTGATCTTGAATCTAACCTGATACAACGATCTCAGCCACGTGTCAACGCCCATCTTGATCTTGCATCCAACCACCTACTCCAAGCAACGCCCCATACTCCGCGAACTGCCTACGGAACCCGCTCGACCTGGGGCTTCGTTAGAGCGGTTCTGCTCGACCAACCAGCTTGCTCGAGAGCCTTGTGCGTTCTCGGACGTTAAATTGGTTGTGCGGCCAAGATCTTGAGCGACAAATCCGAAATCCGTTCCATCAAGCTTCTCAACAGGCGATTTCCCTTTAGCCACCATAATTGCTCCCACCAGATCCCTTGAGCCTGATGCTCTGATACCAGTTGTTAGGAATTTAAGCAAGCAATTATGGAGAAAATAATGGAACTACAGAATTAAGGAACAAACAATTTGGTTACCCAATTCGTCAAACTGACTACATCTACCAAGCCAGGAGAGATCTACTATTTCTTCTTGTATGACCATACAAGATAGTGCAAGTAGTGCCAGATACAATGGGGGAGTTAGGGGATTATTTATACAAAAACCCGAACTGGGAACTCGTTGGGGAATAAGTTGCACAGATCTATTCGGGGTGAATATTTAAATACAAATTTAATTCTTTAATTATTACTAGCATGAATTAATCCTATATTAATTCAAATAATAATCCAACAACATATCATGCATATAATAATTCACGTAAAACCTACGCATGCGGAATTCTACGAGTTTTTTGAACGTACCTCTTGGGATGGCAACGGTGTGGCTGAATAGACTAACCGTAAGGACTTCCCAAGTATTCCCTTAGCCCTCGTTCGACTATCCGGTGGAAGGATTCTTGTGAACGATTTAACAAAAGGAAAATAAATATGTTGCACCACCTTTGTGGATTTACTAATTTTTCCAGCACATGGAATTGTACTTGGGAATGAAAGAATCATCCCCTATTTATAGAGACTAGGGTGGTCGAAAATTTGTGATAAAAACAATGTGGGAAAATCTTTTCTTGATCTCCAAGAAATCTTGAATATATCTCCTATATTCTTTTTCCCATAATTATAATATTCCACAAAATCCCACCTACTCTATATTAGATGATTTTCGAAAATTAAGGATGTCAAGAATCCAAGATTTGGATCTTCTTGAATTTATGAGATATTCTTGTATTTCAAGAAATACATATCTTCCATAATATCTTTTCAAGAAAATCAAGAAAATCTTTCTTGCCCTCTATTTTCAAAAATTTTGAAATATCCCTTATGAATAACCAAGTGGGAGATTTCTTGAATTTAATGAGATAATCTTGTATTCCAAGAATACATATCTTCATTCCATAACAAAATTCAAAGAAAATCTTTCTCCCTCTTTTATCCATAAATTTCGAAATATCATTGGAAAAATAAGCAACATTATTTATTTTATTTTAATCACCTTTTCAGTTAATGGACTATATGTTGGGCTACTCAGGGGGCCTTTAGGAGAATTAAGATTGGACCTTCTAATGGACCTTGAATATCTAATATTGAGCCACAATATAATTCAAGCCCATAAATATTAATTAATCCCACTACATAATTAATATTGCACTATCCATCTTAACCCATATTACAGTCAATATGGCTCCCGGTCATTATTTCCCGTGTTTAAGATTATCTAGCTCATTAATTAATTCAAGCCACTGAAATAGCTTTCCGTTAATTAATATCTTTTATCCTTGGTCAAGGAACGGTTCAACATTATTATTCATACCGGAAACTAATTCCACTTGCAAGATTTGATATGATAAAGCTTATGAACCTCCCAAGGGGGCAAATCAAACAAGCGTACTTGGACACGATTCTTCGTATTAAATCTTAGCAATCACATGTGACTAATAATATTGCCCAAGATAAAAAGTATTGAATCTCATTGATTCGCTACCCATGATAAGTCAAAGCAATAGTTACCAATCCCACGTGATCCTATTTAAGGGACGAAGGTTAAGAAATAACGAACCACTGAGGTCTAATTCTTCCTTGTTCAGTTCTGAAGAATTTATCCTCTTGTAGGTCCTATTCAGTGCATCAGTCATACACTAGTGTAATCTCTTGGTCAAGACAAGCCAATCTGAGCCTTACACTTCAACCTTTCACGATGGGTTGTTCATTTCCATCTAGGTCGTGAATAACGTACTTTTAGTTACAAGGGACTGTTAATTTAATCTTCTGTGATCTGGTATCACTAAATTAACTACAATGTAACACGTACGAGTTATTGAACAGTTATGCAGTAAATATGTGTAACATTCAATAATATTTAAAGCATCAGTGATAAACAATTTATTTCAGTAAATAAGTCTGAAAATTCAGTTTCGATTATACAAAGTAAAAAGCATACTTTCCAGTATAATCCCAACAGAAACTGGGCCAAAACCCTAGATTTGGCCCATCCTGGCCGAAACCCTATTTTTCGCGTCAAGGCCTCCGGAATTGCTCGACCAGGGCATTTGGTCGAGCGGTTCTGCTCGATCAACTATCTAGCTCGAGCACCCTCATGGCGCTGGATAGGGGGGGCACTCGGCCGAGCACACCTGCTCGACCTCGAGCGCTGGTTGAGCGCCTCCTGCGCCCTGCATCCCGTTTCACTCAGGCTCCATAACCCAACATAATCAACAAAACAATTTCTAGGATTCCTAAACTTGTGCATCACTTAATGATATACCCATATGCCATATGATAACAAGATATAATACTGATGATGTAAATGAAATATCTATGGAATAAAGCCATACTAATACTGTTCAGGATCAAAGCTAATATTGTGGAGTTACTCTTTTGCACTGACGGGTTCAGGAGAGTGTTCAGGTCCACTGAGTTCTTCAGGATGGAAAATGTTACTAAATATTTCAGGATGGTAAAAGTATGCTGAGTCATTCAGGGTGGTAAAACCTGCTGAATGGATCAGGACAGAAAAGTCTATTGAGTTTCTCAGGATGGAAAGAAGCTCTGAGTTTGTTAGTGACTGTTACAAAGCAGTTACACGCGCCAGATTCTGTTACAGGTTGTTAGGGGGTTTGGGGTATATATATATAGTGATGTTTAATCATTAATTCACACACAAGAGAGGGCTGATACACTTGTAATCTTTATTCAGAGATTAGAGAGAGAAATCATTCGGGAATCATTGAGAGAGCATAGTTCGATTAGAGATTCAAAGTTCATAATCACATCGATTAGAACTTGGTGAATGCTCTGGAGTTGAGCGGATTGTATCTTGTATTCTTTGATTGAGTGATAGTGAAATCGTCCCTGATCCTCCGTGGATGTAGATCACTTTGATCGAACCACGTAAAATCGTTTGTTGTGTTCTTGATCGTTTTATCGTTGTTATTTTCTGGATATCTGTGCTAGGAGTCTTAGTTGCAGATAGGAAATGTATTAGTTGAATTCAACTCTTGTTCTAACAAGTGGCCGTCTGTGGGAAGAAGGATTCAACTATGGCAACATCGATGAAACTGGAAGTTGAAAAATTCACAGGGAAAAATGACTTCGGATTATGGAAGATAAAGATGAGGGCTCTTCTCATACAACATGGATTGGCGGAGGCTTTCAATTCTGCAACTCAATGGACATCTTCAAGTAATCAGGCAAAGAAGGATGAGATTCTCATGAAGGCACATAGTGCGATTATTCTGTGCTTGGGGGACAAACCACTCCGGGAAGTAGCTAAGGCCAAAACAACCATAGAGGTTCTTCAAAAATTGGAAGAATTGTACCAGACCAAGTCAGTTACCAACAAGCTCTATGTTAAACAGAAACTTCATGCCTTCAAGATGATAGAGGATAAGAATCTTGGAGATCAGTTGGATGAATTCAATCGGTTAGCTGATGATCTGGAGAGTCTTGATGTAAAACTTGAAGATGACGACAAGGCATTGATGCTCCTGAATTCTCTGCCCAAATCCATGGAGAACTTCAAAGATGCATTGTTGTTTGGAAGACAGGATCACGTCAGTTTTGATGATATTCAAACTGCATTGAAGACCAAGTTCCTATAGATTCAGGTTGGCAAGAAACAAACTCAGGGCACAGCTGAGGGCCTGAATGTGAAATTCAAGAAAGGGAAGAAACCATTTCAGAAGAAGAAGAATCAAGAGGGAGAGGGGAAAAACAATACTCAGAAAACTCCTTCAGATAGGGTTGAGAAGAGGAAGTGCTTCTCATGTCACAAACCTGGACACCTGAAGAAAGATTGTCCTGAAAGGAAGGGCAAAACTGATGAGAAACCTGCAGATGCAAATGTGGCAACTGAAGGTTATGAGAGTGATGAAGCTATGACAATTACTGATAGGAGAATCAGTAATGAGTGGGTTATGGACTCAGGCTGTTCTTTTCATATGTGTCCAAATGGGCATTTGTTCAGAAACTTGAGAAAGTTTGATGGAGGGTCAGTACTGCTGGGAAATGATCAGGCTGTTGGGAAAATCGGGGTGCCCGGATCTATTCGAGGTGATTATTTAAATACATATTTAAATTAAACAGTTAATTAATAACATGAATTAATCCTAAATAAATTCAACATAATAATAAACAACATGCGTACACATAATTCACGTAAATCCTAAACATGCGAAACTAGGAGTTACGGAATTACTAACCTCTTGAAGAATCAAACGGATGAATCAACCTAAGAGCCTTCCCAAATATATCCCCAAAGTCCACGAACGCTATTCGGTGGGAAGATTTCAACGAACGATTTTAATGGGAGAGAAATTAAATATTTTGCTACCACCTTTGTGGATTTCTAATATTTTCAACACATGGAATTGCACTTGGGAATGAAGAGCTCATCCCCTATAAATAGGGAGGAGGGGGTCGAAAATTTAGGTCAAGAAAATAAGGAAGAAAATCTTTTCTTGGTCCCTAAGAAATCTTGAATATATCTTCTATATTCTTTTCTCCTTATTTAAATTTTTCATAAAAATCTCTTCCCCTCTTCTACCCATTATTTTCAAAAATTACAAGGCAAAAGGAGTCAAGATTTAACTTCTTGAATTTATGGGATAATTATGTATTCCTACAATAATTATCTCTTTCCATAAAATATCTACAAGAAAATCATGACAATCTTTTCTTCATTTTTATCTACAAATTTTTGAAAAAATAGACATGGAAATATAGCAAAATATTTTCTTCTCTCTCTCATTAATTGAACTTTATTTTGGGCTATTTGGGGGGCCTTTAGGAGAATTAAGATTGGACCTTCAATGGACTATGAAGCTTTAATATTTTGGGCCAAATATTATTCAAGTTCATTAATATTAATTTATTCCACTATAAAATTAATATTGAACTATCCATCTTAACCCATATTACGATTTCACATATAACATGGCTCCCGGTCATTATTACACGATAACATGGCTTCTGGATGCTTTTGTTCTGGGTCTAGTGCTACAAGAAGAATCACCAGATGCAGAATTTCTCAACTGAGAACAAGCACCCAGATTTTCTGAAATATATGGAAAATGAGGCCAGAGTAATCAATGTGAGAATATCTCGTCAAGAGTATGACGTGATGTACTACTCGAAGAAGGCAGATGGCTCATTTGACAGACTGGCATTTCAAAGGTTCTATTTTGACATCCTGAACAAAGCTCGCATAACTGATCCTCAGCAGATCAATGATGTCAAATGGAAGCTTTAACGGATATTCAACATTCCTCAGGATCAATGAGAAATGCCAGAGGGATATAAGCCAAGAGATTGAAGATCAGAAGGCTGTTTAGGATCAGCTGAATTTAAACCCAAACTTTTCTGATGTAATATGTAATTGATAAATCTGATGAATGAAAAGTTTATTCTTTTTCTGATCCTAAGACAAAATCTCATTGTCTTCTGATTATGTGTTCTTTATTATTTATATTTATCAACTGTGTTGGTTTCTCAAGTGTTTTGGTTTCATCAAAAATGGGGAAATTGTTTGGAAATTTAGAGTTTTGATGAAAGTTCTAAAACACATGTAATAGGACCAGTTAGACCTGTTAGCTGACTGATGTTTTTAATACCAGTTATAAGATGACCAGTTGATAATTATTATATAGAACAACTGATGTATAAGATAGGTCACATATTGAGGGGGAACCTCAATATGCATAGGTCAGATCTAAAGATCAGAAGAACAAAAGATCAGCTGAAGTCCGACAGGCCAGAAGGCAAGGGAAGGACAGAAGATCTGACGATCTTATAAAGTCAGATAATCAGGTGAAGTCATGAGACACAAATTCAGAAGATCTGAAGATCGGATGACTACCAGAAGACCTACATCAGTCGAGTCTGCTAGTTGAGCTAAGACAACTGACACCAGAAGACTCTATCAGGTAGACTGATAAGTTGTAACTGATCAGGTCAGCTCACACCAGGTGGTAACTGATGTTTCACCAAGTCATACGTTGTTGATCTGAACAAGAAGAATGACAACTTTAGTTGGTAGAACAAACACTGAAAAGTGCTTTTGTTAATCAATAAGAACAAGACACATATGAACGGAGCCGACAATACGGGATTTGGTGCTGCTTGGTCAAACGGCTATAAAAGACAACTATTCATGATTTCGGCCATGCCGTCCCTGAAGCACGTCACATCAAATCCTACATATCTACCAAATATATCCATAAATTCAAATTGCTCTCCAACGACTCTTTGATTTCGAGGTCTATAAATATGGGATTACTCTTCAGAGTGAAGACACGAAAATTATCAAGAAGCTCATACTATAGTCAAATTTCCGCACGAAGAACATAACCTTGAAGATTATTTTTCTAAGTGTTCATCCCATAGTTCTTAGCACAGAAATCTTATCCTCAAGTTGTTAGGCTACTTAAATACTAGGAAAGATTTCAAAGTTGGAACAAACAACAAATCTTATCCAAAACCCAAAGTTAGGTTAAGTTTGTTTAACAAGATTTCAGACTAGGGTTTCTAGTTCTAATTTCTGGGATCGGTTGAGTGAGAGCTCTATAAATATCTGTTGGTGTAATGTGTTGGACTAACACAATAATCTAAGTCCAGTTGGTTAAGTCGGTTAAGTTGGTACCCCTTGTGATGGGGAAGAGTGGACGTAGGACTGGTTGTCCGAACCACTATAAATCTTGTGTGCATTTACCTGTTTGATTAACTGCTTCACATTATTGCACACAACTTGATTAAATCTACATACATATTCTGAGTTAGGATCAGCTAACACCAAGCTACTGATCTGATAAGATTGACTCCATAGTCATCTGATTGAAAATAGCTTCGGAATCTGATTTATTATAAACTGATTTTTCACATGGGTATAAACTTGCTTTTGCACAATCAGTTAAACTGATAGATACCGAACTGATCTGCCCTCAGGCGATCAGTAAGTTGGATATCAGTCCAAACTGATTCACTTGCACTTTGATTAGGCAAACTGCAATCACACCTGATCTGCACGAAAAAGTTTTCAGAAGTCTATTCACCCCTCCCCTCTAGACTTCTGCCCTCACGAAACCCGTTCGGGACCTACAACGTACTTGCACGCGATTCTCCGTATTAAATGTCAGCAATCGTCATGTAATTAATAATATTGCCCAAGATATAAGGTATCGAATCGCATTGACTTTCTTCCCATCATAAGTCAAAGCAATAGTTATTAATTTCACACGATCCTATTTAAGGGACGGAGATTAAGAAACAACGCACCACTGAGGTCTAATTCTTGTATATTTAGTACCGAAGAATTTGTCCTCCTGTAGGTCCTCATTCAGCGCACTTAAATACGCTAGTGTGATCCCTTGGTCAAGACAGGCCAATCTGGGTCTCACACTTCAACCGTTCATGATGGTTCGTTCATTTCCATCTGGGTTGTGAATTTGTACTTAATTACGAGGGCTGTTAATTTGATCTTCAGTGACCGGGTATCACCAAATTAACTACAACGTAATACGTACTGTCTTATTGAACGGGTTTGAAATAAACATATATAACATTCATTCATATTTAATGCACAGTGATTAAATAATTTATTTCAGTAAATAAATAAGAAACTTCAGTTTGGTTATACAAAGTAAAAGTATACTTTTCAGTATAACCCCAACACAGACATGTCAGGTTAAGGGGAGTGGATCTATCAAACTGAAGATGTTTGATGGAGTAATGAGGATTCTCACAAATGTGAGGTTTGTTCCTTAATTAAAGAGAAATCTAATTTCTCTTGGATCTCTGAATCTACTGGGGTATGAGTTCAATACCAAAGATGGTTTCATTCATGTTACAAAAGAAAGAAGGATTGTCATGAAGGGCAAGAAGGAGAATTGGCTTTACATTCTTCTGGAAAACTTAATTTCAGGATCTGCAGATGTGACTATGTCAAATCTTGATGCCAATCTTTGGCACAAGAGGCTAGGACATATTGGTGAAAGAGGTCTGAATGAGCTAGCCAAGAGAGAGGCATTTGGAGAAAGCAAGTCAGTGAAGCTGGAATTTTGTGATCACTGTGTGTTGGGAAAGGCAAAGAAACAGCCCTTCAGGACAGGTGTTCACAACACTCAGCAGCCTCTGGATTACATACATTCTGACATATGGGGGCCATCAAGAGTTGAAACTCATAGTGGAGGTAAATACTTCATGACTCTGATTGATGATTATAGTAGGAAAGTGTGGGTGATCATCTTAAAGCATAAGTCAGATGCACTTCAGAAATTCAGGGAATGGTTGACAGTGCAAGAGAATAAGACAGGGAAAACTCTGAAACATTTAAGAACAGACAATGGTTTGGAGTATGTTTATGAGGAATTTCAAAAGTATTGTACTGAGAAGGGTATCACTAGGCATAGAACTGTTCCAGCTAATCCTCAGCAAAATGGGTTAGCTGAAAGGATGAATAGGACCATCCTGGAAAGAGTCAGGTGCATGCTTGCTGATGCTCAGATGCCTAAGATTTTCTGGGGAGAAGCTGTGTCTACTGCTTGTTTTCTGATCAACAAGTCACCCTCATCTGCTATAAAGTGCAAAACCCCAGATGAGTTATGGTATGGAAAAATTTCTGATTACCATAATCTGAAAGTGTTTGGATGTTTGACTTTTGCTCATGTTAGACAAGATAAGCTTGAACCAAGGGCATTGAGATGTGTATTTGTTGGGTATCCAAGAAGTGTGAAGGGGTATAGGATGTGGTGCATTGAACCTGGTCAAAAGAAATGCATCATCAGTAGATATGTAACTTTCAATGAGAATGTTATGGGATATAAGCACAATGGACCAGCTCAGGATGTTGATGAAAACTTAACGGATGACAGTCATTCAGTTGAGGTGGAGCCTGTGTTTGAACAGACAGGATCTGAGGCTCAGATCAACAATGACCCAGAACCAGCTGAGGAAGATGATCAGATGGATCTGGATCAGGATCAGGATGAAGATAATCAGGATGCTGGTGCAGAAGGTTTTGATCTCAGAAATTATAGCCTTGCCAGAGACAGACTCAGAAGGCAGATACACCCTCCCACCAGATTTGGACATGCAGATATGGTGTCTTATGCTCTTGTCACTGCAGAAGAAATAGAGTATCAAGAGCCTCAAAGCTATAAAGAGACTATTTCAAATGATGGTAGTGATAAATGGATTGTTGCAATGACTGAAGAACTTCAGTCACTGGAGAAGAATAACACATGGGTTCTGGTGGATAAGCCAAAGCAGGAGAAGACAATTATTTGTAATGGATCTTCAAAAGGAAAGTTGAAGTAAGCACTTCTGAAAGTGTGAGGTTTAAAGCTAGACTGGTTGCAAGGGGTTTTACTCAGAGGGAAGGAATTGATTTCAATGAAGTGTTTTCTCTAGTTGTTAAGCATTGTTCAATCAGATTGTTGCTATCAATGGTGAATCAGGAAGATCTGGAGTTTCGGTAACTAGATGTAAAGACTGCATTTCTACATGGAGACTTAGTAGAGACTATCTACATGCAACAACCTGAGGGTTTCATTACTTCAGGAAATGAGAACAAAGTGTGTTTGCTGAAGAAGTCCTTGTATGGGTTGAAGCAAAGCCCAAGGCAATGGTACAAGAAGTTTGACAACTTTATGTTATCAGTGGGGTTTCAGAGATGTAGTTATGACAGTTGTGTGTATCTAGAGAAGCAGGGTGATCAGGTTATTACATATCTCTTACTATATGTGGATGATATGCTCATTGCCCGTAAAAGCATGAGTAGAATCAATAGTTTGAAGGCTAAGTTGAGTGGACAATTTGACATGAAGGCCTTGGGGAATGATAAGAGGATTCTGGGTATGGATATCTTAAGAGACAGGAAAGCTGTGAAGCTATTTTTATCTCAGAAAGATTATCTTCAGAAAGTCCTGAAGAGGTTTCAGATGCATCAGTCAAAAGCTGTGAGTACACCCTTAAGTCAGCAGTTCAAATTAACCAAGGCTCAATCACCTAAAACTGAGTTGGAAAGGATACAGATGAGTAAGATTCCTTATGCTAATGCAGTGGGAAGCATCATGTATGCTATGGTTTGCAGCAGGCCTGACCTGGCACATGCTATTAGTTTAGTAAGCAGGTTCATGGCCAACCCTGGAAGACCTCATTGGGAAGCACTAAAGTGGATCTTGAGATATCTGAATGGATCAATAGATTTAGGTCTCATGTTTGAAAAGTCAAAAGATGTGGGAAATCCACTTCAGGGGTTTGTTGACTCAAATTTTGCTGGTAGTGTGGACACAAGAAAATCTCTCAGTGGATATGTGTTTATATTGTATGGTACTACTATCAATTGGAGAGTTGTTCTTCAGTCAATAGTGGCACTCTCTACAACTGAAGCAGAATACATGGCTATGACAGAGACAATCAAGGAGGCAATGTGGTTGAAAGGGATTGTGAAGGAATTTGGGATTTTGCAGAAGGCTGTTACTATCAAGTGTGACAATCAAAGTACTCTTCACTTGGTAAACCATCAGGTTTTTCATGAGAGGTCTAAACATATTGATGTGAGGCTTCATTTTGTTAGAGATGTGGTGGAGAAGAACATTGTTGCTGTGAGCAAAGTCTCTACTGAAGACAATGCTGCTGATATGTTCACAAAGGCCCTGCCTAGTTCGAAGTTCAAACACTGTCTGAGTTTGATCCAACTCAGGACAGTGGATACTCTCTGAGGTCAGAAAGAGAGCTTGAGGAAAGGATGGGATGATCATTGCATTGAGGTGGAGAACTGATTATGTAAATGCAATATCTATGGAATAAAGCCATACTAATACTTTTCAGGATCAAAGCTAATACTGTGGAGTTACTCTTTTGCACTGACGGGTTCAGGAGAGTGTTCAGGTCCACTAAGTTCTTCAGGATGGAAAATGTTACTGAATATTTCAGGATGGTAAAGTATGCTGAGTTGTTCAGGGTGGTAAAACCTGCTGAACGGATCAGGACAGAAAAGTCTACTGTGTTTCTCAGGATGGAAAGAAGCTCTGAGTTTGTTAGTTACTTTTACAAAGCAGTTACACGTGTCATATTCTGTTACAGGTTGTTAGGGGGTTTGGGGTATATATATAGTGATGTTTAATCATTAATTCACACACAAGAGAGCGCTGATACACTTGTAATCTTTATTCAGAGATTAGAGAGAGAAATCATTCGGGAATCATTGAGAGAACATAGTTCGATTAGAGATTCAAAGTTCGTAATCACATCGATTAGAACTTGGTGAATGCTCTGGAGTTGAGCGGATTGTATCTTGTATTCTTTGATTGAGTGATAGTGAAATCGTCCCTGATCCTTCGTGGATGTAGATCACTTTGATTGAACCACGTAAAATCGTTTGTTGTGTTCTTGATCGTTTTATCGTTGTTATTTTTTGGATATCTGTGCTAGGAGTCTTAGTTGCAGATAGAAAAGATATTAGTTGAATTCAACTCTTGTTCTAACAAATACCAAGTCCCACGAGCTCTAAAACAATGTTATGTGTTTCTCAAATAGGAAAATTATGTGTGAGATGTCTCTCTCTCTCTCACCACACACACACATATATATATATATATATATATAATATCTTTTGACTAATTTTCACTTAAAAATATTGATACATTTAGGACCGCTTGGTTGGGGGCAATGAAAGTGGGTAATGAAAATCACTTCTATTAATGTTGTTTGGCACTTTTAATACATAAGTAATGGGAATAGAAGTAAGCAATTGATTACTCCACTCAGAGCCAGTCCTACAATTTTAGTGGCCCGGTGCAAAAAAAAGTTTGGCCCTTCGATTTTTTTATGATAAAAAAAATATAATCATTAGTACAAATAAAATTTCATAATTATATAAATAAAATAAGACTTATAATAACGAAATATTCTATATTACAATGTAACTGTTTTCAAACTCATCAATAACACGGTTCGGAAAAAAAAAACTCATCAATAACATAATAAATAGAAATCAATTCAAAAAAAAAAAATATAAATAAAAAATATATATTGAAGATTTGTATTGATCCAAATAAAATTTATGAATAAGAAATCTAAAATTAAAAGTATCTTATTAGAAAAGACACGATTCTTTTTAAGGGTCATTCATCAATATTCTTATGAACACGCTATGTGAGATGTATAAGACTAATTTTAAGAGAGAGAAAATTAAAAGAAGTGAAGAAGAAGAAGAAGAAAGGGACGACGTGATTTTTTATGAAAATTGTGTATAAATTTAATTTGAAAAATATAAGAAAGAAAAATATTTAAAATAGAGAAAGATTGGAAAAGACATGACCGTGTATGGAAAAAATATATGAGAAAAAAATATGTAATTTGAAAAATAGTAGAAAAGAAAAATATAAGGAAAAAAGAGGATTGAATAAAAAAAAAGATGATTGAATAAACTATAAAAATTTTGTAAAGATTTGAAATAAAAATATAAAGTGAAAAAAAGGAAAAAAGAGGATTGAATAAAATATAAAAGAAAGGAGAGGATTGAATAAACTATAAAAATTTGGAAAAATATTATTAAAAATAAAAAAAAATCACAAAACTGGAGACACGATCTCCCAACCTCACGCATAGATGGTTCTTTAAGACATGCTTGTCATCAACTGAGCTACCCATCACATGTGAAATAATCATCAACTTTTTAAGTTATAATACATATATAAATATATAAATATAAATGGAGGCCCTCGCCGAAAAGATGCCTTGTGCGGCAGCCCAGGACCACCCCTGATCCCACTCAGAACAATGCATTAATAACAATAGTGATTGACCTCTCAAAGAACCTTAATTTGATTTTAAGAAATAACATCCATCACAAAGTATGACGTATCGATTAGCTTAATTGCAAATGAGGTCGGTTATTGTAATATTTTACTCATATTATTGGATTGGAGTCCAAATCAATATATAGTAGAACCAATTACTATCTTCATCGACTACTTGAATAATTGATATCTTCATCCACTACTTGAAGCCTTGAATAATTGATAAAATATATATGAAGCTATCACCAAAATTAAAATTTTAAAAAAAACATCTAATTAAAACATTCTAGATTAAAGTAATCCATAATTTCATGGATTCAGAGAAGACCAGGTTGATCATGGAAACTTCTGATCGATTTGCTTCGAATCGACTGTACAAGTTAAAAATAAAAAACTAAAACGGATAAATATCAAAATCGAGCGTCCAAAATAGCAATATTACATCACCAATGATAGAATGATACAATCATTCAAAATTTTGAAATGTAAATCTTAATGCACGCTTATATTTTTATTTATTGATTCTTTCTTGGAGAAAACAACCGCATGAATTCGATAAGTTGCTAACTGGAAATTAACATAACATAAATAAAAAATAAATAAGTATTCTCGTTCTATATACAAATCAAACAAAAGATGAGTAAAAAGTCAAGAATAATATAAAAATAAAAATAATAAATAATCATGAATCACCAAACAGAAGCAATAATCAAAACAGATCACCAAACTGAGTCAACACGCGACGCGGGTAAATTGAAAAATTCAAGCCTTAAAGCACAAAAACTGGTGGTGGTGGTCATGATGGTGTTCATGGTGGTGCGACGACGTCGTCTCCTTCTCCTTATCAATCATACACCTGACCTGACAAAACTCCTCAACATGGCACGGAATATTAATCGGACCTTTCTGATCGAATCCGTACTCGCGCTCCGCCTCGCTCAGCAACTGCGTGAAAAGCGGGTGGTTCACATAGCACACCGGAATAACAAACCGCTGCTGCTCCGCCCCTTGCCCCACCGTAATCGCCACGGATCCTTTCGGAATTCCGGTGGCCTCCCGCCGCCCGCTGCCGTGGTGGTGGAAACGAATCTGCGGCATGTGTCGATTGAAATTAATCGGACTGCTTTTATCTCCGCTCCCCATCGAAACGCACAGATCGATTGAAGAAAAATCAAAATCAATTGGAATCAAAATAGATCTACAGATCTGGAAAAACTAGGGTTTACCAGTAGAAAGAAAAAGGCCAGGGATCGGAGGCCGAGATGGCGAGATTGAATTGGGTTAAAGAGGAATCGGTTAGGGATTTGGGGATATTGGTCATGATACACGATTTCCAGCAAATCTGCAAAGCATATGAAAAAATTATCTGGGGATTGAATGGATGGAAGAATTATATATATAGGGGGTTGGGTCAGGCCCAAGTTGAATATTTCTTCATTTATACGCTAAGTGGAGGTGGAGTTGGTCGGGTCGGGTCAGAAGGTAAGTGGAGGGCGGTAGGAATTTTAGTGCGAAATAAATGTGGATCGGGGAGGGCCGTGTCAAAGCTGCGTATAAGTTGGAGCATAATACCTTTCCAATATTTATGGGATTATTATATTTTACTTTATTATCTTGTTTATTAATAAATGTTTAATTTAAAAAAAACAAAATGTCTACTTTACCTTTCCGAAGGCAAGGAATATATTTTTTGTAACGATTAACGAATTCCCATTTGTTAGTTTGTGAACACTGAACAGTGTGAACTTGAAAAATATTTTTTTTAATTTTATACTTTAAATGTTTTTGTAATTTGTTTAATTTAATTGAATTATAGTAATTTTTGTTTTTTAATATTATATTATACTACTATATTTCATCTCAAACTTATTTGCAAATTATAAATAGTACTGTATGTCCAGTTATGAATATCAATAATAGGAAAATGATGATTTGCTATGATAAATGCTTAATATTTAATTGATTATTTTTTTAATTAAATTTTAGATTAGAATTTTAAAAGATAAATTAGTTAGTAAAAAATAGAAAGTTTGGATTATGCCACATAGATTAAGAAAATTTTAATTTGTTTCCAACAACAACATACAGTAAAACCTCGTTAAATTAATACTCGATAAATTTATAATCATCGCTAAAACTAATAATTTGTCCGGTCCCAAGTTGGGACCAGTACAAATTTGGGACTCAATCAATAAAATTATAAAATAATAATTTTTTTGAGATCCCAATAATATATATATTGGTCGCATTTAAACTATAAATTAATAATTATTAAAAATAATTCATATACATATATATGATGCACTTGAATATTCTTAAGACAACTTAGTAAAAATAAGAATCTCATTGTAATTTGTTTTTTTGAACTTCAAATCTATGTTGATCTCATCTTTAAATCTTCTTCTTCTGCGCACCCAATAGTTGTGGAGTTGTCTTCTTATATTATTGCAACAAAAAAGTTATGAAGAGTTGTTGATCTTTGCAATCTTCTTTTTTTTTTTAGTTGTAGATTGACCGATTCCAAAGCTATTGAATCATCCTCTGCTTCATCATCTTCCGGATTATGAATGACATCGATCACTATCTCTTCTAGACTCTGAACTTCGTGACATTGATTATTTTCATCCGAAAAGTCGAGCAATTGATTCACATCCATTTTGTGGTGATATTGCATACCGGTGATCAAATTCTCAAGCTCATGAATGTCTTCTCCAGGAGTTGCATCATTTGCACTTGAGTCGCTTTGATTTTCCGAGCGAATTTTGCAGTGTCGAAAGCAATTTAATATTGCTTCTTGATGAACATTTTCGGTCCAAGCTGACACTGCCATATTGATAGCATCTAAAACTATTCATGTATACTTAAAGTTATTAAAAGAATTTGGAACTTTGAAGGTCAACTGTGCATATACGTTAAAACCTCTTTAAATTAATAAATTATTAATTTATCGATATAATAATATCTCTATAAATTAATAAAATCCTCCGATCCCAAAGTTATTAATTTATAGAGGTTTTACTGTAATAGGAAGCAGTCCTGATATTGAATAATGCAATACGATATAGGCAAAGAATTGGAGAAATATGAATAGCATAAGCAAGTAATATTACGCGATGGACCTGATCAATAAAATAAATCACACAAATATATATACATTTGTGATAAGTAAATTTATTGGGTGGATCTCATGTGTATTTAGATGCATCGTGTACTCATAATTTCTTTTAATATCGTATAATTTGTTATATTAAAATATACAATTTATTTACATTAAAGTGTGCAATTATTTTTTCATATTAATAATTGTTCCAGATTAAACAAGTTCCATCTCTCGCTATACCAAGACAGTCAGATTTATTTGTTTTGAAAGGAAGTAATAAAAGACCGACCGGAAGAAACACACATAAAATGGGAACTGAAACCTAAACTTTGCAGCATGCAGTTTGAAGGCGAATCAAATCAAGCAAAGGGCAAAGTCAGCTTAATTAATTAATTTTTAATTGATATAAAGAGGGCACATGGCGATTCATATCTTTCACAACGGGAGAGGCAGCTTATGTTGCCTATTTGACTAAGTTAATTAGAGTTCACATACTTTTCAAATTTAATATCATATCAACAGCTTTCAAAAAGAAAATTTAAAAGGTCAACTAAAATAGTAGATAAATCTATCCAACTCTAATTTGGTTTTTCGTTATGTAAGTAATTTAAAAAATATACACATGTATATATATGTAAATAAATTGACTCGATGAAATGGATCCAACCAGAGAAATAATGTTGGTAATGATAATATTTTCCTTCATATGATAAGGGAAATTAACAAAGTTTACATTCTTTAAAAGAAAAATAAATGATAGTGTTGAAAATCAATCAGCCCCCAATGACAAAAAAATCATAGTTTAGGGCCAATAAATATTCACAAGCAACGTTACATTTTGACAATACTACATGTGCCAAAATAATTTAGGAGCGAAATAGAAATAAAGAATTAGTAGTATAATTCTTGTAATTCTATTTTAAATTAGAGATGAGTTTATAAATAGCCTAACATAACAATAAAAGTTCTTTTTTGTCACAAAATTTATAATCATTCTTTTTTAACCAAGAGAATATATTTTTTTTCAACTTTACCCTTTTTTTATGCTTTTATTATTTAAGTTAAATCACCATATATACATCCGTCATCAACATTATTTCACAAATTGCCACCCTTCAATTAACTCCGCACCACTATTACTTCAATCAGTAAATATTATTTTCAAATTGCACCACCATTCTATTAACTCCGTACCACTATCAGTCTCGTACCACACTTATTTTAACTCCGTTCCACCTTTATTTTAACACCGAACCACCATCATTTCAACTCGTATCATAATTTAATTCAACTCGTACCATCAATTTTAAATTTATACCACAATTATTAATTTCGTACTACAATATATTAACCCCGTACCATCATTTAATGAAGCCCGTACCACTATTTTTTTAAAAAAATTTGTTGACTTCATTAAGGGTATAATTGCCTAAAAATTATTCTCTTGGCTAAAAAAGAATGAAATAGAAAACTTTGATAAAAAAGAATTTTTTAAATGAGAAGGGGTTAAAAATGAGGTTTTTTCTTTATATTTAGAAGTTATTTTTATAATAATAACACAAATATAAAATAGAGTTTTGATCACAAGTCACAACTACTCAAAGCTGTATTTCGATACTTTAAATTAGAGTAAGATGGTAACGAGAAGCTACTTAATTTTAAAGTTTATAACTGGAGATGGTGTGGCAATAAAATATGAGAATTAAATTGGTGATGTCATCTGACATCAGCATTGGAGGAGCGGTTTAGGCCGTAAGATGGGCCAGGCCCAGCTTATTTTAAGGCGGAATTTTCTGTAATGCGTTTTCATGGTGGGAAAGAGCAATCATGTGCAATTTAATTAAATAAAAAAAAGGACCTTCCATCTTGTTTATTGCTTTTCTTCCCACACAATCAATCATGTAATACCCTTTGACAAAAAGCTAAGTCAATCATAATAATATATTTATAAAATAATGTGCAACGGAATAATGTTCTGTTACTCCTAAATTTTGATTAATTATTTTGATAACTGAAAATTTCAAAATATAATTGTTATAAAATGAAAATACATTAAATTCATCAGTTTAGTGATTTACATGTAGTGTGATGGCTGATCAGCTAAACTACTTTAAAATGTCTAATCAGTTTACAAAGAAACACAAACAGTATGAAATTACTGAAATTCGATGTATGGGTAGTAATAAACCTGTTTAATTACAGTTGCTCTTATACATTAAATATTTTTTGGTTTAAAAAAAAAGACATGAAAGACACTTGTATTTTGAATCTCAATATACTCCCAATTCTAAAAGTTACCCTTCAAAATTTTTTTAAAAAAATGAGAAGATGGGCTAACTAATTAGGACTTTAGAGGACTCTAGACTTTGGTTTTGGTGGGCCTTTATTTGTACAATTTGAATGAATTTTATTTTGGTGGTGCAGCCAAACAATTACGGCAACCGGGAAATGGAGCCCTTGATTACTATATTTGCCTGGTAAATTGTAGTAATTAATTAGTTTATTACTTAATCTGACTTTAATAATTTCTGGGGTTCACTAAACCAGCAATTGCATCAATTAGTTAAAGTTTACTAAGAAATCGATCATATATTTGATGTATAAATTAAACAATTCATTCTACGTATACGTTGTTGCATATTCTCAATTATAATTATAAGTACATACATAAAGGCTTGAATTTAAGATTGATAATATAACCATCGCATAAATTATTTCAAGCAGTGATGCATAAATTGATAATATAACCATGGCCATGGCCACTAAAACACACGAGGCCCTCATAGGATGGCCCTATCAATACCGAGTGCATCGTGATTCTAAATTCTAAATCCTTTTATACATGTACAAAATTTTAAAATGTTAGTTTATTTTCTATGTGTTTTTTTTTCAAAAAAGATGTATTTATTATTCACACTATAAAAGGGTAAAAATTATACCCATGCAAAAAAAAAAACGGTAATTACAAAATCAGCAATTCAATATCATTCTAGGATTAGCTAACCAATCTGAATATGAAAATTTAGAACAACTAAAACCTAAACATCGAGTCAACTCCAAAGCCTAGCTTTAACTTCACCAACAATATTATCCACTAAAAGAGCCTTATTATTGAAAATTATAGAATCACGTTCTTTCCAAAGTACCCACACCACCCGCGCGAGCCATAAAGAAACTGCTACTTGTTCACCTTTTTTTTCTCTTAACAACCTACTATGAGCAAGTAAATTGAGAAGGGGTTGTGAGTGAAGAACAATAGTAATCCCAAGCCATTGAAAGCAGTCCATCCAAACTTTGTAAGAAATTCGACATTCCAAGAAAATATGTTTACCTGTTACCTGTTTCCTCATGTTTATTTTCTATGTTAATATGTGCGAGATATATAGCTATAGTATAATTGCACACACAAATCTACGTACACAAAGGTATTCTTAGTCATGTTGTATAGAGCCGGCAATTTCCGGCCAACCCGAGCCCAAGTATGGGCTGGGCTAAAAAATTAGAGGGCCGAAAAGAGCCGGGCCTATTTGGCCCAACCCATTTGGCCCACAGGCCTAATGGGCATGGGCCAATTTGGCCCGATGGGTCATGGGCCGCCCGTTTGGCCCGACGGGTCATGGGCCGCCCGTTTGGCCCGATAAATTTTATTAATTTTTTTCATTTGTAATTCTTTATACAAACTATAAAGACTAAAGAAATTTATTTTTTTGTAATTTATTAAACTACGAGTTCTTTTGATATAATTAACAATCACAATCAATAAAATAGTATTCAAGTTAATGTTGTCATTCACACAAGATTGTATTTTAATAACTATAATTATAAGTATTTTATTTTTTTAATCAGAAAATAAAGTAAAATAATAAGGGTAGAAGAATATCCAAAAAATTACAAAGAAATAATGTAATTTTATAAAGTAAATAAAATAATTAAATAAAAAAATCATGGGCCGGGCCGGCCCGCGGGCCTGTGAGCCCATACTGGGCTGGGGTGGGCTGCATTTCTGTAGGCCCGACTAGATGATGGGCCGGCCCGGCCCAGCCCATGAATATAACTTGGCCCGATGGGCTGGGTCGGGCCGGGCGGCCCATTTTGCCAGCTCTAGTGTTGTATAAGTTAAGTGCTGATTTAGCTTATGTCATGGTTATATTACTTGTTTATTATTCTACAAACTTTACATATATATATTGTTTGATTAGGAGACTCGCATCTATTTGCAACTTCGACGTCCCATGAAATCTGCGGCTAAAAGATCAACTAGAGCCATGTAGATAAATAGTCAATGTGTTAAATAATCCACGGTAATTAACGCATAAGGGTTATTCTCTTCGTAGAAGATCAATATTATATTTTCTAATATTATTTTGAATCGAGTTGTCATCCAAAAAAAGTTGATAGGAAATTCACATTGTTATTGACATTTACATTATCGCTGACATTTACATAATGTCGAGCTCCTACAAAGAGAATAACTCCCATGTTATGATGCATGGGTTCCATGTATCGGATGCTTGTACGGTGCGGGTGTGGGTGCAGGTGCGATTCACATAGGATACGCTACGTGGCGAATTCATAAATAATTTTTTTTTAAAAAAGATTAGAATACGCGTATCCGATACGATAAATATGCTAATCCAGTGCATGCTTGAAGGGTGCGTGAGTGGTTATTTTTTTAGAAAAAATCATATTTTTTTCATTTTTTTTGTTTATTTTTGCAATTTTTCAAGACTAAAATTCTATATGGTCATATTATTAAGTACTAAATATGTTGTTTGAATTAAAGATTATTATGTAATATAATTTAAATTGAAAATATATCAATTTTTTTTTATTGAACTCCTTAGTATAACTTATATATTGAGCTAATGTTATTTGAATTAATATTTTTTTACTTAATTACATTAAATTATTAAAAAGGTTTATGTTTTATATAAATTACATACATTTTATAGGTGTTATATATAATAAAATATAAATAAATAGAAGTATCCTTATTGTATCTCACCCTAATTTTTTTGAAAATATTATCCCGGCCCGTACCCATATTGTATCGCCCTCGCACCCCGCACCTATACAACATAGCTCCCATACATTAATCATCGTTGGATTGCTTAACGCATCATGTGCGAGACTATTGATCCTGCATTGCTTTCGTTGATATTTTAGCCTCATATTTCATGGGGATGAAGTTGCAACGAGACGCGAGTCTCCTAATCAATTCATATTTGTTGTTCTCTTAGGTGCGGGAGTAATGTCTGTTATAATTTTATGGGCTTGATAACTAATACTCTTGTACACCAATTGTGCGATCGATGCAAGTACTTACAATACTTTTAAGTTAGAACTATTGATACTATCAAACTAACTTTTTAGAAAATATTAAATACCATTCAAAATATATGAGTTGCACGGTGCATTTTTTGTATGCAATTTTTTGTTGGACATGTTTATGATATTTATTTGTGTTATGTTCTGGTGTGCTTGATCGAACTCGTATTTTCTTTTGGTCGTCAGACGATTTAAGTCCAAATCCAAATTTAATACACTAAATTCTTCTTGTTTACTCTCATATTCAATCAATGGGTTGGGAGCTTAATTCTATGAGTGTTTTTTTTTTTTGGAATTTCGGTCTTTATGATGTTGGCATACCAAGAAAAAAGCTTAGGGGAAATTTAATTTAAAGATAAAAACTTGTATGCAATATTGCATACAAGTGATATGTGTAATTGAACTTTTTTTTTTCTCGCGGGTCAGGAGGATGTGTAATTGAGCCTTTTTTTTTCTTGCGGGTCAGGAGGACGGGTTAGGGCAGGTTGCTGATGGGCTAATGGACTTTTTTCATCTTCTTCGCGTCGCGTAGCACGGGCGCTGTCAGGTTTCTTCTTCTTCCTCTTCTCTTTAGATTGCTGGCGGATCTCACGGGTTCTTCTTCTTCGTTCATGCCCTAATTTCTTGTCCAATTTAATTTGCTTCAATTCGCTCCGATCACTGAATGAAATCAGGTTGTTCAATTTAAATTTTGGTGTGGATTCTGCGAGAAGAAAGGAGAATATGTGTGTGGTGTTTGAATTACCCCTCAACCCAAAGTGTGTGCTGAAATTCAGATCCTTCTGCTCTCTTTTCACGTTGTTCTGTAAAACTGTAATGTTAGACTTATGTTTTTTTCGCGTTTTTACTGGTTTTTGTTCATGTAGTAACACTCTTTTGCTCATATTGTAACACTCATTTTGTTCATGTAGTAACACATCAAGTTGTTCTTTAAATATGTAATTTTGGACTGGGAATTTCTTTTCGCGCTTGTACTGGTTTTGTTCATGTGATATCACTATTTTGCTCATATGGTAACACTCCTTTTGTTCATGTAGTAACACATCAAGTTGTTCTTTAAATCTGTAATTTTGGACTAAGGATTTCTTTTCGCGCTTGTACTGGTTTTATTCAGGTGGTAACACGTTTTTCTTCATAGGGTAACACTTTTTGTTCATGTAGTAACACATGTTTTTTTAGTAATATGTAACACTGTTCATATGTCGTTGTAATACTATGTGAATACTCCCGTGTTACCATATGAACAATAACGTGTTACCTTCTGACCCATGTTACCTTATGAATATTTTTGTGTTACGATATATTTTATTACGTGTTACGTAAGATATGAAGTTTTTTCAATATAACAATGCAGTAACACTTATACATAGATGTAGTAACACACAAAAATTTGACAAAAATAAAAAAATTATGTGTTCAGTAGGAATCGAACCCGCGACCAAATTCATTAACAATGAACCTAAACCACTAGACTACAACACATATTTGATAAAGTTATCCTTCTATAAATACATATTCGTCCGCACCAACCTGAAGCCTAATGCCCGCGCGCTGCCCGCTCTGCCCTCTCCCGCGCCCAACTCGCTGCCCGCCCCGCCCCTGTTGACCCGCGAATTTTGATCATTTTTGTCTTATTTATGTTGTATTGCACATAACACTAGTGTGCAATATTTCACACAAGACATTCTCTAATTTAAAATTCTTCAATTGGAAAGAGTATGAGGTTTTGTAGTAGTTTTAAAACTTATGATGACTTTGAAATCTACCATAATTTTAGTAGATTAAGGACCGATTGGTAGCGCTACAAAATTTATAGAAATAATAGTCCTATGACTATTTTAATTAGAAGAAATGCTATAAAATTGATTGGTATCAACTATTAAAAAGAGTGTGTCAAAAATTATATGTTGATTGATAGAAAGTAGTAAAAGTGAATAAAAAAAAAAAAAAATATTGAAGCATTAACAAATTACTAATTTATCCTTCTACTTGTTTTATGCCCAATTTTTACCAGCATCATCATCTTCAACACCATACGGTGACTGCAGATCCTCACCCTCACAACCCACAGATCTGCACCGATGAAGATGAATGTTAAAAGATTTTTTTTAGGCTGGTATTGTGCATTTTAACTATTAGCATATATATACATGAGAACGAATTCTTTAGCAAATATAATGTTTCCACTCCAAATCAAAAAAATTCCCCAAATCGAATTCCACTCAAAATGCACCCCAATCTCCTCCAATACCCCATCGTCTTCTTCCTAGCCATACTCCTCACCGCCGCCGGCCGGGACCTCCTGTTGGGAAATTAGGGGTGCCCGCATCTATTCGAGATGATTTTAAATACATATTTAAATTAATCAATTAATTACTAGCATGAATTAATCCTAAATAAATTCAACATAATAATTAATAAGCGAATAAACAACATGCGTACACGTAATCCACATAAATCATAAGCATGTGGAATCTAGGAGTTACGAGATTACTAACCTCTTGTAGAGACAACTGATGAGACGATGGATCAACCCAACGAGCCTTCCCAAATATGTCCCAAGTCCACGAACGCAATCCAGTGGGAGGATTCTCACGAACGATTTTAATAAGAGAGAAAACCAAAAATATTTTGTCACCACCTTTGTAGATTTCTAATATTTCCAACACATGGAATTGCAGTTGGGAATGAAAAATTCATTCCCTATATATAGGGAGAGGGTGACCGATTTTTTGAGGAAAAAATAAGAGAAGAAAATCTTTTTCTTGATCTTCAAAAAATCTTGAATATATCTCCTATATTCTTTTTTCCTTAATTAAATTTTTCCATAAAAATCTTATTCCCATTTTTACCTATATTTTTTAAAAATACAAGGAGGAAGGAGTCAAGATTTGACTTCTTGAATTTATGGGATAATTATGTATTCCAAGAATACTTATCTCTTTCCATAAAATCTTTTCAAGAAAAATCAAGAAAATCTTTCTTCTCCTTAATCCTACAATTTTCGAAAAAAATCAAAAATATTAGGCAAGAATATTTTCTTATCACTTTTATTAATTGGACTTTATTTTGAGCTATTTGAGGGGCCTTTAGGAGAATTAAGATTGGACCTCCAATGGACTATGAAGCTATAATATTGGGCCAAATATTATTCAAAGTCCATTAATATTAATTTATTCCACTATAATTGAACTATTCATCTTAACCCATATTACGACTTTACTATAACATGACTCCCGGTCATTATTTTCCGTGTTTAAGATTATTTTAGTCCATTAATTAATTAAGCCACTGAACAAACTTTATATTAATTAATATATTTATCCTTGGAGTAAAGACAACTCAACATTATATCCATACCGGAATAAATTTCCACTTGCAAGATTTGGTATGATAAAGATTCTGAGCCCGCCAAGAGGACAAATCAAGCAAGACGTACTTGCACACGATTCTCCATATTAAATGTCAGCAATCGTCATGTAATTAATAATATTGCCCAAGATATAAGGTATCGAATCGCAATGACTCTCTTCCTATCATAAGTCAAAGCAGTAGTTATTAATTTCACACGATCCTATTTATGAGACGGAGATTAAAAAATAACACACCACTGAGGTCAATTCTTGTATATTCAGTACCGAAAAATTTATCCTCCTGTAGGTCCTATTCAGCGCATCAAAATGCACTAGTATAATCTCTTGGTCAAGACAAGCCAATCTGAGTCTTATACATCAACCTTTCATGATGGTTTGCTCATTTCCATCTAGGTTGTGAATTTGTACTTAATTACGAGGAGCTGTTAATTTGATCTTCTGTGATCTGGTATCACCAAATTGACTACAACGTAATACGTACTGACTTATTGAACGGGTTTGCAATAAATATATATAACATTCATTCATATTTAAATGCAACAGTGATTAATAATTTATTTCAGTAAATAAATAAGAAAATTCAGTTTGGTTATACAAAGTAAAAGCATACTTTTCGGTATAACCCCAACAATCTCCCACTTATACTCAAAGTCTGCTTTTAAGTATACTACATCATGTCTAGTTTTCTATGTGACATCTAATGTCACCCTACACGAACCTAATAATTTCTCCCACTTATACTCAAAGCAGATTGTCAACGTTCTTGACACTCATTCCTTCCACATGTCTCTCAAATGTACTCTGAGATAGACCCTTTGTGAATGGATGTGCTAGGTTGTCTTCCGATGCAATCTTTGCCACCTCAATATCTCCTCTCTTAACAATTTCTCGTATAAGATGGTATTTTCTTTCAATGTGTTTGCTGGCCTTGTGTGCTCTCGGTTCCCTCAAATTTGCAACTGCTCCGGCATTATCACAGTAGACCGTGATTGTGCTGGGCAAATCTGGGACAACGTCCAAGTCCACTAGGAAGTTCCTGAGCCAAACCGCTTCCTTCGCTGCTTCACAAGCAGCTACGTATTCGGCTTCCATGGTAGAATCGACGATGCATTTCTGCTTTACGCTTCTCCATGTCATGGCTCCTCCCCCCATGCAAAACACACTACCCGAGGTAGACTTTCTGGAGTCAACGTCTGATTGGAAATCCGAGTCCGTGTAACCAATGGGGATTGGACTGTCTGACTGGTAAACCAACATTCTGTCACGTGTCCTCTTCAGATACTTTAGAATGTTCTTTACCGCAGTCCAATGCGCTTTCCCAGAGTTACTTTGATATCTAGCTACCATACCTACGGTAAAGCAGATATCCGGTCTCGTGCACAGCATTGCGTACATGAGGCTTCCCACAGCCGAAGCATAAGAGATGTCTTTCATGTCATCTATCTCATTCTGTGTTTTGGGACACATTTCTTTGGATAGATGGATTCCATGTCTGTAGGGCACAAAGCCTTTCTTGGAATCTTACATGCTGAAGCGTTTCAAAATAGTGTCTATGTATGAGGCTTGCGAAAGCCCGATCATTTTTTTCCTGAGATCTCGAGTGATATTGATCCCTAGGATGTGACCGGCTTCCCCTAAGTCTTTCATATCAAACTGTTTTGATAGTCATGCCCTTACGTCCGATAACACCTTTACATCATTCCCTATGAGCAGTATGTCGTCTACGTATAGTACCAAAAATACCAATGCAGTTCTGTCACGCTTTTTGTAAACACAACTTTCAAAGTTGTTTTGATCAAAACCGTAGGATTTTATAACTTGATCAAAACATTGATTCCAAGCACGGGATGCTTGCTTCAGCCCATAAATGGACTTCTTAAGCTTGCAAACCAGATGCTCTTGACCCTTTTCAATGAAGCCTTCGGGTTGTTGCATATAGATTTCTTCGTCAAGATTTCCATTGAGGAAAGTTGTCTTGACATTCATTTGCTAGATCTCAAAGTCTTAATGCACATCAATCAACAAGAGAATGCGGATGGACTTGAGCATGGCTACTGGCGAAAAGGTTTCCTCATAGTTGATCCCTTCATTCTGAGTGTACCCTTTCGCCACTAGTCTTACTTTAAATGTTTCAACCTTTCCGTCCGGTCCCCTTTTTCTCTTGTATACCCACTTGCATCCAATGGGTTTTACCCCATTAAGTGGTTCGACTAGCTCCCACACTTTATTGTGATCCATTGAACCCATTTCAGCTTCCATTGTTGTTTGCCAAGAGGTTGCATCTTTGTCTTGGATTGCCTCATTGTAGGACCAGGGATTTGATTCTTCGCCTGAGATCAAGTCCGAAGACTCTCCAATCCCTAAGAATAACTCGGGTTGTCGGACAACCCTCCCAATACGATGAGGTTCCGGTTGTGAAGGCATGACGTTTGGTATATCATTTTGTACAGTTGGCAATGGAGTTGGCCCCTTAAGTTCTTCCAAGGTAATTTCACTTCTAGGCTTTTCATCGTTCATAAAGTCTTCTTTAAAAAATCTAAAGTGCGTACTGATTACGACTTTTAGATCTTCGGGACCATAGAACATGCATCCTTTCGTCCCGTCGGGATACCCAATGAACAACCTTAATGTGCATCCAACTTACCAGCTTCCTTGTCTAACACGTATGTCGGACACCCCCAGATATTGATGTGTCCATAGCTGGCTTGCGCCCTGTCCATAATTCTCTCGGGGTTTTAGGAACTGATTTGGATGGCACTAAGTTTAGAATATACGCCGTTGTTTCCAAAACGTAACCCCAGAACGATTTTGGTAAATCTCCATAACTCATCATTGATCTTACCATTTCTAGAAGCGTTTTATTTCTTCGTTATGCAACCCCATTTTGTTGAGGGGTACCGGGTGTAGTAAACTGGGATGCAATCCCCTCTTCCGACAGGTAGTTCAAGAATTCATCACTGAGGTATTCGCCTCCACGATCAGATCGTAGAAACTTGATAGTATTTTCCTTATGATTCTTTGAATTTATCAAAGGTCTCAGATTTATGCTTCATTAGAAAAATGTATCCATAGAGTGAGTAATCATCTATAAACGTAACTAAATACTCGTAGCCACCTCTAGCTTTGATTTTCATTGGACCACACACGTCGGTGTGAACGATTTCTAACACTTCCTTAGCTCTAAGCCCCTTGGCTCCAAATGCCCTCTTGGTCATTTTACCCTCCAAGCACGATTCGCAAGTTGGAAACGGTTCAGTCTGGAGAGACCCCAATGAACCATCTTGAACCAACCTTTGAATCCTTTTTGGGTTAATATGACCTAATCTTAGGTGCCAAAGAAGTGTTTCGTTCACGTTAGTCGAATGCTTTCTTTTACATGAAATAGTAGATGTGTTATACGATGCATTTTGTGAGTGGTGTGCACAGTTAATAATATAGAAATTGTTCCGTAAAATTCCACAACAGATAATCACATCGTTATGAAAAACAGTATCATGCTTATCAAAACGAACAGAATATCCATCGACAAATAGTTTAGAAACTGAAACAAGGTTTTTCTGAAAAACAGGAACATAAAGAACATCTCTTAAATTTAAAAACTGGTCTTCGAAAGACAGGTGCACGTCTCCCACTGCTTCAGCTGCCACTCTTGTAGAATCGCCTAGCATGATGAGGATCTCACTTCCACTAAGTTGTCGGGTTAGCTTGAAACCCTGTAATGTGAAACAAACATGATCAGTGGATCCCGTATCCACTACCCACGAATGGGCAGCATACTCCGCCAAACAAGTTTCAACAACTAGTGAGTGAGAATTACCTTTCTTTCCATTCCTTTTGGGATTGGAACAGGCCCACCTCCAGTGTCTGTTGGGGTTATACTGGAAAGTATTCTTTTACTTTGTATAACCAAACTGAAATTCTGTCTTATTTATTGAAATAAATTATTTATCACTGATGCTTTAAATATCATTGAATGTTACATATATTTACTGCATAACTGTTCAATAAATAGTATGTGTTACATTGTAGTTAATTTAGTGATACCAGATCACAGAAGATTAAATTAACAGTCCCTTGTAACTAAAAGTTTGCTGTTCACGACCTAGATGGAAATGAACAATCCATCGTGATAGGTTGAAGTGTAAGGCTCAGATTGACTTGTCTTGATCAAGAGATTACACTAGTGCATGACTGATGCACTGAATAGGACCTATAGGAGGATAAATTCTTCAGCACTGAATTAGGAAAAATTATACCTCAGTGGTTCGTTATTTCTTAATCTTCGTCCCTTAAATAGGATCGTGTGTGGTTAGTAATTATTGCTTTGACTTATGACGGGTAGAGAATCAATGAGATTCAATATTTTATATCTTGGGCAATATTATTGGTCACATGATATTGCTAAGATTTAATACGAAGAATCGTGTGCAAGTACGCTTGTTCGATTTGCCCTCTTGGGAGGTTCATAAGATTTATCATACCAAATCTTGCAAGTGGAATTAGTTTCCAGTATGGATAATAATGTTGAACCGTTCCTTGACCAAGGACAAAAGATATTAATTAATGGAAAGCTATTTCAGTGGCTTGAATTAATTAATGGGCTAGATAATCTTAAACACGAGAAATAATAACCGGGATCCATATTAACAGTAATATGGGCTAAGATGGATAGTGCAATATTAATTATGTAGTGGGATTAATTAATATTTATGGGCTTGAATAATATTGTGGCTCAATATTGGAAATTCAAGATCCATTAGAAGGTCCAATCTTAATTCTCCTAAAGGCCCCTCAAGTAGCCCAAACATAAAGTCCAATAACTGAAAAATGTGTTTAAAAATAAAATAAATTATTGTTGCCTAAGTTTTCTATATTTTTCGAAAATAATAAATAAAAGAGAGAGAAAGTTTTTCTTTGAATTTTGTTATGGAATGAAGATAAGTATTCTTGGAATACAAGATTATCTCATTAAATTCAAGAAATCTCTCACTTGGTTATTTATTTGTGTTTTTCGAAAATATTGAATAAATAAAGGAAGAAAAGATTTTCTTGATTTTCTTGAAAAGGTATATGGAAGATATGTATTTTTGGAATACAAGAATATCTCATAAATTCAAGAAGATCCAAATCTTATTTTCCTTACTCCTTATTTTTTCGAAAATACCATAACAAGAGGAGGTGGAATTTTTGTGGAATATTTTAATTATGGAGAAAAGATTATATGAGATATATTCAAGATTTCTTGAAAATCAAGAAAAAGATTTTCCCATATTATTTTTGCCCAAAAATTCGACCACCACCTCATCTATAAATATGGGATGAATTTTTCATCCCCAAGCAATTCCATGTGTTGAAAAATTAGAAATCCACAAAGGTGGTGCAACATAATTTTATTTTTCCTTTTGTTAAATTGTTCGCGAGTTCCTACCACCGGATTGTTGAACAAGGATAAGGGAATACTTGAGAATGTCTTTTGGTGTGTTCGTGTGAACGGGATCCATCTTCTCAACGGTTGTCACTCCGAGAGGTTAATTCACGTAAACCCGTAGCAATTCCGCATGCGTAGGATTTATGTGAACTGTTTATATGCGTGATTTGTTGTTGAATTATTATTTGAATTAATATAGGATTAATTCATGCTAGTAATAATTGTTAGAATTAAATTTGTATTTAAATATTCATCCCGAATAGATCCGGGCAATTAATTTCCCAACAACTGGTATCAGAGCCTCGGTTTCGGGCTCTGATTTTTAAATTGCAATTTAATTCGTTTTCATTAAATTTGAAATTGGATAGTAGAATTGCTAGATCTTTTTTGCAGGTATCCAATTGTCATGGTATTTGATGAATGTTTATATTTATGCATGCATATAAATTGTGGCTTTTTAATTCGATTCGTTCGAATTCGTTTTGCCTCGTGAGAAAATCCACGAGTAGATTAGTATGTGTTTGATTTGTTCAATGTAATAGACTAGTCTAGATCTAGGTTTATTTATTTTATAAATAAATAGTAATCAGATCTTGAACGAAGAGGGAGACGGAGAATTAAAGATGGACGTCGAGTGCCGGACGTCTGCGAAGCTAAAGCGAGCACGCGCGGTAAGCGGAATACTAGCGACCGCCCAGACTACCCGTCGATCGAGGGACGGGCATGGCGAAGGGCGGCGGATGGAGGAGCATGGGCGCGGCAGAGATGGCGCAAAAAGGCGTCTGCGGCGGCAAAAAGAGGCCGAGGCACGGGCGTGGGACCCGGACGTCGATGCTTCGAGACAAGGCACAAGGCGATGGGCGATGGGGCGAGATGGCGAAGCGGGACGAAGCGTCTTGCGCGATAAGACGCGAATGAACTCGCGTTCCGGGTCGTGAGCTACTCATTTTCCGGACGTCGTCCTAACCCAAACGGAGGACGTTTTAAAGAACATGTTGCGGACGAGTGAGAGCTTTTCGAGACGAACGATGAAGGCTATGAAGACGATTTCTCAAGATCAAGACATGACAAAAATTATCCATGACAATTGGATATATGTGCCAAATGTGTTTAATTTTTGTTTTGATATTTTGCATTATTTTATGCTTATTTAAATTGTGTTTAAATATGCGATGCATGAGAAAATGTTTTGAAAAATCTCACATTCGAAAATTACTAAGCATGTTTAAATAATTAATTGACAATTTTATTCCGGATAATAAAATTGAATTAATTTTGACCTCCATGATTTATTTATTTGTGGATTCTTTTGGAAAAATTCCCCCCACGGGACGACCAAAAGATAGATTTCACATGAATAAATTCCGAAAGGATGATTGTGGGTTATTATTAGTGGCGACGATGACCCTCCCCACGAGGCTCGTTCAAAACAAAATAATAATTCTGTATTTAATCATGGTTATTACTTAGGTATAAAATTGATATGCATATACTTCCCCGAAGTCCCTGACAATTTTATATTGGTCAAGTGGGAGCCAACTATTAATTTGGATATTAAAGATTTGTAACTATTTTCTTGTCTGTAACCTGCTTGAATGTGTTTAAATAATGACCCACCCCACATGGCTTATTTAAACTGTTTTGAGATGTTGGCTGATGCATGTTCATATTTTTTTTGAGATTTTAATATGATACATGTGATCGAACCTTGTGATATGTTTGTGCTTATACAAATTGTTATTTATTTCAGTTCAGCATGTCGCAACCTTTTAATCCACTGTTCAATATACTTAAAGACAATTTGCTTACTGGTGAAAACTTCGTTGATTGGAGTCGTAAACTTACTATTGTCCTCACTGCACAAAGCCATAACTGGATTCTCACTATACCTAAACCAGAAAAGCCAAATGATGAGTCAACTAAAGCGGTTAAGAAAGAGTATGCTGACTGGGAGCGTTCCAACGAAATGACAAAGTGTACCATCTTGGCTTCAATGTCAGATGTGTTGCAACACCAACACCAAAATGTTGAGACCACTGCAGACATCATGACTAGTCTTAAAATGATATTTCAACATCAGAACCGTGTGGCTCGTCAGATCACCATGAGGGACTTGCTCTCTATGAAAATGGTGGAGGAAATGCCCGTAAGGGAGCACGTTCTCCAGATGATGGCTCACCTTAACAAGCTTGAGGTGCTTGGCGCTAAATAGACATCGAGACCCAAATAGATTTCGTGCTCCACTCTCTGACGAAAAGTTTTGAACAGTTCAGGCTGAACTACCAAATGAACAATCAGAAGTTCTCGATGCCTGACCTGTTGCAAGCTTTAGTCTCGGCAGATGCGATATTGGGGCAAAAGAGCCAGGCCTTGGTGGCAAATGGACCTTCTTCTTCTTCTAGGCCAAATGGTGGTAAGAGAAAGAAAAAGGATAAAAGCCACAAGCAAGTGAAATCAAGTGTTACCAAGGGCAAAGAAAAGGTGAAGGGAGGTGGAGGAGTGAGTAAACCAGCTAAGGGGAAGTGCTTCAACTGCGGTGAAAAAGGACATTGGAGGTCAGCCTGTTCCAAACCCAAAAGGAATGGAAAGAAAAGTAATTCTCACGCACTAGTTGTTGAAACTTGTTTAGCGGCGTATGCCTTCCATTTATGGGTGGTGGATACGGGATCCACTGATCATGTTTGTTTCACTTTACAGGGGTTCAAGCGGACCCGACAACTTAGTGAGAGTGAGATCCTTATCACACTGGGCGATGCTACGAGAGTGGCAGCTGAAGCAGTGGGGGAAGTGCACCTGTCTTTTGAAGACAGAGTTTTAATTTTAAGAGATGTTCTTTACGTTCCTAGTTTTAGAAAGAATTTAATTTCAGTTTCTAAACTTTACCTTGATGGATATTCGGTTACTTTTGACAAAGTTGTTACCATTCTCTTTATGATAAATTTATCAGTCATGAAACGTTGTCGAATAATCTCTATACAATTAACTGTGCACACCACTCGCGAAATGCATCCTATAACACATCAACTGTTTCCGATTAAAGAAAACGTTCATCAGACGTGAACGAGACACTTCTATGGCATCTCAGGTTGGGACATATTAATCCAAAAGGGATTCTAAGGTTAGTAGAAGATGGTTCATTGGAGTCTCTCCGGGTTGAACCAATCCCAACTTGCGAAACATGTTTGGAGGGTAAAATGACCAAGAGGGCATTCGAAGCCAAGGTGAATAGAGCCAAAGAAGTGTTAGAAATCGTTCACACAGACGTATGTGGTTCAATGTCAATCAAAGCAAGAGGAGGTTATGAGTATTTCATCACCTTTATTGATGATTACTCAAGGTA
The DNA here is from genome assembly GCA_037126765.1 of Stenogyne calaminthoides. Lineage (NCBI taxonomy): Eukaryota > Viridiplantae > Streptophyta > Magnoliopsida > Lamiales > Lamiaceae > Stenogyne > Stenogyne calaminthoides. Next base: position 6,597,883 of record JBBCBC010000016.1, on the reverse strand, counting down.
CGGCTACATTTTCCTTATGAAGCATAAATCTGAGACCTTTGACAAATTCAAAGAATTTAAGGCTCACGCAGAGAATCATAGGGAAAAACGTATCAAGTCTCTACGATCTGATCGTGGAGGCGAGTACCTCAGCGATGAGTTTTTGAACTACTTGTCAGATGAAGGGATTGTATCCCAGCTAACTGCACCCGGAACCCCTCAACAAAACGGGGTTGCAGAGCGAAGAAACATAACTCTTTTAGAAATGGTTAGATCAATGATGAGTTATGCGGATCTACCCAAGTCGTTCTGGGGTCATGCCTTGGAAATAGCGACTTATATTCTGAACTTGGTGCCATCCAAATCGGTTCTCAAAACTCCCAAAGAATTGTGGACCGAGCGCAAGCCCAGTTTGAGACACATGAGAATTTTGGGGTGTCCGGCCTACATGTTGGACAAGGAATCCGGAAAATTGGATCCTCGATCAGAATTAAGGTTGTTTATAGGATACCCCGAGGGAACAAAAGGGTGTATGTTATATGGTCCCGAAGATCAAAGGGTGGTAATAAGCACCCACTTTAGATTTTTGAAAGAAGACTATATGAACGAAAGAAAGCCCAGAAGTGAGATTACCTTAAATGAGCTAAGGGGGTTAACCTCAGTGCCAACTGTACAAGATGACATACCAAACAACACACTTACACAACCAGAACCTCGTCGTAGTGGGAGGGTTGTAAGATAACCCGAAAGATTCATGGGGGTAGAAGAGTCCTCGGACTTAGTCCCCGGTCAAGATGAATCAGACCCATGGACTTACGACGAGGCAATCCAAGACAAGGATGCGGTTTCTTGGCAAACAACAATGGAAGCCGAAATGGGTTCTATGGATCATAACAGAGTGTGGGAGCTAGTCGAACCACTTAATGGGATCAAACCCATTGGTTGCAAGTGGGTATTCAAGAGGAAAAGAGGACCGGACGGGAAGGTGGAAACCTTCAAGGCAAGACTTGTGGCGAAAGGTTATACTCAGAAAGAAGGGATCGACTATGAGGAAACCTTTTCACCTGTAGCAATGCTCAAGTCCATCTGAATTCTCTTGTCGATTGCTGCACATATCGACTTTGAAATTTGGCAAATGGATGTCAAGACAGCTTTCATTAACTGAAGTCTTGAAGAGGAAATCTATATGCAACAACCCCAAGGCTTCATTGAAAAAGGACAAGAACACCTAGTTTGTAAGCTCAAGAAGTCCATTTATGGACTCAAACAACCATCCAGAGCTTGGAACCAATGTTTTGATCAAGTAATAAAGTCTTATGGGTTTGATCAAAACGAATATGAAAGTTATGTGTACAAGAAGCGTGTCGGAACTGCATTGGTATTCTTAGTACTATATGTAAACGACATTCTGCTCATCGAGGGCATGGCTTTCAAAACAGTTTGATATGAAGGACTTAGGGGAAGCCGGACACATCCTTGGGATCAAGATCACTCGAGATAGCAAGAAAATGATGATAGACTTATCGCAAGCTTCATATATAGACACTGTCTTGAAGCGATTCAGCATGCAGGATTCCAAGAAAGGCTTCGTACCTTTCAGACATGGAATCCATCTATCCAAGGAAATGTGCCCTAAGACACAAAAGGAGATAGATGACATGAAGGGCATTCCTTATGCTTCGGCTGTCGGAAGCCTTATGTATGCAATGTTGTGCATGAGACCAGATATCTGCTTTGCCGTTGGCATGGTGGAAAGATATCAAAGTAATCCGGGAAAAGAGCATTGGACGACATTTAAGAACATTCTGAAGTATCTGAAAAGAACTCGAGATAGAATGTTAGTTTATCAGTCAGATAGTCTAATCCCCATCGGCTACACGGACTCGGATTTACAATCAGACTTAGATTCCAGAAAATCTACCTCCGGTAGTGTGTTTTGCATGGGGGGAGGAGTCATGACATGGAGAAGCGTTAAGCAGAAATGCATCGACCATGGAAGCCGAATACGTAGCTGCTTGCGAGGCAGCGAAAGAAGCGGTTTGGCTCTAGAACTTCCTAATGGACTTGGATGTAGTTCCGAATTTGCCCAGCACAATCATTGTTTACTGTGATAATGCCGGAGTAGTTGTAAATTCAAGGGAACCAAGAGCCCACAAGGCCAGCAAACACATTGAAAGGAAATACCATCTTATACGAGAAATCGTTAAGAGATGAGATATAGAGGTGACAAAGATCGCGTCAGAAGACAACCTAGCAGATCCATTCACAAAGGGTCTGCCTCAGAACACATTCGAGAGGCATGTGGAAGGAATGGGTGTTAAGACCGTTGCCAATCTGCTTTGAGTATAAGTGAGAGATATTATTAGGTTTGTGTAGGTGACATTAGATGTCACGCATTAGGAACTACACGAGATATGTTGTAGTCTAGGTTGCATGGATACGGGTACGATACGGTGTGGGTACTGGGACACATATTTTAAAAAATAATTGGGTAAGATACGGCTTGGGTACGATTATAATTTTTTAAATTATTTTATATTTTTATTGTATATATAAATATTTCCACACTTTTTTTTAAAAAAAATGTGTCTTTGTAACTTATGCAATTTTTTAACACCTAAACAAATATAAAATCAAAACGATATGAACATCGTAATAAAACATGTGAATGACTGACAGTTTGACTGTGGTGTGACCGTGTGAGCAATAGAGAGAGTCAATATTTTTTTATAAATTGTGGGCTAATTTTGGTTAATTTAATATAAAATAAATTTATTTCAAGGCAAAAAACAAATAAATTTTACAAATTTGATCCCACGTGTACCCTATCTGTGTCTGACACGCTGATCAGCTGTGTCAGATACGATACCCAAAATTATTATTAATATTTTTTATTGGGACACGCCACATGGCGTATCGGGTGCGTATCCCACACGTATCCGCGTAGCCAAGTACCCACGAAGTATCTGACACTGCATTATTAAAAAATTCCGAGTAACCATGCATCCTAGGCTGTAGTATACTTAAAAGCAGACTTTGAGTATAAGTGTGAGATTGTTGGGGTTATACTGGAAAGTATGCTTTTACTTTGTATAACCAAACTGAATTTCTGTCTTATTTACTGAAATAAATTATTTATCACTGATGCTTTAAATATCATTGAATGTTACATATATTTACTGCATAACTGTTCAATAAATAGTACGTGTTACATTGTAGTTAATTTAGTGATAACAGATCACATAAGATTAAATTAACGGTCCCTTGTAACTAAAAGTACGCTTTTCACGACCTAGATGGAAATGAACAATCCATTGTGAAAGGTTGAAGTGTAAGACTCAGATTGACTTGCCTTGACCAAGAGATTACACTAGTGCATGACTGATGCACTGAATAGGACCTACATGAGGATAAATTCTTCAGCACTGAATTAAGAAGAATTGGACCTCAGTGGTTCGTTATTTCTTAATCTTCGTCCCTTAAATAGGATCGTGTGTGGTTAGTAATTATTGCTTTGACTTATGACGGGTAGAGAATCAATGAGATTCAATATTTTATATCTTGGGCAATATTATTGGTCACATGCGATTGCTAAGATTTAATACGAAGAATCGTGTGCAAGTACGCTTGTTCGATTTGCCCCCCTGGGAGGTTCATAAGATTTATCATACCAAATCTTGCAAGTGTAATTAGTTTCCGGTATGGATAATAATGTTGAACCGTTCCTTGACCAAGGACAAAAGATATTAATTAATGGAAAGCTATTTCAGTGGCTTGAATTAATTAATGGGCTAGATAATCTTAAACACGAGAAATAATAACTGGGATCCATATTAACAGTAATATGAGTTAAGATGGATAGTGCAATATTAATTATGTAGTGAGATTAATTAATATTTATGGGCTTGAATAATATTGTGGCTCAATATTGGAAATTCAAGATCCATTGAAAGGTCCAATCTTAATTCTCCTAAAGGCCCCTCAAGTAGCCCAAACATAAAGTCCAATAACTGAAAAATGTGTTTAAAAATAAAATAAATTATTGTTGCCTAATTTTTCTATATTTTTCGAAAATAATAAATAAAAGAGGGAGAAAGTTTTTCTTTGAATTTTGTTATGGAATGAAGATAAGTATTCTTGGAATACAAGATTATCTCATTAAATTCAAGAAATCTCCCACTTGGTTATTTATTTGTGTTTTTCGAAAATATTGAATAAATAAAGGAAAGAAATATTTTCTTGATTTTCTTGAAAAGATATATGGAAGATATGTATTTTTGGAATACAAGAATATCTCATAAATTCAAGAAGATCCAACTCTTGTTTTCCTTACTCCTTATTTTTTCGAAAATACCATAACAAGAGGAGGTGGAATTTTTGTGGAATATTTTAATTATGGAGAAAAGATTATATGAGATATATTCAAGATTTTTGAAAATCAAGAAAAAGATTTTCCCATATTATTTTTGCCCAAAAATTCGACCACCACCTCATCTATAAATATGGGATGAATTTTTCATCCCCAAGCAATTCCATGTGTTGAAAAATTAGAAATCCACAAAGGTGGTGCAACATAATTTTATTTTTCCTTTTGTTAAATTGTTCATGAAGTTCCTACCTTTGGATTGTTGAACAAGGATAAGGGAATACTTGAGAAGGTCTTTTGGTGTGTTCGTGTGAAGCAGGATCCATCTTCTCAGCGGTTGTCACTCAGGAGGTTAGTTCACGTAAACCCGTAGCAATTCCACATGCGTAGGATTTATGTGAACTGTTTATATGCATGATTTGTTGTTGAATTATTATTTGAATTAATATAGGATTAATTCATGCTAGTAATAATTGTTAGAATTAAATTTGTATTTAAATATTCATCTCGAATAGATCCGGACAATTAATTTCCCAACAGTGTCCCCTTTCTCCGCATTCCAAACAGATCCTCTTGCTCAAGCTCTCATCTTTGAAGTTTGAATAGAAATGGTTTATCATGCTTGTCTCTTCATTGTTCTTACCACCAGTTGGCCTAGAACGAGAAGCAGACCCTTTTGTAACCAATTTTACTTTCTTGCGCTCATTGTCCTCTTCGACCAAAGTAACAGCCTTTATGAGATCGTCCACAGTAAAATCCATATCTTCCATTAGATATTTTACATAAGGATGATCATAGCTCTTTGGCAGAGAATTGAGAATGAAATCAATTTTGCTTTTGAAGTCATATTTTTCGCCAAGAAATGCCCAATTCTTCATAGATGACCATAACTCTAAGAATGTGCTCTTTAGCAGTCATTCCTTCTTCCAACTTTAGCTTGACCATGTCACGCTTAATGCTTTGGATTGCCATATGGATCGGATGTGCGAACATCGCTTCGAGATTTCCCATAATTGTTGGGGAATTGTGGGTGCCCGGATCTATTCGGGGTGAATTTAAATACAAATTTAATTTTGACAATTATTACTAGCATGAATTAATCCTATATTAATTCAAATAATAATTCAACAACAAATCATGAATACAAGTTCGTCACATAAATCCTACGCATGCGGAAAGGCTAGGAGTTTACGTGAACTAACCTCTTGGAGTGACAATCGTCTAGAAGGTGGATTCCGTTCGCACGAACACACCAAAAAAACCTTCCCAAGTATTCCCAAGTTCTTGCTCGTCAATCCGGTGGAGGGACACTCGCGAACAATTAACAAAAGGGAAAAATAAAAATTATGTCGCACCACCTTTGTGGATTTCTAATTTTTCTAACACATGGAATTGCATTGGGGATGAAATACTAAGGGGGGGCGGAAATATTAGGGTTTGGGGAGATTGAGAAATTTCCTTGCTTCTTTTCCAAAAAACAATCTTGAGTATATCCAATATATTCTATTTCCCAATATATCTCCCAAATAAAATCTTCCCTCCTTATGTTATGGCATATTTCGAAAATTTCATTATAAATAGCCAAGTGGGAGATTTCTTGAATTTAATGAGATAATCTTGCATTCCAAGAATACTTATCTTCATTTCATAACAAAATTCAAAGAAAATCTTTCTCCCTCTCTTATTCATAATTTTCGAAAATCATGAAAAATTAGGCAACAATAATTTATTTTATTTTAAACACCTTTTTCAGTTATTGGACTTTATGTTTGGGCTACTTGGGGGGCCTTTAGGAGAATTAAGATTGGACCTTCCAATGGACTTTGAATTTCAATATTGAGCCACAATATTATTCAAGCCCATAAATATTAATTAATCCCACTACATAATTAATATTGCACTATCCATCTTAACCCATATTACTGTTAATATGGCTCCCGGTTATTATTTCCCGTGTTTAAGATTATCTAGCCCATTAATTAATTTAAGCTACTGAAATAGCTTTATATTAATTAACATCTTTTTCCTTTGTTAAGGAACGGCTCAACATTATTATCCATACCGGAAATAAATTCCACTTGCAAGATTTGGTATGATAAATCTTATGAGCCTCCCAAGGGGCAAATCAAACAAGACGTACTTGCACACGTTTCACAGTATTAAATCTTAGCAATCGTCGTGTAATCAATATCATTGCCCAAGATACAATGTATTTAATCTCAATGATCCTCTTCACATCATAAGTCAAAGCAACGACTATTGATTGCACACGATCCTATTTAAGGAACTGAGATTAAGAAATAATGAACCACTGAGGTCTAATTCTTCTATTTTCAGTGCTGAAGAATTTGTCCTCCTGTAGGTCCTGTTCAGTGCATCATGATGCACTAGTGCAATCTCTTGGTCAAGACAAGCCAATCTGAGCCTTACACCTCAACCTTTCGTGATGGTTTGTTCATTTCCATCTAGGTCGTGAAAGTTTACTTTTATTTACAAGGGACTGTTAATTTAATCTTCTGTGATCTGTTATCACTAAATTAACTACAATGTAACACGTACTTCTTATTGAACAGTTATGCAGTAAATATATGTAACATTCGATGATATTTAAAGCATCAGTGATAAATAATTTATTTCAATAAATAAGACAGAAACTCAGTGTGATTATACAAAGTAAAAACATACTTTCCAGCATAATCCCAACAATCTCCCACTTATACTCAAAGTCTGCTTTTAAGTATACTACAGCACGTCTCGTGTAGAATCTACATTACACCTACACGAACCTAATAATATCTCCCACTTATACTCAAAGCAGATTGGCAACGGTCTTGACACTCATTCCTTCCACATGTCTCTCGAATGTATTCTGCCCCGCTCGCCCCGCGCGCGCCCGTGTGCGTCGCCCTCGTGGCGTCCGCACGCGTTGTAGGCCGATCCTGCCCGGAGCCGTGCACCAAGCCCGTTCGACCAGCGACGTCCGCGTAGCGCGCGTGCCTCCCTTGGCACGTTTCGCGCGACGCACGTCGCCCACGTAAGGTTCTGGATCCGTCTTAACTCCTTTTCTCCTTCTTCATCTTCGATCATGTTACAATTTATTTAACGAAAAATAAATATACCTTAAATCTAGACTAGTCTATTACATTGATCAAATCAAATAGCCTAATCTACTCGTGAATTTTCTCACGAGAAAAACAAATCCGAACGAGTCGAATTAAAAACCATTCATTCATATGCATGAAAATTAAACACATTAAATATCATGACAATTGGATACCTGCAAAACAGATTTAGCAATTCTACAATCCAATTTTCAATTTAATATCCAACATAATTTAAATAACAATTTAAAAGTCAGAGCTCGAAACCAGAGCTCTGATACCAGTTGTTGGGAAATTAGGGGTGCCCGAATCTATTCGAGATGATTTTAAATACATATTTAAATTAATCAATTAATTACTAGCATGAATTAATCCTAAATCAATTCAACATAATAATTAATAAGCGAATAAACAACATGCGTACATGTAATCCATGTAAATCCTAAGCATGCGGAATCTAGGAGTTACGAGATTACTAACCTCTTGTAGAGACAACTGATGAGACGATGGATCAACCCAAAGAGCCTTCCCAAATATGTCCCAAGTCCACGAACGCAATCCAGTGGGAGGATTCTCACTAACGATTTTAATAAGAGAGAAAACCAAAAATATTTTGCCACCACCTTTGTGGATTTCTAATATTTCCAACACATGGAATTGCAGTTGGGAATGAAAAATTCATCCCCTATATATAGGGAGGGGGGTGGCCGATTTTTTGAGGAAAAAATAAGGGAAGAAAATCTTTTTCTTGATCTTCAAGAAATCTTGAATATATCTCCTATATTCTTTTCTCCTTAATTAAATTTTTCCATAAAAATCTTATTCCACTTTTTACCTATATTTTTGAAAAATACAAGGAGGAAGGAGTCAAGATTTGACTGCTTGAATTTATGGGATAATTATGTATTCCAAGAATACTTATCTCTTTCCTTAAAATCTTTTCAAGAAAATCAAGAAAATATTTCTTCTCCTTAATCCTACAATTTTCGAGAAAATAAAAAATATTAGGCAGGAATATTTTCTTCTCTCTTTTATTAATTGGACTTTATTTTGGGCTATTTGAGGGGCCTTTAGGAGAATTAAGATTGGACCTCCAATGGACTATGAAGCTATAATATTGGGCCAAATATTATTCAAAGTCCATTAATATTAATTTATTCCACTATAAAATTAATATTGAACTATCCATCTTAACCCATATTACGACTTTACTATAATATGGCTCCCGGTCATTATTTCCCGTGTTTAAGATTATTTTAGTCCATTAATTAATTAAGCCACTGAACAAGCTTTATATTAATTAATATTTTTATCCTTGGAGTAAAGACAATTCAATATTATTATCCATACCGTAAATAAATTTTCACTTGCAAGATTTGACATGATAAAGATTCTGAGCCCACCAAGGGGACAAATCAAGCAAGACGTACTTGCACACGATTCTCCATATTAAATGTCAGCAATCGTCATGTAATTAATAATATTGCCCAAGATATAAGGTATCGAATCACAATGACTCTCTTCCTATCATAAGTCAAAGCAATAGTTATTAATTTCACACGATCCTATTTAAGGGACGGAGATTAAGAATAACACACCACTGAGGTCTAATTTTTGTATATCCAGTACCGAAGAATTTATCATCATGTAGGTCTTATTCAGCGCATCCAAATGCACTAGTATAATCTCTTGGTCAAGACAAGTCAATCTGAGTTTTATAGATCAACCTTTCAGGATGGTTTGTTCATTTCCATCTAGGTTGTGAATTTGTACTTAATTACGAGGAGCTGTTAATTTGATCTTCTGTGATCTGGTATCACCAAATTAACTACAATGTAATACGTACTGACTTATTGAACGGATTTGCAATAAATATATATAACATTCATTCATATTTAAATGCAACAGTGATTAATAATTTATTTTAATAAATAAATAAGAAAATTCAGTTTAGTTATACAAAATAACATACTTCCGCCCCGCCGACCACGCCCTGCCGTATCAATATAGTATCATGACTCATGAGATGAATATAGTAATAAATTTCCAGCCTAAAGAAGATCTTTAACATTCATCATCGGTTTACACATCAATTCTAACAAATAACTAAAAATAAATAAAAAAAATTATATCTAAAGTAGGTATTTGGGCAAAATATTGTAATTGAAGTCAAGGAAAAACAGCTGAAACGAAGCAAGTCCAATCATTTCAATTCATTTCAAAAAATTTATATTTCCCTCACATGGCGAATTTGCCCGGTCCCGTGTCGGAGCCGGCGGAAAAATCGTTACCAATCGGCGGAGGCAGCGCCTTGCTGGCCGTCACTCCGTACGATGGCTCGCCGCCTCCTCCTCCTCTTTCCTCTTCTAGAAGTTCTAATTTGCTTACCGGCGTCCTTTGCAGATCCAATCGTGGGAAGGAAGAAGGTAGATGAAGGGGAAAGCAAAATAAATAATGTAAAAAATGAATGAGGGTGAATTTGTCATAAATTTTACTGTTCAAGCCTGTTTATTTTAATATCACGTGGGAGGTGATATTATTTTCACAAAGGGAAATAGTATTTGGGCACATAAATAATAGTGGGCAGTAGTTAAGTGTTGGGTCGGTGGGAATTTATTCTAGGCTATCAATCATTTTCTTATTTTAGTAGGACACCCTTTTCATAGGTTATAATGAGCTATCAATCAGGCCCTAAAAGATTCAGCTCATCAACTGAAAGTTGAAATACAAATAACACAAATCTTCCCATGAAAAGTTTATATTGAGACGAAGGAAGTACTAAATACATAAATTATATTTAAATTTTTTTAGCCCTTTTCAAAATACATTAAATAAAAATGCAAATTATATAGGATATGTATATATATACTTTCTCGTTCCTTGTTAAGCTACTCATTTTGTCAAATGGACGTTCCAACATAAGTTATTCATTTCATATTTTGCAAAGTGTTTATCCACATTTTTTCTCTCTCTATTTCTCTTTTTTTATCACATCTCAACACCATACACATTTAAGTAACACTATATTTCTTAATCTATATATATAAAAAAGGTAAATAAAAAATTAATAACAAAAATTCGTATGAAAACTCATGCGCGAGTGCACCTCAAACTTAATATGGACGGAGGGAGCATGGATTAATATGTACGAGTGAAACGTAATGAAAAGAAAAGTGAAGAAAGAATTCCAGAAAAAGAGAAACAGCATTGTTTGAAGAAAAAGAATAGTAAAAAAAATCGAAGTGCTACTCAAAACTCAAAAGCGGAAGTCATATTCATATATGACAAGCGCGCGGCTTTTCCAATATTTGCTCGGCTTGGATTCCCTATTTCACATGTGTGTTTCATCTGATGTTTCATGCTTTGAATTTGTGTCACGTGTCCATTTTAGCCCACTTTGTTCCGTCACCCGGCCCGAGTGGTTCATGGTTCACCCGGCCCGAATAGGCCATGATTTAGAGTTTATTATTTAGTGTTTAGGGTGTAGATGGTTCACTGGCCCATATCATGTAAATACAAGAAATTCGAAGGCGTAAACACCAGATAAAAACGTCGCCAAAAAAACAGGAAAACCGCATGATTGATTTTTGCCATTATCTTCATCATTTTTTATCCACCTTTCCAATTGAAAATATTATACATACACCCTTCCTAAATGACCAAAACACCCTTACAAGTCCCAAAAAATTACAATTATCAACAACCATGGCCCACCGAACCATGGTTGCTTCATCACTACAAACACCGGCTCTCAAACCCGCCGCCGCCGCCGCCTCCGCCTCCGACAGCGAGGGTATCTTTAATGGGCTTTAGCACCAAGACCACCTCTCCCACCGCCATACTCCCGCCGACAAAAACGAACATAACGAACACCACAAACGCGTACTCCACCTCCTCCGGCGTCCACAACCACGACAGGCTGAAGCACACGATCTGCACTGAAATCGCCACCATCACGGCGGTGGCGAGCACGTATATCCGGTGGCGCGTCCCCTTGTTTATAACTAGCTCCATCACTTTCCAAAATGACACCAAAAAGGCTATCCCGTAGCCAATTGTAAAAGCCCCAAATATTACGCCGCTAAAAAAGGGGTATGTGCAGAAAACCGTTTCGTTCCCGAAAACGGCGTCGTACGCGATAACAGAGCTCCCCTGCATAAGCTTCGGCATTCTCGATTCCCAGGGCGAGATAAACACAACGATTATCTGCAAGAATGCAATCGAAGAGCAAATCAACAACGACGACGCTAGATCCGGCCAAAATCGACTCGATTTCGTCGGCTTAATCGAAACTTTTACCAACAACAGAAGCATGACCAAAAAGCTAGGTTCCAAAAATCCGAGAGACAGAACAACGTGAAGCTTGCAGATATTCGCCTGCTCATCTATGGTTGCCCTAGGGTAGAGGTAATGCCGCATCAATGGCAGACGCAGGATCTCATTAACGGACCACATTAAGGGGAATCCGACGAGAAGCAATCGGACGGACCAGAAGGAATTGAAATTCTCGAGATGCTGAAATTGGCGTGACCTAATTCGGAGGTAGAAAATGGAGGATAGAGAGAGGAAGCAGAGAAATAGGAGGCCGGCGATTAACCAAACGGTGGCGACATCGAAGGCGATTCTATCCATGTGGTTTACGGAGAAAAGCATGGAGAGTTCATCGACGTTGAGCGGTGGGAGCGATGAAGATGGCAATGGCGGTTGCAGGAATTGTTGTTGGCCATCTGAATGAGGGTGGATGAATAGGAGGTTTCTCATGGATAAGGGGGCGGCGACGGCCAATGTTGGCGACGGCCGTCGCTGTGCCCGTGGAATTAGATGGGGATCGATGGCAGCGGTGATAATCGTTTGTGGAGGCATGGAAATCGCACAATTTTGGATTGGTTGAGAGTTGAGATAGGGGATGGGTATGGGGATTTCTTTTTGAATGATTTTTTTTAAAAAAATTTGTTTGTTTTGCACCCTTTCTCCCAACCTATGGGAAAGATGGGTGACAGGAAACCATAGAAGATAACGTCGGGGAGCAGAGAGAAGGGAGAGAGAATGGAGGTGTTGGAGTCGTGTTAGTAGAATGGCTACGGCCTTTGGAATTCAATATACTTAACATAGGATACTACAAGATTTGGGGGGAATATGTTGGTTAAAACGTGTGTTATGTATAGTGGTGTAATTAGTAGCATGTTAATTTATACTTCCTCCGTCCCGTGATTACTGAAACACTTGCTTTATTTGTACTTAACAACATTACTGCAACACTCTAAAAATGGAAACAAACATAATATTAATACACTCACAACACCCTTATTTTATTTTACTCAAACACACTTTACTTGATTTGCAGTCCAATTTGTGTGTTGCAATCATCTTGGGACGGAGGGAGTACGATTTTTGAATAATTTCGTGTTTATTCTATGAATTTGTCGAAAATTGACATTTTCAACCTAGAAACTTTATACTCCCTCCGTCCTATTTTTTATTATCTGATTATTGTAGACACGGAGATTAAGAATAAGTAGGAGATAATAGTAAATAGTGCAAAGTGGGTTTGGAACACGGAGATTAAGAATAAGTAGGAGATAATAGGAAATTGTGTAAAGTGGGTTTGGTGGAGGGAAATAATAGTATTAAATGGTGTAATGTGGGTTTGGTGAAGATAAATAATAATATTAAATAGCATTGAAAATTGTTTTATTTCATTTTTAGAAGATGGTCAAATAAAATTAGGACGATTATTTACGAAAAGTGAACAATTAAAATTAGGACGGACGGAGTATATAATAGTACTTGATACTAATCATGAAAAATCTTCAAAGAACCCAAAAAAAAAAAAATTGCAGAAGTAAAAGGGAAAGCATGGTCGTTGATATGTTCTATGATACTCCCTCCGTCCCAACATTACTTGAACACTTATTTTATTTGGACGTCTCAATATTATTTGAACATTCTCAAAATGGAAACAAACATAATATTAATACACTCACAACACCCTTATTTTATTCCATTAAAACCCACTAAAACTCAGTTTACTTGGTTTGCGTGTCATTTTCAGTGTTCAAGTCCTCATGGGACGGAGGGAGTATCAAATACTATGATATTTATGACATTATTGACTTTTGAACCAAGAATATGTAGTGAATGGATATACTACCTCCATCTCTAACTCTTTTATCACACTATCTTTTTTATTTTATTTTTATTTTAGAGAACGGATTATTTATTAATATTTGAAATGATAAAGTTACTTTTAAATGGGGATATGATAGATCGACCTTTCATCTATTATATGTCTCCTTAAAAGTTATTTTATCATTTTAAATACTAAAAAAAATAACTTATTCGCTAAAATACGAAAAAATAGTAAATGTAAAAAAAGAATTGGGACAATAATAAGCGTGAAAAAGAAATTGGGATGGGATTTTAATTTAGTATTTGAATTATGTTTGGTTTTAATATTATGGAGTTTTATAAATTTGGGTTAAATAATACTTCCCGTCCCGTATAAGTTTCTTGTTTCTTTTTGTTATTTTGTTTAAGGAATAATAATAAAATAATAAAAATGAAAGGTAGTTGTGAATATTGGGAGAGGAGAAAAAATATGTGGAGTAATGAGTGGAATAGTGAGTGACATTCTTTGTAATATTGTGTGAAAAGTAAGAATACAAATTATGAGTAGTAGAGTTACTTTTTCCATTTATAGAAATAAAAAACATATCGTGAGACAGATAAAAAAAAGAAAACGAGAAACTTATAGTAGGACTGAGGGAGTATGAGTTTTTGAGTTTCTTCTAATGTATAAGACCATATACATGATGTTGTCTTTGATGTTAATGTATTTTCTTGTGTAAAGGATTTAATACCCCTGTACCCATTTAAAATATCTTTTTTATTGATTAAAAAATAGAGAAAATGACTATCAAGTTCCAATTTGGTGCAAATATTGCAAGTAGGTTCCACCTACTTTTTGCAATTACTAATAGGTTCCAAAATAGAGTATAATGACATTTTTGCCCCCACTAATCTAATAATTATTATCAATTACTCATTTCAAAATCCCAATACCCAAATTCAAACTCTTAGGGCATCTCCAACCCTCCCAACTCAAATTACAACTCAAAACCCAAATTTGCCATCAAATTTGCCTTCAACAGTAAAATCATTTCCAACCATTAAACTCAAATTTTAACTCAAATAAGAATATTCTAAGAATATTCTTAACTTTATCAATTTAATTTTTTATTTTATCTAACATTTATTTATAATTAAATTATAATTTCGTATTTACATTTAAACTAAACAAAAAAAATGGCAAATTTAATAAAAAAATATTAACACACATTGGTTCAATGATATAAAATATTCTTGCCAAAAACAATTATATAAAATACCAGAATTCAAATACATGAGTCATCACAATTACATAGCAATACTATAAATAAAATTGCATTTAATACAATACAACAATAGTAAGAAATATAAATTACATAACGATAGTTGTTAATTTTCTAAGAGTATGTCTACTGTACAAATTTGTATAGATACAAATCAATCAATTTAGAAAATTAATTAATTCACGGGTCTAAGATGACACGGTCAAGCGGGTCAAGAATGAGTTGAGTAAAGTGAAATTGAGTCTCAATTGGGATTTGTATGTATACAAATTTGTATCCTAGACTTTGTCATTTTCTAAATTAAAAAATTCTGCACAAAGATGTTCAATCAAAGCATTCCAAAGTTCGAAATAAACATCCGCATTTCAGATTTGTCTATGTCGATTAAAATTTTCTAGAAATAATAATAATCGCATTTAAATAAAAAATTAATACATAATATCAAAGTTAATGTAAAAATTAGTAAAAATAAAATACACATATTTTAACCTTTAAAACAATACACAAATTTTTTTTAAAAAAATAAAAGAATTTTGAGTTTGTGAACAGTGTGTAGAGACAAATTTGCCTCAACACTATTTACAAATGACAATTTAAGTTCCCTTTTGAGTTGCCATTGGAGTGGCTTTTGCGGCAAATTAGCCGTTTGCCACTAAATTAGCCTCTCGGTTGGAGACGCTCTTAACCTGCAAAATTCAAACTCCCCCGCCACTACCTAAATTCAATCCCCAAACCTGCAAAACCCAAATCGGCTCCCACCACCTCCAAATCGGCAAAAAAAAGTGGAGTGATGGTCGGATTTGCGGCGCTAACTGTTGACTAGGTGAGGTGCTGCGTTTTGCGATACGGCGGTGGTTGCCATTTTTTTCCGGCGAGATAGTTGATTGGGGTTGTAGTAGTCAAACAGATCTGCGTCGCCGTGGGGAAGGTGAAGATCGAACAGATCTGTGGAGGTTTTGGAATCTCGATCAAAATCTCTCTATCCGAGAGTATGATTTTGAGGACTGAATCTGGAGATGAAGAAATATATGAGACATCATCGCTCTTTGATCTTGATAATTGGGTCGAAATTATATTAATTGGTTTTTGTTTGATTATTGTTGAGGTTTTTGGTTGGTTTTGGAAGATGTCGACGTGGAACCATAAGGTATCGAAGTGGCTTAAAACAGCCTCAGCTTCCATTAATGGTGGCTGAGATTTTGAGAAAGGAAGAAAGATTATCATTTACAAGTTTTTAAATTTTGAATTTTGAATTTCTGGGTTCTAGATTGTCTGTCAAAGGGGAGAATGATGGGTGATTATATTGAAGAAATTTGATGATGGCTGATTCATTCATGGGTTTCTTGATGAGAAAATTGCTAAGAGGTGCTGTCATTTTGAAAATTTGAAGATGGTGGAGGAAGATGAAGATGGATCTGCTGGGTGAAGGAAGATGAAGATGCAGGGTTTCTAGGTTTATTTTCTTCAAATTTTTATGCATATAGTCATGTATCCGTGCATATGTGCATGTATTTCGTGCATATGTGCATGTACGGATACATATTTGCATGCCGAAGAAGACGAAAATATGTAAATTTCTTCAGGATTTCGATGTGAATATATAATTTTTTCATTTTAAATATATAAAATTTGGTATTTAATCAATTTAAATATAAAATTTTGAATGTGTATACATAATATAATCCTATTTAAAATTATCATCCTATTTTAAATAAAAAATATCAAAAAATTATCAATAACTACCTTATTACAATACATATAAAAAAATTAGGAATAAAAAAATAAACACAAGACAAAATATGAATAGATAGACACAAGATAGAAAATAGGAGCAAAAAGACAAAAAATAATAACAAAAAGACACATTAAAGACATTTATGTAATCCAACCACCTTTTAGAACCTTATAGTAATATTTTAAAAAATTAGAATCTAGTAGTAATAAATGAGGTTAAATGGAACCTAATAATCATTCACTCTAAAAAATAAGTATTACCTCGATTCTAAAATAATGTGCATACATATATTATATTCAGGCATTAAATTTTTTTCTTAAAAAAACTAAATTTAAAAATAATTATAACGTCAATAGTTATCATACGACTAAATGTTAGGATCAAACGAACTTATTATAATCACTAAATACACATCACATAAATGTTATAGTATCTTCTAAACTACCTCCGTCCTATTTTTTTGTTTGACCATTTCACTTTTGACTCGTGTTTTAGCGAACGAATTTTTTATTAGAATATGAAATGATAAAGTGACTTTTAAGGAGGTGTAACCATGTAGGATAGTTTATCATTTCAAATACCAATAAACAACTCGCTCACTAAAACACGAGCCAAATAGTAAATGGACAATTTAAATTAGGAGAGAGTAATTTATAAACTAATCATCGTAATAGAATAAAATCAAAGTAGAAAGAACTAATACGATTCTCAAAGTGGAAAATAAATAATATAGTAATCCATAATAAAAGTAATTCTCTTAATTATAAATCTCAAATAATCTAAAGATATATAATCTAAAAATAAGTAACATCCAATATAAAAATAAGCAGCATTTTTCAATTATGAAATTGAAATGCATTAAATCACACAAGAGCGCACATAAATGAAAAACAGAATTCATACACCATTTTCTCACACACAAACAACCACAATTCACAAAAGGAAACGCTCATAGAAACATATTAACAAGCGTTTACAGTTGACATTCTCAATATCAATTCCTAATATTTAGCATTAGTTACCTTCAAAATATACCAAAAGAACAACTTAACTGAGCATATACCAAAACACAACTTAGCTGAGCATATACCAAAACACACATAAGTTTAAGTTTCCACATCTTTGAATGAGTCCTGACAGCTAAAATGTACTTAAAAAGGGAAGAACCTTATAATAAACGTCGATTACGTAAAATAAGAGGCTTTCAAGATACTGATAAGTGATAACCACCTAAAGTAGATACGTCTACCAAAAGTTTTGATACATGTATTAGCAAGAGCTAAATAAAGTGGGTCACACAGATTTAGCAGGAGCAGAGTATAGATAATCAATCCACCAACCGATGTCTACTTGATCGATCTTCTTCTTCGGCCTCAACTGTAGACAATTTTGATTTAAGTTGCATCAGTGAATGTAAAACATTATTTGGTATTTAACTTGAGACAATATCTTGAATTTATACCTGGTTGCTATGTCCACACTTGTTCTTCCTGCACGAGGGTGCAAGCGAGCATAACATCTGGAATAGAATAGTTTGGATCATAATTAATTAATCATCAAAATTTAAATAAATATTTCACAAGTATGACAAAGTCTCACATCACGTGAATACAGTGCCTACATTTATTACCAAAAAGATCAGGTCCTTTTACAGTAATAACAAGTATCTTAGACTGTGCCTTATTAAAACAGCTCCTTTTGGCCAATGATAAAGAGATTCAGAATGCTTATTGGAACCAACATGGCTGTCAAATGCAACAACAGAATGAGAGATTTTTCTCTTCTTTCCTTTTTCGTTGAATGCATTATAAATGTTTGAAAGCCTGGGTTTATTTCTATAATTCTTTGGAATAGATGATAGTAGCTTCTTCTAATGGAGAAAAAATCATTTAATCTGAAGGGATGAAATTACAGAGTAGGAGATTTTTGCTAGATGGTATTACAACTTTCCATAATTCCTTTTATTAGCTTATGTTTATTAGGTAGATTTCCCTTTCTCTTTTAGTATTATTCCAATAACTAGCTGAGGGAAACTAAAAACAAAACCATTGTATTCATGACATTAAGAAGATTCATATCATTCACGTACAGAGTATTTCATAATCCCTTTCACAATAAATTTTAGTTGATACTCTATTGCATTAGATCACCTTCCATGTAGTTGCAGGCTTACAGCATCAAACAAGTTTAGCAACTATCCAAGAAAATCAGCAAACCGAAATTAAAGGTAAACAGGGGTGCTGACAGCAATATTTCGACAAATACAAACTTAAATGCAACGGCATGAATCAATCAAACAAACAATACAAGCCTTTAATCCCAATATAATCAAACAAACAATACAAGCCTTCCATGTAATTTGATTTCTTATTTGTAAAAATTTTCTATTCTCCAGCTTCCCTGTTTCTCCATTCTCCCGTAGACCTAAGAAAGCTAAATTTGTCGAAGACGCCAAGCAGCTCCTCTCACGTGTTCATCAGGTGTTTGATGAAATGCTTGAAGAACTTTTACACTGAGATATCTATTTGTCCGCTTGATTTATATCTGATTCAGGCTTTTTATTTTCCACCGTGTTAGAACCTTGATGACCACGTGGCACATTGGTATTGCTTGAATGAGCCAAAATATTAATTTGGACAGCAAACTTGTGTGCTCTCTAAAATCTCTCAAGATTTTAGTGGCTTGATTGTTTTTAAGAAGGATTTCTATGTGGAGAGCCCATCAATGAGGGCAATGACTGAACAAGAAGTTATGATGTATCGTGCATGGCGGGAGATTACAGTTGAAGGACATGATGTGCCCAAGCCAATTTGGATGTTTCACGAAGCAAATTTTCTTGGTATTTCTCTGATTTATTCTATTAAAACATCCCATTTTAATGATAACCATCTTGCATGAGGTTTTTTTTTTGTATGTTTTGGTTGTTAACTTATAGCTGTAGTTTACTCATACCGTCATACGTCAGTTTGATTTGCAGAATATTGCCTTGAGGTCATAGCTAGATTGGGTTTTTCTGAGCCAACGACTATCCAATCACAAGGATGGCCAATGGCTTTAAGAGGTCGAGATCTTATAGGCATTGCTGAGACTGATTATGGAAAGACTTTTGCATATTTGTTACCTGCTTTTGTTCATGTTAGCACTCAGCCCAGACTTAGTAATTTCTTAATATTCTTCTGTTGATAAGACACTCCACCTTGTCTATATTTCTAAGAAATATTTTGACAAATGATGGTCCGTTTGTACTGGTCCTAGTGCCAACTAGAGATTGGCTGTTCAGATTCAAGAAGAATTTGCTAAATTGAATCTCATGCTAACATTAGAAGTACTTGTGTTTATGGTGGTGCCCCCAAAGGACCACAAATTTGCGATCTTAAAAGAGGTGATTCAGTTTAGTTTTAATCTTCTTTTGGAAATAATTTGTGCTGATTTTACTGGAATTTTGCAACCTCATTCTTCTTTCAGGAGTTGAAATTGTCATTGCTACACCCGGCAAATTGATAGATATGTTAGAAGCTCAACATACTAACTTGAGAAGAGTGACGTACCTTGTATTAGATGAGGCTGCTCATATGCTCAATATGGGATTTTAACCCCAAATCAAGAAAAAATTGTCTCAGGTATTCAATCACTTGTCCACTTCTCCCCTTTTATAATGTCTTTTTGGGTTATTTGACTCGGAGTTTGACATTCTTTATCTCTTAGCTTGAGAATTTGTTAAAAAAATTGTCAAACAACATTTGAATGTAGAAGTTATAGGCATTGATGCTAATAATCTAGATAAATTACTTGAGTAATCTGAATAATCAACTACTCCGGTTGACATTTATGATCTGTTATAGCTGAATACAACATATGGAAGGGTACATTCCTGAAGCTGGACAGAGTAATGCCACAATTAGGATTATTCACCATGAATCTGCTAGAATTTCTTCAAGTTTTCTTGTTAACATTTGGATAAAGGTCTGTATAGCTGCAGACTGCAGCAAAAGTGAAATATTATATTTGTAAAATGATGAATCTGACAATACACATTAGCATGTGCTTCTGAGCTAAGAACGTGAGGTGAATAAAGATTAGATACATTGTGAGCTATTCCATTTTCAGTTTTGAACTATTCTAGGAGTCCTGTTATGCTTTTCCTGTAACCAAATTATCCTATATTATTTTGATTCACATGGAATATAATGTGGGGTAATAAGTAATGAGACATGCTACTCTAAGACCTCACATGTGAGGCGGATCAAATCAACTAATTAGTTAGAAAAAAAAATGAAATTGACGTAGATGTTAGGATGCATTTAATTTGGACTTGTTTTATATTTTGTTTGACGATGCATCATTTCACATAAGAATTATTACAAGTTTTTTACGGTATTTTAGAATTTAAGTTTGAAATTGTAGATGATATATTAGGAGAAATTTGAATTAGCAGGTTGTTTTTAATTAGGGTAGTTGTGTATATAACTTTTGTAGAGTGTTAATAAATCTGTTTCATGATATTCTTAATTGTCTCCACTTCTATTTTATTGCTGCAATTCAAATAGTGGAATCAAGATTGTGTTCTTGGTGCTTTGTTGTTATAAAATTTGAGACGATGATGGGACAAAATATTGAGATAGTTTGTGCCTTTTTTAGACAAGCTATTTGTATTCTTTAACGGTGAATAAGTTTTGATAATGCCTTCAACACTGATCATCTGCATAATGTTGTGACTTGTGTACAATTCTGAGTATTTATTTTCCCATTACTCTTCTAATTACTATATTTTGATTGTGTTTATAAGGCATTTCGAAATGCTCCAAGTGCCATGTCTATTGAAGTAGATCGAGGTACGTCTTGATTCATAGCATTAAATTATAGTTATTTGACATCCGATCATTAAATAATTTCATGTATCGATGATGGTAGTGAATTTGATGAGTATTTATTTTCCCATTACTCTTCTAATTACTATATTTAGGGTATGTTCGTTTCAGGCTTATAGTGGGCGTGGGAAAATTCAGACTTTAAAGTCCTAGGATTTCAAAATCTTGATGAATAGTTAAGATGTGTGTTTGTTATGGGATTTTATAAGGTAGGATAGTAAAAAAATGATTGATGTGATATTATTATATTATTTTGAGTGTATTGGGAGAATAAAAAAGTAGATGATGTAAGTGTATTGAGAAAATAAAAAATAGAGTAATAGTAGGTTATGAGGTAGAGTATGATTAATAGGATTTCAAAATCCTTACTTTAAGTTTCAAAATAAATGGGGGCTTGAGATTGTAAAGTCCAAAATCTGTCGGGATAGTTGAAACGAACATACCCTAAGACATCCCAATCCACACCAATTGTCTTGTGCTTCAATATTGATGTATGCATACGTGAGGGTATAGGTCTTTTGGCCTCCAGTGGAAGAATCCTGTAACTTATCATTTTGTCTTCTTAATTTGAAAGTCCATTAATTTTTGTGTATTATGTTTACCATTTTATAATGTCTTCCGAGTAACACCACCTATAATTAAAGAAATACACTAGAAGTCTGGGTAACACCTCAAGAATTGAGGTGCCACCCAAACTAGTACTATATAATAACACAAGAAAAACAAGAATAAAAGTTGTCGATAATCATTAACAAAATTTAGAGACTTGATGAGGTCTTAATAAGACAAAGTCTTATATTTATAAGTGTACAGTATAATTAAAATATTTTTAAATAATATTAATTATTTTTTACGAAATAATGTTATATATAATAGCGTTAGATGTTTTCAATAAAAATATTAATGGTGTGCTGCTCGCTTTTCATTGATTCAATCTCTGAAGAGCAGCAGAGCGGTTGCAATTGCACTATATAAATGGTGTGCAAAAACGTTACTCCTTGAAAAATAAGGAGAAACCCAAATAACGTCATTTTCCTGCAATGAAAAGTATATGTGTTTGTTTGTGTTAGTCGTCTCCTACTTTGATCTATATTCTTTCGATTGCTCGAGGACGAACAGTATTTAAGTTTGGGAGGTTTGATTGGTCTGTAGATTGGATAATTTTATTGCGCTTCTAAAATCTACTCCCTCCGTCCTAGGTACACAAAGTAAGAAAACTTGTTTTATTGGTATTATTTAAATCAATTATAATGATATTGTGAGAGTATAAGTTTTGAGTGCTTTGCCATTTTAGAAAACGTGCACGTTTCTTTGGGACGTCCTAAAAAGGAAAACATGCACGCTTTTATGGGACGGATGAAGTATTAGTATTATTTAATTTTATGCTTTTATTATATATTTTTGGCTAATTATATTTGATGGGTGGGCTTTTATTATTTTGTAGAAAAACTAACGATATTTTTTATGCTAAAAACAGGCATACATTTTAGTGAAGCCCAAAATCCCAAACTATCCAACTAAATTGCAGAATGAAACCCAAATCTTGGCCCAAGTTAGTTTAATTTATTTGTGAATCAAGAACTAAACAGTGGAAGTCATAAAAAAGAATTGGCGAGAGAGGGGGAAAGATCGGGCCTCGTACATTGTCACACTAGCCCAACCATTTTAGTAAAGTGCATCCATCTACTCTCTCCTCAACGTTATATCATATTAGTGGTATTTATTTTTAAATATTTAATTATTTAAATACACTTTAATAATGATTATCAAGATAATCATTTATCAATTAATACACCTTTTATGGGTTTCACAATCACCCTATTTTTATCGATTTTTTTTCAAAAAACATTTTCTCTCCACACTCATATATTTGGATGAATAACATTATCTCTCCAATTTAAAAATCATCCACAGTAATTTTAAACACTAACTTTCATTCATCCAATGTTTAAATACCCTATTAATGGACCATTGTGGATGCTCTAACGGTCAAATCGGACTCACTTTGATAGAAAATATTAAGATTCTTTTTTTTGATAATTGATTATCGGCCCACTAGAGAGGACCCTACTTCAGGGGATTCTTATTAACCCACCTTAGGGGTTTGAACCCGAGACTAGAGGACCACAAGCTTCTAGTTCTCACAACCACTTCAACCCTTGTGGTTAAAATATTAAGATTGTTTGGGTTATTTTGGTTTTATATTGTTTTGATTCCATTGGGGGTTTTTTGTTTGGTCATTTGAAATGACACAAATTTTAATATTAGTATTGTTTATTAGTATTAAATGATGTTGGGTTTGGTGGACAGTATGAATATCCTTTAACTTGATGTAAATTGACATATAGTGTAATGTGGAGGAAAATATTAAGTGATGTTTGGGTAAATTTATAAAAAGCATTTTTAATTTAAGAAAATTGCTCTAGTTGTTAGCTATTACTTCTTCCATCCTGTTTTTGTTTGGTCATTCGTAAATGACACAAATTTTAATATTAATATTGTTTATTAGTATTAAATGGTGTAAAGTGGATTTGGTGGATGAATATGAATATCCTTTTAACTTGATGTAAATTGACATATAGTGTAATGTGGAGGATTCAGGGTGCTTAATATAGTGATATGTAGTGTAAATTTATAAAAAACATTTTTAATTTAAGAAAATTGCTCTATTTTTATTTTAAAAAATGATCAATAAAAATTAGGATATTTTAAATGGTTTACGAACAATAGGCAATTGAAAGAAGGGCAGAAGACTTTTTTTTACATATAGACCGATAGTCTTCTCACATGGATGATGAGAGAAACCTTTTATTTCCATAAATCATTTAAGACTCGTATGAAATACAAGTTCTCAGGTGAAATTTGTTCATATTATAAAACTCATATAATTATATTTATAAAGTGATATTACTATTTTTTTTTAAATTAGTACTTACAATATTTAATAATATAAACTCAATTTATAAATATAATAATATTAATTGATGAGTGTAATGATATTAATTTATAAATACGATGATATAAATTTTATATTATAAATAAGTTTTATTGAAAACTTACTCCATATAAAATTATTTTCTTTTATAGTCATGAGTGGCAAACTGGACCTCCCACTTTTACATTATGACATTTTCTTTGTCTAAATATGGCTCCATAATTTTCCAAAATTTCATTTTAGGTATGCTGTTGGAACCTTTTATGGATGATGATAGAAAAAAGTGTTATGATATAGGTGGATGGTTTTCAGATATGGATGATGATAAAAACTTTTTATTTCCATTAAAAAATAATTAGAATCATATACAATTATCTTCCTTTTATTGTCATGTGTGGCCAAAAGGATCCCCAGTTTTACATTATTATACGTTTTTTGTTAGAAGATGGCTATCCAAATTTTTCACTTATATAGCTATGTTGTTTGTTGACAATGACAACCTTTTGAATAAGATAATAAAAATAATATTATGACATATATTGATGGTTTTTATATTTGGATGATGATATAAACTTTTTATTTCCAATAAATTTATGTGAAACTGAACATTAATTTATCGGGCACTCGCACTGTTTGCAGAAAACTAACTTTATAATTGATCAATACTCTTTTTTTAACACAAATACTAAAATATTGCACCATGTAATACTTTTGAATATAAAAAAAAATGCTGAGTAAAATAAATTCACGGATCAAATCGAGTCAAATTATGTCACATAAATATTATTACGTGTTTACTTATATAATATTGCGTTAAATATAACACCAATGTTTTCATAATCGAACCGGTGATCGAACCGGACAGACCACCGGTCAGCGGTTCAACCGGTCGGACCGGTTCAACCGGCGGTTCAACCGTTTTCTATGTTTAGTTAAAAAAATAAAATAAATATACACCTACAAAAATTTAAATATATATTTTATAACTTTTCATATCATATTTTATAAATTTTGTCCCACCTCATACATTTATCCCATATCGAAAGTGTTGGAGAAAAATGTGAGAGGAATATAGATTTAAAATTTTAAATATTTAATATAAATTAATAATTTAATTTTTTAAAAAAAAGGAAAAATCGGTTTTTTCCGGTTGAACCGGGTTTTGACCGGTTCAACCCGGTTCAACTTGAAATCCGGTTATGTATGTGTTTTTTAACCGGGTTACCGGCCGATTCTCGGTTCAACCGGCCGGTTCAACCCGGTTTTGAAAACAGTGTATAACACAATATAAAACACATGATGTTACATTGTTGTTCATGGAATATTACGTAATAAGTAAATATGATATGAACGAACAAGTAATATCGTCTCTATGATCCGATTTTGATGAATATTTTTAAGTGTGTTTATTTTTTAGACCCGTTAGATATTTTGTTTTATATTTTTTGAAAGGTACTACACGTTGCAATATAACATAATAGAATGTCACTTTATTCAAACGATAACATTCAAGATTTCTTTGAATATACTACACAGAAAAGGGGAAAAAAAGTTTCTTGTAAGATCATTAATGAATGGATGTAGTATATGTATAAAACTCTTATGTTTAACAGCTAACTTTCAGTTAATAATACTATAATTTTGTGATGAGCAAAATAATATTTTCAGTCTAGAATGCCAAATTTAAAAAGAAAAGTGTGGTTATTAAGTATTTGTGATTGAAATTTGAAAAAGCAAAAAAAAAGAGTGCTGATTTTAGAAGTTAGGTAATTACAAATAGAAAGGACGCAATCTCCAAAAGTTGATATCAAATCTTTCCACGTTTATACTAGTTGAGCAGTACATATAACAAAGCTATCTGGTTTTTATATTAATAAGGAAGATGGATTAAATAATATAGCTTCTGAGATTAAACTCGTTTGGGATAATTTTTTTTCTTGAACTTTTCCTTTTAAGATGAAGAAAATGAATAATTGGGTTCATTCAAATCAAGAGGAGCATAATCATCTAACCAGGTAAAAACATATCTTTTTTCGTTGAAATGATCATATAATATTTCATTGTTTAATTAGTAAAATTGGTGAATTTAATATTTTGAGTGATACTGAGTAGTTGCCCAAAAAATGAGCAAGAGTAAAATGAAGAAACAATTGAAATCAAGGTGGATTTGGAAGAAATGTGAGATAATCTTACAAATGTAAAGAGAATTCCTCCATGTAAAGACCATATAACAATCCGTTGAATTGTTGCTAGTATATTAATTTGGAATGGTAGGATTTCTTTTATTTGTTAGCTTTGTGGGATTTTTAGTTTTGGTTCCCCTAAGAAAGATATATAGACATACATATATATGTTGCGAAGTGAGTTGACAGTTTAAAGTCGTTCTCAATTATGATTCATGTGTCTTAAGGACATATTATGGTTATAAATTACAAATTATCTCATTCTAGTGGAACTGCAACAACTGCACTTATCAATGTGTTTCACTATTAAAGGAAATAAGATGACAAAGTATACATCTTTTCATTCTTAAGAAGAAACGACGAATCATTGAAAACAATATTAGAAAGATTTTGATATTTCCACTATAATGTTTTCGTATAATGTATTGAATGATTCATAATTTCTTCTCTAGAACAATATAATGTTTACTTTGTCATTTTGTCTCCTTAAGTAGTGTGGAAGACATTGATAAGAAAGATTGCTACACTTCCACTAGGATAAAGCAATTTGTAATTTATACTCATAATCTGCCTGAAAAACACATGAATCAGAACTAAGAACTGATTCAAATTGTAACTCATTCTACAACATATATACCTTTGTTAGGGGAATCAAAGCTAACAATCCGACAAACCTAACAATATAAAGAAAGTCGATCATTCCAATCAATATACTCGCAACAATTCCACGGATTGTTATCTGTTCCTTCCATAGAGGTATTTCATTTACACCTGCATGCGGCTCGTCCGTGCTTTTTGAGGGATTCTCTTTCATTTCCTTCAAATCCACCTTCTCGATTGAAATAATATATATATATATATATATATATATTTAACTGATCAGATAAGTTACAAAAACCCCCCAGTCTCACCAACTCCACTTTACCATGGCCTCCACCTGCCGCTCCCTGTCTATTTCTCTGCGCAATCTCCCTCATTACTCTTTTACCCGATCGCCGCCGTTGACTTCGCGATTCTTCGCAGTTAAAACCGCCGCCAGATCTCTCAATTTGAAATCGAATTCGAATTCGAATTCAAATTCCTCGAGGTTCATAAGTAGAAGAACTAAAGCTTCAATGGCTGAGATCGTGACTCCGAAGAGCAAGGGAAAATAGTTAAGGTGTTTGACACGGAGGAAGATCTGACGGTCTCAATCGCCAAATATGCCGCCGATCTATCCAGTAGAATTTCTCAAGAGAGGGGCTCTTTCACTGTTGTTCTCTCCGGTGGTTCTCTTGTTAAGTCTCTTAGGTAAATTGACTTGCCTTTTTGTTTTTTCGCCTATGGTGATTCCCCCAAACTGATTGTTTGCATATCCGAAATTAAGTCTACAAGAGTAGTGATTATTCATAAATTAGCTTAATTTCGCTCCTGGTTTGATATTGATTAATACGAATGATATTGCAATTGATTTGGGCAAAGGGAATATGCTTCTTCTAAGTATGTTGTGATGTTAATGATAGGAAATTAGTGGAGCAGCCATACATTGATTCAGTGGATTGGTCAAAATGGCATGTCTTTTGGGTTGATGAGAGAGTGGTGCCTAAGGATCATCCTGATAGCAACTATCTCCTCACTTACACCGAGTTCCTATCTAAGGTATTTGTTATCTTTGTGTCAATGTGCTTGGAAATGAGACTGTTATCTGCGTCACTGTGGCTGTTAATTAGATTTTTAACAACTTGTTAATTTATTGAATTGGGTTTTAAACATGATGTAATCTCTTGTTTCGCTGTAAGCCGTTTGAGTTCAAGCTCTGAACCTGATGGGTTGGAAGAATTTGAGTTCTTTGGAATTGCTCAGGGAGATGACCGAGTGAGTGTCTGGCTTTATTTATCCAATGATTTTTAACAAATGTGTTGATTTGTTGAACTGGCTTTTAAAAATGATGTAATCTTTTGTTTCGATGTATGCCGTTTGGTGTCAAGCTCGAATTACTCAGGGTGATGATCAAGTGAGTCTCTGGCTCTATTTATCCAGTGATTTGACTGTTTGGATATTGGCAAGGTAGTTATATCCCGCAGAATTTTTATTCACAAGATCATCGAGTCCTTGTAAGGAGTCTTAACATTGAGAATTTGTCAGTGATCGGTATTTCTTTTGCATAAAGATGGAATATAGACAATGTGATCTAGTAGTCGTTGTTCGCAATTTCATGTGACCATAAAATTGCTGATTACGTGAAATTAGAGTGGTGGATCATTTGGTAGTTGTGTATAGGGTGACAATTTTGTTATTTAAGTTTAATGACATATGTTTAGGTCATATTTCAAATGGAATTTGAGGTATACTCTAAATGGATTTTTAGCAAACTAATTTCAGAACATGCTGGTCTAAAAACGCTTGAAATTTTTGTTTCAATGTATGTTTTTTCTTGTCAAGCTTTGAACATGATGGGATAGAAAGATCAAATGATTCAATATGCTCCTTGTATCAATCTAGAAATGAGGATAAACATATGGCACCATAACATTGATTTGGGTATTTTTCAAATTATTCAGTTGATGATGACCAGGTGAGTGCGTAGCTGTATTTATTATAACTTGAGTCTGGATATGAAATTCCACCGTCCGGAGTTTGGTCTTTGAATTGTAATAACTGTGATCATAGATGATACGAGCAAGTAGCCTTTGGTTGCAAGTCCTTTGACTACAAGTCTGGTAATCATGTGGATTTACGTGATCTATATGTTTTCTTTCTCTAATCTTGGAGAATAATACTTCTATGCACCAGTTTCAAATAGTATTATTTGTTTTACTAAAAGGTATTAGTTGGTCAGTGTTAACTGGTTTCCACCTCTCTTTCCTGCTGCAGGTCCCAATTCCTTCCGGCAATGTGTACGCAATAAACGAAGCATTGTCAGCAGAGGGTGCAGCAGAGGATTACGAGACCTGTCTCAAGCATTTGGTTAAAACTAAAACACTCGATCAATCTCAGACCACCGGGTTCCCTAAGTTTGATCTTATGCTTATCGGTATGGGCCCCGATGGCCACATTGCGTCTCTGTTTCCTGGACATCCTCTTGTTCAAGAGGATAAGAAGTGGGTTGCTTCTATAAATGATTCACCTAAACCACCACCAGAGAGGATCTCCTTCACTCTCCCGGTCATAAATTCTTCTGCCAATATTGCCCTTGTTGTAGCAGGTGCTGGTAAAGCCAGTGTGGTGTATACAGCACTCAGTGATGTTTCAAATTCCGAAGTGCTCCCTGTACAGCTCGTTGCGCCGGAAGGAGAGCTGACGTGGTTTTTGGACAAGGAAGCAGCTTCGAAACTGTAGGTTATTGTGGACTGTATTTTACTGGAGTGTGGTGATGAATCGGCATTTTTTTTTTTTAAATAATGTAACTTAATCTGAGGTTTTAACAAGATGCTTATTTCTTTTTCTTGTGGTTCATCGTGTGTTTTGTTTCTCTTCATAGAAGTTAGACCATTTGCTTTTAAATGTTATATTTAATAACTTTGTCCAACTATTTTGCACTGTCTCCCTATTTTAGCTTCATCAAGGGTAGTAATGTATTTATCCTCTCCCCATGCATGCATGCTAACGTGGTCACAAGTGTGGAAATCTTTTTATAAAGATTAAAAATAAAAATGTGTTGGTCTGGATCAAATTGATCCACTTAGCATCAGTATTCTTAAAATTTGACATATCTGGGGGTGAGATTTTTGGGAATCTCCTCTTCAATTATGTAGGTTATGGAGCCATTTACTTCATACGAAATAGATATAAAATAAAAACTTCATACAATCATATTATTATAAAAAGGTTATTTTTAAATAGAGTGTTACACAAATTAATGTAATTAATTAATATGAATTTAAATAAAATAAATACATGCATTTTGATAGTATAAAAGCATTTGTTGAAATGAATATGCACGGCAGATTTCAAAAGTTAAAAAAAAAAAATTAATAGGTGAAACATAGGAAAGTCAGTATTCTTCGAAATTGAGACAAATGAGGAGAAGTAGAGATAAATGAAGAGAATTAGATTTCATTTGGACTCGTAAATTCAAATTAATAATACAAGTCTTGACTATTATGCATTTCGAAATTCCAAAAAAATCTACCAGATTGATCACGTGTCAGAATCTCCAAAACAAAATACAAGCCTTTGTTGATTTCGTTACTCCATACAAAAAGTAGTATACACATACCATTTTCTTACAGTACATTTTAACCGCTTCACTATAATATATACCAATTCATCTGCTTACAATTTGGAACATTCATTCATTCACATATTTCATTCACTGAAACATGGAAATCGAGAATGCAGAATTGAATGAAATGATTGAAGATGTGAAGGGAATTCCATGGAAGCAGGAGATAACGATTCGTGCCATTGTTGTTAGCATATTGATTGGAATCATTTACAGCATCATAGTAATGAAGCTGAATCTCACAACAGCCCTCGTTCCAAATCTCAATGTATCGGCTGCTCTTTTGGCATTTGTGTTTATTAGGATTTGGAATAAAATTGTTAGTGCTGCCAATTTCGCGACGACCCCTTTTACTAGACAAGAGAACACCATTATCCAGACTTGTGCTGTTGCTTGCTATAGCATAACTGTCGGAGGTACACTAATACTGTTCCTAGAAATTACTAATACTGTTTAGTGAATACAAGTAATACTGTTTAGTGAAAACAAGGAATACTGTTCAGTGAAAACAACTAATATTGTTCAATGAAAATTACTAATACTGTTTAGTGAAAGAAACTAATACTCTTCAGTGAAAACAACTAATACTGTTTAAAATTGGATGCGGTATTGAACAAGAAGACATATGAGCTAGCAGGGGTGGATACAGAGGGGAATTCACCTGGGAGTTACAAAGAACCTAGGCTCGATTGGATGATCGGCTTTCTTCTCGTTGTTAGCTTTGTCGGATTGTTAGCTTTGGTTACCCTCAGAAAGGTATATATATACATACATATGTTGTAGAATGTAGAGTGAATTTGCAGTTTTAAACATGTTGTTGATTTTGATTCATATGTTTTTTTTTGGCAGATTATGGTTATAGATTACAAATTACCTTATCCTAGTGGAACTGCAACAGCTGTCCTGATAAATGGATTCCGCACTACTAAAGGAAACAAGACGGCAAAGTAGGATCCCTTTCGTTCTTTAGAACAAACGACGAATCATTCGATACATATATGTGGAAAGACTTAACATATCTTCCCCTGTCTTTACATTGTTTCAGGAAACAGGTGAAAGGATTCATGAAGTTTTTTTCACTGAGTTTCGTATGGAGTTTCTTCCAATGGTTCTATTCTGGAACTGGCGATGCTGGAGGACAATGTGGTTTCATCAATTTCCCGATTTTAGGGTTGAAAGCACGGAAACAAACGTCGGTTCAACATTCATACGCCCGTATCTCCCATTCGATCGTTTTCTGATCACATCTAATGCTAAATAACTTAATGGTGCAGATTCTACTTCGATTTCAGCATGACTTATGTAGGAGCAGGAATGATCTGCTCCCACCTTGTGAACTTGTCTTTGCTTTTCGGGGCCGTGCTTTCTTGGCCACTTACAAATGAGAAGAAGAGAGTTTGGTTCCCTCAGGATATTAAGGAAAGCAGTATGAAGAGTTTAAATGGTTACAAGGTGTTTATTTGTTTATGCAAAGATATCTTTATTCCTATTTGATTCCAAATGACATAAAGGATTAAATTTCATATGCAGGTGTTTATTTCAATAAAAGAGAGTATCCGAATTTGGGGAGCATGTGTGGGGTACCTGTTATTCTCCATTATTTCCATAATCGTAATTTCCCTCCACTAAAATGGTACTACGTAGTCGTTGCTTACGGCCCTAAGCTTGTGCAACGCTTATGGCGCGGGTCTAACTGATATGAACATGGCCTACAACTACGGCAAAGTGTCTCTTTTCGTGCTTGCCGCGTTAGCAGGAAGACAACGGTGTAGTTGCTGGCCTGATCGGTTGCGGCCTCATAAAGTCCATCGTCTCCATATCGTCTGACTTGATGCACGACTTCAAGACGGGCCACCTCGTCCCCTAGATCGATGCTCGTGAGCCAGGGAATCGGGACTGCAATCGTGTGCGTCGTGGGGCCCCTCTCGTTTTTCCTGTTTTACAAAGCGTTCGACGTTGGCAACCCTTTAGGTCAGTACAAGGCTCCGTACGCTCTAGTTTATCGAAACATGGCGGTTCTTGGAGTGGAGGGGTTCTCAGCCATACCCTTTTTGGTATATCATTTTATGCCAAAAATACCGAAATAATGAAATATTTGGTTACAACAACTCCATTTAATTAATTAAATATTTAAACAATAAAATAAGTTAGCATAAATTTTTATAAATTTTTTGGCACATATTGAAATTTAAAAGTGCAAGATTTTCAGTATTGATGTATTCACAAATATAAAAAATAATTAAGGTATAAATTGATTGTTAAGATCAATTTTAGTTGTTTTGATTGGATACAAAAATAGAGCAACTGAACCCATCAAAAAGAAAAATACTGAATGTATAAATTGATTTTAGGACAAAATGTATATAAGTAACTATTATAACAGTTTTTCATTTATATGTATTCTAAGGGTAATCAAGCCGGCACGCTTTATTTTAATGAAGAGCTAAATTTTGATGAAGACATGTAACTTGATAGAGTAGAAAGTAGAGAGTGAGCAGCTCAGATCTAAATATACTTGAAAATAAAGCATTCAAAGACAATGTTAATGCTTGATTGATTACACATAAAGAGATAACATGTTTCTTCACCAAAAACTACCAGCAACACCAAGACTTACCTTCCTATTCTACTCGCAAATACCTTGGTTTCTCAAGAGTGCATAAAGCTCATGCAAATGGGTGGCTTGATCTTGGCTAAAGCAAGAATCGAAGAAGGAAGAATCCACATCCCGTCGCCAAACATCAAACCCGATGCAATAGCCGGAATCATCATGCTCGCCTGTCTGCGATCCATCTTATGCCAAATGAAAACTACCAGACTCCCGAAGCACATGTCTATGGCAAAGTAGCCTCCCACAAGAAAAGGCACTGCCATCGCCATCGGTAGAGGGACCCACTTTCCTAGCTTTTTCGGCAACGTGTCTCTCGACAGATTGGCCAATGTCGCAAAGGTGAAGAACCCGAAACAGAGCTGCAAACAGTGGCTAGGCAGAGCGGAGAACCCCTCAACTCCAAGAATCGCCATGCTTCGATAAATCAAAGCGAGCGGAGCCTTGTATTTACCAGCAGGGTTGCCAACATCGAAGGCTTTGAAAAAGAGGAAGAACGTGAGAGGAGCCACGATGCATCCGATTAAAATGCTGAATCCATGGCTAACGAGCACTGATTTGGGCGACGTTAGGGTGAGGTGGCCCGTCTTGTAGTCACGCATCAAGTCGGAAGTTATTGAGATCAGTGACCTCACGATAGCACAACCTATCAAGGCAGCAACTACCCCGTTGTCTTTCCCAGCCAAAGCAGCTAGAACGAAGAGAGCCACTTTACTGCAGTTGTCTGCCATGTTAATGCCAGTGAGACCCGCGCCAAAAGCATTAAATACGCTTAGAGACACCGCCACAACACAAGAAGTACATAAATATAGGTACTTCAGTTGAGGGAACATGATCGAAACAACAATTAAGAAATGACATAAAAGAATGTGTAGATCCCCCATTGTTTCCAAGTGAAGATAATAATCTCTTTTATGAATAATTCATCCTTTGGATATCTTCTAGACTTTGACTCTGGTCATCTGAAATGACAAATAGATTTAATGTCAGCAAGCTTTACGAGATCTAATTTATATTTAACTTAACACAATATAACAGAATCTCGCTTTCATCTAATGTACGTAATTTTGGTCCGAAGTGGTCACATTTCTCATTTTCCATTTTGGTATGTAGAAACATTAAACAAAGTTGATTAAATATTCACCTGTTATGGCATTATTGTTGTTGCGTGCACTCTGTATGCCTCCCATGATGAAAAACATGGTCTTGAGAAATTTGTAGAGACCATCACCAAGGATAAGAGCAATTGAAATATATACCTGCAGATAAAAATGAATCCATTATGTCATTTTGGTCCAATAATAAACCATAACATTATAATATTTAAACTCATTCACACCTTGTAACCATTTAGACTCTTCATACTGCTTTCCTCAATATCCTGTGGGAACCAATCTCCCTTCTTCTCACCTACCAGTGGCCACATGACGCCCCAAGAAAGCACCGCCCCGAAAAGCAAAGACAAATTCAAAAGGTGGGAGCAGATCATTCCTGCTCCTATATATGTCATGCTGAAATCGAAGTAGAATCTGCACCATTAAATATATTTAGCGTTAGCAGCTGTGATTAGAAAACAATCGAATTGGAGCTATGGGTGTATGTTTATTGAACCAACCTTTGTTTCCAAGCTTTCAACCCCAGAGTCGGGAAATTGATGAATCCACATTGTTCTCCACCAGAATAGAACCACTGGAAAAAACTCCACAGGAAACTCAGCGAAAAATACTTCATGAATCCTTTAACCTGTTTCCTGAAATAATTTAAAGACAGGGGATAATGTTATGCCTTCCCAAATATGCATTGAATGATTCATTGTTTCAAAAGGATGCCTACTTTGCCGTCTTGTTTCCTTTAGTAGTGTGAAATCCGTTGATAAGATCAGCTGTTGCAGTTCCACTAGGATAAGGGAATTTCCATTCTATAATCATATTCTGCCAGAAAAACACATGAATCAGAACTAAGAACAGGTTTAAACTGCCAACTCACTCTACAAAATGTGTATGTATATACACCTTTCCGAGGTGAGGATAAGCTAACAATCCGACCACACTAAGAACGAGAAGAAAGCCAATCATCCAATCAAGCCTAGGTTCTACGTAACTCCCAGGTGAATTCCCATCTGTGTTTACCCCTACTAGCTCATATGTCCTCTTGCTCAATGCCAGAAGATAAGACCCAAATCCACCTGTTAATACCATATCCATTCTTTAATTAAAAAAAAAATCTACGAATTTCACTTAAATCAACAAGTCAATCAATCAAAGATATAGAAGTACTTTTCAAGATTTAGAAATTTGTATACCTCCCACTGATATGGCATAGCAAGCAGCAGCACAAGTTTGGATAATTGTGGTCTCTTGTCTAGTAAAAGGGGTTGTCGCGAAATTGGCAGCACGAAGAAGCTTGTTCCATGCTGTGATGAACATAAATGACAGAAGAGCAGCTGATTCATTGAGGTTTGGAACAAAGCCAGTTGTGAGAATGAGCTTCATAACCATGATGCTAACAATGATTCCAATCAATGTACTAGCAACAATTCCACGGACCGTTATCTGCTCCTTCCATGGAGGAATCACATTTACATGTTCTTCAGGGTGATCTCTCATTTCCTCCAAATCTACCATCTCCATGAAAAGATGAATGCTCCAAATCTAAAGCAAACCATGAAACTGCAGTTAATGTACTAATTAGTATAAAAAATGCAAGATTAACAACTGTTTTGCACTTCATAAAGAAATCAAGAAAAATCTATAATCACTTTTTGGAGATTGATACGTCACCAATGTTGCAAATTATCTGGTATCTATAAATCTAAATAATATTTCAATTAATTAACCAAGACTGGATAATAATTAATGAATATACTGAGTCCAAATGAAATCGATCCACTACTCCTGAACCCCATTTATCTCAATTTTGATGAATATTTTGGTAGCAAGTTTCTATTCAAGCAAAATAACGTCAGTTCCTAACTCTCATCTCATGCTCTGTTAGATAACTCACCTATTTTTAAATCGGTTCCTATTTTGCGCTTTCCTAATATATATATATATATATATATATATATATATATATATATATATATATATATATATATATATATATATATATATATATATATATATATATATATGTATAAACCATTCCGCATGCATATATGTATATTTCTCCAGAACATAGCATGAAATTGTAACACCATTTAAACAACAAATTTGTCCATGAATTCGATAAGAGTTTAAAATAACTGATACAGTCTCCTCTTTCGAACTCATAAACTCGATAAGAGAAACAATCGAAGTAGTTGGCGGAGGCTAAATTCAAAAGTGTGCATGAATTCGAATTTCATGTTACACAGGATTAGTGTTGTTTGCAATATTAGAAAAACAGAACGTACTTGCGATTTACGAGCCCTAAATCAACGAAAGAGCAACGAGACGAAAGTGATTTAAGAAAAGCAGCGAAACTAGGGAAATAAATTGAGAAACAACAAATTTTTACCCCAACGTTGCTATTGAAATCGTGTTTCTTCACTCTGATCAGGAATTCTTCAAATAAAGTAGAGCAGTGTGTAAGGTTTAGCATTGCGAAAACAAAATAGAAAAAGGAAAAAGTGAAGAACCGTACTCTGTATTACTCCTCCAAGCTTCGGTAGAGAGAGATGAAAAAACGAAGAAGAATGACCCTTTTTTTAATATAGAAATAGGGACTGAGGTCAAGGGTCACAAGGATTTCGGATTTGTTGTATCTACCATGGTTAACAAAAATTACCATTCATAGCAGATTTGTATCTACCATGGTTAAAAAAAAGATTGTACTGTATGGAAACTGTTTGGGTTTCACTCACTTGGCACGATTAATTTAAGGCCTTAGTGGATTTTGGAAATTATTTGGGCTTCACTCACTTGGCCCATTTCATTTTAAAAGAAATACTACAGGTATGTTTGTTTCGGGATTTAGATGTGCCGGGAAGTCATGATTTCAAAATTATATGGATTTAAAAATCCTGATGAATAGTAAAAGTATGTATTCCCTTCGTCCCAAAATTATTGCAACACAAAAAATGGACCGCAAACCAAGTAAATTGGATTTTAATGGGTTTGAGTGGAATAAAATAAAGGTGTTGTGAGTGTATAAATATTATAATTGTTTCCATTTTGGGAGTGTTGCAGTAATGTTGGGACGTCCAAATAAGACAAGTGTTGCAATAATCACGGGACATAGTGAGTATTTGTTTTGAGATTTTGATAGGGTGAAATTTTTATTTTATATCAAATCAAAATGTAATAATGATTGATGTTGTATTATTATATTGTATTGGATGAGAGAAAAGTAGGAGAGAGAATAGATGGGTGGAAGAAAATTGGTAATATGAATGTATTGAATTTTGTGAGAATAGATGTATAGGTATATTTTATAGAAATTGATTTAAAAGCTGGACGTGCAAATCCCCAACTAGTATGTGACTTGGATTGCAAAGCCCTAAATCCATTTGAATGAGTCCCGAAACAAACATACCCTACAAGATTGGGGCTTATGTGCTATAAGGAAGAAAAAAAATGAGCTAATTATGACCCATTTGATATGACTTGATAATGGTAAGGGTAAATGTATCATTGAGAGGTCAATCATGGTTATTAATTGCATTATTATTATTTGTTTAGAACATCAACTATGAGTATCATGTGAGGTGGGTTGGGTGAGTTGAGTAATCAATTGTTTATTTCTATTCTCATTACTTTTTTTTTATCACACAAATGATGACTTTAATCACTTGAGTTATTCTACTTCATTTTATATTCTCATTATTTGTGTATCAAAACTATCAAATAATATCAATAAAAATAATTTACATTACTCATTTCCATTACCCTCAATCAAGCGGGCCTTAATTGAATGTTGGGTTGGATTATTCATGTCAATTGATGCAGATATGTAAAACACGATTCTACAAAGTTTAAATGCAATCCAACACTTGAAACTTGAAAGGAATTTCTCAAAAAAATTGAAAGCACTCGTGAACAAAATGAGAGGAGGCACTTGTACGTATATGAACAAATTTAATTGCAAATTAAGGGGGTTGGCAAGAAATTATTAGTGATTATAGTCATCTAGATTGTGTACATAAGCTCTTAAAAACTAGTATAAACTAAAATGTGAAAGGGTGGTGCTTTTGGTAACTTATGAACATTTTTTTAAGTAATATTAACTTTTTTTTTTCAAACACTATCAATTTTTCTTTAATTTTTTTTACA
This sequence comes from Stenogyne calaminthoides, assembly GCA_037126765.1. Classification (NCBI taxonomy): domain Eukaryota; kingdom Viridiplantae; phylum Streptophyta; class Magnoliopsida; order Lamiales; family Lamiaceae; genus Stenogyne; species Stenogyne calaminthoides. Next base: position 6,559,261 of record JBBCBC010000016.1, on the reverse strand, counting down.
AACACCATCAACTTTTACTATAAATAAATTTTCTAATAATCACTAATTTTAATCACTTTTTCGAAAGGATAATTTTTTACAAACACCCCTTAAATAACAGTTGTAAAAATTATATGTGAAATATCAATTAGGAGTCTATTGATTTTTTTTTTCCTGTTAGTTAACTGCATGGTAGGATAGGTATAATCCTATTACGCGTCTTCTTCAATTCCTCCTCCATATTCTTTACTATTGTTCCCTTCGCCTAGAGGTGGCGAAGGAGACGAGAACAGTGAAGGACGCGACAACAACGACAAACACACGCATGATTATTTTTCAACCTTTTTATATATATATATATATTTTTTTTAATTTAATGTGATTCATAAAATTGGTTTTTCAGGTGGATTAGCTCAACGGACCAAGTGATGTTGCCGGTTTGTATTGACTGAACTACAGTTCATTTGACCTGTAAAAGTGTAATTCAACTCAATCTTGAAGCAAAATCCTAAATTTTATTTTAATAACACTTATGTGGTTACACATGACATTTTTTGGTAAAAGAACTAATATTTTATTATTGAACAACTAATGTTAATATTTTTTAAGAAAATAATTAATATTTTTAAAATATGTATTTATACATTTTTTGTCAAATTTTTAATTAATTATTGAATTTTTTTTTATGAAAATAACTATATTCTAAATTTCTAACCCTTTCTCTAAACTTTCACAGGCGTCCATACTTATGAACTTCCAACACTTTCTCTTCCATCGTTGCTAAGAATCTCATCTCATCTAAAAATGAAGACAACTCCCAAACATGCACTCATTTGTGAATCAAATTGAATGGAAGTTTTAATCCATTATTCTAAACTCAATAGTAAAGTAAACATCAATGAAGTGACTACATATATATTAGCCTAAAAGTACTTAATTATATAGTCCTTCCGTCTTCCAAAAGTGTGTTTAGAGGGTTGAAACATGTTTTAAAAAAATGTAGATTAAGTCCATTTATGAATAATATAATTTGATTTTGAGTAAAGTATAGTGATAACTTGGGTAATTAAGTGATTGTTGGACGATGAAGATAAAAAAAAATTGTGTCCATAGACGTATATAGTCTATCTTTCCGTAAAATTTATTTCAACCTACTAAGTATATTTTTGGGGGAGGGAGGAAATAGAGGCTAACAATTATAAAACCAAAAAAGATACTACTACTTGGAGCAACATATGTGGGGACGGTTTGTGGATTCTTCTTCGATTCTTGCTTTATTTAAGGTTAAACCACCTATTTCATTTGCATGAGTGTTATGCGCACTTGAAATCAAGAGATTTTGCAAGTAAAATAGGAGGGTTTTACTTTGCTATTTTGTTCAACTTATTCTTTTAGTAGTTTATTTTCAAGTGATTTTAGATATGAAATGCTTACTCTCTACTTTTTGCTCTAACAAACCATATGCTAAAGGAGTACTATACAATCCGAAAAGAAAATCAAGAGAGAAAATTAAATATTTTTCTTTCTTTTTTTGTAATTCGATTTTTCTAAAAAAATTCTCAATTTTGCATCCTATTCACTAAAGTGTACAGTAGAATTTTAAAAGACTACAGTCATTTCTACAGAATTTTTTAGAAAAAAAACATAACTCCTTTTTTAAATAAAATGTGTCAGATTTGGTCAAAAGTCTGTAGATTATGGTTCAGTTTCTCTCGGCACTTTATTCTTGTTTTTTTTTTCTATTATTGTAAATTTTGGCCACAATTGTTATTTATCTTTTAATTAAATTATAGACTAGTATTTTTTATAAATAAGGGGGGCTTTAATGATATAAAATTTATAATTTTATGATATTTTTGATAATTTATGAAATGAGTTTTTGTTGATAGATTAGATTTGTTATTTTAATTACGACATTTAAAGACAATAGATCACTTCAAAATATTATTTTAATTACGACATTTAAAGACAATAGATCACTTCAAAATAAATTCTCAATCGCTTCCAAAAAAATTAAACGTGTCGGAATCAATTATAATTTATGAGGCACACTTGCATGAGAAAGTCTCATAGTGAGACGGGGCATAAGTTAGACATTGACGCTTTAACACTTTAGTAGGGGTGGACTAAATTATAACCGTCTCATATGAGTTTTTGTCAACTGAAATTTATAGTTGTAATTTCTAAAAGATAAAAAAAACTCGTATAAGACAGTCTCATATATGAAATTGAGATATAATTAGCAGAAGACAAAATTCATCTATTTTAAATAGTTAAAGTACCATGTCCAAGTTATGTCACATCTCACCATAAAACCATTTCACAAAAAATATGTCATTTTATAAAATGTTTAATTAAACTTGAGATGAACTTTTTTTGGCAAAAGCTCAAATAAAAATGGAACTTAGAGAGTAATAATAATAAAAAAAGAGAATGATATTTATCTTATTTATATATATTTTTTGAAAAATAATATTTTTTTATTTTTATATATTTATTTAAATATATTTAAATGTAAAAATTAACTAAAACAATATAAATTAGATTTCATCGTACCAACTATTCACAACAAAAAAAAAACAACAAAAAAAAATTCACATCCAATCACACTCTTATTTTCAACAAAAATATCACATCAACTATAATTATTACACCTTTTTCACATCCAATCACACTCTCATTTTTCACAACTATTCATTCCCAAAAAAAATTCTCATAAAAATGAAAAATTAGAAAAGAGCTATACATCGGAGTACAACCTAAGCCATCTAGTGGACATTTATACTGTCACTGGAGGCAAACAATATCAATATCAATATCAATATCAATACTATATTAAAAAATGGCTTGCCATGTGAAAACATTTTTTGACCATTTTACCCCTCCAAAATTTTACCCAATACAAATGAATCCACAAACAAACACTCCAAACCCCCGTATTTTAATCCATAAACTCAAGAAGACGATGAGACGACAAATGAAGGAGATGGGATCGAAGATAGGATCAGACAAGACAGCGAGAATATGGAATTGGTTATTCTCCCAATCGAGAGCGCTTGAGGGAGGGTAGGGCGCGACCACTGCTGGCGAGAGAGCTTGAGAGAGTTGAAGCGGCTACAGATCAGACGACGGAGAGTAGGACGCGGCGATGACTGGCGAGAGCGTTTGATGGAGGAGAAGCGTAAGTTTCTGCCGAAGATGATGACTATCGATCTCCGTTCAACTCGGTAAGTGATTTCTGGTTAATATTTTGATGAAGAAACGCAATTCTATGATAAAGTAGAATGAAAGTTTTATGTTTGGCACGTAGAGTGGAATTTTATAATTTTTTCATTTATCCAGAGTTAATTTTGCCTGAAGTTTGATGTTCTACATGTTACTGTTCCTGAACTCTACTTAGGTCTTCCTGTAAAAACTTTGATGTCAAATTGTTCGAAATGGAGTCTACTTTGATTATGTTCAACTTCTGATAATGTGAGTCCACGTTCACTTTCTGGGATTTTCTTCTGATGCATAATTATATGTCCTTTCCTAATTTCAGTTTTGGTTCTCGCAATATGAATTTTAATCACGTCGATGGCACCGACCTTTCCGACTCTGCACCAGCTAAAGCTGATCTTACCAACAATGCTCATTTCTATCCCCCGAAATAACGCTTGCTTTATCCGAACTACAACTGAGAGAGCCGACGTGAAATCCACTCTGTTTCAGTAGTACGTGAAATCCACTTTGTTTCAGCCATATGCCGGTTCAGAAAATGCGAGCTCATCCATGGCAAGGCGCGGGAAAGGTATATTGATACGAAATTATTCAATTGGCAGATCTAATCAAAGTAATTATATAATTAATCTCTACTACGCTTAGGAACACACTCATTTGATTGCAACTTTAATAAATTTGGGGTGTGATAATAACTGGATTTTGATGGTTCTATTGGATTTGGGAGTTCTTATGTAAAAGGAACAAAGAACCGTGGGATGGCTCCAACAATTGAAAATACCAACTAAGAAGTTAGGCTTGTTATTTTGAATTGACTCTTGGTACACCTGCAATGGTGAAGGTATACTTGGAACTTGACACTATTATTTTCTGATTATTATTCCTGAGTAGAAGGGGAACTTCTGATAATCTTTGGCTCAAGCAACATCCTTACTAAATATTTTGGTACATTTGACTGTTGCGGGACATTATAGCTTGCCTGTTGTGCAGAGGTACATTGTTCACGTTTACCTGCTACCAGTGCATTGTTCATGTTTTCCTACAACTGTACAACCACAGTGAGTTTTTTGAGCTTCAACTGTGATGTTAACAGTGTTTCCTCTTTTTTTAATAGCCTTTGTTGGATGGTGCAAGACAGAAGTTGTTAACAGTGTTGCCATGTCCATGTAAGTTATTTGCAATTCATGTTCTGCACACAGAGAGCAAATTTCACTATGTTTAATTTTTCTACAAATTTATTTGCTACTCCGGACAATATTTTCATTATCCATGACGTTCAGATCCCTCTTCTCCTGCGGGTTGGTAATGTTTATCTATAAATCTGCTCAGTAACCTATCTTCTGCTATGTTGAGATCTTAATTCAATAATTTAACATATCATACCTCTCACAAAACCAGAATGCACATGATGCCATTCTTAAAAATCTCGAGTTAGAAAGGTACTTTAGTTAGTTATAGTTTTATATTTTGCATTTTCCATGGCTCTTATTTTTCTTAAACATCTCGAGTTAGAAAGGTACCTTTAGTTAGTTATAGTTTTATATCTTGCATTTTCCATATCTCTTATTTTTCAAAGTATAATTTGTGTTTATACATTTTTGAGCGAGACAAGTTTAAGGTTTCTAAGTTTGGCTTAGGATTTCTTCATTTACTTTTTATGATTCTGAGCTATACTTGAAAAGAGTAGCTTAGGATACAACACATCACATTGAATAGATGTTCTGTATCAGTGTTGACAATCAAACTAATTTACAAGAATGGTATGAAAGAGCTGGGACTTTCGAAAGCTTCAAGAACTCTGTTAGTACCGTGTCCTTACCCTTTAGTTTTATTCTTCATTCATTCCTTTCATTAAATTAAAATTAAGAATTTTTTGCTACTATTACAGGTAAGAATTTAAATGGTGGGGAAGTATGTTGGAATGTCAGATTCTTATCTATCTGTTATGAAGGTGAGAAAATACTTTCAGTTGGTTCCCAAGAGAAGAGAATAATGATATTCTGCTCTTTCTGGTCCTCGGAATGTGGTAAAGAAAAGATTTTTGCATTAAATCTACAAATTTTCTATAATAGCAATGCATCACAATGGAATATTTTTAGTAATAATTAAGATGTTTCAGCATGAAACCCCCTCCCATAGTGTCAAAAGGATCTTATCTTTGCATTTTGAAGTATACATTTTGTTCTACCTGACATCGGTCACTACTTGTAATTTTTAATATGTGAAACTCAAATTTTGTGCTTTGTTGGTAGACCCTCTTGCACGCTTGCGTTGCATGTTCATTGAAGCCAGTAATTGATTGCAGGTTCAGATCTTGAAGATGATAGTGCAAAATCTGTATAGGTGTTCAAATTTTTACATACTATGGTACTTACTGATGTTTTAAATAAAGAACAATATGTCTCTTTAAAGTCACTAATATAATTTTTAAAGCAGACACCAGAAGCTTTTGCAACGGCTTGGAGAACTCTCAAGGTACCGACTACATCCACCTTCTTCATTGCATCATTTCTCTATTTGCTCCATTAATTAATACATTTCTCTTCTTGGAAATAATGTTTATAACTTTTGATATGTGTTTGTAGTTCATATATTATCATTTTCTTAATTTCTCTCATTTTGGGGCATTAATTTATGTAAAGTTACTGTTGAAAGTTAAGGTTTTCTTCATCACATCAGAAGGTTTTGTTGCTTGGCTTCATTTGATTTGCTTCCTTGGCAGTCCTATCTCCCACCTGAGAAGGTTAGTTATCTGTGAAGGGAGAAAGCTAAGATGTCTATGCAACTCTTTTTGGTCTTTTAGATATAGTTATGGTTCTCTGTATGTATTTTATTTTATTCTATTTGACCAATTGTTGGGGGCTATTCAAATATCTTAATTTTTAAATTATATGACTTGATTTCCACCGTCGGAGAAATCGACAGCTTCCTCTTTAATTTTCCAGCGTGTTTTAGTCCCTGGTTACAATTTCAGAATAAAGGTTTGACCACATGGTTTTCTATTCTCCGATTTTAGGTTCAGATTATGTTTACTTTCAAATAGTTCTTAAAAAAATTGCAATCAAACATTGGAGGGAAACCTGATGAGCGAGATCGGATGGATTGTTTGCCCTTGAGAGTTCCCTTTTCTATATCGTGACGCGGAGGATCCCCACCACTACATAGGCTGATATATAAGGCTTATTATGTTCAGGTATCATTTTATTGTTGCACAAATTTGATGAGTTTGAGTTTTTATTCGAACAATCATGATTGTCTAATTTCACCGCTTCAAGTATTTAAGTGATTATTTTTCAATTGAATGCTCATGGAAAGGTAAAAAAGTAAAAAACACTTAGAAACATATTTCAATTAATGAGTTCATATTTGACTCTTTTTTCCGGTTTTCTCTTTGTTTTGATGCAGAAAAATAACGTTGATTATAGCGACTTCGTGGGGATTATATCTCTTCTATTTGTGAACTTGACTATTAGTTTTATGGAGGAGAACAATGTTGGAAATGCAGTTGTGGCTCAACTTCATCTCCTATAACGTATATACGCGCGATCAGGTATTATGTGATGAGAAATGGAACGAGGAAGATGCAGCTGTTTTGGTTCCTGGAGATACTATTAGTACAAAACTTGGAGACATTGTTCCTGCTGAGCAAGATTGCTGCAAAGAGATCCCTTGAAAATTGATCAGGGAACTAATGAGTTTGTATTTGTGATTTCTCTAATTTCGTCTAATTGCTATTAGAATTGTTGGAAACTTGGATTATATATGTTCTAATAAGTTGAATTTAAGTTGTTCAGGCTTGGTGATGTCATGTGCATTGGTTAATGGTTGGTGCTTACAAAGAAAATAAGAATAAACACGAGAACCCGAAATGTAGCCTGATGTAAAAAAAATAAAAATAAAAAGAAAAATGGTGAGTGATAAATAAATAAAAGAACGAGTTATGAAATTTAATTTGAGATTAATTTTTGTTTCTCGTGATGTTATGAGGTTAGGCCTTTACTAAATTAAAAAGTAGAGTTTTATGCAGTAGAGTTTGAGACAGCTTTGCTTTGCTTTATTTCTTCTTTGTTTGTATTCTTTTTTTTTATTTACGAATAATGTGTGTTATAATTATGTTCTCTTTTTTCTTTCTTTCTTTTTTAATTTGAAATGTGAAGTGATGGTGTATGTCAAATTGTGAATATTGTCAAGTCATGACTTTGCCCTGGTAGACTCGACAAGATATTTTTTGCTTCAGGCAAACTTGAAGTAGGTTTAGATATGTTTTTTTTATATATATAGAAAGTTACAACATGTACTTGAATACTTGAGTGTCAGGCAAATGAATTTCAAATATGATTTGATTTTTTTTTTATAATTTATTTGTTTAATTTTTATTTTGGTGAGTTGGTTATACAAATTAATGGATTGGAAGATTCTCTCTCTCTTAGATTACCTATATAATAACTTATGCCATGCAAAAAATGACCTCAAGCACTTTATCATATAGTTCAAAAGGAAACTTCACCAAAAAACATCTATTTTAGTTCGACACTAAAGCCAACAGACTCTTCTCATATAGTTCTAAATTTTTTATAATCCTTATGAAAGCGAGAAAGTGGGATGGTGGTGAGCGATATGAATGACCATAGAAATAGGTGAGCGGTTGTTTAGTATCTTTGCAGCTATCTTTTACTTTATGGTAATTAATTATGAAAAATTAAATTAATAAATTATTATTTTTTAATTATGAAGTCAAGAATCTAATGTTTAAGAAGTATTTGTAGAGCTTCACCAACTTAGATTTTTTTTTTTAAAAAAAAGTGCAAAGATTGATGAGTAAGACTGGTATGTTCTTTAAATTTATGTATTGTAATTATTTTACTATAATTTATATATTAATTTTTTTTTAAATACATAAAAATGATAATTAAAGTGAGACCAACTTATGTTCTCAAGTTAAGAAACCAGACAAAAATTGCAAAGAAACATTAAGTCACTCTTCCGGACAGCATGTAAACCCCATGGAATTTCAAATAAAGTATAAAGGATAATTCTTGTGTTTCAAAGATAAAATATCTTCCTTACGCTAAAAAGTTCTTTAAAAAAAAATACAGACATCCAACTCACTATAAAATTTGTCCACTTTAAAAATCTTATACGTTTTTTCACAGAACCAACATGCAATACGACACAATAAACACACTAATGCTCATATATATTCACGTTAAAACTTGATGGCATACGCATTAAAGATTATATAAACAAATTACGTGCAACGTGCAAAACACGTGGTAAACACCTAATGGATGTGAAACGTTAATATAAAATGAAAAGCAATATCAATATAAAAATATAAAAATAATAGTATTGTATATATACTGTTCCATGCCCTTTTTGGTATATCATTTCATGCGAAAAAATACCGAAATAATGATTTTTTTTGGTAGCAAGAACTTCTTTTAATTAATTAAAGATTTAAATAATAAAAATAATTATAATTTTTAGAATTTTTTTTTGGCACATATAGAAATTCGAAAGTGCACGATTTTCAGTATTTTGATGTATTTGAAAGAGTAAGTTTCCTGTGAAACTTGTTCACCGTGAAACTGCTTTCATATTTATAGACATGACCCTCCAATTATTACGTTTAATACTCTTTTGTAATATAAGTCACACACACTTCAGTTATCACTACTTTACCCTTGTTGTAATATAAGTCACACCCTTCGGTGTTGAAAAAACATACCATTCAGTTATCACAAACAATACCCTTTAGTAATATAAGTCATACCCCTTAATCAATTTCACAAATTTTTGTGTGAAATTAAAAAATATAAAAAGCAAATAAGGTAAAAATTTGATTGTTTTGTTTTGAATGAATGCAAAAATAGAGCAACTGAACCCGAAAAAAAAAACTGAATGTATAAATTGATTTTAGGACAAAATGTATCTATTATAAAAGTTTTTCATTTACATGTATTCTGTTGAGGGTAATCAAGCCGGAGAGCTAAATTTTGAAATTTTGATGAAGAACTAAATTAGCCAAGTCTACATTCACTGAAAAACTATATTTATAAATAGATGAGTATTTGCTTTTTAAAATTGTGTGTTTGGTCTGTACATTTGATGGAGTAGAAAGTAGAGAGTGAGCAATCTAAATATACTTGAAAATAAAGCATCCAAAGACAATGTTATACACTTGACTATACATAAAGAGATAATATGTGTCTTAGACCAAAAACTAACTACCAGAAGAGAAGACTATAACTCTCCTATTCTACTCGCAAATATCTTGGTTAACATCTCAGGAGTGCAGAAAGTTGATGCAAATAGGCGGTTTAACCTTAAACAAAGCAAGAATCGAAGAAGGAAGAATCCACATCCTGTCGCCAAACATCAAACCCGATGCAACAGCCGGAATCATCATGCTCGCCTGTCTGCGATCCATCTTATGCCAAATGAAAACTACCAGACTCCCGATGCACATGTCTATGGCAAAGTAGCCTCCCACAAGAAAAGGCACTGCCATCGCCATCGGTAGAGGGACCCACTTTCCTAGCTTTTTCGGCAACGTGTCTCTCGACAGATTGGCCAATGCCGCAAAGGTGAAGAACCGAAACAGAGCTGCAAACAGTGGCTAGGCAGAGCGGAGAACCCCTCGACTCCAAGAATCGCCATGCTTCGATAAATCAAAGCAAGCGGAGCCTTGTATTCGCCAACAGGGTTGCCAACATCGAAGGCATTGAAAAAGAGGAGGAACGTCAGAGGAGCCACGATGCATCCGATTAAAATACCGATTCCATGGCTAAGGAGCACTGATTTGGAAGATGTTAGGGTGAGGTGGCCCGTCTTGTAGTCACGCATCAAGTCGGAAGTTATGGAGACGAGTGACTTCACGACAGCACAACCGATCAAGGCAGCAACTACCCCGTTGTCTTTCCCAGCCAAAGAAGCTAGAATGAAGAGAGCCACTTTACTATAGTTGTCTGCCATGTTAATGTCGGTGAGACCCGCGCCACAAGCATTAAATAAGCTTAGAGACAACGCCACAAAGTAAGTAGCCCATAAATATAGGTACTTCAGTTGCGGGAACATGTTGGAAACGACAATTAAGAAAATGAGAGAAAAAAATATGTAGATCCCATATTGTTTCCAAGTGCGGATACTACTCTCTTTTACGAATAATTCGTTCCTTTGGATATCTTCTAGGCTTTGATTCTGGTCATCTGAAACGTCAAATAGATTTAATTTAACACAATATAACAAAATCTCGCAATTCTTTCGTCTAATGTATGTATATTTTGGTCTGAAGTGGTCACATTTCTCATTTTGGTCTGTAGAAACATTAAACAAAGTTGATTAAATATTCACCTGTTATGGCATTATTGTTGTTGCATGCACTACATGTGCTTCTCATGATGAAAAACATGGTCTTGAGAAAATTGTAGAGACCATCACCAAGAATCAGAGCAATTGAAATATATACCTGCAGATGAAAATGAATCCATTATTCATTTTGGTTCAAATAAAATAATAAACCATAACATTATAATATTTCTCATTCACACCTTGTAACCATTTAGACTCTTCAAACTGCTTTCCTCTATATCCTGTGGGAACCAAACTCCCTTCTTCTCACCTATCAGTGGCCACATGAAGCCCCAAGAAAGCACGGCCCCCAAAAGCAAAAAATAATTCACAAGGTGGGAGCAGATCATTCCTGCTCCTACATAAGTCATGCTGAAATCGAAGTAGAATCTACACCATTAAGTTATTTAGCATTAGCTATGATTAGAAAACGATCGAATGGGAGATAAGGCTGTATGTGTGTTGAACCAACCTTTGTTTCCAAGCTTTCAAACCCAGAGTTGGGAAATTGATGAATCCACATTGTTCTCCACCGGAATAGAACCACTTGAAGAAACTCCACAGGAAACTCAGCGAAAATTACTTCATGAATCCTTTAACCTGCTTCCTGAAATAATTTAAAGACAGGGGATAAATGTTAAGCCTTTCCAAATACGCATTGAATGATTTATTGTTTCGAAAGGATGCCTACTTTACCATCTTGTTTCCTTTAGTAGTGTGAAATCCGTTGATAAGATCAGCTGTTGCAGTTCCACTAGGATAAGGTAATTTCCAATCTATAACCATACACTGCCCAAAAAACACATGAATCAGAACTAAGAACATGTTTAAACTGCCAACTCACTCTACAAAACGTGTATGCATATATACCTTTCCGAAGTCAGGCCATACTGACAATCCAAGAAAGCTAACAACGAAAAGAAAGCCGAACATCCAACCAAGCCCAGGTTCTACGTAACTCCCGGGTGAATTTCCCTCTATATTTACCCCTACTAGCTCATATGTCCCCTTGCTCAATGCCAGAAGATAAGACCCAAATCCACCTGAAAATACCATATTCATTCTTCAATTAAAAAATCTACGAATTCCCTTATATCAACAACTCAATCAGTCAAAGATCTAAAAGTAGTTTTCAAGATTTAGAAATTTGTATACCTCCCAAAGATATGGCATAGCAAGCAGCAGCACAAGTTTGGATAATTGTGGTCTCTTGTCTAGTAAAAGGGGTTGTCGCGAAATTGGCAGCACGAAGAAGCTTGTTCCATGCTGTGATGAACATAAATGACAGAAGAGCAGCTGATTCATTGAGGTTTGGAACAAAGCCAGTTGTGAGAATGAGCTTCATAACCATGATGCTAACAATGATTCCAATCAATGTACTAGCAACAATTCCACGGACCGTTATCTGCTCCTTCCATGGAGGAATCACATTTACATGTTCTTCAGGGTGATCTCTCATTTCCTCCAAATCTACCATCTCCATGAAAAGATGAATGCTCCAAATCTAAATCAAACCATGAAACTGCAGTTAATGTACTCAGTAGTATAAAAAATTGCAACTGTTTTGCACTTCACAACGAAATCAAGAAATATCTATAATCACGTTTTGGAAAAAAAAAAAAAAATTTAATCTAAATAATATTTCAATTAATTAATCAAGACTGGATCAAAATCAATATACTGAGTCCGAAATCAAATCGATCCACTATTCCTCATTTATCTCAACTTCAAAAAATATTTTGGTAATAAGTTTTTATTCAAGCAAAATATCGTCAGTTCCTAACTCTCTTAATACTTTATAGGTAATTTACCTATTTTTTAAATGACAAAAACTCATATGATACGATCAGGTATAACTTAGCACAAATCACACCCACTCCTCCCACCCAAAACGCCAATACCGGGTATAACTTAGCACAAATCACACCCACCCCTCCCACCCAAAACGCCAATACCCAATTTATGTCTTATGCCAATACCCAATTTATGCCTTATGCCAATACCCAATTTATGCCTTATGCCCGGTCTCATGGTTATGCAAGTGTGCCTCTTTTTAAATTGGTTTATATATTTCGGTTTCCTAATATACATTAGTCCATAAATATAATTGTCATTGTGCATGCATATATATATTTCTCCAGAACAAAACAAATTTATTCATGAATTCGATAAGAGTTAAAAAAAACTGACACAGTCTCCTCTTTCGAATTCGAAAAGAGAAACAATCGACGTAGTTGGCGGAGGGTAAATTGGAAAGTGTGCATGAATTCGAATTTCATGTTACACAAGATTAGTGCTGTTTGCAATATTAGAAAAACAGAACGTACTTGCGATTTACGAGCCCTAAATCAACGAAAGAGCAACGGGACGAAAGTGATTTAAGAAAAGCAGCGAAACTAGCGAAATAAATTGAGAAACAACAATTTTTTACCCCAGGGTTGCTATTGAAATCGTTTTCAGGAATTCTTCAAATAAAGTAAAGCAGTTGTGTTAGCATTGCGAAAACAAAATAGCAAAAGAAAAAAGAGAAGAACAGTACTCTCTGTATTACTCCTGGTGCTTCAGTTGAGATAATCCGCATAAAAAAAAAAAGAAGGGTGAGCCGTTTTTTTTATATAGGAATAGGAGTTAGGTAAGGGGTCAAAAGGATTTCGGATTTATACAAATCAAATCGTGGCAGATTTGTATCTACAATTGTTAAAAAAGAATTTGTATCTACCATATAATATAAATCAAATCATAGCAGATTTGTATATACCATGGTTAAAAGAAAATTTGTATGTGCATATTGCAAACTCATTGGGTTCCACGATTAATTTAAGGGCTTGGTGCATATTGGGTATTATTTGGCTCAACTCACTTGGCCCAATACATTTTAAAGAAATCCCACATATGAAAGGAATTTCTCAATTTATCACAACGAACATGAAATGAAAGCACTCATAAAATTACGCGTAAAATATCAATGAAGGGCTCTTATATTTGGTCCATATATATATATTTTTTAAAAAAATTCTTCTCTACTCAAAACACAAGTAAAACAATAGGGCAATTGGAACAGATGCACCCTTTTATGTTAAAATTATAAAACGGTTGCATTTATACTTTTATGTGTGATTTTAACTAATATATGCAATTTTATTTGTACCGATTAGTAATTTGCACAGCTAGCTTAGACCAAAAGTTCCAAAAACACCGTGAAGAAAAAGTGTTGTATGTTCTCCTTCTTATTCACAAATGGTCAAACCATTTCTGCAACCAACATCAATTTTAAATCGTGTCCAACATCATTTTCCATGAATCTTCTAGTTTGGTGAAAATGGAAATTATGTAGACAAAGTGTTCGACGGAATTACCAAGTGAACACATTGTCCCGTCACTAAGGTTGCTCTTGTTCGCACGACAACATCATGGAGGTTATTTCACAATAAAATTATGGGAGAAAAACATTCCACTATAAAAGTCAAAAAACTTCTTATAATCGATCTGAAAGTCACGGAAAATTTCTGATTTTAGTTCAAATTTCTACATTTTCAGATTCGAACAGAATGGTTTCTTCAATCTCAGATTCTAGTTGTAATTTTTTCTAAAATTATATATGGAGATGTTGTCACAACTAAATTGAAGGTGGCAATTCTTCCAATTTAACAAAAAGGAGGTATTTTCCCCAAAACAATATCATGCGTTTTTCACACGACAAGGATTGAAGTTACTTCACTGCCTTCACAACATTCATTATGAGGTCGTAAATTTTTATTCAAATTAAATATTTGTCTCTATTAAATGCTTTGATTGTGAGTTGTATTGTCTAACTGCCCCATTCCATTATGGCATACAAGTCAAAACAACACTAATTTCTGCACATTATCTAAACTAAAACTGCACTTTTATATACCTACCAAAACTATGATTAGCCCATAAATATTACATCTTGCTACCAAGACTCATCAGTTTCTTGATTTCTCAGGAGCGCATGAAGCTCATACAAATGGGCGGATTAATCTTGGCCAAAGCAAGAATCGAAGAAGGAAGAATCCACATTCCGTCGCCACAAATCAAACCCGATGCAACAGCCGGAATCATCAGACCCGCCTTTCTACGATCCATCTTATGCCAAAGAAAAACAACCAAACTCCCAATACACATATCAATGGCAAAGTAAGCTCCCACAAGAAAAGGCACTGCCATCGCCATCGGGAGAGGGACCCACATTCCGACTTTTTTCGGCAATGTGTCCCTCAACAGATTGGCCAAAGCAGCAAAGGCGAAGAACCCGTAACAGAGCTGCAAACAGTGGTTAGGCAAAGCGGAGAACCCCTCGACTCCAAGAATCGCCATGTTTCGATAAATTATGGCGTACGGAGTTTTGTATTCACCGTCGGGGTTGCCAACATCGAAGGCTTTGTAAAATAGGAAGAACGAGAGAGGCGCCACGATGCATCCAATCGCGGTCCCGATTCCCTGGCTAATGAGCATCGATCTGGGGGACGTTAGGGTGAGGTGGCCCGTCTTGAAGTCATGCATCAAGTCGGAAGAAATGGAGACGATGGACTTTATGAGACCGCAACCAATCAAGCCAGCAACGACCCCGTTGTCTCTCCCAGCCAAAGCGGCTAGGACAAAAAGAGCCACTTTACCGTAGTTGTAGGCCATGTTCATGTCCGTGAGGCCCGCACCATAAGCGTTGCAGAAGCTCAGAGACGGGGCGAGTACGTAAGCAACCACCACGTAGTACCACTTTAGCGGAGGGAACATGATTGGGATGACAATTATGGAAATGATGGAGAAAAAGACGTAGCCCACACATGCTACCCAAATCGGGATGCTCTCTTTTACGAAGAATTTATTCCTTTGGATATCGTCTAGGCTTTGATTCTTGTCATCTGAAACGACAGTAGAATTGCTATGTCAGCAAAATATTCCGAACGATTTAAGGAGATGCTTTATTCATATTTAACACTGTATAAAGAATATCGATCGGCTTCGGCTTCTAGAGTCGTGTTGATGAGTCTAATGATTATAAATGTGCATAATTTTGGACCACATTTTTTATTGAAGTGGGCATATTTCTTCTTTGATGAATTGACATTGGAACTTGGTATATTCTAGCATTACAATTTACATGTGGATAGAAATAAGCAGGAAAAGATAATCTACTTCAGAATATGGCCTATAGAATCAATGAAAAAAGTTGATTGATTATTCACCTGCTATGAGATTCTTGTTTTTGAATGCACTATGCATGCTTCTGATGGTGAAAAACAGCGTCTTGAGAAAATTGTAGAGACCATCACCAAGAATAAGAGCAATTGAAATAAACACCTGCAGAAGAAAATGAACCATTTATTTCATTTTGTAATCAGATTTAATTATAATATTTCAATGGATTAAACCAAAAAACAATGTCTAATTCACACCTTGTAGCCATTTAGACTCTTCATACTGCTTTCCTTGATGTCCTGTGGGAACCAATCGCCCTTCTTCTCACTTATCAGTGGCCACATGATGCCCCAAGAAAGCACGGCCCCAAAAAGCAATGACAAATTCACAAGGTGGGAGCAGATCATCCCTGCTCCTACATAAGTCATGCTGAAATCAAAGTAAAATCTGCACCATTAAATATAGTTAGCGTTAGACGTGATCATAAAACAATCGAATTGGAGATATGGGCGTACGTCTATTAAACTCACGTTTGTTTCCATGCTTTCAACCCTAAAGTCGGGAAATTTATGAATCCACATTGTCCTTCAGCATCACCAGAGTAGAACCATTGGAAGAAACTCCACAGAAAACTCAACGAAAAGAACTTCATGAATCCTTGGACCTGTTTCCTGAAATAATTTAAACACAGGTGGATATGTTAAGTCTTTCCAACAATGTATTGATTGATTTAACTTTTTTTTTTTCAAGAACATACTTTGCCATCTTGTTCCCTTTAGTGGTGTGAAATCCATTTATCAGAACAGCTGTTGCAGTTCCACTAGGATATGGTAATTTGTAATCTATAACCATAATCTGCCCCAAAAAACATATGTATCAGAATCAAGAACATCTTTAAATTGCCAATTCACTCTACATTCTACAACATATACCTTTCTTAGGGGAACCAAAGCTAACAATCCGACGAAACTAACAACGAAAAGAAAACCGATCATCCAATCGAGCCTAGGTTCTTTATAACTCCCAGGTGAATTCCCCTCTGTATCTACCCCTGCTAGCTCATATGTCCTCTTGTTCAATCCCAGAAGATAAGACCCAAATCCACCTAATAAAACCACATTCATTCTTTTTATTAAAAAAAAAAACTACATCAAACATTCACACAACTTTTTTTCAACATTTTGAAATTAGTGTACCTCCCACAGATATGCTATAACAAGCAACAGCACAAGTTTGGATAATTGTGTTCTCTTGTCTGGTAAAAGGGGTTGTCACAAAATTAGCAGCATGAAGAAGCTTATTCCATGTTCTTATGAATACAAATGCAAGAAGTGCAGCTGATACATTGAGGTTTGGGACAAGGCCTGTTGTGAGATTGAGCTTCATTACTATGATGCTGTAAATTATTCCAATCAATATACTCGCAACAATTCCACGGATTGTTATCTGTTCCTTCCATGGAGGAATGGCATTCATATCTTCAAGATTATCTCTAGTTTCCTCCAAATTCATCGTCCCAATTTCGTTTGTTTCTTCGTTTTCGTGACTGCCCATTTTCTGGGTAGCAAGTCAAAATAACTGCAAAATGTCCCAAATCACTAATTTTACTATTAAACAATGAAAATATAGTATGATCATTGTTCTTACCTGATCAGATGGTTTTGTTCCTTTTCTTGAATTGAATGGACCCAATTGTTTTATCTTTCTCCACTTGCAGTTGATACTTTTCACTTTTGAATGGCTTATTATCAAGATTTGCACTTAGGGAATGAGGAGATGAATGATCCAAATTTAAAGAAGATGAATTAGAAATAGATGACCAACCAAAGTTGAATTCACACTGCTGTTAAATGTAGTACTACTCAAGTAAGTAGTACAAAAATGCAAAGATTAACAACTTTTTGTACTGCATAAAGACATCAAACTTTTGTGATTCTTAAAACAGACGGTGAGAGGCAGAGCAAGTGGAATTGCGCGTCTATTATTCCTCGTTGACCCACTTTTTTCCCCTTATGAAAAATCACTTCATTCATTAATTACAAAACTAGTTCTTTCAAGCAAAAATTAATAACCACACTTTTCTTGGCATTTTAGATTGAAACTATTATTTGTTCACCATTAAATTAAATTAATATTTTATTAATTGAAAATTAGGTTCTGTTTGAGTGTCAGAGGAGTATTTTACTGTGGCGTGTGGCTGCAGCATGGAGCATGGAGCATGTTAATAGGATTGCATCGCAATTTGTTACAAGATTAAAATGGATTTGTTTTGAAACTCTATAAAGTGTTCTCAAAATACTTATTTTAAAATTGTTAGTCATAATTTTTTTAAAATATAAATGCTTTTAAGTTTTAATTTGAGTTTCAAACTACTATTACACTTATAAATTAATATCACTATACTTATCAATTGATACTATTATATTTATAAATTAAAATTATAGCATTAAATGCTATTGATATAAATTTATAAAAATAATTATACTAAATTATAAGTATAATAATATCAATTTTTTAATAAAATTCACAAGATATTTTGCTCTGTTTAAAAGGATGACATCCTGAATTTATGGCAGGGATTATAGAAATGGCGCACAGATTCCTCTGTTTCAAAGTTTGATATTTCATTCATGTTTCATAATCTCTCAATTTGACATTTGTCTAATATTTTAATTATTTAAAATTTAAAAAAAAAATTATTTTAAAAAAAAATATTCAGTTTTTTCTATTACCCGACCCGGACTTAACTCGACCCAAGTGATTCATGGTTCACCCGTCCCGAATGGTTCATAATTTAGGATTTATGGTTCATGATTTAGGATATAAAGTTTAGAATTTTAAATAATTAAAACATAAGATATGTGTCAAATTTAGAGAATATGAAACATGGGTGAAATATCACATTTTGACATTGAGGAATCCAACCTTAGAAATGGAGCTTTCTCAGTTAAAAAGGCATTGAATTATTGCACAAAATAGGGGCCCACGTTTTGTCTTTGCTTGTTTGTAGCTTTGAGCCTTTCGTTGATGTTAATGTTTTCTCCACTTTTCATATCTCTAAAAAATCATTTGCTTTTATGATCATGATAAGAAAAGTGCAGGGCAGAATAAATTAAGAAAAAAATAGACATTGTTAATCAAATGAATAACCCAAAAATTGAATGAGATTATCTAACTGGCATATGCACACATTACCGAATGCAGATATAAAGTTATTGCCATGCAATAGTAAAAGTTCTTGTGTTTCTTTTATTTTTTTTTTTTTTTTGATAAAAAAATATATTTGATGATTCCGTACATAAAACTAGTTCTCAGCCATATCAATATGTATACTTTATGATCTGTTAGGTTATAAATATATTCTAAATAATATTTTAACTCATGTAATATTGTAGTTAAAACTTGAAGATAATATTACAGTTATAACTTATATATTGAGCATCGGCGTATTTATAACATTAATAATTATTTTTTTTTAAATCTCAAACTTTGCCTACCAAAAAAATAAAATATTAATAATACTTGTGTATCTTTTTGTTAGGCAGATCATCACGGGGATATTATTCTTCTCGCCTCCTGTGTCTGACCATTTATTGATCAAATTGTCAGTGCTAAGTATCTAACCATTTATTGATCAAATTGTCAGTAATATAATCAATTAGAGTGCCCACCAAATTTATACGTGTAAATTAATTATACTCCCTCAAATTTAACTTTATAGTTTATTTTTCGGGCGTTCCATATTTAATTGACAATTCCATTAAATAGAAATACCACTTTATCATATAAAATACTAATAAACAACTCTTTTTACTCCTAACACATTATCATTTTTTCTTAAAATCCAAAACACAGTAACTGTAAGTTTAAGTTTGAGACGGAGGGAATATTTTATTTTTATAATTAAGTATATCAGTAATATGTGTTGCATCTGCCACGTATATTTTTTTTACAAGTACAATATACGGATGTGTCATGTATATGCATCTTTATTTTGGAGGAAGAAAACTAGATAAAATATTCGTCGAAATCTTTAAAAATTTGGGGACCTCAAGATTGTCTGATTCATAAAGACTTCCTTTTTTTACTGGGGAGTGGGGACCTGTATAGGTCACTGAATCAGTGCTAAAGATAATGTTTATGTGACATGTTGATAATGATATTAAACACATTGAATTTATCAATGTTCAACTGAAATTGTGTTGTTAACTATTCAATGTTAGTACTCCCTCCGTCAGTTTTCATAACTTTTTTTTTTCAATATCAGTTTTTACACTCAAAAAAGAAAAGTTTTCTTACAACTTTTACCCTCACAAAATACACTTATTTACCCTATATGTCATGACTTTTTCTAAACAATTAACTCACACCCACTAATTAATTATCCATAACCAGCCCAATTACACATAATTAATCCAACCATATTTATAACCCGAATTAAATATACACCCAAACAAAATATACCTACCCCAACTAAAATAAGAAATCTGCCTCCCACCTCTTTCTCTCTCGATTCTTCTCCACCGCCTCCTTTCTCAATTCTTCTTCGATCGTCTCCACCCCTCTCTCCGGTTGATTCTTTCTGGAAAATATACATAGCAGATCAATTGTAAATCAAGATCTGCTCTTTTCGATATTGCAAGATTTGAGATATTTTTTGAGGTTTTGTACGATATGTAAGCCCTATATCTTTGATTTTGTTAGATTTTATAAGATCTGAGTTATTTTTTGAGATTTTTTGCAATATGTGCACTTTTCGATGTTGCAGGATCTGAGGCCGTTTTGAGTAATTAATATATCTTCTATTTTGGAGTCTTACTTTTACGGAATTCTCGATTTTTTGTACCTGAAAGTCCTTTTATGGGGAGGTTGGGTTGGATTTAGTGGATTCGGGTGTTACTTTAGGGTTGTAGAGATGTTGGTCGAATGCCTTTCGATTTGGTACTCTTATAACTCAAATCGCGATTCTTCTTTGCTTCCCCTGTTTCTTCCAATTGTCTCTCTCTGAATTTCCTCGTCGGGAACCGCTGCCTGAGAATCATCTCCCCTAATTTCGTCTGTTCAGAAAACCCACTAATAATTGTTCATTAAGAAAAAGTTGAATGGACGCTCCTACCCCTGCTATATCAATCTGATAAAGCAAAAAAGTGGTTTTCCTTGGTTTGCATGCCCAGATCAGTGTGAAAACTGATCTGAGACGGGGGAAGTATAAACTTGGCAATAGATATTATCCTATTTACATTTTCACATGTTTTGATATGTACGCAAAGTTTCATGTAAATCAATTTATAGTGCAACTAATTTGCATTTTCTGTGTATAAATAAACAAACTAACCAAGTTTGTTTTTAGAATGAGAAAGTCGTATAGGCTTGTAACACCCTGCCAAATTTCAAAGTTAAGAATTAAAATTCTATTCTGGGTGATTACACTTTCCTCTAGTATAATTCACTATAAGAAAATAGATTTAATTCATTAAAATTTCTCAAGCTAATAATCATTAATGATAAGAAATATTTTTTGATGACGGGACACTTTAGAGTCTAAATCGTTGTCATTAAAGTAAAATGTCATTTCTTGGCATTAGAGAGTTTTAGCTAAAATATTATTTCTAATCCTTAGAGACTGTTAGGCACCTACCCCTGCCCTCTTTCCTAGCCAAGAAAAGATTTATTTGACTACCCCTCAACTCATTTCTATATGTGATCAAATTAAAAATTGAATGATAAGATACTCAAAAATTTTTCTCACATACTGCATATCAGATCGAAATTTTAGATACCGAAAAATTTCATATCGTTGTTAGATCATCGAAAATTCGGTATACCGAAATTTTCAGATAATTTAATTTTTCGGTATGCCGATATTACATACCGATACCGTACCAAAATTTCAATATATACCGGTATACCGAAATATTTTCGGTATACCGGAAATATTTTCGGTATACCGGTATATTTTTCCGGTATACCGAAAATATTTAGGTATACCGAAATATTTCGGTATTTCGGTATACTTAAATTTTCTATATTTTCATATCTATTATAGATCAAATTTTTTAATTGCGGTATAATCTTATACCGAAAATTTCGATAAAATCAATATTTTTCAGTACGATAAGTGCGGTATATCGGTATTTTCGATATTTCCTCCACCCCTAGATCAAATACAACGGCATTGTACCATCTAGGTACGGATCCAAAAAAATTTAATGGTTGGGACATAATTGTTATATAAATATAGAAGAGGGAAATGAACAAAAAAGTAAAAGGGACGGTTGAGTTTTGAACACAAAAGGATTAAAATTAAAATGAACAAAAAATAAAAGGGACATTGGATTTTGAACACGTGATATACGGTCCACAAAAAAAAAGGCACATTACCAACTCAGCTAGCCAACATAAAATTCAATAAAATAACAGTTTTTTTATATCACTAGTAAAATTTTGTACATGAGTCTAGTACTAAAAAAAATTAAAAAATTTATGGGGGCACGTGTCCCCATTTCGGCTGCGTGCGTCCATCTCTAGTACCACCTATACTTGGGTGGGACAGAAAAGGAAGGAGAGTGGGGCTAAATTTATTTCGGGTCGGGTGGGAATAATTATTATAATTATAAAATTAGGGTGTTGATATTTTGTTGGATTTTATAAAATGTAAAGAATTTACTTGAGAGTTTTATAGAATTTAGATGAGTGGATGATGATTATGACACTAGAGATCGGATCACAAGATTCAAGTCAAGATTTTATAACGAAATGATTTATTATATTGAAAAATGCAATTTAATTACACTAAAGCGTAAAACTATTAATATGAAAAAAATAACAGACGCTTCAAAGATAAATAAATCAGACTTTTTTCACTATAAAATCACATATTTTTTAAAATGAACTATGAAATCTTGTGACAAGACTAATGTCAGACAAGTCCTAGCCAATCTCTAAGCATTCTCCAGTTTAAAAAAAACACCTAATTATTCTATAAACTCAGTCAAACTCCCCATAATACATTAAAGAGCTAATTTCTTAGCAAATAATTTGAATTTTTGCTTTTGGGCCAGATGACCTATCTAGTTCGGCCCAATACTGAATTTTGAGAAAGCTCATTTGTCATTGGATCTAATTCACGACACAGCCCAAAACGGCCCAAGATAAAAACCTATATTAACGGCAAAGATAACGGAGCATACATCGCCATCAAAATCCAAAATCTGTCGCACGCGAAAGGGTGTATCTGTAAAACAACCACTCGAATCTTCTCTATCGTTCTTCTCCTTTCCTAATCTCCAAACCTCAAAACCACAAGACATCAATTTTCCAGTTGAAGCAAAGAAGAGCGAAAAATCAGCAATAAATAATTGGAGAAAAGAAGATGAGAGGCGGATCAGGAGAAAAGATCGTACAGGAGCTGATTCTGTACGCCGCGAGCGCCGCCCTGAGCTGTTTAGTACTCTTCGTGGGGCTGAAGCAACTCGACCCCAATCGCGAAGCCGCTAAAAAATCCCTCGAACAGAAAAAGGAAATCGCCAAGCGCTTAGGACGCCCTCTAATTCAAACCAACACTTATGAGGTTTCAATTTTTCCTTTTTTTATAAATGGGCGTTTTGTGTAATTTGATGTGTGATACTTTTTTTTCCCCATTATTTCTAAATTCGAACTTATTGGGATATTGTGCAAAATATGTATTGTTCGCGTTCTGTTTTGTTTTGAATTGAATACTGAGCAAAGTCATAACATTTATCAGCGAGGCTTGTCTAACTATGTTATTGTATCTGCTTAGCTTAGTATATGTCATTCTGTTTTACTTGAATTAATTGAAGTAGAATTTGGTGCAGTAAAGCAATGTCAAAACTATAGGTTGTGGTGAAGCTAAAGTTTAGCTGCAGAGTTTTGCTAGTGTAAGGTAGTCATGATATATTGTTTGGAAAGTAGATAAGATGAACCATTATTTTCAAGATGCACTTTTTTAAGTTGAATACACTTTATATAGGTGTTGAATTTTAAAAAATTTGTCAGTTCAACTCCAGAGCAATATCCCTTTATATGGGTTGGGCGAGTCTTTTGATTATTCCTACTTAGTAAGCATGTAATAGCAGCCACACTTTGTAGTAATTTAGTGAAATGTAGCATTTTGTATTCTATGATTCCATTGAATTGCTTGCGTTTCATGTAGTAGTGACATCAGAGTTGGTGAATTCTTGCAAGAACTAATTTTTACCATGTATTTGAATTTTGGATGTTTTCATGTGACGGAAACAGTTGGAAATTTTATATTCTCACTGCGAGCTTTTGCGTTTGCTGATGGTGCAAGTTTGTGCTTTGTTCTACGTGGTCCTTATTTTATGTTTATTCAAATATTTGTAGGATGTTGTAGCATGCGACGTGGTCAATCCAGACCATATAGATGTGAAATTTGATTCAATTGGAGGATTGGATGCCATTAAACAAGCATTATATGAATTAGTTATTCTTCCATTGCGAAGACCTGAGCTATTTTCTCATGGGAAGCTTCTTGGTCCACAAAAAGGTGTTTTGCTATATGGACCACCTGGCACTGGAAAGACAATGCTCGCCAAAGCAATCGCGAAAGAGTCCGGAGCTGTTTTCATTAATGTGAAAATATCCAATCTCATGAGCAAGTGGTTTGGTGACGCACAAAAGCTAGGTGAGTTTCATCTTGTAAAGTGTTTTTTTCCTGTTATATCGTTTATGTGATGTTCATCGCGTTCCATAGTACTTTTACTAAAACTTACTCTCAGTGTTTGAAAGGAAAGATGGTTAAATGTTCTGATATTTGCCTCCTTTGTTCAATACTACTATTAAATGCTTATTTTATTGAATAATTTCTTATCTAATTTCTCGTAATGATTTTTTTCCCATGCTGATCTCCAGTGGCTGCTGTGTTCAGTTTGGCCTATAAACTCCAGCCTGCTATAATTTTCATTGATGAGGTGGATAGTTTTTTGGGACAACGCAAATCCTCAGACCATGAAGCACTTACTAACATGAAAACTGAATTTATGGCGTTGTGGGATGGTTTCACGACAGATCGTAAGTATCTATTGGTCCTTCTGGAATATATATTCACACACACACACATATAATTGCAGATAAAATCACAATCTTTTCGCAAATTGCAATCTAATTTGAACTTTTGAATTGGTAAACAAAATCTCAATTTAATATTTTCTTTGCAATTTGAATCAAGGGGGAGATTTGCTCCTGCCCGTAAATGAAGATTAATTATTCATTGCCATCCGAACAAATCTAAACGTGTTAATACAATTAATTATTCTTCGTGAGGCAGGTAACACGACATTTCCGAGCGGGAGCAACTTTTCCCGTTGGTTTGAATTCCAAAATAAATTAAATTGTGGTTTTGTTTACCAAGATTCAAAGTTCAGATTAGACTGCAATATGCGAAAAAGTTATGATTTTATCTGCAATTAATCCACATATAGATATGCAAGTATACCTTTTCTGCTTAGTGCAGCCTGTATAGTGTTCTGTTTACTTCTCTAATTTAGCGATTAGTTATGCTGATTCCCATGCATTAAGATTTCTAAAAGTAACAGTCAAAGAATGCCTTCACATTGTGGTATTGATTTTGTTTGTGCAGAACATGCTCGAGTGATGGTACTCGCTGCGACTAATCGTCCATCAGAACTCGATGAAGCAATTCTTAGACGTCTTCCTCAGGCTTTTGAAATCGGCATGCCCAACCACAAGGATAGAGTTGCAATTTTGAAGGTGATATTAAAGGACGAGAATGTCGAAGATGACATTGATTATGACAACATAGCTGCTCTATGTAATGGTTACACTGGTTCAGATCTTATTGAGCTCTGTAAAAAGGCCGCATATAATCCAATCAGGGACTTGCTTAATGATGAGAAAGCTGGCAAACAATCTAAGGTAATTATTTTCCTGTGTTCTTGTTTGTTCACCATTTTTGCAGCTAACTTCCTTTATCCAAGCCCTATGCATTTATGGTGCATAATGCATTGTTGACTCCAAATAAAATAGGCCAAATGATTAAATTTAGCACATATTTTTTGTTTTTTTATCAATTTTAGCACATGTTTTTTCATCTCGATTCACCATTTTCCAAATTTACGCCTGATATATTTTCTGTTTTGTTGGCCCGTGTAACTATTAAAAATAAAAATTAAAAAAACATCTAATTTTCGATTCACCATTTTTGTACAAAGATGTACGAGAAAAACATGTGCTAAAATTGATGAAATATGGTCATGAAGGAAGATGAGAGTTTTAGAAGGTGAGTCCACCTATTTTGTTGAAGTGTAACTATTAAAATTTTTGAGAAAGTGATTGGTACAAGCACCAAGACAAAAAAAATTTAAAAATATCACCACCAGATATTTTCTAATTTTAAGCGGTGATAGCTTTTTTTCCAAGATTTTAATATTTTATTTATATTGGTTAGAGTAAGATTCATGAGAATAGGATCTTGGGACAAACCTTTGACCTTTTTTGGTTTTTTTTTCAACGTTTCATTTTTTGGTTTTTGCTTTGTTGATATTCAGTTAATACAATACATAATATGATATTGGTTAGAAATCCAAAACCACCTGTTTTACCAGGAAAATGGTGAAAAGATTTTAACATTAAAGATGCAATCAAAATTTTAAAGTTTAAACAATCTAAGATATAAATCGTTCTTAATGTATCAATTTTTTGTTGTCAAACTGAATATCATTAAATTACACCACCGCATATAATTAAATTTGGAGAGAGAAAACATTTTGATGAACCATAACTAATCTTAAACCCTAAAATTAACCATTCGATTTGGTGAGTCACTTGGGCGGGTTGGATGAAAAAAATGGAAAAAACTAAAAAAGTCCGGATTGGGAAAATAAATTTAAAAAAGATTATTTGGGAAAAAAAAAAAACTGAAAAATAAAACTAAAAATAATTTAAAAAAACTAAAAATGAAGGAAGATGAGAGTTTTAGAAGGTGCTATTTGATGAACCAGATTGATAAGATAGGATACAAATTGATTTTTAAACAAGTTTTATGATGGCACGATTTTTATATTTCAGGAGCCGAGAGCATTATCACATATGGATTTTGAGAATTAAAAAGTTCACAAATTAGATTGATACAAGCGGAATGAATCCCAAGATGAATTTTTTTCCAGACAACGTCACCGCTTTGCCAACCTGGTTTGTTGAGGAGGAATAGATGTCGGATTTTCAATATCAGACTAAGCTCACAATCATCGAGATGGCCACAATCAGATGACTATCAGGTTCAGGCTGCAATTAATGATAATTTTGTTCTCATTCACATGGGCTTGTCGTTTCATTTGGTAACTTAAATTTTGAATATTCAATCTGACGTCCAAGATCCTTGACAAATTTTTCCTTTTCATGAACAATGAAAGCACATCGATTGCAGTAATTTATATGATTTATATTGGTTAGGTTTTGAATAATTGTTATAGGATTCATGAGAATAGGATCTATTTGGGACAATCCTTTGATTTGACTACTAATTTTTTTTTACCAAGTGGGAGAAGGTTTTTTTTTCAACGTTTCATGTTTTTTTGGAATATTACATGTCTATCATTTTTTGCTTTGTTGATATTCAGTTAATACAATACTTCATAATATGATATTGGTCTAGCTGAAATTTCCAATCTCATTTTGTACCACCTGTTTTACCAGGAATAATTGCATTGTGAAAAATATTTTAACATTAAATTTAGTTAGCAATCAAAATTGTGTAATTTAGTTTAAACAATCTAAGATATAAATCGTTCTTAATGTATCAATTTTTTGTTGTCAAACTGAATATCATTAAATTTTTTATAGCAATATAAACTCAATGTTCATTAATAGTATTAAATACAAAAAACAAAATACTATTTATAATGTAGGGTAAAATCCAATTGCCATAAATGGCATGTTAATTGTTTCAAGTCCAGAGATATTTTACAGTTTGCAATCATAGTTTACGTCTATTATTTGAATTTCAGTACGTTCATTTATTTTTAAGTGATTAACTTTTGAATTGAGAAACACCAATAAAACATTATATTCCTTTTAATCAAAAAGAAATCAGTTGTAATTTGGTTAAACATGTTCAAAAAAGCCAAAAGTATCCATCAATTATTTCATATTCTGAAAAATGCCCATCAATTTTTAAAAGTTTTTTTTTTCTCATTTTAACTCCAATTTTCTTATTTTTTTTCTCATTTTAACTCCATTTTCTTCTAATTTTAAGGCTTGAAAATAAAATAAATAAACTTGCCCTCCAATACCATTTTCAAGATTGAAAGTTAAAATAACAAAATAATTAAAGTGAAAGGTATAACTCATTGAGAAAGCGATATTGGGATGTTTTAGAGAAAATTAAGATTTTTTATAGCAATATAAACTCAATGTTCATTAATAGTATTAAATAGAAAACAAAATACTATTTATAATGTAGGGGTAATCCAATTGCCATAAATGGCATGTTAATTGTTTCAAGTCCAGAGATATTTTACAGTTTGCAATCATAGTTTACGTCTATTATTTGAATTTCAGTACGTTCATTTATTTTTAAGTGATTAACTTTTGAATTGAGAAACACCAATAAAACATTATATTCCTTTTTAATCAAGTTGTAAAGTAGGTAAAGTGTGATCTAATTTCTTTAGAAGGAATAATTCAGAATTGATTATTTTAAAAAACTATTATAATTGATTGCCCTTAGAAAAATAAAATAAAATTGTAAAGTAGAGTACATTCTGGGAAAATAAAAAATGTAAATTGCTTTTTAGGGTACATCATGTCATTATATTTTCATCCAGAGTCCTTTTTTTTATATTGAAATCGAACTCATCTAATTTCATTTATAAACACTGAATTATATTATTTTCATTTGTTAAAACTTTACTTTTTTTTTTTAATTGAAAATACACTTGCCAATTCAGTGCATACATAAAAGTACAGCAAAAATATTAATGTTCGGTGTTTCTGCTGTTACATTCGGCAATCTAAAGATTCTACAGTCAGTCTATTGTGCGGCCATCAACAAAGTTGTTTAACTTAAAAAAAAAATCTACAAAAACTATAAAAAAAATAAAGAATTATTTACGAATTTTTTTAAATTATTATAAAAAATTTTCAATAAAAATTATTTGGTCCTTAAATAGTGAGAATTACCTATAAATTTTTAAAATTTTAGTAGACAAATAAATTATCTATGAATAAATTGTCTATACATTTATAATTTTTTTAGACAAACAAATTACCTAAACAAATAATTTTCTAGGCAATACATTTATAATTTTTTTAGACAAACAAATTACCTATACAAATAATTTTCTAGCAACAAAAAAATTGTGCTACATTTTTTTAAATAGCAAGTTTATTTAATTATTAATTATAAGAAAAGCCTCAATTGTTATTCAAATGACAAACAAATGACAAAAACTCATATGAAACGGTCTCATGTATGAGATGGAATATAATTTAACACAAATCACATTTACTTCTTCAAAATGTTAAAACGTCAATGCCCAATTTATACCCCATCTCATCGTGAGATCATCTCATATAATGTGTCTCTATCCAAATATGCGTGCTTGGATGAGTAAATTTTATCTTGGTGCAATAGTCACAAACTATAATCTTACTAGAGAAAATCATGTATGGCAAATCGCTCAACAAATTAAATGTTTATGAACTCAAGATCATAGTAAATTTTGAAGTCGATGGTGATCCGTCAATCTCGTGTTCATCGGCATGCTACAGCTCCATCAATTGATAATTTTTATTTTTTTGAAACATATAACTTATTTACTATTCATTTTTCATTTAAAAAAATTTAAAAATATTTCAAAAAGGCTAAAACGACATTTATTTTAAAAATATTTCAAAAGACTAAAACGATATTTAATTAAAAATAGAGGGAGTATTCATTTTTCATTCAAAAGAAAAAAAATCAATTATCTTATTTTGATCTCATAATTAAATTGATTATTCAATATTAATTTAATTTTTGCCGTAAAAAAAATTCAATTATCTAATTTTAATATCATAATTAAATTGATTATTCAATATTAATTTAATTTTTGCCGTAAAATCGCGAACAACATTTTATATTTCTTGTTCACAATAGTTGTATTATATAGCCGGGTAGGGAATATTTAAATTTATTTGTAGATTTTGATTTTGATTTTGGTTAAGGACAACATAGCGCGGCTTGAGATACTTCTTCGAATTGATGGCTGCGCCTTAATTCATAAGTATCTCAGTATATTAAATGTGTTTTGTCAAATAAATTGAATTGAAAATCAACATATTGGTTCAATATTGAAGTTTAACTCTATTAATTATTATATTTAATTTGAGCGTTGATAATTCCTGATTAGCTATTATCAAGCCAACACATATTGACTTGAATTAAGTGATGTATTAATTAATGTGCTCCAGAGTCTAAACTTTGATTTTTATTTGAAAAATTATTTTTATAATCTGGAAAACAAGAATTTGATTCCATTATTATTCATTACTTCCATTTTTGTGTTTCTTTAAACGGAAAAAATAATATATTAATTAGTGAGTATAAGCGGGACTCAAATTCAACAATTACAATCACGGCCATCAAGACTCAATTACAATTTTAATGGTAGACAATCCAGTGGTTTAGAATCCCAATTACATTTTTGTGTTCTTTCAGCCATTTTATTTGTCTTACGGTCATGTAGATTTGGTAGTCGATAAATTTAGAATTAATGACTCTGAGGTAAAAAAAATAGAAAGCAGTGACTCCAAGGTACAAATGCAATTTTTAGTGACTCTAAGGTACAAAAAAAATTGTACTTTATTTGAAAAAAAAATTGTACTTTGTACCTGAGAGTCACAAAAAAATTGCATTTGTATCTTAGAGTTTTTTGCTCTCTCACTTTGTACCTTAGAGCTTTTTTCTCAGTGCAAGAGTTGGTATAAGTTGGTATGCTGTGAAACTTGTTTACCGTGAAATTGGTTTATTATTTTTTACAGACATACTCTTCAGTAATATAAGTCACACCCTTCAGTTATCACTACGACACTCTTTGCTATAATATAAGTCACACCCTTCACTTTTATGAGTAATACTCTTTATAGTAAAACGTCACACCCTTTACAGTAAAAAGTCACACTCTTTAGTAATACAAGTCACACCGTGAAACTTGTTCACACTCTTTAGTAATACAAATCACACGATATTCATGCACGTAAAACAACACTACAAGAAAATAAAATATTATCTACAATTTTTTTTAAAATGATTACGAAATTTTCCAGTAAAAATAACTCAGTCTTTCAATAATTAAGATGACATATGACTTGACCTATGCATTTTTAGAATTTTAATAGACAAACAAATTACCTACGAATAAAATGTCTACACATTTATAATTTTCGTAGCCAAACAAATTACTTACACAAATAATTTTCTGGGCAATTTACCTTTCAGCAGACAATTATATTTGAAAGATAGAAATGACACACACACTTACTTATGAATTACATTTACATAGACAAATTGTTTATAGATAAATTGAGTAATGAAAATGCTTATACCATTAAAAAAAATTATAGGTAATCCTTATAATTTAAGGACGAAATTATATTTGTTAAAAGTTACATATATCTCTACTATATATAAAGACAAACTTTTGAACAAAGTCAAATCACTCTATTTCAAAATCCTTTTAATCTCAATAACTCTAATCTTAAATTTAATAAAAATATTGATTTCAATACTATTGATCATATTAGTTTATTCTATAATTGTGTGTAAAAATATTCATTCTGTTTCCTTTCCAAAATCACTTTCTCTTACCAAACCTCACTCCTAAATTGAAGTGCACGTAATGTAATACATTAATCACAGATTATTCATGTTGGACACGTGAAAAACCCATGAAATGCGGAAAAATCATGTAGCACATATAAAACAGGGGTGAG
The DNA here is from genome assembly GCA_037126765.1 of Stenogyne calaminthoides. NCBI lineage: Eukaryota > Viridiplantae > Streptophyta > Magnoliopsida > Lamiales > Lamiaceae > Stenogyne > Stenogyne calaminthoides. The sequence continues at coordinate 6,527,581 of JBBCBC010000016.1, read as the reverse complement.
GGGAGAATGATTCATGCGGAAAAATCATGTAGCGCATATAAAACAGGGGTGAGGGCAGAATGATTTCAAATTTTGCTTTTAAGAACGATGTGTGTTTTGTTTATAATCAAATGCATATGACAAGAACATAAAGCAGTAAAGAACGCACGATTTTATAGTGGTTCGGACAACTTGTCCTACGTCCACTCTTCCCTATCAGCAGGGGCACCAACTTAACCAACTGGACTTAGTTTTACGTGTTAGTCCAACACGATACAACAGATGTTTAATGAGTTCTCACTCTCTCTGGACTTATCACCCTCCAACGGATTGCCTACCCTCCCTCACGGGATTGCTTCGATGTTTAACGAGTTCTCACTCACACCCAGAAAGTAATCTAGTCCAACTAACTTACAATCCTTGCTTAACTAAAGTTAACCTACCTCGGGGATCTCAACACCAGCACGATCCCCCGCACCGCTCTCATCAACAACATGCTCCTCACGAGCAGACTCCTCATCCGCTTCACCATTACCACCTTCCTCCTCGCCACCACTCTCATCGGCGGCCACATCCTCAACCACCATGCCCTGAAGCATTTCCTTAGGATCGAACGGCTTGGCTTCAGGGGGGAGAAATAAAAAGTCGCATCCGAGCTCTCTCAAATCCGCAATAGGGAGAAGAGCATCAAGACCCGGAGGATGGGTTCGCATATACATCGCCAACATTTCTCTCATCTTGGCTTGGGAACTCGCGAGGTCGAGGTCGGGCCGATGGACCGCACATATGGAATTGGCAAAGGCGTGAACATAGGCCATATTGGAAGCATCGTTCCTTTGCATCTTCACCTTATCAGGGATACCCCAAATCACCTCTGCCTGGCCTTGAACTTCTTCGTCGAGTTTCTGGTTCTGCTGAAGGAGGTCGGCGGCATATTCTTTGCTGATCAGAAAGTCCTTTTCAACGAGTTGATATTTTTTCTCCAAATCTTCCCAAGACCAGACCAACTCTTGAATTTTTTCGTCAGAAGCTTTCTTAGCCGTTTTCGCAAGATCCAACTCCTTACGAGCTTTCTCCACCTCTTTCTTCATATCGATGCACCTCGCCTCAGCCCGGATTGCCTGATTCCTCGCCGTATCATACTGCTCTCGACATCGCTCATAGAAGGTCAGAGAGCGACAAGAGTGGATAATACCCGAGATCAGGTTCTCATGGAATTGCTGAGTACGAGCTTCCTTATCCAAAGGCAGAGTCCACGACCTCGGCAAATCCTCAGAAGCCTTTTTCAAGTAAGACGGCTGGGCATCATTGTCGGCGGGAGGTCGAGACCACAGGTATGATCGGGTGCTTTCCCCACGAAAGACACCGTCGTCAAGCCGATGCCTGAAAACAGAACGGGCATGAGTAAACAATCGCTACCGAAAACAAAGACGCAAATAGAAAAATACAATAAGGTGATTTACCTCTGGCGGAGCTCAGGACTCCATCCCAGGAAAGTCTCGTCACCGACGTCACGATCTCGGCGAGCAGTGATCTCGACAACAGTGTGGGGCATGCCGATCTGGCCCGGGACCACCACTCTTCCGCTAGGAGAGTTCCGCAGCTCGTCCTCATCCACCAGGCCTAGCCATTTCTGAACATTCTGATCGGGGACCGATGCTTCCCCTACCGACCTCTTCGACCCCCGAGGTCGAGTTGGAGCTTTGGTTTTCGTTTTCATGACCGTGGTCAATTTGCCCTTACCCGACGACTCCTTACCTTTCTTTTGCTCCCCCTTCTTTCGAGATAACTCCATGGCTTGAGCCATCTTCTCGGCCACCTCTTCAGTAGTCATGTTTTCCATTGCTTGTATCGTTTTTCTGGAAGAAAATTGGATTTCTTCGATGAAAGAGACTAAATCAAAAGAAAAACCGTTCAGACAAAAAGAATGAGAATGACAATCAGGAAAATGATTAATGAAACCCACTTACCAGGGAGCTCGGACGATAAAAACCCACGAGAAGGAACACTTAACCCGGCATTTTCCCGACACTTTTCCCTTGCGAGCACAGAGAGTGATCGTTCGTCAAGATCGATCAAACAAACCTGAACTAACCGAGTAAAGAAGGGAAGTGACACTTCGGAAAGCTTGGTGGCAGGGGGACCTGAAAAGACAAAAATGAGTTAATGTTGGGATTATACTGAAAAGTATGCTTTTTTCTTTGTATAATCGAAACTGAATTTTCAGACTTATTTACTGAAATAAATTGTTTATCACTGATGCTTTAAATATGATTGAATGTTACATATATTTACTGCATAACTGTTCAATAATTCATACGTGTTACATTGTAGTTAATTTAGTGATACAAGATCACAGAAGATTAAATTAACAGTCCCTTGTAACTAAAAATACGTCATTCACGACCTAGATGGAAATGAACAACCCATCGCGAAAGGTTGAGGTGTAAGGCTCAGATTGGTTTGTCTTGACCAAGAGATTACACTAGTGCATGACTGATGCACTGAATAGGACCTACATGAGGATAAATTCTTCAGAACTGAACAAGGGAGAATTAGACCTCAGTGGTTCGCTATTTCTTAACCTTCGTCCCTTAAATAGGATCACGTGGGATTGGTAACTATTGTTTTGACTTATCATGGGTAGCGAATCAAAGAGATTCAATACTTTTTATCTTGGACAATATTATTGGTCACATGTGATTGCTAAGATTTAATACGAAGAATCGTGTGCAAGTACGCTTGTTTGATTTGCCCCCTTGGGAGGTTCATAAGCTTTATCATACCAAATCTTGCAAGTGGAATTAGTTTCCGGTATGGATAATAATGTTGAACTGTTCCTCGACCAAGGATAAAAGATGTTAATTAATGGAAATCTATTTCAGTGGCTTGAATTAATTAATGGGCTAGATAATCTTAAACACGAGAAATAATGACCGGGAGCCATATTGACTGTAATATGGGTTAAGATGGATAGTGCAATATTAATTATGTAGTGGGATTAATTAATATTTATGGGCTTGAATTATATTGTGGCTCAATATTAGATATTCAAGGTCCATTAGAAGGTCCAATCTTAATCCTCCTAAAGGCCCCCTGAGTAGCCCAACAAATAATCCAATAACTGAAAAAGGTGATTAAAATAAAATAAATATTGTTGCTTATTTTTCCTTGATATTTTCGAAATTTATGGATAAAAGAGGAAGAATGATTTTCTTTGAATTTTGTTATGGAATGAAGATATGTATTCTTGGAATACAAGATCATCTCATTAAATTCAAGAAATCTCCCACTTGGTTATTCATAAGGGATATTTCGAATTTTTTGAAAATAAAGGGCAAGAAAGATTTTCTTGATTTTCTTGAAAAGATATTATGGAAGATATGTATTTCTTGAAATACAAGAATATCTCATAAATTCAAGAAGATCCAAATCTTGGAATCTTGGGACACTTAATTTTCGAAAATTCCATATATTGAGGAGGTGGGATTTTTGTGGAATATTTTAATTATGGGAAAAAGAATATAGGAGATATATTCAAGATTTCTTGGTGATCAAGAAAAGTCTTTTCCCACATTGGTTTTCTACTGAAAAAATCGACCACCTCTCACCTATAAATATGGGATGATTGTTTCATTCCCAAGTACAACTCCATGTGCTGGAAAAATTAGCAAATCCACATAAGTGGTGCAACAAAGTTTATTTTTTCCTTTTGTTAATTGTTCGACAAGTGTCCTTCCACCGGATAGTTGAGCAAGGGCTAAGTGAATACTTGGGAAGTTCTTTTGGTTAGTCCGTCCAACCGAATTCACTGCCATCCTGAGAGGTACGTTCACGTAAACCCGTAGATTCCGCATGCGTAGGTTTTACGTGGCTTATTATATGCATGATATGTTGTTGCAATTATTATTTGAATTAATATAAGATTAATTCATGCTAGTAATAATTAATGAATTAAATTTGTATTTAAATATTCACCCCTAATAGATCTGTGCAACTCATTCTCCAACAGTTAAATCAGTACTCTAGGAGTTGGAGAAAAATGAAGCATCTTACGCTTGAATTCGCTATAATCTCGGGGTATCGATCGAAAGCCTAGAAGATAGGGATCCGCCCACACCGGACTCTGCCATGCACCACCTACGAACCAGAACTTCTCCCTCCACCCAGTAACCTTGTTCGGAAGATCCTCGATAACTTTCATTCAAGGTCGCGATTTAACGTAGTAATAACCCGGTCCACATTCCTTTTGCGACCCCTCCCATCTCGCCAGCGAGATCACGTAGTTCAATTCTTTGGCCGACGGAAAGGCACGAGGCTAGACACGGCAAAAAAAGTCAGCACCCCTATGATGATACTCCAACCATTCGGATGAATTTGAGTTGGAGCCCGCCCCTAGAAGTTTAAGAGGCGCTGATGACAGGATGGAGAGGGAAGCGAAGTCCAGCGACCATGGTATCATAGTTGATCGCAACACAACCCTCCGGAGGTTGGTCAGCATAATCTTTTTTATGATCAGGCCCCCAAAAGTGGACATCGCTAGGAACGTGGAAGGTGTCCCATCATCTAAACAAATCGGCTTCAGACACCGAGCTCTCAACAACCGAGCAGCATAGATACTTTATTTCCTCACCCGAACGGGTTTTCTGACGACCTCATGCCGGTGTTGGGCGAGATATTCATGGAGACGGAGAGATCGGTCGACCTCGTCAACGGAGTCGTCATCACTCGGAACTTCAGGTATCACTTCCTCCGACAGAAAATCAAAATCGGAGGAATCAATTGACCGAGCGGGCAACTCCTCATCTCCTCCCGCCACTTCGTCTTCCAGCTCTTTTTCTGAGATCGCCCTAGAAGGCTCGAGAACCAATTCCCCTGCCCGCCACAAACGTCGGCACCAACGGGATGTTACCGCCTCTAAGGATTGAACCAGAATTGATTTTGTGGTCTCCGACGAAACGTTAACAATGTTCTCCTCAATGTCGACAGTGTCTTTACCCGGACTGCGGTGGCAAATCCCAATTGGCGCAGAACTCTCCGCCACACTATCCCCATCAGACGCCATATGTGACCAAGAAGTAAGAGTGAAGGAAGAAAGAAGATTGTACCTGGGAAGAAATTTCTGACCGTCGGAAAATCGAATATCGAATGGTATGGATCCGCCGGAAAATAAGAAGATTAGAGTCAGAAAGGTTTCGAAAAGGAAGAAGAGGGAAATGAGGGAGAAGCCGATTTTTATAGACCTGATTTTAGGGCACGGGACCCCAGGTCGCGACCTTTCATATCAGGCGCGTGAGCATCACGCGTCATCATGGCCCAAAGTGTATAGGCACGACAGTCGAGGCGAGCGATCGTCACCCACCCCAAGTTACGAGACATCAATCATGCGTATTCAAGAAGCCAGAGTACCTCGCACATTTTGCCAGAAGATAAGTAATCAGAGTAGCTCGCCCTCATCTAAAGGGTAGAAAGAGGACGACCTAGGGGCTATTGTTGTGGGCACATCGTGCGAGGTGGGCCCAGACCCACATTGCACCCTCAAGGAGTGCGCCCTTGAACATACAAGTCACCCCCCCAAACCCGAAATAAAGAGAGAAAAGGCTAAAGTAGGCATGTCGCGAATACATTAACTACGACAAGACGTATGTCAGAAAGAAGGTACATGCGATCATTCCTAAACGAGATTTAAGTCAGACGAAATCCAACAAAGGACGAGGAAAAGCGACGTGTCAGAGTACAAAAGAGGCTAATCTCCAGTAAATTCGGGAATTACCTCGATCGAGGTACAAATCAGGGTCGCGAGGTTCTTTTTACATTGAGCGACCTCCCGCGACCTCCAAAGCAGATCACATCAGTCTTGTAACATTTAATGCTAACCAGGGCTACTTTCGGCACTATAGATTTGTAATCCGGGAGAGTGAGCATCACTCTCCCAAATACTATAAATACAGGTCATTTATGACCAAAGAAATGAGAGAATTCAATATCCTACCTAAACTCTTGCCAATTTATTGCTCAACTTTTATTCTCTCAAACATTCGAACAACATAAATGCAATTCACTTTCCACATTTATTGTTTGACTTACTAAGATCCACAAGTCACACCATTAATCCATAATCTATATATTTTAGTACACAACACTTACAATAATTATTATTTCATTCTCTTCAATTGTTCCAAACATAAATGGTGCTAAAATTAATATCTTCTACAATGAAGTACTAATTGATATATAAATCTACAAAAATTAATATACCATATCAACTGCTAAAGAATTACGTTTTACAATTAATAAAACTCACAATTTTAAAATATTTAATTTAAAAATAATAGTATGATTTTTTTTATTTCATACCGCATAATACGCGGGGCTACATTCTAATATATATATATATATTGAAAGATAGATAATTCTCAATTTTTTTTTGTCGTGGTCTAATAACGATGAATATGGTACTTGTAAGTTGTAACATAACTACATAAGCATTAATAAGAGAAAAGAGCAATAAAAAACAACTAGAAGATTATATCCGTAGTTCAGTACTAGTTGTTGATTTATTACTTTTTGAGTTACACTGATAGAATTAATTATATATATATATATATATGGTTGAACTGATATCAATCAAAACATTAACGTAACATGTAATAAAATCATAAAAATATATAATTCACAATCATCATTTTGAAATTAAGAACACAATATTGACATATAAATTATGTACTTTTGTCATTAATATTCGAGTTTGTGAGGTAGGTAAGCGTGATAACCAAATGAGCTAAAATTTCACTATATGTTCATGATTTATCAAGGGTGAGTTTTTATTTTATGTGGTTTAGAGATCATAATATAAAAAATGGTGTCGTATTTTTTTTTTTTTTAAAGGTAATCAATTATAATAGTTTTCTAACATAATATCAATTATAATAATTCCTTCTACCACTTGACACGTGACAACATTGTTTGCGGGTACATTTATTTTATTTTAAATTATGTTAAAAAATTATACGGAAGTGGGATCCAAATAAAATTCTAAAAAATACTACGTAGGTCACAATTTTGGACTTAAGTTGAGGCTTATTATGGTTAGATGTCATTTTAGGTCATCGGCTAGCAATTGAATGTTTTCTGGCAGAACGTCTTCGGTAGAATTTCCTTAATTACGTAATTTCTCTTCTAAAATGCTAAAATACAATTCACGTTTTCAATGCATTTTTTTGCTAATACATTAAATTTTTTAATTGATTAGATCAAAGCATTTTTAAAATGAGTAAATTAATAATTAACTATATCACTATTATGTATAAATATTATAACTGTTTAAAAGTTAAAGTATTTTTATATTTTAAACAGTGATAATACATAAACATAATAATGATAGTGTATATGCATAACAATAATAATACATACATATATATAATGATACTTTAAAAAATAAAGTTCACAATGAACTCGGGTTTACAAGACTTTTTTCCTCTAAAAAGTATGTTCCTCCACAATCTCCAAAGAATAACCATATATATTTCGGCAAAAATTACTATGAACTCAAGTTCAAGTGAATTTTTTCTTCAAGTGCCACAATTATGTATATGCATTATATATTACTGTTAAATATTTTTTTAATAGTGATAATATATATACATAATAATCAAGTGGCTTAGCCCACCTGACCAATGAGCTCCTCATTTGAGTGAGAGATCCAAGTTCGATTCCCACTGGGAACGAATTGGAGTTATGGAAGTTATAAGGTGAATTGACGATTTCGTGGAGTATTTGGGTGTTTGGTGAATAAACTACTAACAATTAATTTTGCCCGATAAAAAAGAAAAAAAAGTATATTCATAATATATTATTGTGACATGCACTAAAAAAAACACGTGAATTCGAATTTGCAAAAGACCTACTCATGTATTTTTGTGATGTATGCCTATCCAGTATCAACTTTTCTATGATAATACAGTCAGCAATTTTTAATAGAAGATAGTTTTTAATTTTGTCAGATGTGACATCCAAAATCACTATTATGATTCTATGAACCCCCCCCCCCCACCAAAAAAAAAAAAAAAATGGGAGCAATATTATCAGATATATATTGGCCTCTGGTAGATGATATGCAGAATGCCCCACCATTTGACTTTAGATAGGGTGATGTTATGGGTTAAGGCTGCTGCATGCATATATGTTTTCAACCAAAAGTTCTACCTTCATAATTAAGTATGGGTGCTTGTCACTTTATAATACAATTTTCACAATATTCAAAAATCAATTTATGAGAAATTGGACTGTATATGTAGTATAATATTATGAGATATATACACCCAAAGTTTATATTATGTTCTTATGATCTGTAATTCCCTAGAAATAATCGTTGGAAAATAAAAAGGAGGCAAAAAGAGTTGATACTCAATCCTCAAGTAAGTTCATGAGAGTTCAATCTCTTCTCAATTTTAGGAATATTACGTACAATTTATTAAAAGAGAAAAATTTTATATCAAGGACTCAAGGTTGATCCAGTTTATAAGTTGATTTTCAACATATTCCCCATTTAATAAATGTTTCAATCAAGACTAAAATTTTATTTTTTCTCAACAAGGTTTTGATTTATTTTTTTATGGTTTCAATTCAACACCAGAAAAAAATATCATATTCTAAATTAAAATCATGCAAAATGGTAAATATAAAAACTAGAGGTATCGTGACGTATGACTTGAAATGGAGAAAAACGTCTATATTTGATTGAGACCAAAAAAAAAACAGAGTAAAAAATTAGCACATAAATAAAACACTTACAAAATAAAACCTAATGTTTAAAACTCAACCAAGAAATTAAATTTTAATATAAATTCGTTATTATTAAAAGTGTGTATCATGCGGTCAATTCCTATATGGGGAGAAATGAATGAATAGTTGACAATTCTAGAGGCCAATATTCAAAACATGACTGCGGAAGGCACTAACACGTTGAAAGCTAAATTGCCCACCTTTTGTGTGGAAATTCTACCTTCTCTTCTCCCAAAATTACCAATATTTCTGCCAAAATTAAACAAAAAAGAATATTAGTGTCAAGAATTACGAGTTATGACCAGTTAACACTTTACCTTTTTGTTTTAGAAATTCTAAGCTCACTATTTCAAGAAAATTCTAAAAATTCTTTTGCTTTTGTTCAGTTTGATAATCTACGTGCTGCATGCATGCACATTCAATACAATTCTTTTAGAAAAGTTAAGATACATTGTAAACTCTTTTCTAAGATATGATTTTTCAAATATATGAGTCATGATCAACTTTTGAACCTGATTAAAGTGTTACTGTATACGAAGCTAAATAAAGAGAGACTAAAGAAGATTATGGCTATATAATTTTTATGTATACACATATTTTTCGTGAGCATTTATTTTACATATATTACATTCCTATAGTATATACCCCTCTAATTCATAATAATGATTGTTGTTTTAAATTTTCAAGTGAAAATTAAGAAAAGTTATAAAATTACACATCGATCATTACATTAAGGTAATATTAGAATTGTGCAAAATTGATGAGATTCTCCCCTAAAACAACAATTATTATGAATCAGGGGTATGTAGTAATTAAGTCCGGAACTCCCACGCAGTTTTTTTTTTTTTGGAAATTCAGGCGACATTGAAATTAACTTATTTTGACAATTTCTAACACCATATAATTAATATTTAAATAAACTAGTTGTGGAAATTCAACCTTCGTAACCAATAGGGTTCAAATAATGATTCATCCTATATTACCTATTCCGTATATGTTTACTATAGCGTCATACTTTTAAGTTTTAACTCCATAACTAATGTCTTTTAGTGCAAATAAAACGAATCAAAAGTTGGACACCTTCAAACAAACAAAATACAAAATTTTATATTTGCCTTTTGAGACCTCAATCACGCTTTTATTAATTACAGTCTATGTTGATTTAAAATCAAGAAATTAAAATACTATATGATAAAATAGTTCGACTGAATGCATGACTCAAAGGTCGTAAACGCCTAATTCGTCATGCACATTCTTGACTTTCTAACATTAAATCCGCGTTTATGCTGACTAATTGTACAGACAAATTAGTGTTACTGGACCAACAATAGTACCATTAAACAAGTAATTAAAAGACCAAAGTATTGGGTTCGAAAAAAAAAAGGAAGACCAAAGTATTGTACTCCTTTCTTTAATAGGTGTCATTATGGTGTTTTTAAAACAAATTAAGGATATTTTTTTTTTCAAAATTAACCTTAATTAATACTCTTATTATTTAAATATTCTTAACAATAAATACTATCAGTTGAATAATTAAACACACAACACATTTGTAGGAAATTTGAAATTTAAAATTACAATATTAAGGGAAAATATAAGATAAAAGAGGATAAAATACACTTCTATTTCAAAAATAATTCAAAAGGCTAAAACGACATGTAAATAAAAAAGGAGGGAGTATAAATTAGTTTCATTTGAGTATATATTTATGTATTAGTATGAATTGTTTTATTCAAAAATATTAATTGTTCTATATATTATAAAATGACAAATATAAATACATTGCACAGAAAATTAATTTTACACATGCATAAGATTAACTAAAAAAAAGTGGAGAATATATTACTTAAAAAAACTGAAGTAGTGATTTTTTTTATCACATACAGAATTCTCATCCCATGTGGTATAAGATTTTTATTGTGTCTTGTTTAATTTTATTCGTTAAAAATATCTTATTCTATTTTAATAATGTCAGTTAGTTACATATATACACAATAATAGTAACAAAAAATTAATAGTAACAAAAAATTAATACTAATAAAAAAAGAAATCAAACGTCGTCACCAAATTATACGTTAATTTTTTTATTTTTTTACTATAATTAAAAGACCAAAAATTGTGTGAACCCGAATTCATCGTGAACTCAATTTATTTCAGTACCACTGTTGTGTATAAAAATTCACTATTATATATAAAAAAAAATATTACTATTTAAAAAATATTTATATTTTTAAACAATAAAAATTTATGTGGCGATAATTTTTACATATAACAATTATAAACCTAATTCACATGTTATTCTAATTAAAAACCTATTTGCCTATTATCCCGATCACTTGGGGCAATCGCATATTCCAACGGAATATCCTATTAGTATTCATATATGTGACATGATATTAAAAATGCATGCTCAATAGTATTTTATTTCCCAAAGGAACAATTACGTTTCAACTAATCCTTAATCATACATATCGTGACCGACACAACTTAACTGACCCAGAGCAAAAATAGGAAGGAACAAAGTTTTCCTCCTTAACTCATTAACCCTAAAATACGATAAGACAAACGCTAATGCTTACACATCATTTCTATACTACTTTCACGTTCTTTCTTTTTCAGCAGTTTTTTAAAATATTTGAGAGACTTATATATTATACGTACATTTTAGGATTACAACTATATTACATTCTTTCTTTTTCAGCAGTTTTTTATATTTGAGAGATTTATTATAAGTATATTTTAGAATTGCAACTAAGTAATATGTACTTTTTACGTTCTTTTGTTCTTTAAATTGTACGATCCTGATTAGATTACGATTAGAAAGAGAGGTTCATTCAGTATCTGTTTCTAGGGAGTTTCTGTTTCTAGGGAGTTTTTCTCCCAGGGGTTAATAAAACTTTTTTACTGAGCAAAAAAAGAAAGAAAGAGAGGTTCATTCAGAATCAACAGTTCAAAGAATCAAAACCATTGAGCGGTTCTACCTAGAGAGCTATTATCAATCAAGAATAAAAATATCAATATCTTAATTTTAGAGATATGTCGATACCGTTAAATATGACGGATATAGGGGTAAATATCAAATATGTCGATACTAATTTTAATGTATATATTTTACTTAAAATCTCCACATGGCGGATTTTTTATGATAAGTATATCAATAACAAAATATTTAAATGTCTAAAACGGTACAATAATTGTTTAATATAAAATGATGTTCCGTCATAATCAAATGTAATAGATCAAATATCAATACTTTTTTCTTTTAATCAAATCTTTATATTAACACAATATTAAAATTTTCAAAATATTTCAAAATTATCACTATTTCACCAATATATACTCGACATCTCCGATATCTTGCACGAGTCGATATGTTCGATATTTTCCACTATTTTACCAATATTCTGAAAGAAATTTGATTTCACCCGATATCCACATTGAGGTGCCAAAAAAAATAAAAAATACCGAGAAATATAATTTCATATATTGTCCTCTTGCTATAAATTGATTGGTTTAGAAACTACATTAAAATTATTTTTCTCCTCAAATGGATATATCCAAATTTCCCAATATGAAAAAATAAAATTAAAGACTTCACATTTAGTGACTTATATAAATATTCCAATACCTATATTAGCCGTTATATAAAAAATCTAATGGATATAAACCATGTTTATCTCAAATATATCATTCTCTGTAGTTCATTCAAATGAGTGCTTATTTCGGTTCAAAGGAAATTCCACATAAGTTTATTATTTCCTCCTTTGTGAAGGACACAATAAACCCAGTCAGACGAAAGCGGCTACATCTGCCTCAGAAAATTCCTCTCACTCCCCCCTTTCTCTCTCACACTGCACACACATACACTAAATACTCTTATTATTATTACAATTAAAATAATAATAATAATAATAATCATCATTATTATTATATCTCTATTGCACCTAAAAATGTTTGACTAGTTATGCACGAGCCCAACAATAGCCATATGCCGGCTATTTAATTATTTTTTCACACGCTAAATCAATAAAACCGTATAAATAGACCCTTTCAACATTCTACCTTCAAACATTACGACTAGTTTAGTTTCCCCTACTTTCCATTCAACATCCAAAAACTAAACACAAACATATAAATCTCCATCTAATATCATCATCTTTGATCCACCTTTAATCCCCATGATTGCTTCTCAAAATCTCATCATCATCGCTTAATCAAGCACTACGCTTGTTTCATCGATTTATCTCAAGCCAATTCAATTTCCCCCACGACATGGTTTTAACAAATCTCGCTCTACTGCTTTTCTCGATCTTTTTTTTGGGTTTAGTTTTCAAATTCCTATCCAGAACAAGCCTAATCCATAGTATTAAGAAAACCTGGCGTTTTTTGGAAGAGAAGTGTTATGTTTATCAGTTCTACAGAGTGCCGAAATTCAACGAAAACATGCAGGAAAATCAACTCTACAGAAAGGTTCACACGTACCTTAATTCTCTACCCAGCGTAGAAGATTCCGATTTCGCGAACCTATTTTCCGGCTGTAAATCCACTGAAATCAATCTGATTCTCGATGAGAACCAAATCATCGTAGACCAATTCCTCGGCGCCAGAGTCTACTGGAAGATCGAAATCTGCGAGATTAACGGCGAGAAATCGCTGGTTCTGAAGATACGAAAGAACGATAAACGCAGGATTTTGGTACCCTATCTGCAGCACATTCACCAAACGTTCGATGAAATTGAGCAAAAGCGGAAAGAGGTGAGACTGTTCGTAAACGCAGAGAACGAACTGCAGAGGAACGGACGGTGGAGATCGACTCCGTTCACGCATCCCGCGACCATGGAAACCGTGGTCATGGACGCGGATCTGAAAACGCGGATCAAATCCGATTTAGAGAATTTTTTGAAGTCCAGGCAGTACTACCACCGATTAGGGCGCGTTTGGAAGCGAAGCTACCTCCTGTACGGGGCAGCTGGCACAGGCAAATCCACATTCATCGCCGCTATGGCGAAATTCCTGAGCTTCGATGTCTACGAAATCAACCTCAACAGAGTCCAAAACGACGCCGATCTAAAGTACCTCCTTCTCCAAACAACCAAAAAATCAATAATCGTCCTCGAGGATCTCGACCGTTTCCTCGACGACAAATCGACGGCGCTCAGCCTCTCCGGAATCCTCAATTTCATGGACGGAATATTCTCCTGCTGTGGCGAGGAGCGCGTGATGGTTTTCACCATGAACAGCAAGGAAAACGTCGGCACGTGCCTCCTACGCCCCGGCCGAATCGACGTCCACATCAATTTCCCCCTTTGCGATTTCACCTCCTTCAAAAGTTTGGCCAGCAGCCACTTAGGGTTAAAGGACCACAAATTGTTCCCCCAAGTGGAGGAGATTTTCCAGACCGGTGCCACGCTGAGCCCGGCCGAGATCGGCGAGATAATGATATCGAACCGGGGCTCGCCGAGCCGGGCGCTGAAAACCGTTATCACCGCGTTGCAGGGGAATCTGGCGAGCCGGGTCGGGAAGAGGCTTACCGGGTCGGGTTCGGGTCGGGACCAGGTGGAAATGGATAATGAGCAGGTTAAGGAGGTGCAGAATGGGATTATTCACCCGATGAAGGAGATCAAGAGTTTGTATGGGCTTTTGAAATCGAGGAGCAGTAGGAAGGCTTCCATGGATAAATTTGATGTCTACCCGAATGACAAGGAGAATTCGGGTTCGGTTCATACCCATGATAATTGAATTTGGGCCTTTGGGGTTCTACAAGTTTGAAGCCCTTTTTTCTTTTTCTTTTTAATTCCACGGATTTTTTTTTTTTTTTTTTAGTGTTTGCCATTTATTAGTTGACTTTTCCACACTTAGAAGATTATTTATATAGCATTGTGTTTCTAGAAAAGTATGGGAAATTTGTAGATGTAATTTTGTAGAAAAAAAGGTCTTGTTTTTTATACATATTAATTTATATTCTTTATGTTTCTCTCTTTTTTTAGGCATTAATGGCAACTTACTTACAACTGTGTTAATTAATTGAAGTCAGATTATTAATATGTGCAATTGGGATGGAATCATATTGACATCACAATATGATGTATATCTTTTTGTGCAATTATGAGAGAATCTTTATTCTAAGTTTTTGAAAGTCACGGGAGGCCAATCTTTAATCAAATATTAATATGCAGAAATATAACTGAATTGGTAAAGAATTATATTGCTTGGAGGCTTGGAGCCCCCCAGAAAAAGCACTTATTGGGTAAAGTTCCATTGAGTGGCAATTACTGATTCAGAAGGTTGGATTCGGTGGTGCAAAATTCCATTGTTAGAAGTTTAAGTATACTAGTTTAAAATAGTGCTTGTGTACCTTTTCAATGTTTTCATAGAATTTGGCACCTTTTCATATAAGAAGTGGGCCAAGTGGCTGTTCTTAGTATATTTACTTCTTACTTTCTAAGCTGTGTTTGTTTACTAGAGTGATTAGTCCCATAGTATAATGTTGTTCCTTCCAGTTAAAAGTGGTTGGCAGATATCTATATATGGAAGAGGCAAATCCTCTTATGTATCAATATTTAGTTGCACCGTGCAACTCAAATGCATTTTTAAATATTATTAGTTATTTTATTAAAAAGTATTAGTTGGTCGGGATCAATTATTTTGACATTACAATATTAGTTGTGCAGACTCCCAGTGTAAAAGAAGAATGGTTATACAGTACTAGCCTGAATCTTTGCTGCCAAGATACCTATCAGGGAAGTCTGGAAGGTAATCCGTTGAAGTGCTATTGATATACCTAACTGATTTAAGTTCAGTTATTACGATTTGAGTACTGTTTAATCTATGATGATGCACATTATTCATCATGTTCAATTTAAACTCATGTATGTGGTCACTGCTTTATGAATCAAGTTTGGAAAATGTCTTCCTTTTTCCTAATACAATGAAATAATATACTCAAGAAAATTATATGCATATTATTAGTTACAGAACCTGGACATGTAATTATATATATGCTCAAATAAGGAAGCCATTGTAGCAGGAATTAAGTAATTTACAGTTTATATTTTTTCATTCTGCCACCACAAAGTGTGGTGGGTTAGAGCACTCCCAAGGGAGCATATACTGAACTACATGTCTGCAAGATGGTGTTCCAAAATTTTGCGCTACACTGGTATGATACAAGATTCATCGCTATATATGATGGGTACTATTCTCCCCACTACATCATTTCCTTTTTGTTTTCATTTATTTTCAGTACAATTTACATTTTATTATTTTTTCTTTTCATTATTATTATTTGTGAAAATTATTTTTTATTACATTTATACAATATAAAATTAGAGACAAAGATACAATAGAGGTACCACCCCCTGATATAGAAATGGTGGACAATGATACTTCCTCCTTTCAAACATTTGTTGCTCGATATAAAAAAAATTAGATACAAAGATGCTCACATTGCACTTCAAAATGCATTGATTGATCATTTGTAGGAGGAGTGTTCTAACTCGGAAGCCTAGATAACTGTTATTGTTTTATGTTCAATTTCTTGTATCATGTGTATTTATTTTATCTTGCAGTGTTATTGTTATGTTTTTAATATGTATGATTGTATTTTATCATGAAATTTAACTTAATATCTCTTTTATAAATTTTATCTTTTTTATATACATATTATTTTTTAAATATGTAATAAAAAATAATGATATTTGATAATAAGAGTATAAAACGTATTAAGTTAACATTGTATAATACATTAATTAAGTTTAGATTATATAATTTAATTTAATAAAAAATTAAAATAATATATATAATATAGAATGTAGCGTGAATTTTATACTACATTAGATAGTGCAAAAGTTGCACTAGTATAGAGGCCACCCTTGGGAGTGCTATAAGGTTTCTTGTTTTCTTAAATGTTGTAATCTAACCCACAACAGCATATCAAGTATTGTTCTATTTTACCATTTTACATTATTTGGTCTTTGTGAAGAAAAAACAACACGAACAAGTTTGACACCATGATTTAAAACTACTGTTACAAAGTTATAAACTATATCGACATGGCCTCAGAGGTTTCTGTTAGTCCACTTTTTCTACTTGTAGGCCAATTATGTATTACTAACTTTATCTTTCACTTGTAGATGGAAGATGGGACTAAAGACTGCCTTCATATTTAGTTTGAATTTTACAAGAGCAATTGGCGGAGCCAGATTTTCGTCTAGGGGGCCCAATTAAGATTAAATTTTGTATGCATCAAGTGCATCGTGCACTTCATAGTGTATTTTAGTTCATACTGAACCGTGCAATTATTAATATGGAAAACAAGTTGCACATTTCAGTGTAGACAATTTGCACATTTTAGTTCAACAAGTTGCATGGTTCTAAAATATACTATGGAGTGCACGATAACCTAGTGCTCATGAGAACCATTCCCCAATTAAAGTAATAAAAAGTACGAAAATAAAAGTTTAAAACAAAAACATAAGCTAATACATATATTTATATAATCAAAATGTTAAACGTAATTATATACACATTTGAAAATAAAATGTTAATACATCTAATAACATACCTCTTCGACTCTTCTTATTTTGGAAGTGTTGCATGATAGCTTTGTTACTAATTTTTTTAAAAAATTATGTATACAATTAAACAATCGTTCAAAAATTTATCTCCAATTCGGTTAAGTGGTGAACTTTTGATGAATTTGATTGCTGGAATGCTCTTTCCACGGTAGTGCAATGAGTAGGATTAAAGGTAACATAACAAGCGAATAATCTAATTAGAATACAGTATGAATTTTTGTAGCAACCAATTTTTGAGCAAGACCTGATATTCTAACAATTGTAGAGAAATTTTCATCCAAATACACATCAATAATAAATTTGCTAGTTGATTGTCAAGTTCAAGTGGAACAATTCAAATTTGTTCATGCATATATATATGATTAAATATTTTTTATTATATATAATGTGAAATTACTAAAAAATTCTTAAAAAATTTCAAAATCTCGGGGCGGGGGGCACTGTGCCCCCTGTACCCTCCCTCACTCCGTTTTCCCTGAGAGCAATGTCTTATTTTCGTGTGGTTTAAGTCTAATTTGTGTGTCTTCGTTTGGACAAGTAAATAATGATATGTTGGATTGTTGTGCTCCATTCTCTCGAACTCGAATAATTTTACTTTGAGTAGGTTTAGTGTGAAAATTTTGCATGTATGAAAATCTATAAAATTGTCTTAAATCAATCATCTACACCCTAAACATTAAATAATGAACCCTAAATTATGACATATTCGGGTCGGGTGAACTATGAACTACTCAATTTTATCTTACCTTCACCAATTACATAATTTGGTTGTAAATTAAAGTTTTTCCATGTATGAGAATTTTCATACTAGACTTTATCTTTTACTTTAGTTCTAATATCGGTCATGATTTTTTTTTTTTTGATCGGACAAAGTTAGATGTTAGTAGTTAGTACACCAAACACTCAAACACTCCACAAATTCACCAAGCCACCTTATAACTCCCATACTCCAATTCGTACCCAAAAGGAATCGAACATTGGTCTCCCACTCAATTGAGGAGCCCAGTGACCAGGTGGGCTAAGCCACCTGGTTATCGGTCATGATTAATTTCGTTGTTGCTTAGCTGAAGAATACAAGAAGTATTATTAATCCAAAAACAGATGGCTCTTTTTTTTTTTCCCCTTCTAGGTTGAAGCCTATTACATGTGGAAAGCAGATGGTTTATTTGGAAAGCAATTCTCAATAAAAGTCCGATTCGTGATAATTTGGCAACAAGAGGTGTGGCGGTCGATACTCAGGATTTTCTTTGTGCATTTTTTTGGCATTTACTTACTTCCTGCCCTTTCTCAATCAATGTTTGGAAATTCTGCTTTGATTGCCTTGGAATGGTGCTGCATAAATATGATTCTCTTAAAGACCTTTTTCTTTGATCAATTTGTAAATTTTGGACAGAATATAGAAGGCCAAAGTAGCTCAAGAGATTTTTGAGTTGTGTCGTTGCTATCTTTAAGTGTAGAGAAATGATTTATTTCACCTTCAGCTGGCAAAGTAATTAAAAAAGGATGAGTTTTGATCGCCTTCCTTGTGTTAGTGTTGTTTGCATCCAAATTATGTCTCGTCTCACCGTGAGACGAGACATAATTTGGGCATTGACGCTTAAACACTTTGAAAGGGGTGCGTGTAATTTGTGCTTTAGATACTCCGTCTCGTATGAATTTTTATCAATAATTAAAATGCTTACCTTTATATAACTAGAAAATGGTATAATGGGATGTTCTTGGTATTTGTTCGTGTGATGAATGAATTGGGGGATTGACATTGTAGTCCATTAAAATTGAAGTTAGCCTAGTAGAAGTACTCATTAGTTAATCCTATTTATTTTTTTATTTTGTGTGCATAATTTAGTGTGCAATTTTATATGGGATGGAGAAATAGTAGAATTATAAGGTACACTCTTAAATCAAAAATAGCAATCTAGTACATTCTTCCTTTTTTCTTTACACATAGAAAGTCTAATATACCCCTGATTTCAGTATATTAAAATTTGATGAATAAAAAATTATCCTGATTAGACAACTCCGAATTACAATCAACCAATCAGCCTAGGAGAATAACAATTCATAGTATTAAAATACCATTGATGAAGAGAATAGCAAAATGTAAGAAGGAACTACGCCAGGATCCAGTTTCAAGAACTAACTTTAACTCCATCAATGATCTTGTCCACTTCTGGAAGAACCGTTTTGAATATCTATTAATTTCTTGCTTTCCAAATTCTCCAACACATATTGCCAAATCAAGATAAGTAATTTCCTGAGTTGAAGAAATCGACGAAATGTTCTTTCCAAGACGTCGCCGTGTGGATTGTTGTACCCTATCCGCCACAAATTCTAAAAAGAGAATTGTACTCAACTTTTTTTGAGAATTTACCATTCTTAAAAAAATTCTAGGTGAAGAAATCTCACGAATGGATGGCCACCTTAATCCTACAAAGATAATGCCATAGATGTAACAATTCACACAACTCATTAGCAATGAAAATTACTTTCCATCTAAAATGTCTTTCTATAAGTCCTATTCAATACAATGACTGTTCAGGTTTCCATTTCAAGAAAAGTAAAACACTTTATGCACTAGCCCAAAATATCCTTCATCCACTGTTCCTCCCAAAATATCACACTAAATTTTCATTCCCAAGCGAAAACACAATATTATCACAGAATAGTACTCTACCCTCGCCCAAATCATCACATTCAAAACACCATCACATAATGACATATACCTAGGTCTAACAACTTTCACCTATAAAACACCCTCACATCTACCTAAAAATAAGAGCTAAATATCCTCACATCTTCGAACTAATTTTAAGTTGCGAAATTCATTCTCATCAAAACAGTTAATCAGTATTTAGTTTGCTATACTGTACAGGAAATCCATAATTTTTATTGACTTCAATTATTTTAACTCGTCAAAAGAATCGAATTATTAAAGAAAAAAGAAGGAAAAAGAAAAAGAAGCTGAAAAGTTATGATTAATCATGGCAGTATGGCCTCTTGTATAATTCATGGGCGGAGGAACGTGGAAGGCACTCTCTCGGTAACGTTGATTAAAATTTGTCCTTCCCCTACTTATACCCAGAATTTTATTTTAATTAAAAAAACTAGATTATTTTCAATCTCGATTTTCGACCACTACAGAGCATTATCTTTAGATTAAGCCTGATATAAGTACATTATTTTAGTCTTTTTTCAAGACCCAATGCTTGTATGCAAACATAAGTGAAAACTAATTGTCCGAGCAAACTGAATCCGTTCCACGCATATCTATTTTTCTGCTCCTTATGCATAGGATTGGACCACGCCCATTAAATTCCACCGCGCCTGTAAACTAGCCTTCTCAGATCTAAATTCAACACAATAACAATATTACTAGAATATGTGTTTTTACTTTTCAGTTTTCAACATCAAATACATAAAGAATTAATGTTGGGAAAAATGTCAAATATGCGTCTAGTATGCGTGATTTACAAGTCTATTTTGCTTGTTTTGGTGATGTTTGTAAGTGATTCTTAAAGTTGTTAAAATAATTTGCTTAAACACCCTTTGTTTTGCAGTCGAATCTATAGAACATGCATTTGTTGCACTTTACAAAACACAATTTAAAAAATCCTAACCCATTTAAACACTAGCAAAAGAGAAAGAAAACCAGTAGTAGTGTATTTTGTGAACGCATGTTAATACCCCAATTGATTGGGGCCAGCAAATAGGCCTGTCGGCAGTCCTCTGTTCCATACCAAGAATTTTGGTAGGTACATCGTTATATTCAAATACATTTGTATTAGTTTTTTTTTATTGAACACTATTATTAATTTCTTTTAATTAAATAAAATAAATTGTGAAAACAATCGATCAATATTGTTTAATAAAAAAGAAATATTATTAAAAAATACATTTAAGTCGTACGGTAAATTTAGTGTGGAAGAGGATTATTCAAAAGTCAAAACATAATTCTAACTAGACATGTCAACTAGCGAGGACCTAAACATAGTTCTCGCTTCCTTTTTCCATGAAAAGGGCGTTTGATTCACAAGATTTGATTGATTAGGCGTGATAAAATTGAGTGGGATTGAGTAAGATTGAATCGATTGGACTGAATTTGTTTGAATCAAGATATACGTTTGGATTGTAGGATTGAAGTGAGGAATTAGATGAGATACCTATTGAAATGTCATAAACACCCTGAAATTGAATTGAAACAACACACTTCATTGTTGTGAATCTATTCAAAAATAGACGGACAATTTATAATTTTACATTTGAGATATGTTATATTCCACCTTTCACATGAGATCGTCATATCCTCCATGGAGGGATTTGATACATTTTTTATTCGGACTTGAAGCATATCATGTGTCCTAATCCCATAAATTAAATGGTAGATTAGTTGAATTAAAATTCTGATCCTAGCCTATCTCAATCAATCACGCAAACTAAATGGGACCGAAGTGAACTGAGAATATATAGCTGTTCCATTCCCGTCGAGGGATTCTACAATTCCATTAACTAATTTTTTCTTCAATTTTTTCTCCACATAGTGGAAGGAGTGACTGTGATATGTAGTTGGACAAAAAATATCAACAAGGATACGTAACTTTCAAATAAGTATAAAACAAGTCAATTGAAGAATGAAGTAATTTTATACGTATATAATTGTGTAATATTTGTGTGAGATCATTTCGTGAATTTCACTTAAGAAAACAAAACTCTATTTAAGGAATAGTTTACCCAAATCATATAATAGGACGACCAGTACTAGACTTTTTTTTTTTCTGACAAACATATATATAATTTATTATAATTTGTTCCTTCTATTATATGACATTTTTTTTTCATCTTATTGGCCGGAACAACAACAACACATTCTTCAATCCAAGCGTGAGGAGAGGGAGGTCAAATCCAAGCGTGAGGACAAGTGAGGTCAACGCTTGCTCGCTTGCAGCATTTTTCGAACATGGTTGATACTCCACACTAAAGCTTCATTCACATTCTTCAAAATTTCAAGCTTACGGACCCATAGAGGGCGGAGAACCCCAGTGGAAAATCCCCATTAAATCTCAATAAAGGCAAAGACGTGTTCAAAACCAAGATCTATCGATTCAGATAGTGATCTTTCAACCACTGGAAAAAGTTTCACTTGTAAAGACTTAGACTACTAGTACATGAAAGCCAAACAATGCTCTGCCCAAACCTAAACATGGCGCATGCGTCTATTATGATTCAAGTTATCAAAGGATAAAGAACTTGATTGATTTCAACAAAACATGCCTCATTAACTCATTCAATGGTTAATATGAGATGGAGTGTGATTATTGAAGCCACAACTAAGAATTTATCACTTTATCATATTTACTGTATTGTATATTATTTTTATGCTATTTCTTTTGAAACATATAAATAATAAATTAAAACGTTACTATTTTCATATAAAAAATCACAATTATGTATAACACGTTTTTTTTTTACATTTAATTCTAATTTAGAAAATTGTTATTTTCATTTAAACAATCATATAAAATTTACCACTATTATGTATTAAATGTTTTATAACAAAATAACTATCATTTAAATATTATCACTTTCAATTCTCGACTAATAAGCAAGATTGGTGTGATTTTCTACTATGAATAGAAAAATATATTAATCGTCGAGATTTTCTGCTAATAAATAAAATTAATAATTAAATCAAATTTAATTTTATAAAATAAAATTTGTGAGACGTACTCACACTAGATCTTCTTAATCTAAGACAACATGTAAAATAGGTTATTGTCCTTTCAAATATGTCATCGTTCAACATCTTCAAAATTAAAAATCCCATGTGACATTTATTAAGTCCACTAAAGTTTCCCTTTAGGCATATGATAGAGATATACTCTATTTATTTTAAATCTTGAAAATTTAAGCACTAGTTTAAACCATTAAAACCCTCTTTTTTTGGTTCAATAATGGTACTCGTGAAAATCTGGAATTTTTGGTTCAATAATTGAACCATTTTTTTCAAATACAAAACTGTCGGCTAGAACTCTCGAAATTTTGACCTTTTTCTTTTCCAACTCATTTAGTAAGTAGTTTTACAAGGTAAAACATTCACATTTTAAATAACACTTGGAACATTATGAAAAGCAAAGATATTTGACTTTAAATATATAATAAATAATAGAGGAGTAATATTTCAAATTTTCAACACACCAATTACATTATTAAGCAGATTTTTTTTTTTTTTATCAAAATAGGAATATAATAAAAATACATGTTGCGCTTGGAGATGATTTGAGAATCTATTTAAGATTCATAATAAGCAAATCTATTTGATACTTGGAAATGATTTCAAACTTGTGGACTCCCATAGTAGAATAATTTTAATTTTTTTTGAAATTCACCTAAATTTCGGAAGATTTGGTATGTTTATAACTTTATATTTTCAATTTTTTTCAATTTACCGTTATTTTTCTAGCGATCTATCAGTAATCCCAATGATTTTCTAGGTTCAGAAAATTTTATGAGAGTCCGAACCCGAAAACCCGGAAGACGGTCCCACATACCAAATCTAACGGCTAATATTCACAGATCAGAAAATCAAGGTCCAAGATTTCACCCTCCTGACCCGAGCCGGCCCATCAGGCCACCCCCGACACACAGTCGGGCCGAGCGGAGCCCGCCACGTGTCAAACAGGTGAACGCACTATCAAACAAAAACAAAAATCGTAATTATTTGATACCCCTGGAGCACAGGCAAAACCGCGTCCCGATTTGCTCTATTGCTGGCTAGCTACTTACACACACTAAACACACTCTACTGCGTGTACTTGTGTATGAATATATATATATACGCATCTGTTAACTCTGTGAGTGGATACGAATTAGTATCTTACTTGAGATAGTTCACTTTTTAGGTCTCTCTGATTTGCCCTTTTTCTCTGCAATTTTTGGTGGTGGTGTTGGAGAAATGGAGTTGTTTTACTATATGGTGTTTGGTGGTTTGGCTGCGGTGGTGGCAGCGTTGGAGTTCAGTAAGAACAACAAGGATCGGATCAATACTTCTTCGGCTTTCAATTCGTTCAAGAACAACTATGTGCTCGTTTACTCTCTCATGATGGGTAGGTAAAGCTGTGAGTTAAATCCAGATCTAGTGAAATTCTGTTTTGCAATGTGCTCAGTTTTATGTTGATCTAGTTACATTTTAGCGGGGGGAATGAAATTGTTTGTTTTTTAAGTTTCAGTTGGGCGAAATGAGTTGAAAATTGTGGTATTCTTGTGATTGTGCTAAGTATTTGTTCGGGAAATGCTAGATCCAATCGCGGAGGAGTAGGATGATTTTGAGGGATCAGGGTTTTATATGAATTGTATGTTAATCGTAAGCCTTTGGTGGATTATATAGCATATGTTATGTTATTAGTGCTGTGATTTGGATCTGATGTTTGTGGACTTGATTTCAGAAAGCCTGATTAATGTTTATGGTGGATCTAGATCTTAGTTGAGTTTTTGTGTACTTAAGCCAATGCACGCTGCTGAGAGTGGTTCTGTGTTGATTTAGTAGTTTAATGCGACCAAATTGTACTAAAATTTTCTACTCTTGGGCAATTATGTGCCGATAACTTTGTTTATTAGACATCAGGAAGTGAGGGAATGTACGTTTCTGAGATTCAATTATCTTTTGATTTGGCTGGAGCATAATTGATTTTGCTTAGAAGACAATACTGCATTGTTCGTTCTATTGTATAGAGCATTCTCCTACCATTATATGTTATATCAGACATGACTCTGCTTTGTATGAACTGTGTTGATAACTTTGTATTGCATAAGTGATGTGCATTTGAATTGTTCTTTTTAGTATAAGATAACACTCCTCATTTGTTCTAGTTTTATTGATTTTCTTAATAACGTCCTATTTCGTGATGCTCTTTGTTTCAGTAACCCTTGACTTTCATGGTAGCTTTTTGAGATGCCTGTAGTTACATTTTTGTGCCTTTACTGATTGTTGCTTTCTATGTGGCAAACAGCTGGTGACTGGTTGCAAGGGCCTTATGTTTACTACCTTTACACCACTTATGGTTACGGGAAAGGTGAAATTGGGCAGCTGTTCATCGCAGGATTTGGGTCGTCCATGTTATTTGGAACCATTGTTGGATCCCTAGCAGATAAACAGTGAGATGTCCTCCTTTTAATATTTGAGATTTGATCTTCACTTTATGAAATATCCTGTTTGAGTTCCTTAAATTGTAGGGGGCGGAAGAGAGCATGTGTTACCTACTGTATCACGTATATACTAAGCTGTGTCACCAAACATTCTCCTCAGTACAAAATTCTGATGGTTGGGCGCATTTTGGGTGGTATTGCAACATCTCTCTTGTTTTCTTCATTTGAGTCATGGCTTGTGGCTGAACACTTCAAGGTAGGTTGTCCTTGCGTGCAGTAGTGGCTTAGTGCTATAACAATTAATTATTAAATTTGTTATTTTTTATTGCATGTATGCTAACTTATAACCGCTATTCAACAATATAATATGACTTATATGTTTGTGTCAACCAATCCGAATAATTATCTGATCTAATCGAATTTATTATAACTAAATGACGTGGATTACATAAAGAAAATATGAATTGCAACTGAATTTCTATGTGGCGGTGGGTTGCCTGGGATTCAAACCCGGAAATAGCCAGATGGAGTAGATAATTTCTTTGTTATGTTAAGTAAATAAAGAAAAACTCCTCCCCAAGCCATGCTTGCATTTTTCATTGCATACAGTGTTCCCTATGTATACATCTTTTCCTTTAACAAAAGTTGAATACTCGGTTGATTTAACAGTTGTTACATACTACATCAACATTTCGGAATGGTGAAAATCCAGTTTGAATCTTTTTGTCTCTCAATCAATTCTTTTTATTTAGGTTGAATACCTCATCACGCAGAATTTAATCCACATGCACAAACAACCTGTGGTTTCATTACACTTTCTTTTCCTGCTATTGTGATTTGTAACCCTCAATTTGCTAGTTGTGCATGAGGTTGTGTTTGTTTGCAATATTCAAAATTTTCCGATTAAAGTTAAATTAGCCTGCATTTTTTTGGTTTAAACTGTGGATGGTTACGTATGGGAAGGTAAGAATCTTGAATTTCATTATGATTGCAGAGGGGCTTTGAACAGCAATGGCTTTCATTAACTTTCTCCAAGGCAGTATTCCTTGGCAATGGTCTTGTTGCTATTATAGCTGGGTTGTTTGGAAATTTTCTGGTCGATTCTTTGAATCTTGGGCCTGTATCACCATTTGATGCTGCTGCTGTATTTCTAGCTATTGGCATGGCTATAATATTATCTTCTTGGTCTGAGAACTATGGGGATTCTTCAGAGAACAAGGACTTGCTTACTCAATTCAAGGGTGCAGCTGTAGCAATTGCATCAGGTATTACTTAAATCTCTTTAAATGAAAAAGTTTCTTATGTTCATTTAATCACCTAAATATACAAAGGAAGAGTTACCACGCATAAAATTTTTTGGTCCTGCTACCAAGACTTTCTTGTTATTTCAATGGATTTTCATTTACTGATTTTGATGATCAGATGAGAAGATTGCACTGCTTGGCGCTATACAATCTCTGTTTGAAGGTTCCATGTATACATTTGTGTTCCTCTGGACTCCTGCATTGAGTCCAAATGATGAAGATATTCCCCATGGTTTCATTTTTGCTACTTTTATGTTGTCTTCAATGTTGGGAAGCTCAATTGCAGCTCGTTTATTGGCCCGCAACACCGTTAAAGTGGAGAGCTACATGCAGATTGTATTTGTCGTATCATCTGGCTCTCTTTTGCTTCCCATATTGACAAGTGTATGTCCTGATTCCACTTCTTTCACTTAAATTTTATCCTTTATGAAGTGTTATCTGATTTCATCCTGCTTGTGACAGTTGTTGGTAGCTCCTTCTAATGTGAAAGGGGGCAGCATCTCATTTCCAGGCAGTCTCCAGCTTCTTGGGTTCTGCGTTTTTGAAGCTTGTGTTGGAATCTTCTGGCCATCCATTATGAAAATGAGATCTCAATACATCCCCGAGGAAGCTCGAAGCACCATTATGAACTTCTTCCGCATACCTCTGAACATATTTGTTTGCATTGTGCTATACAACGTAAGTTCACTTGTTATTAGCTGTGTGTTCACTCGTGGGTTATTATGAATTGTTGTTGTTGTTGCTGGAGTAATACTTGGGTACACCACTTGTACCGTGCCCAACTAATACTGTTCAATGGGAACATTATATTGTTCGGGGAAAACAGCTAATGCTGATACCTTTTAGTAAAACAACTAATACCATTTAAAAATGCACTTGAGTTGCACGGTGCAACTGGTGGATAAGAGTAATTGCCATTTTAATAATGTTGCCTGTTGTGGATACAGACAATATAAGCCTAAAGCTTTACATTTTTCATGCACTGACTACTTTTCTCAATGTTAACAATTATCTCAAATTATAATAGGTCAATGCATTCCCCATCACCGTTATGTTTGGCATGTGTTCGATCTTCCTCTTTGTGGCCTCCATTCTTCAGAGACGGCTATCAGCAATTGGAGATAGGCCAAGTGAGTATTTTGTTTCATGTATTTAACTATATATTTTTAGCATCTAATATCATCATCTACTGAAAATTAATAACCTGGCATCCTGTCTTTGTTTCCCACTTCCTGTAGAGTCAGCAGATTGGACTATGTTGAAAGACAAAAATGTTGAGCATGACAAATTAGATGATGCTTGATCAAATTAGTTACAACAGAAAATGTGTGTTGCACAGCATCATCCGATTTATTTAATTTTTGGCCGTCACTAAAGTTTCAAATGAATTTAGTGATTGATGCAGCAGTGAAGAAAGTAAAAGAAGTTGCTGAAGATGGTGTATGATAGTCTTAATTTTATTTTTTCATAAATCTGCAATCCCTAGCTCGTTTCCTAATTTTGTGGGTGTGGTGTTCAAGCACCGGCCTTTTTGTAATTCGACACCATTTTAAAACTTTTTATTCATACTCTTAATTACGAGTGTAATCCAAGAAGCATTCTTTTAAGTTTTAACATGGTCTCGTTATGTTTATTTGAGTACTTGGATGATTCTCTAACGTGGCGTCGCAATGTTTTTTTATGTACTTGGATGCCCCCCTTCCCATTCTCTCTCTATGGATGTATATATATATAATAAAGTGTAGGTTTCAAATGTATCAAGTTCACTATCCAATTCAAGTGTATTTTTTAAACGTGCAAATTGTTTTTATTTATCAGTTCATTGTAAAACAAGTTAAACATTTTAATGAAATTAGTTGTACGTTTTAAAATTGCATTTGAGTTGCACAGTGCATCAAATGCATACAATGTTATACCATACAAAAGTCATGAAGAGTAAGAAGCGAAATATAAAGAAAGATGTATATAGAATAATACCAAAGTAGATATGTATATATAGTCAACAAAGCAATAGTAGAAGCACGTTTAGTGGTTATACCAAAAGCTATGCATATATCTTGTTTATTCAACATCCTACGTAAGTCAACTGTGAAGAGTGGATATTCCCATATTTTGATTGCAAGAAGAGATCATAAACCTCATCCACTACACCATTCATGCACTATTCTTATCTTAGGGCATCTTTATTATTACGACCTGTTTCTCGCTCTCTCAATTCCTGTCATAAAATATAGAGAAACTTGGACTTCAAGTAGAAACCTAAACAAACACATGTCAATAAGAAACAGAAAAGTATGTACGTAGTATATAGGTCGGTAGATTGTAGCATAAATCATATGCATATCTATGATTTCAAGCATATATATATCCGTTGGGTTGACTTCCTTTATCAACTATATGTTGTCCAAATTGCACAACCAGATATTGCAACTATATTTTGACTCAGAGTGAATATATACTAACTATGACTGATAATGTGATTAATCCCAACACCTTCAATTCACAAGGCTATAAGTCTCGTATTCATTCATGTCTATTTTATCGTGTAACAGAAAAAATTGTGTGACAGTACAATCATTTTTTTTGTGTGCAACAATTGTTAGCACCTCACTGTGTTAAGTTACTTGGGCAACTCTGCAAAAATATTTTTAACTATTGAGATTAATACGTCAAATTTGATATAGTGATAAAGAAAATAAACAAGGAGGGTGTATAGGTCTTTGGAAAATGTTATTCATTTTTTGATGAATGAGTGATTAATTTTTAAAGTTTTTGTGACCAATAAAAAAGGAAGGAAAAAGTAATGAGTTTTTTTCCCACATTGAAATAATACAAATAAAGAAGTGAGATTACCTCGTTTTTGTAATTGTTGAATGTAACGACTGCATTTAGCTCAAGGAAAAACGTTATACGCTTTTTTTTAAAAGCCCAAATTAAGTGAACATTAGTTCAGGTGACAGTTACAACGAATTAAATGAGAGTTTAAAACCTAAATTAATGTTACATTATTTCAGGTTATCGCATAATGAGAAAATTAACTATTAACGATAACAATCATGTCATTAAAATTTCTCAAACTAAAAGTTTAATGACAGGAAACAATGTTTACTGATTTCTCAAACTAAAAGTTTAATGACAGGAATATCACTAAAAACTGTTTCCCTCATTAAAGACTTTTAACTAGAAATTTTTTAATGATAAGTTTGTTCTCTTTAATGACAGGATTATTGTAATTAAAGGTCGATTTTCTTGTAGTAATGGGTTTGTTTTGAGGCCATTGGTGGCTCATAATGTCGAACGTTTCCAACGTAAGACTTTAATGGTATAAATAACATTTTAGTTGAAGGTGAAAGGACGATTTGTGAAAACTTGAAACCACAAATCGAAGAAACAATACAAACATATATTTTGGCAATTGTCAACATATCATATGTCCAGACAACATTTCAGTTTGCCTCGAAAAAATATAGTGTTAATATCATTGTTCTTAAGTCGTCGTATCCTGAGAAACAAGTGTCCTGTGATTAACTGACATCGAAAGTGAAGGGCATAATTTATTTTAGGTTTTAGGGAAATCGTGTGTGACACGAGCCTCGTTTTTCGTTTATCCTATTTTCAGTCATCTACTGTGAGAAAATTTTCCAACAATAGATCCCATATTATTTTCCTATTTCTTGATCAATCAGTAATTAATAAGTTAGCTTAGGCCAGAAATAATCAATAGTAGCAATTAGACCAATGAAATTAAGTGTCCAATTTATCCTCCATTAATATCTTGGTTGTGTAGTAAACCAAAAGATGTAGATTGTGGGATTCTTTTGTTCTCGACCAATTAATCCTGATAACAATATTCGTTCCATATGCTAATAATATACTCTACTAGGACCTTAATTTCGTCCTATAAATTGGAGCACATTAATTTGCATAATCCAATCAATATACAACTCAAGTGAAGTAGACATGGCGTGATATTGCTTCCGGTTCAATTTTATTATAAACTGTGTCCAAACGAGCACTTTAGAAATTGAGCCGAATCAATATCACTCTTGTCTACTTTTCTGCAATTTATAAATCTCTACTGTATAAGTGGTAAGTAAATATATATATATATATATATATATATATATTCAGCATTGCATGCTTTTGTTGACATGACTACACAAGGAAGATAGATATTCAGCTACAAATTATATTAAGTAAATTAATATCTTTCCTTATTAATTCTTGCTTCGTATACATATAAATATATAATTGATATCGATGATCCATTATTTAATATATAATATATTTTCTTTCAGGTACGCTTCTATCATGCAATTGATTTAAGCATGCGAAACTCCACATGAATCACAAATTAAGTTATAGTAAAGTGTCTAATGGGTCAAGTTGGGGGAGGGAATGTGTTGATATAAAAAATATAAACAAGGCTTAGAATGATAGTGTGGCTAAGTTTGACATTAAATTAATAATGATCTTAGTAGGGTTGGGAATTAATGAAGAACAAAAGGAATGTTCTTCATTGATGATTGCTCTTGAATGTTTGGTGGTTGCAAGTATTAAATTGCAAGAAAGATTGGGCCAAAGGTCTCTTTTGTGGCTCTTGTGGCCTTGTAATAAATGAAGGTTGTGAACCCTTAAATTAGTTATAACTACAAGTATTTATACTTGTTACAAACATGGGGATAGATCCCTAAACCCTAGCCTCTAGACTATTAATGCAATTTGGCCAAAAATATGGATTGAAATCAGCCCAAATACAGTCTTAATTAATGATTCTTGTCCTGATTTGCAAGCTCGAGGTCGCTGGCGTCCCTTCGCCCGCGTAACTCCCGAGGTCGCATTGCGAGACCTTTCCCCTTCGATATGTTTGTTCCTATAACTCGAGAAGTCTCTAGGGCATAGACTTCCCCTTAGGGAAAATCTCCTCTATTCTGGGGCCGCTGGATGATGCAGATAGGCTGGCACATCCTTTGGGGCTCTGTGCCGCCTGCAACTCGAGGACCGAGGTCTTCCACGAGCTCTTCTTTGTTAAGGTCGGGACGTCTTCCGGCCTTTCTAAGGTGGCGAGGTCGCACGCCCGGGTGGCAAGGTCGCATCACTGCTATCCTTGGCTCACGAGCTCCCTCAAGAGCTTGGATTATTCGAACGATGTATGGCTTGGGCTTGAGCAAGTGATTAAGTCCCCTAAGTACGGGACCTCGCCCGTGGTTAGAAAATCCGCACACAACAAAATAGTTTTGGGGTAATTTAGAAAAACGTATAGGGGATGAGAGTGAGTCTTTGTTTTGGCATAGTTTTTGGTTGGGTGAGAGGTCGTTAAAAAGTCTCTTCCGGAGGCTTTTTAACATTTGTGTCAACAAAGAGGGTAGAGTCATAGAGAAAGGGGTGTTGGATGAGGGAGTTTGGAGGTGGGTTTGGAATTGGAGAAGGGAACTTTTTGATCGAGAAATACCTTTATTGGCCGGATAATCTCTTCTCTTTGATTGACAGGTACACCCCAAGAGAAGGAAATTCAGATTGCTGGAAATGGAGAAACACTTGGGATGGAAGATACAAAACCAAGATGGCGTACGACTTCCTCATTGAAGACAATACCGTGGCCCACCAAGATGAACCAAACATCGAAGTGCTATCTTTAATTTGGAACAAGATGGCCCCGGCTAAAGCAACCACAATGGCTTGGAGACTCCTTTGGAATAGGCTTCCGACATTAGACAACTTGGCAAGAAGGAACATCTTACCAGACTCTACCTCTACAAGCTGTCCTTTATGCGGACTTGTCCCCGAAACAGCAAATCACACTTTTTTGGGTTGGTTGGAATCCTCAAAGGTATGGAATCAATGTTATGTTTGGCTTGGTACTTCCATTGCCCTTAATAATAATGTCAACGATCACTTCCTCCTTCACTCCAGAATCTTGCCGGGTAAGGATGGGAAGAAGATTGTCACTTGCCTTTGCATTTGTGTGGTTTGGGTTTTTTGGAATCGGAGAAACAAGAAGGTATTCGAAGGGAAAAAAAAATTCGGTTGAATGGATTGTGGATGAAATTAAGGGAAGGTTTTGGAGTTGGTATACTTCTAAATTTCTTGTAATAGGTGACTACTATGTGAAAGATTGGTTTGTAAGTCCTAGACTGATTCTAGGTTTCTAAAACTCTGTAAATAGTTGTTGGGTATACCTTATACTCAAGATTAATAAAACGTTTTTACTGATTAAAAAAAAAAGTAAAGTTATTTAATTTGATGTATTATTAGGAAATCAAAGACTTAGACAACAGGAGGATACAAATTTATTATTATCTGAAGAAATTAATTTAAGCTAGACTCACAATTTCGCAGCTTCTTCGGTTACACAATTGGCCGGCTGCAAGCAGCAGCCACCTTAATTTGTTTGTGTAATTTTCAATTTCTTTTGTTGAAAGTTTTTAAGATAAATTACTTCATTTTCAATAGAAACCGTGAATATCAGACCTACCACAACAAGAAATTCATTCACCTTATATTTTGTATGAATCGTAGTACGAACTGTATTTAGGATACTTGGTGTGGATTAAATTTAGTAAAAGCCGCCCCCTTTCGACTTCTCATTTCCTAGAGGATCCCGTTCATGTACCCACTCTCATATACAAATTTTTTGTCACATCAGCTGCCGCGTTAAAAACAAATTATACCTATCAATTTACTCCTCTACCCCCAATCATCTCAGGTTCAAATATTACTATTCAAAGACCCCACTATCCACATCACCTAATTCATTCATTAATTTTTAATTTTATTTTATTTTTATATATTAATTTGTATAAATAATAAAATACAATAAATATTTATAATTAATATTAAATTTTTAATTAAATAATTTTTAAATGTATTTTTCATGAAAAATATTTTTTGTACAAAATTGTTATAAGTAAATTGCACACTTTTATTGAGAAATTGAAAAATGAAACCACAACAACACATGAAAAGAAAGCGATAACTAAATTAAATTTTGCATCTAATTCTGGTAACGTGCCCAAATGTGCTCAATCAAGTCCAATCGAAGTTGTTGATGCATTTGCTTATCATGTAGTTGAGCTCGTCTCTTGCTGTATTCTGTAAGTCCTTCGACGGGGCCTTGGAATATCTCCAGAATTGTACTATTGATATCATTCAGTTCCTCCAACAAGTTGGATGTTTTATCCCCCTCATCTTAAATTATCATGTTATGCAAAATGATGCATGTGTACATGATATCCTTCAAGTTATAATTCTGATACAAAAAACGTGAGGGTCCTCGAATCATCGCCCAACGAGCTTGTAAGACACTGAATGCTCGCTCGACATCCTTTCTTGCAGCCTCTTGCATTTGCTTAAACAAAGTTCTCTTAGGATCACTAGGACACTGAAAACTTTTGACAAAAGAAGCCCATTCAGGATAGATTCCATCCGTAAGATAGTATCCTCTGATATATTGTCTACCATTAACTGTGAAGTTAATATCTGGGTTAATCCCTTTTAAAACATCGCTGAAGAGAGGGCTTTGATTAAGCACATTGATATCATTGTTGGATCCTGCGACTCCAAAAAAAGCATGTCATATCCATAGATCGGCAGATGCTACCGCTTCAAGCATTATTGTTAGTTTTCCATGGTCACCTCGAGTAAATTGTCATTTCCAAGCGACTGGACAATTCTTCCACTCCCAATGCATGCAATCAAGGCTACCCAACATTCCATGAAAGCCATGTCTTTGCTCATGCATATGGAGCAAACGTTCGCAATCAGTAGAAGTTGGCTTTCTCAAATATGTTTGTCCAAAAATATTGATTACACAACGATAAAAATAGAACAAACATTCAATGGCAGTTGTTTCAGCAATACGTAAGTACTCATCGAGTTGGTCTCTGGGTCCTCCGTATGCTAATTGATTGATGGCAACCGTGCATTTCTGAAGTGGTGAGAAACTTTTCCTTCTCGTTGCATCGATCCCCAACTTAAAATATTCATCAGATTCTAAGGCACAGACTATGCGCATGAATAGTTCTCTTCCCATTCGAAAATGACGACGAAAAATACCAGATGGGTATGTTGGATTTTCGGAGAAATAGTCATCCATAAGACGATCGTGGCCTCCTTCACGATTTCGCTCTATGTATCTTCTTTTCTTTTTTTGCGTACTAGAAGAGCTTTCTACGTATTGAAGAAGCATTTGTTGTTGTTGTAGAATTTGGAAAAACATTTGATCATCTGAATCGTCATTCCATAAATTTTTATCACTAAAGGGGTTGGTATTGGCATTTTGGTTGGGATCTGAAGACATTTTTGTTTCGGGGTGGTATTGACTATAAAAAGAAAATGGTTTAACAAGAAGATTGATTTGAGTATTGTGGAAAGATATGAAACAACTTATCCAATATATATTGTTATGTATAATGATCAGTTTGTAACAGTTACTTTGTAACGGCTAGTTTATAACAACTTGTTTATAACGGCTACTTTCTAACGGCTAGTTTATAACGGCTAGTTTTCATAAAATAAAATATTCATTACATAATTTCAAATAATACAACTGAATTTCAAACAATACAACATAATTTGAAATAATACAACATAATTTGAAATAATACAACAGAATTACACATAATATGTTGGGAAATTAGAGGTGCCTGAATCTATTCGAGATAATTTTAAATACATATTTAAATTAATCAATTAATTACTAACATGAATTAATCCTAAATTAATTCAACATAATAATTAATAAACGAATAAACAACATGCGTACACGTAATCCACGTAAATCCTAAGCATGTGGAATCTAAGAGTTACGAGATTACTAACCTCTTGTAGAGACGACGGATGAGATAACGGATCAACCCAAAGAGCCTTCCCAAATATGTCCCAAGTCCACGAACGCAATCCGGTGGGAGGATTCTCACAAACGATTTTAACAAGAGGAAAATCAAAAATATTTTGCCACCACCTTTGTAGACTTCTAATATTTCCAACACATGGAATTGCAGTTGGGAATGAAAAATTCATCCCTATTTATAAGGAGGAGGGGGCCGATTTTTAGGTCTAGAAAATAAGGGAATAAAATCTTTTCTTGGTCTTCAAGAAATCTTGAATATCTCTCCTATATTCTTTTCTCCTTAATTAAATTTTCCATAAAAATCTCTTCCCCTTTTTTATCCCTATTTTTCGAAAATAGAAAGGCAAAAGGAGTCAAGATTTGACTTCTTGAATTTATGGGATAATTATGTATTCCTACAATACTTATCTCTTTCCATAAAATATCTACAAGAAAATCAAGACAATATTTTCTTCCTTTTCCCTACATATTTCGAAAATTTCAAGGAAATATTAGGCAAGAATATTTTCTTCTCTCTTTCATTAATTGGACTTTATTTTGGGCTATTTGAGGGGCCTTTAGGAGAATTAAGATTGGACCTCCAATGGACTACGAAACTATAATATTGGGCCAAATATTATTCAAAGTCCATTAATATTAATTTATTCCACTATAAAATTAATATTGAACTATCCATCTTAATCCATATTACGACTTCAATATAATATGGCTCCCGGACATTATTTCCCGTGTTTAAGATTATTTTAGTCCATTAGCCACTGAACAAGCTTTATATTAATTAATATCAAAGACAGCTCAACATTATTATCCATACCGGAAATAAATTTCCACTTGCAAGATTTGGTATGATAAAGGTTCTGAGCCCACCAAGGGGACAAATCAAACAAGACGTACTTGCACACGATTCTCCATATTAAATGTCAGCAATCGTCATGTAATTAATAATATTGCCCAAGATATAAGGTATTGAATCCCAATGATTCTCTTCCTATCATAAGTCAAAGCAATAATTATTAATTTCACACGATCCTATTTAAGGGATGGAGATTAAGAAACAACACACCACTGAGGTCTAATTCTTGAATATTCAGTACCGAAGAATTTATCCTCATGTAGGTCCTATTCAGCGCATCCAAATGCACTGGTATAATCTCTTGGTCAAGACAAGCTAATCCGAGTCTTATACATCAACCTTTCATGATGGTTTGTTCATTTCCATCTAGGTTGTGAATTTGTACTTAATTACGAGGAACTGTTAATTCGATTTTCTGTGATTTGGTATCACCAAATTAACTACAATGTAATACGTACTGACTTTATTGAACGGGTTTGCAATAAATATATATAACATTCATTCATATTTAAATCAGTGATTAATAATTTATTTCAGTAAATAAATGAGAAAAACTCAGTTTGGTTATACAAAGGAAAAACATACTTTTCAGTATAACCCCAACAATCTCCCACTTATACTCAAAGTCTGTTTTTATGTATACTACACCATGTCTCGTGTTCTATGTGACATCTAATGTCACCCTACACGAACCTAATAATTTCTCCCACTTATACTCAAAGCAGATTGACAATGTTCTTGACACCCATTCCTTTCACATGTCTCTCGAATGTACTCTGAGGCAGACCCTTTGTGAATGAATCTGCTAGGTTGTCTTCCGATGCAATCTTTGCCACCTCCATATCTCATATCTTAACGATTTCTCGTATAAGATGGTATTTTTTTCAATGTGTTTGCTGGCCTTGTGTGCTCTTGGTTCCCTTGAATTTGCAACTGCTCCGGCATTATCACAATAGACCGTGATTATGTTGGGCAAATTCGGGATAACGTCCAAGCCACTTAGGAAGTTCTTGAGTCAAATCACCTCCTTCGCCGCTTCACAAGCAGCTACGTATTCGGCTTCCATGGTAGAATCGGCGATGCATTTCTGCTTTACGCTTCTCCATGTTATGGCTCCTCCCCCCATGCAAAACACACTACCCGAGGTAGACTTTCTGGAGTCTATGTCTGATTGGAAATTCGAGTCCGTGTAACCGATGGAGATTAGACTGTCTGACTGGTAAACAAACATTCGGTCCCGTGTCCTCTTCAGATACTTCAGAATGTTCTTTACCGTTGTCCAATGTGCTTTCCCCGGGTTGTTTTGATATCTAGCTACCATGCCTACGGCGAAGCAGATATCCGATCTCGTGCACAGTATTGCGTACATGAGGCTTCCTACAGCCGAAGCATAAGGGATACCTTTCATGTCATCTATCTCATTTTGTGTTTTGGGACACATTTCCTTGGATAGATGGATTCCATGTCTGTAGGGCACAAAGCCTTTCTTGGAATCTTGCATGTTGAATCGTTTCAAAACAATGTCTATTTAAGAGACTTGTGAAAGCCCGATCATCCTTTTCTTGCGATCTCGAGTGATCTTGATCCCTAGGACGTGACCGGCTTCACCTAAATCCTTCATATCA
This sequence comes from Stenogyne calaminthoides, assembly GCA_037126765.1. Taxonomy (NCBI): domain Eukaryota; kingdom Viridiplantae; phylum Streptophyta; class Magnoliopsida; order Lamiales; family Lamiaceae; genus Stenogyne; species Stenogyne calaminthoides. The sequence continues at coordinate 6,489,470 of JBBCBC010000016.1, read as the reverse complement.
AACTGTTTTGACAGCCATGCCCTTACTTCTGATAACACCTTTACATCGTTTCCGATGAGCAGTATGTCGTCAGCGTATAGTACCAAAAATACCAATGCAGTTCTGTCACGCTTTTTGTAAACACAACTTTCAAAATTATTTTGATCAAAATCGTAGGATTTTATAACTTGATCAAAACACTGATTTCAAGCACGGGATGCTTGCTTCAGCCCATAAATGGACTTCTTGAGCTTGCAAACCAGATGCTCTTGACCTTTTTCAATGAAGCCTTCGGGTTGTTGCATATAGATTTCTTCGTCAAGACTTCCATTTAGGAAAGCTGTCTTGACATCCATTTGTCAGATCTCAAAGTCTAAATGCGTAGCAATCGACAAGAGAATGCGGATGGACTTGAGCATGGCTACTGGCGAAAAAGTTTTCTCATAGTCGATCCCTTCTTTCTAAGTGTACCCTTTCGCCATTAGTCTTGCCTTAAAGGTTTCAACCTTTCTGTCCGGTCCCCTCTTTCTCTTGTATACCCACTTGCATCCAATGGGTTTTACCCCATTGAGTGGTTCGACTAGCTCCCACACTCTGTTGTGATCCATTGAACCCATTTCGGCTTCCATTGTTGTTTGCCAATAAGTTGCATCTTTGTCTTGGATCGCCTCATTGTAGGACCAGGGATCTGATTCTTCGCCTGAGATCAAGTCCCCTTAAGTTCTTCGCCTGAGATCAAGTCCCCTTAAGGGGCCAACTCCATTGCCGGTTGTGAAGGCGTGACGTTTGGTATATCATTCTGTACAGTTGGCAATGGAGTTGGCCCCTTAAGTTCTTCCAAGGTAATTTCACTTCTAGGTTTTTTATCGTTCATATAGTCTTCTTCTAAAAATCTAAAGTGCGTACTGATTATGACCTTTTGATCTTCGGGACCATAGAACATGTATCCTTTCGTCCCTTTGGGGTACCCAATGAACATCCTTAATTCCGAGCGTGCATCCAACTTACCAGGTTCCTTGTCCAACACGTATGCCGGACACCCCCAGATCTTGATGTGTCCATAACTGGGCTTGCGCCCTGTCCACAACTCTCTCGGGGTTTTAGGAACTGATTTGGATGGCACTAAGTTTAGAATATAAGTTGTTGTTTCCAAAGCATAACCCCTTAACGATTTTGGTAAATCTGCATAGCTCATCATTGATCTTACCATTTCTAGAAGCGTTTTATTTCTTCGTTCTGCAACCCCATTTTGTTGAGGGGTACCGGGTGCAGTCAACTGGGATGCAATCCCCTCTTCCTATAGATAGTTCAAGAATTCATCACTGAGGTATTCGCCTCCACGATCAGATCGTAGAAACTCGATAGTCTTTTCCTTATGATTCTCTGCTTGAGTCTTAAATTCTTTGAATTTATCGAAGGTCTCAGATTTATGCTTCATTAGAAAAATGTATCCGTAGTGTGAGTAGTCATCGATAAACGTAACGAAATACTCATAGTCACCTCTAGCTTTGATTTGCATCGGACCACAAACATCGGTGTGAACGATTTCTAACACTTCCTTAGCTCTAAGCCCCTTGGCTCCAAATGCCCTCTTGGTCATTTTACCCTCCAAGCACGATTCGCAAGTTGGAAATGATTCAACCTGGAGAGACCCCAATGAACCATCTTGGACCAACCTTTGAATCCTTTTTGGGTTAATATGACCTAATCTTAGGTGCCAAAGAAGTGTTTCGTTCAAGTTTGCTGAATGCTTTCTTTTACATGAAATAGTAGATGAGTTATACGATGCATTTTGTGAGTGGTGTGCACAGTTAATAATATAGAGATTGTTCCGTAAAGTTCCATGACGGATAATCACATCGTTACGAAAAATAGTAACATGTTTATTAAAACGAACAGAATATCCATCAACAAATAGTTTAGAAACTGAAATAAGATTTTTTCGAAAAATAGGAACATAAAGAGCATCTCTTAAAATTAAAAACTGGTCTTCAAAAGACAGGTACACGTCTCCCACTGCTTCAGCTGCCACTCTCGTAGCATCGTCTAGCGTGATGAGGATCTCACTTCCACTAAGTTGTCGGGTCCGCTTGAACCCCTGTAACATGAAACAAACATGATCAGTGGATCTCGTATCGACTACCCATGAATGGGCAGCGTACTCCGCCAAACAAGTTTCAACAAGTAGTGAGTGAGAATTATTTTTCTTTCCATTCCTTTTGGGATTGGGACAAGCTGACCTCCAATGTCCTTCTTCACCGCACTTGAAACATTTTCCCTTTGGTTTCTTTTGGACCTTTAGCCAACTGGCCTTCTCACTTTTTTTCTTAGTGGCCTTGCTTTGGATCGGACCATTCATCTTCTCAACGATCTTACCCACCATTGGCCTAGATCTTGAAAGAAGTTTCTTAGTCACCAAAGCTTCGTCTTCTTGTCCCAAGTGTTTCTCTATCGTCTCCAAGATTTCTTGCAGAGTATCCATGGTAAACATGTGATCACTCATCACAAAACCATAGTAGAACTCATTAAAGCACCTTGGAAGAGTTAGGAACAAGAATTTGATTTGAGCCTCATCACAGTACTGAGTACCGAGGTAAGCAAGTTTTTCAAAATGGCGTCTGATCTTGAGAATGTGATCCCTCACGGAATTCCTTCGATCATTTTTAGCTTTTCCACACCATTTTAATGAAACTCTTTGGCCATATTGCTCTCTGAGGAAAACATTTTCTCAAGACTTTGTATAATTTCCGCAGCCGAATCAACCCCCTCATGGATGAGTCTCAAATCATCAGACAGTGAAGTCAAGATTACGAGTTTCATTGATTCGTTTGCTTGCTCTCAGATTTTGTACATACATCTTTCTGCACTTGATGACCTTTCAGTTGGTTTTTCAGGTTTTTGCCCAGTGAGGACAAAAGACATATTACGTTTTCAAATGACATAGTTTTCACCAGTGAGTTGGTGTTCTTTGAGCATATATTTCAGTGGATTAAAAGGTTGCGATATGATGAAACTGAAAACATATATCTTGTGTCAATATCCGGATCAACACAAAGAAAATCACATAATTCGATCACATGATTCATATTGAAATCTCAAAAAAAATATGAACATGCATCAGCGAACATCTCAAAAAAAAAATTAAATGAGCCTCGTGGGAGGGTCATCATTTAAATCACATTCAAGCAGGTTACAAACAATTACAGTTACAAACCTTTAATTTCAAAAAATTAATAGTCGGCTCACACTTGACCAATATAAAATTGACAGTGACTTTGCATATCAATTTTATACCTAAGTAATAACCATGATTAAATACAGAATTACTACTTCATTTGAACGAGCCTCGTGGGAGGGTCATCGTCGCCACTAATAATAATTCACAATCATCCTTTTGGGAATTTATTCATGTGAAAACTATCTTTTGACCGTCCCGTAGGGGAATTTCTCCAAAAGATTTCACAAATAAATAAATCATGAAGGTCAAAATTAATTCGATTCAAAACCAAATTAATTATTAAAACATACTTAGTAATTTTTGGGTTTGAGATTTTTCGTTGAACAATTCTCATGCAAACACATTTAAACAAATTAAATAAAGCATAAGAAACAAAACAACAATAAATCAAGCAAAGCAGAAAATAAACACATTGAGAACATATTATGAGAAATGGTTTGATTTTCTTGGCTTGATCTTGAAGAAACACCGTCTTGAATTTCTCCCACTCGTTCGTCTCAAAAAAAATTATGTCCTTTGAACGCCACGCCAAGAAACTTTCATGATGTAGGAATGCAAGATCCGCGCCACGGCTGAAGCCACCGCGACCGCAAGCGCACCTAGTGTTGGGATTATTTGGAAAGTATGCTTTTTACTTTGTATAATCAAAGCCAATTTCGGACTTATTTTGAAATAAATTGTTTATCATTGATGCTTTAAATATTATCGAATGTTACATATATTTCTTGCATAACTGCTCAATAATCAGTGACGTGTTACATTGTAGTTAATTTAGTGATACCGGATCACAGAAGATTAAATTAACAGTCCCTTGTAACTAAAAGTACACCATTCACGACCTAGATGGAAATAAACAATCCATCGTGAAAGGTTGAAGTGTAAGGCTCGGGATTGGCTTGCCTTGACCAAGGGATTTCACTAGTGCATGATCGATGATCGAATAGGACCTCTGAGGAGGACAAATTCTTGTAATCGAACAAGGAAGAATTAGAATGGTTCGTTATTTCTTAATCTTCGTTCCTTAAATAGGATCACGTGTGGTTGGTAATTATTGCTTTGACTTATCATGGGTAGAGAATCAACGAGATTCAATACTTTTTATCTTGGGCAATATTATTGGTCACATGTGATTGCTAAGATTTAATACGGAGAATCGTAATGCAAGACACTTGTTCGACGGCCCCCTTGGAAGGTTCATAAGATTTATCATACCAAATCTTGCAAGTGGAATTAGTTTCAGGTATGGATAATAATCTTGAACCGTTCCTTGACCAAGGACAAAAGATATTAATTAATGGAAAGCTATTTCAGTGGCTTGAATTAATTAATGGGCTAGATAATCTTAAACACGAAAAATAATATCCGGGAGCCATATTGACTATAATATGGGTTAAGATGGATAGTGCAATATTAATTATGTAGTGGGATTAATTAATATTTATGGGCTTGAATAATATTGTGGCTCAATATTGATAATTCAAGATCCATTGGAAGGTTCAATCTTAATTCTCCTAAAGGCCCTTTGAGTAGCCCAACATATAGTCCAATAACTGAAAAAGGTGTTTAAAATAAAATAAATATTGTTGCTTATTTTTCCTCAATATTTTCGAAATTTATGGATAAAAGGGGAGAAATATTTTCTTTGAATTTTGTTATGGAATGAAGATATGTATTCTTGGAATACAAGATTATCTCATTAAATTCAAGAAATCTCCCACTTGGTTATTCATGAAGATAATTTCGAAAATTTTGGATAATTAAGGGCAAGAAAGATTTTCTTGATTTTCTTGAAAATATATTATGGAAGATATGTATTTCTTGAAATACAAGAATATCTCATAAATTCAAGAAGATCCAAATCTTGGAATCTTGCCTATAATTTTCGAAAATTACTCCATAACAAAGAGTAGGTGGGATTTTGTGGAATATTATAATTATGGGAAAAAGAATATAGGAGATATATTCAAGATTTCTTGGAGATCAAGAAAAGATTTTCCCACATTATTTTCTACCCAAAATTTCGACCACCTATGCTCTATAAATAGGGGATGACTCTTTCATTTCCAAGTACAATTTCATGTGCTGGAAAAATTAGTAAATCCACAAAGATGGTGCAACATAATTTATTTTCCTTTTGTTAATTGTTCACAAGTGTCCTACCACCAGATAGTCGAACAAGGATTAAGGGAATACTTGGGAAGTTCTTTTGGTTAGTCTAATCAGCCAGACCATTGCCGTCCCAAGAGGTACGTTCACGTAAACTCATAGAATTCTGCATGCGTAGGATTTACGTGAATTAATTATATGCATGATTTGTTGTTGGATTATTATTTGAATTAATATAGGATTAATTCATGCTAGTAATAATTATATGTTGGGGAATGAGTTGCACAGATCTATTCGGGGTGAATATTTAAATGCAAATTTAATTCTTTAATTATTACTAGCATGAATTAATCCTATATTAATTCAAATAATAATTGCAACAACATATCATGCATATAATAAGTCACGTAAAACCTACGAGACGCTGAATCTATGGGTTTACGTGAACGCATTCTCTCGGGATGGCAAAGAATTAGGTTTGGAGGACTCAACCAAAAGGACTTCCCAAGTATTCCCTTTGCCTTGCTCAACTATCGGTGGAAGGACACTTGTCTAACAATTAACAAAAGGAAAAATAAACTTTGTTGCACCAACTTATGTGGATTTGCTAATTTTTCCAAAGACATGGAATTGTACTTGGGAATGAAACAATCATCCCCTATTTATAGGAGAGAGTGGTCTAAATTTCTAGTAGAAAATCAATGTGGGAAAAGACTTTTCTTGATCACCAAGAAAGCTTGAATATATCTCCTATATTCTTTTTTTTCCCATAATTAAAATATTCCACAAAAATCCCACCTCCTCTAATTATGGATTTTTTTGAAATTAATGATGCAAGATTCCAAGATTTGGATCTTCTTGAATTTATGAGATATTCTTGTATTTCAAGAAATACATATCTTCCATAATATCTTTTCAAGAAAATCAAGAAAATCTTTCTTGCCCATTATCTTCAAATTTTCGAAAATTTATATAGATAACCAAGTGGGAGATTTCTTGAATTTAATGAGATAATCTTGTATTCCAAGAATACATATCTTCATTCCATAACAAAATTCAAAGAAAATCTTTCTCCCTACTATATCTATAATTTCAAATATTTAGGAAAAATTAAGCAACAATATTTATTTTATTTTAATCACCTTTTCGCTTAATGGACTATATGTTGGGCTACCTGTGGGGACCTTTAGGAGAATTAAGATGGACCTTCTAATGGACATGAATATCTAATATTGAGCCACAATATAATTCAAGCCCATAAATATTAATTAATCCCACTACATAATTAATATCAGACTATCCATCTTAACCCATATTACAAACCAATATGGCTCCCTGGTCATTATTTCCCGTGGTTTAAGATTATCTAGCCCATTAATTAATTCAAGCCACCGAAATAGCTTTCCGTTAATTAACATCTTTTTATCCTTGGTCGAGGAACGGTTCAACATTATTATCCATACCTAAACTAATTTCACTTGCAAGATTTGGTATGATAAAACTTATGAACCTCCCAAGAGGGCAAATCAACAAGCAGATTTTAATACACGATTCTTCAGATAAATCTTAGCAATCACATGTGACTAATAATATTGCCCAAGATAAAAAAGTATTGAATCTCTTTGATTCGCTACCCATGATAAGTCAAAGCAATAGTTACCAATCCCACGTGATCCTATTTAAGGAACGAAGATTAAGAAACAACGAACCAATCGAGGTCTAATTCTTCCTTGTTGAGTTCAAGAATTTATCCTCATGTAGGTCCTATTCAAAGGCATCACCATGCACTAGTGTAATCTCTTGGTCAAGACAAACCAATCTGAGCCTTACACCTAAACCTTTTCGCGACGGGTTGTTCATTTCATCTAGAACGTGAATGGCGATTTTTTTAGTTACAAGGGAATGTTAATTTAATCTTCTCGTGATCTCGTATCACTAAATTAACTACAATGTAACACGCATTTAATTATTGGAATGCTTATGCAAAGAAATATATTTAACATTCAATCATATTTAAAGCATTGATAAACAATTTATTTCAAGAATAAGTCCGAAAAATTATTTCGATTATACAAAGTAAAAAGCATACTTTTCAATATAATCCCAACAATCTCCCACTTATACTCAAAGTTTGCTTTTTAAGTATATTACAACATGTTCATGAGTCCGTGACATCTAATGTCACCTACACTTAACCAAATAATTTCTCCCACTTATACTCAAAGCAGATTGGTAGCGGTCTTGACACCCATTCCACCCACATGTCTCTAATGTATTCAGAGGCGACTTTTGTGAATGGATCCGCTAGGTTGTCCTCGACGCTATCTTTGCCACATCTATATCTCTCTCTCTTAACGATTTCTCGTGATAAGATGTCTTTCCTTTAGTGTGCTTGTTTGACTGTGGACTCTTGGTTCTCTTGAATTTGCAACCGCCTCTTAGCATATATTGCTAGACAAATCTTAACACCATCCAAGTCCACTAAGAAGATCTAGAGCCAATCGGTTCTTTTCAACGCTTCACAAGCTTGAGATACTTACCCGACTTCCATGGTTGAGTCGGTGATGCATTTCTATTTCACACTCGTCCATTTCATGGCTACACTTCCCAAATGGAAACACACTAATCGAGGCGGATAATCATCGAATCTAAATCGATTGGAAATTCGAGTCCGGTAATGGCGGAGGGGATTGGAGTATCTCGATCGATAAATCAACATTCTATCCCGAGTTCTTTTTCCGGATACTTTTAATGTTTTTAATCGTTGTCCAATGCTCTTTCCTCGGGTTACTTTGATATCTTGCTACCATGCCTACGGCAAAGCGGATATCCGGGTCTCGCACACAAGATCGCATACATAAGGTTTCCGATACGGTAGCTAAGCACAAGGAATGCCTTTCATGTCATCTATCTTTTTTTGTGTCTTTAGGGAACATTTTTTGGATAGATGGATTCCAAGTCTCAAAGGTACTAAGCCTTTCTTGGAATCTTGCATCTTTCAATCATTTCAAGAGCGTTGTCTATGTATGAAACTTGCGATAACCCGATCATCCTTTTCTTGCGATCTCGAGTGATCTTGATCCCAAGGATGTGTCCGGCTTTCCCTAAGTCTTTCATATCAAACTGTTTTGAAAGCCATGCCCTTACGTCTGATAATACCTTCACATTGTCCCCGATGATCAGAATGTCATCTACGTATCGTACTAAGAATACCAATACAGTTCCGACACGCTTTTTATACACACAACTTTCATAACTTGTTTTGATCAAACCCATAAGACTTTATAACATGATCAAAACATTAGTTCCAAGCTCTGGATGCCTGTTTGAGTCCGTAAATGGACTTCTTGAGCTTACAAACAAGATGTTCTTGGCCTGTTTCAATGAAACCTCGGGGTTGTTGCAAATAGATCTCTTCATCAAGACTTCCGTTAAGAAAAGTTGTCTTGACATCCATTTGCCACATTTCAAAGTCAAAATGTGCAGCAATCGATAAGAGAATACGGATGGACTTAAGCATGGCTACGGGCGAAAAAGTTTCCTCATAATCGATCCCTTCTTTCTGAGTATAACCTTTCTCCACTAGTCTTGCTTTAAAGGTTTCAACCTTCCCGTCCGGTCCTCTTTTCCTCTTATATACCCACTTGCATCCAATGGGTTTGACCCATTAAGTGGTTCGACTAGCTCCCACACTCTATTATGAAACATAGAACCCATTTCGGCTTTCATTCTTTTTTTGCCAAGAATCTGATCCTTGTCTCGGAGCGCCTCGTCATATGTCCATGGGTCTGATTCGTCTTGTCCGGGAATCAAGTCCGAGGACTCTCCTATTCCCATGAATCTCGGGCTGTCTAACAACCCTCCCACTACGACGAGGCTCCGCCAGAAAACGTATCATTTGGTATATCATCTAATACTGATTGTAATCGAGGTTTGCCCTCTAAGCTCATTTAAGGTAATCTCACTACGGTTTTTTTTGGTTCATATAGTCTTCTTCAAAAAATCTAAAGTGGGTCTGTCACGACCACCTTTTGATCTTGGGGACTATAGAACATACACCCTTTTGTTCCCCGGGGTATCCTACAAACAAAATTTTTAATTCGATCGAGGATCTAATTTATCGGGCTTCCTTGTCCAACACGTGGGCGGACACCCCCAAATTCTTATGTGTCTCATACTAGGCTTGGCTCATGGGTCCACAATTCTTTAGGAGTTTTGGGAACCGATTTGGATAGCACCAAGTTCGAATGTAATTCTTTGTTTCCAAGGCATGACCCCCCGTAACGACTCGGGAAGATCCGCATAACTCATCATTGATCTAACCATTTCAAAAGAATTTTATTTCTTCGCTCTGCTGCTACCCGCTTTTTTTTGAGGGGTTCCGTGCAATGAGCTGGGATACAATCCCTTCATCAGATAAGTAGTTCAAAAACTCATTGCTGAGGTATTCGCCTCCACGATCAGATCGTAGAGACTTGATACGTTCTTCCTTATGATTCTCTGTTTGAGCCTTAAATTCTTTGAATTTCTCAAAGGTCTCAGATTTATGCTTCATAAGGAAATGTAACCGTACCTTGAGTAATCATCAATAAAATTACTCATAACCTCCTCTTGTTTTGGTTGGCATTGGACTACATACATCTGTGTGAACGATCTCTAACACTTCTTTGGCCCTATTCCCCTTGGCTCCAAATGCCCTCTTGGTCATTTTACCCTCCAAACATGATTCGCAGGTTGGAATCGGTTCAACTTGGAGAAGCCCTAGTGAACCGTCTCTCACCAACATTTGGATCCTCTTTGTATTTATATGACCCAATCTTAGATGTCAAAGAAGTGTCTCGTTCACGTCTGATGAACGTTTTCTTTTCTCGGAAACAGTTGATGTGTTATAGGATACATTTCGTGAGTGGTGTGCACAGTTAATTGTATAGAGATCATTCAACAACGTTCCATGACAGATAAATTTATCAAAAAGAAAAATGGTAACAACTTTATTAAAAAAGTAACCGAATATCCATCATAAAAAGTTTAGAAACTGAAAACAAATTCTTTCTAAAATTCCGGAACGTAAAGAATATCTCAAAATTAAAACTCTGTCTTCAAAAGACAGGTGCACTTCTCCCACTGCTTCAGCTGCCACTCTCGTAGCATCGCCCAGTGTGATGAGGACCTCACTCCCACTAAGTTGTCGGGTCCGCTTGAACCCCTGTAATGTGAAACAAACATGATTAGTGGATCCCGTATCCACTACCCACAAAATGGGAGGCATACGCCGCTAAACAAGTTTCAACAACTAGTGCGTGAGAATTACCTTTCTTTCCATCCCTTTTGGGTCTGGAACAGGCTGACCTCCAATGTCCTTTCTCACCGCAGTTGAAGCACTTCCCCTTAGCTGGCTTGTTCACTCCACCACCCTTCTTCACCTTATCTTTGCCATTGGCAACACTTGAGTTCACTTACTTGTGGCCTTTGTTCCTTTTCTTGTTCTTACCACCCCTTGGTCTAGAAGAAGAAGAAGGTCCGTTTGCCACCAAGGCTTGGCTTTTCTGCCCCAATATCGCCTCTGCCGAGACTAAAGCTTGCAACAGATCAGGCATCGAGAACTTCTGATTATTCATCTGGTAGTTCAACCTGAATTGTTCAAAGTTTTTCGGCAGAGAATTGAGCACGAAATCGATTTGGGTCTCGATATTGTATTCAGCGCCAAGTACCTCAAGTTTATTAAGGTGAGTCATCATCTGGAGAACGTGCTCCCTTACGGGCGTTCCCTCCACCATTTTCATAGAGAGCGGGTCCCTCATGGTGATCCGACGAGCCACACGATTCGATGTTGAAACATCGCTTTAAGACTAGTCATGATTTCCGCACGGTCTCAACGCTTACGGTGTTGGTGTTGCAACACATCGACATAGAAGCCAAGATGGTACACTTTTGCCATTTCGTTAGACCGCTCCCGGTCGACTTACTCTTTCTTAATCTGTTTTTAGTGGACTCATCGATGGTTTATCCGGTTTAGGTGTGGTCGAACCCAAAGAATGGCTTTGTGCGAGTGAGGACAATAGTGAGTTTTCGATTCCAATCAACAAAATTTTCTCCAAAGTGAACAAATTGTCTTTCAGTATATTGAATAGTGGATTAAAAGGTTGCGACATAATGAACTGAAATAAATAATAATATGCATAAGCACAAATATATCACAAGGTTTGATCACATGCATCATATTAAAATCTCAAAAAAAATATGAACATGCATCAGCCAACATCTCAAAACAGTTTAAATAAGCCACGTGGGGTGGGTCATTATTTAAACACATTCAGCTGAGTTACAAACAAGAACGATTTACAAACCTTTAATATCCAGATTAATAGTTGGCTCCCACTTGACCAATATAAAATTGACAGGGACTTCGGGGAAGTATATGCATATCAATTTTATACCTAAGTAATAATCATGATTAAATACAGGATTATTATTTCGCTTTGATCGAGCCTCGTTGGGAGGGTCATCGTCGCCACTAGTAATAACCCACAATCATCCGTTTGGAATTCATTCATGTGAAACCTATCTTTTGACCCGTCCCGATGGGGGAATTTCTCCAAAAGAATTCACAAACAAATAAATCATGGAGGTCAAAATTAATTCAATTTTATTATCCGGAATAAAATTGTTAATTAATTATTTAAACATACTTAGTAATTTTGAAGGTGAGATTTTTCCATTTGGCAACCCTCATGCAAACACATTTAAACAAATTAAATAAAGCATAAGATAGCACAAATAAATCAAGAAAAATAGAAAAATAAACATATTGGGCACAAATTATCCAATTGTCATGGTTTGATTTTTCTTGACTTGATCTTGAAGAAACACGTCTCGAATTTCTCCCACTGCTCGTTCGAAAAAAAATACTTCGTCTCGAAACGCCACGCCAAGCAACTCGCTTCGCCGGGATGTACGCCAAGATATCCGGACCGCCTGCCTAGCCTAGCTATCGACCTCAGCACCTAAGACGCGCCAAGGTTTCGTCGGCGCCAGTATTACCGCTCTAAGAACATTAACATCCGCGCGCTCGCCCGGTGACCGGCATTGGCGATCGTCCGCGCGCCAGCATCCGCGTGCGGCTGCCCGGTCTTGCACGGCCGCAGCGGGCCGCGTCTGCTTCCCGCTTGCCAAGGCCAAGACGGGTATCGCGCGCGCTTCTGGCCAAGACAAATTGCCTCGCCCGTGCGCCACGGCGTCCAGCGCCAGACTGCGTGCATGGCGCCCAAGCTACCCCCGCGCATGGGTCGATTGGTTTTTGTCCTTTAATTCTTCGTCTCTTCGTTCCCGATCCGGTTACAATTTATTTACAAAAAATAAATAAACCTAGATCTAGACTAGTCTATTACATTGATCAATCAAACAAATCTAGTCTACTCGTGGATTTTCTCACGAGGCAAAACAAATCCGAACGAATCGAATTAAAACCACAATTTATCTGCATGCATAAATAAACACATTAAAATCCATGACAATTGGATACCTTCAAAACAGATCTACCAGTTCTACTATCCAATTTCAAATTTAATGCCAACGAATTAAATTACAATTTAAAAAATTCAGAGCCCGAAACCGTGGCTCTGATACCAATTGTTGGGGAATGAGTTGCACAGATCTATTCGGGGTGAATATTTAAATACAAATTTAATTATTACTAGCATGAATTAATCCTATATTAATTCAAATAATAATTGCAACAACATATCATGCATATAATAAGCCACGTAAAACCTACGCATGCGAAATCTATGGGTTTACGTGAACGTACCTCTTGGGATGGCAGTGAATTCGGTTGGACGGACTAACCAAAAGGACTTTCCAAGTATTCCCTTAGCCCTTGCTCAACTATCCGGTGGAAGGCTTGTCGAACAATTAACAAAAGGAAAAAATAAACTTTGTTGCACCACTTATGAGGATTTGCTAATTTTTTCAGCACATGGAATTGTACTTGGGAATGAAACAATCATCCCCTATTTATAGGAGAGGAGTGGTCGAAATTTCTAGTAGAAAATCAATGTGGGAAAAGACTTTTCTTGATCACCAAGAAATCTTGAATATATCTCCTATATTCTTTTTCCCATAATTAAAATATTTCACAAAAATCCCACCTCCTCTAATTATGGATTTTTTGAAATTAATGATGCAAGATTCCAAGATTTGGATCTTCTTGAATTTATGAGATATTCTTGTATTTCAAGAAATACATATCTTCCATAATATCTTTTCAAGAAAATCAAGAAAATCTTTCTTGCCCTTTATTTTCAAAAAAAATTTTAAATATCCCTTATGAATAACCAAGTGGGAGATTTCTTGAATTTAATGAGATAATCTTGTATTCCAAGAATACATATCTTCATTCCATAACAAAATTCAAAGAAAATCTTTCTCCCTACTATATCTATAATTTCGAAATATTTAGGAAAAATTAAGCAACAATATTTATTTTATTTTAATCACCTTTTCAGTTAATGGACTATATGTTGGGCTACTCAGGGGGCCTTTAGGAGAATTAAGATTGGACCTTCTAATGGACCTTGAATATCTAATATTGAGTCACAATATAATTCAAGCCCATAAATATTAATTAATCCCACTACATAATTAATATTGACTATCCATCTTAACCCATATTACGGTCAATATGGCTCCCGGTCATTATTTCCCGTGTTTAAGATTATCTAGCCCATTAATTAATTCAAGCCCTTAAATAGCTTTCCGTTAATTAACATCTTTTATCCTTGGTCAAGAACGGTTCAACATTATTATCCATACCGGAAACTAATTCCACTTGCAAGATTTGGTATGATAAAACTTATGAACCTCCCAAGAGGGCAAATCGAACAAGCGTACTTGCACACGATTCTTCGTATTAAATCTTAGCAATCACATGTGACTAATAATATTGCCCAAGATAAAAAGTATTGAATCTCTTTGATTCGCTACCCATGATAAGTCAAAGCAATAGTTACCAATCCCACGTGATCCTATTTAAGGAGCTAAGATTAAGAAACAACGAACCATCGAGGTCTAATTCTTCCTTGTTGATTCAAGAATTTATCCTCCTCAGGGTCCTATTCAGTGCATCAGTCATGCACTAGTGTAATCTCTTGGTCAAGACAAACCAATCTGAGCCTTACACCTCAACCTTTCGCGATGGGTTGTTCATTTCCATCTAGGTCGTGAATGGCGACTTTTTAGTTACAAGGGGATCATTAATTTAATCTTCGTGATCTAGTATCACTAAATTAACTACAATGTAACACGCATTTAATTATTGAACAATTATGCAAAGAAATATATGTAACATTCAATCATATTTAAAGCATCGTTGATGATAAACAATTTATTTCAAAGAATAAGTCGAAAATTAGGTTTTCGATTATACAAAGTAAAAAGCATACTTTTCAAAGATAATCCCAACATTATAAGAATTAAATTTGTATTTAAATATTCACCCCGAATAGATCTGTGCAAATTATTCCCCATGGCCCGTATCGAGAGCCGGTTTTGGGCTCAATTTTTAAATTGTAATTTAATTCACGACATTAAATTTGAAATCGATAGTAGAATTGCTAAACTGTTTTTTTGCGGTATCCAATTGTCATGGAATTTAATGTGTTTATTTATGCATGCATATCAATTGTGGTTTTAATTGATTAGATTCGGATTCATTTTGCCTCGCGGAGAAAATCCACGAGTAAATTAGGATTTGTTTGATTTGATCAATGTAATAGACTAGTCTAGATCTATGTTTATTTATTTTTTTGTAAATAAATTTGTAAATCAAGATCGAGCTTGTGAGATCGGAGAATTAACGGATAAAATCGTACCGGCGTAGCGGCGCATGTCAGCTAAACGTGCGCGGACGAGGCATCGCTAAGCAGTAAGGACGGGCGGGCGAGGTCGAGGGCCGAGCCACGCGATCTGCCGCTACAAGACGCGGCACCGCATGAGATCGCGGAAGGCTGCTGGGGACAGGAGGCGGATAAGCGGCGGCGCTAAGGCGAGTACGCGGATCGAAGGTTGGCGAAGGCGGAGCGCGGATGTAACGCGTGATACACGCGTTACGGCGCCGCCGCAGGGAAGTGGACTCGCCGGTGCGAGGCGGAGCAAAAGGGCGGCTCGCCGAGGCGTCTGAGGGTCGCTAGGTATCGCAATAAAAGGACCATCTACTTCGGAAATTACTTGGGCGTGGCGTTGAGACGACGAGTGGGAGAAATTCAAGACGGCGTTTCTTGAAGATCAAGCCAAGAAAAATCAAACCATGACAATTGGATAATTTGTGCCCAATATGTTTATTTTTTTCGCTTTTGCTTGATTTACTATTGAGTTATCTTATGCTTTATTTAATTTGTTTAAATGTGTTTGCATGAGAGTTGCCCAATGAAAAAATCTCACCTTCAAAAATTACTAAGTATGTTTAAATAATTAATTGACAATTTTATTAGGATAATAAAATTGAATTAATTTTGACCTCCATGATTTATTTATTTGTGAATTCTTTTTGGAGAAATTCCCTCCACGGGACGGTCAAAAGTTAGCTTTCACATGAATGAATTCCAAATGGATGATTGTGGATTATTACTAGTGGCGACGATGACCCTCCCCACGAGGCTCGATCAAAGCTTAAATAATAACTCAGATTTAATCATGGTTATTACTTAGGTATAAAATTGATATGCATATACTTCCCTCAAGTCCTCGCCAATTTTATATTGGTCAAGGGGAGCCAACTATTAATCCGATATTAAAGGTTTGTAAATCGTTTTGTTTGTAACACGCTTGAATGTGTTTAAATAATGACCCACCCCACGTGGCTTATTTAAACTGTTTTAAGATGTTGGCTGATGCATGTTCATATTTTTTTTGAGATTTTAAATATGATGCATGTGATCGAACCTTGTGATATACTTGTGCTTATGCATATAGTTATTTATTTCGATTCAAAGATGTCGTAACCTTTTAATCCACTGTTAATATACTTAAAGTCAATACAATATGTATGGAAACTATATTGATTGGAAACGAAAAATTATAATTGTCCTAACTGCACAAAAGCACAAGTGGATTCTTGACACACCAAAAATCGGATGAGCTAACCGACGACGAAAAAAAATGCGAGACTCGTCAGATCACCTTGGGAGAGATGTCATCGCTGAAAATGGTGGAGGGCAAACCCGTAAGGGATTATGTCCTCAAAATAGATGGCCCATCTGAACAAACTTGAGATTCTGAGTGCATATTATAATCTGGAGACTCAGATGAATTTGGTATTTCACTCTCTGCCCAAAAGTTTCTGAGCATTTTGGCCTCGCTAGCTAATTTGTTGCAAGCTTTGGTCTAGGCAGATATATTGATGGGACTCCAAACTCAAGCTTTAACGACAAGTGGTAAGTCTTCATTTTCTAGGCCAAGGGAAGGCAAGGAAAAGAAGAGGACCAAAAGCCATAAGCAATAAAACTCAACTGTTGCCAAGGGCAATGGTAAGATGAGGAATGCTTGTGGTGTCAAGGAAAAATCCAAAGAGGAAGTGCTTAAACTGCGGTGAAAGAGGACAATGGAGGTTTGCCTGTTCCAACCCCAAAAGGGACGGAAAGAAAGGTAATCCCACGCGACTAGTTGTTGAAACTTGTTTAGCGGCGCGATACTTCTCATTCGTGGGTGGTTGATACGAGATCCACTAATCATGTTTGCTTCCGGGTTCAAACTGATCCGGTAACTTAAGTGGGAGTGAGATCCTCATCACACTGGGCGATGTTACGAAAGTAGCAATTATTGCAATGCTACGTAAGTGGCAGATATTGCAATGTTACGATAGTAACAATTATTGCAATACTACGCAAGTAGCAGACATTGCAATGCTATATGAGTAGTGTTTAAAGCAGTGGGAGAAGTGCACCTGTCTTTTAAAGATGAAGTTTTTTTGAGATTATCTTTATGTTCCCGGTTTTGGAAAGAATTCACTTTCAGTTTCTAAAATTTGATTAAAGGACACTAAGTTTCTTCTAATAAGAATGACATCATTTCTTAAAATGATGAGTGTATCTATTATGGAACGTTATCGAATAATCTCTATACAATTAACTGTGCACACCACTCACGAAATGCATCCTATAACACATCAACTGTTTCCGATAAGACACTTCTATGGCATCTAAGATTGGGACATATTAATCCAAAGAGGATCCAAAGGTTGGTAGAAGCCGGTTCACTGGAGTTTCTCCAAGTTGAACCAATTCCAACCTGCGAATCATGTTTGGAGGGTAAAATGACCAAGAGGGCATTCGGAGCCAATGGGAATAGAGCCAAAGAAGTGTTAGAAATCGTTCACACAGATGTATGTTGTCCAATGTCAACCAAAGCAAGAGGAGATTATGAGTATTTCGTCACTTTTATTGATGACTACTCAAGGTACGGTTATATTTTCCTTATGAAGCATGAATCGAGACCTTTGAGAAATTCAAAGAATTTAAGGCTCAAGAGAGAATCATAGGAAAGACGATCAAGTCTTTACGATCGATCGTGGAGGCGAATACCTCAAACGATGAGTTTTTGAACTACTTATCGATGAAAGGATTGCATCCCATTTAATCGCAGATCTTAACCCCTCAACAAAACGGGGTTGTAGAGCGAAGAAACATAACTCTTTTGGAAATGGTTATATCTATGATGAGTTATGCGGATCTTCCCAAGTCGTTCTGGGGTCATGCCTTGGAAACAGTAGCCTACATTCTGAACTTGGTGCCATCCAAATCGGTTCCCAAAACTCCCAAAGAATTGTGGACCCATGCAAGCCTAGTTTGACACACATGAGGATTTGGGGGTGTCCGCCCACGTGTTGGAAAAGGGTTGCGGGTAAATTGGATCCTCGATCAGAATTAAGGTTGGTTGTGGGATACCCCGAGGGAATAAAAGGGTGTATGTTCTATGGTTCCAAAGATCAAAAGGTAGTTATAAGCACCCACTTTAGATTTTTGGAAGAAGACTATATGAACGAAAAAGAAGACCCGTATGAGATTACCTTAAACGAGCTAAGGGGCTAACCTCAATGCCAACTGCATTTTAGATGACATACCAAACGATACACATACACAACCGAACCTCGTCAGAGTGGGAGGGTAGTGAAAAACCCGGAGAGATTCATGGGAATAGGAGAGTCCCCGGACTTGATTCCTGACAAGATGAATCAGACCCATGGACATATGACGAGGTAATCCAAGATAAGGACGCAGATTCTTGGCAAAACAAAGAATGAAAGTTTAAATGGGTTCTATGTTTCATAACAGAGTGTGGGAGCTAGTCGAACCACTTAATGGGGTCAAACCCATTGGTTGCAAGTGGGTGTATAAGAGAAAAAGAGGACGGCCGGGAAGGTGGAAACCTTCAAAGCAAGACTAGTGGCGAAAAGGTTATACTCGTAGAAAGAAGGATCGATTATGAGGAAACTTTTTTCGCCCATAGCCATGCTTAAGTCCATCCCAATTCTCTTATCGATTGTTCGCAAGATCTTGACTTTGAAATGGCAGATGGATGTCAAGACAACTTTCCTTAACTGAAGTCTTGATGAAGAGATCTATATGCAACAACCCCAAGGCTTCATTGAAAAAGGCCAAGAACACCTAGTTTGTAAGCTCGTGAAGTCCATTTACGGACTCAAACAGCATCCGAGCTTGGAACCAATGTTTTGATCATGTTATAAAGTCTTATGGGTTCTATCAAAATGAGTTTGAAAGTTGTGTGTACAAAAAGCGTATCGAAACTGCATTGGTATTCTTAGTACTATACGTAGACGATATTCTGATCATCTGGAACGATGTAAAGGTGTTATCGACGTAAGGGCATGGCTTTCAAAAAAGCGGTTTGATATGAAGGACTTAGGGAAGCCGCACACATCCTTGGGATCAAGATCACCGAGATCGCAAGAAAATGATGATAGGCTTATCGCGAAAGCTTCATATACATAGACATCGTCTTGAAACGATTCAAAGACATCAAGATTCCAAGAAAGGCTTCGTACCTTTCAGATATGGAATTCATCTATCCAAGAAAATGTGCCCTAAGACGCAAAAGGAGATAGATGACATGAGAGGCATTCCTTATGCTTCGGTTGTTGGAAGCCTTATGTATGCAATGCTGTGTACGAGACCCGGATATCTGTTTTGCCGTTGGCATGGTGGCAAGATATCAAAGTAACCCGGGAAAGAACATTGAATGGCAGATTAAAAAACATTCTCAAGTATCCGAAAAGAACTCGGGATAGAATGTTGATTTATCGGTCGAGATAGTCTAATCCCCATCGGCCTACGGACTCGGATTTCCAATCGGACATAGACTCAGAAAAATCTACCTCCCAGTAGTGTGTTTTGCATGGGGAAGGAGCCGTGACATGGAGAAGCATTAGCGTAAAATGCATCGCAGATTCTACCATGGAGACCGAATATATAATCGCTCATGAGGCAATGAAAAAGCGGTTTGGCTCTCAAGAACTTTCTAGTGGACTTGGGCGTAGTTAAAATTTGCCCAAAGACAATCATCGTTTATTGTGACAACAATCGGAAAGGCGATTGCAAATTCAAGGGAACCAAGAGCCCACAAGGCCCGACAAGAAAACACATTGAAAGGAAATACCATCTTATACGAGAAATCGTTAAGAGAGGAGATATAGATGTGACAAAGATAGCGTCTTAAAGACAACCTAGAGATCCATTCACAAAAGGGTCCGCCTCAATACATTCGAGAGACATGTGAAAGGAATGGATGTCAAGACCGTTGACAAACCGCTTTTGAGTATAAGTGGGAGAAATTATTAGGTTTCGTGTAGGTGACATTAGATGTCATTTAATTAGAACTACACGAGACATGTTGTAGTATACTTAAAAGCGGACTTTGAGTATAAGTGGGAGATTGTTGGGATTATATCGAAAGTATGCTTTTTTACTTTGTATAATCAAAACTCAATTTTGGACTTATTTTATGAAATAAATTATTTATCATCGATGCTTTAAATATTATCGAATGTTACATATATTTCTTGCATAATCTGTTCAATAATTAAATGCGTGTTACATTGTAGTTAATTTAGTGATACCGCATCACGTAAGATTAAATTAATAAATTCCTTGTAACTAAAAAGTACACCATTCACGACCTAGATGGAAATGAACAATCCATCTTGAAAGGTTGAAGTGTAAGGCTCAGATTGGCTTGTCTTGACCAAGAGATTACACTAGTGCATGACCGATGCAATGAATAGGACCTCTGAGGAGGACAAATTCTTTGAACCGAACAAGGAAGAATTAGACCTCGGTGGTTCGTTATTTCTTAATCTTCGTTCCTTAAATAGGATCACGTGTGGTTGGTAATTATTGCTTTGACTTATCATGGGTAGAGAATTCCATTTGAGATTCAATACTTTTTATCTTGGACAATATTATTGGTCACATGTGATTGCTAAGATTTAATACGGAGAATAGTGTGCAAAGCACGCTTTGTTCGACGGCCCCTTGGGAGGTTCATAAGATTTATCATACCAAATCTTGCAAGTGGAATTAGTTTCAGATGGATAATAATGTTGAACCGATTCTTGATTAAGGACAAAAGATATTAATTAAAGGAAAGTTATTTCGGTTAAGATTGGCTTGAATTAATTAATGGGTGTTGGGAAATTTATAGTTTTGATGAAAGTTCCAAAAACACATGTAGATAGGACCAAGTCGGACAAATTTTAGTTTCGATCGATGTTTACATTATCGCTATAGGAGACCGCATAGGGTTGATAATGATTGTATAGAAAAAACCGATGTAATAGATAGGTCACATATTGAGGGGAACTCAATATGTAAAGGTCGATCCAAGAATCGAAGAAAGTCGATATCCCATGGCCGTAATGCTAAACCGAACGGAAGATCGATCGAATCGATCTAGTCGATAACTTCGGAAGTCACGAAGCTCAAACCTCGAATACTAGAAGATCGATGACTTCCGCAATATCGCATCTGAAGACCTACATCAGTTTTAGGAGTCACCAGTTGAAGCTAAGTCAACAGCGCCGAAGACTCCATCGTGGATCGATTGTCCAGATCGACGATCACCACAAGATGAAAACCGATGTTTTATCTTATCATACGTCCGCGATCCGAACAAGATGAATACCAACCTTAGTTGGAGGAACAACATCGCAGCAAGGCTTCCATCCAATAAGGAAGAGACACGATGAACAGAGCCGATATCGCGGATTCGGATGTTGCTCTCTCAAACGGCTATAAAATACACATTCACGCTTTTCTACCATGCCGTTCTCAAGACGTCACATCAAGCCCGCAAGTTCTACCTAAAATAGCCTCGAGATTCAAATTGCTTCCAACGGCTCTTTGATCTCAAGGTCTATAAATATGGGATCACACTTCAGAGAGTGAAACACTAAAAATGCTTGGACAAACAACATAATCACGAAGCTCAAACTATAGTCGATTTTCGCACGAAGAACACAACAACAAGCTTATTTTATATTGTGTTCATCCCATAAGTTCTTAGCAAGAAATCTTTTCATCTAGCTTTTAGGTCGCTTTAATACGCAAGGAAAGATTTCATAGTTGAACCTCAACAATCTTACCCAAACCCCAAGTTAGGATAAGTTGTTTAGCAAGATTTCGTCCAGGGTTTCTAGTAGATCGATTGGGATCGGTTGAGTGAGAACTCTTAAAACATCCGTTGGTGTATTCAGGTTGACTAACACACTAAACTAAGTCGGGGGTTAAGTCGGTTAAGTTGGTGCCCCTCAGAAAGGGAAGAGCGGATTTAGGATCGGTTTGTCCGAACCACTATAAATCTTGTGTGCCTTTTTATCGCTTTGATTAATCGCCTCACATCGCACAATCTTAAAAGCATACATATTCTAAGTTAAGATCGATAGCACCAAGCTTCGATCCGACGGACCGATATTTTCATCATCCGATTAAAAAGATAAAACTTGAATCGATTTATACAAACCGGTTTTTCACACGCGTAAAACTTAAAGCTTCCGCGACACATCGCTTAACCGATAGTTACCGAATCGACCGCTTTTCCGGCGCTCAAGAAGTTGGTTATCGACTAAACCGATTCACTCAAGACTCGATCAAAGCTATCCGCCGCGACACCGATCCAGACGAAAAAGTTTTTCGAAGTCTATTCACCCTCCCTCTAGACTTACGCCTCACATAACCCGCTCGGACCTACAAGTGGTATCGAGCGGTTGGTTCTTCCGACCATCGACTCTCGCGGTCATTGTGGTCAATCGAATCGATCTTGAAAAACCGTTTTTAAAAACTCATTCATTTTCCAAAATCACTCAAAGATGGATAACACGTCCAGAGATGTATCATGATCCGCCGAAGTTCTCAATTGATGAGTATGCAGATTGGGCCATATATATGTCCAACCATCTAGGCTCGATCATTGGCGTAATGATGGAAGTCATCGAGAGAGGACCCATCATCATTTACTACGACAATCCCCGCAATCGGAGGAGATCCGGATTTTCCATGCGAAGTCTTGTGCATTTAAAAAAGCCCGTACGATGGACACGTAAGAAAGAAAATCAGATACTCGGACACCATTGCAAGACATATCATCATGAAGACAATGGATAAGGTCACCAAAGAAAAGATTAAGTATCTCAAATCTGCTAAAAGCAATGTGGGATACTTCCGGGCCGAGAGATCTGCGAGGAAATGAACAGATAAAAGACGGTAGTCTTCAAGTTTAATCGGGTGAAGTTCGAGAAATCAAGATGCCAATCTAAAAACCATCAACGAACTCGATGGAAGAATTACAATGTCTATAAACAAGCTTCGAGAACTTGGTAGAGAGATGTCGATAAAGATATCAACTATAAGATCCTAAGGTCTCTCACCAAGAAGTGGGACATGAAGGTCACGGTAATCAAAGATTGCCGTGACATTTCAAGAATGAAACCTAGTAGCTTGTTCTTGAGTCTTAAAGCTCACGAGTTCGACTCGATTGAAAGAGGTCAAGTTCGATGAAGACGAGGTCCCCGGCTTTGAAACCTCGACTTCAAAAATCGGTTGCTTTCAAGGCAACCAAAAGAACAAAAGGCCAATGAACCCATTGGAAATATATTAAGTCAAGGGTAATCAGATCGCTTTTACTTACGGGGAAGCTTGAGAAGTCGATATACAACTTGGTAAGTATCGAAGATTTTATAGGACTATCAACATACCGAGGATTTGAGATAGGAGATCGCATAATAGATCTCCGTGAAGAACCGTGATCCGATGATCGGAGGGATCACAAGAGATGAAAGGGAAAGAGATAGTCGACGAGGAAGGAAGGTAGAGATAACCAATCGATAGAAGAAACTCGGGACTACTATCGAAAGGGAAATCACCGATAGGTCATATATGTATGAGTGATTCACCCGAAGGAAAGGAACGGTGGATCCGGTGAGCTGTTTAATCCGTGGAGAAGCTGTGTCACTATAAGACAGATCGCCCAGACTGACGCCGAGAGAGAGAGGGAAGAAAAGAGGAACAAAAGAGAGCAACCAGAGATAGAGACGTAAGAGCCATGGTTGCCGACACGTCAGAATTGACGATTCCTATCCGCCTCCGAGGACTCGGATACTCCTCCAGAGAAGACTTCGCCGACAAGAAGGTTGGCCGACTTCTATGAAAAAGAAGATCCGATATTCTCGCCGACGATGATGAACTCGCTCGATGGCCGTGGAGGACCAAAGTCCGAGGTAACCTCCAAACCCCTTCGCGTTCGCTTCTACACCGCTATCATTAGCACACCCGCCGGGAGATTGACCGCAGCTCTACTCGAGCAATTGCTTGAAGATCTCTCCAATGCAAAGAGAAACTTATGCTATTGTGGAAGCCGAGAATGATAAGTCGAGGACTAGAAATAATCGACTTACTAAAGAAAATGATCTCAGTAAAAGCCTCCTCGAACTTAGATCAATTAAACCGCTTTCGAAGGTAACTGAGGAATTTAAAATTCTCGAAGTTAAAGCTTCTGATCAGGAAAAGCAGATCAAAGATCAGATGGAAATTAACAGACAAAGAAGTTCGATGACTTCAAAATCTTGCAAGCAAAATTCGATGAACTATTCCGAATGCATGAAAGTCCGAAATCCTCCGAGGATAATCACAGAAGAAAATAGATGTTTTTTCAAAATCATCTCAAACCGTTAAAGACATAAACGCCTATTTTCGAGTAAAGATTGATAAGGAGGGACTTGGCTATGAGAAACCCTCCACATCCTCAAAAGCCCCGACTGATTCATCTCAGAAAGGTGTAATCGCATTTAATTTCAAAAAGATACACCAAAAGCTAAACTTGTATCTAATAGGGGTAAGAGACCAGTTGAAAGAAAAGGCAAGTGCCCAACCGTAAAGGAACAGAAATGGACCCTAACCGTAAAGCATCACGGGGAATCAACGGAAGAACCCAGCTTCTTCGAAGAGACCTCAACTCGATCAACAGATCGAATCGTAAAAAGACAACCTACAAAAAGGAAGTCTAACTGAGACCCAATCAAGGTCACCGCTTAATAAGCATGCTTCGTAAACCGCGAAAACCATCTATGCGAAAAGGATATGAATCTTTTGATGGTAGCAAATGATTCTACCCCTATAGTCGAAATTTAATTTAAGTGCCACTTTTGAACCACAATCGATAAAAAGAAGACAAACCGAAAAGTTAAATCATAAGTCTTCTAAGTCATCCAAGGTTCACACAAGTAATCATACAAATCGAAAAGCATATGAGGATAAGTATGATTATGTTGACAGTATGGGAGACAAATCAAAGCCTTCGATCCGACCGATCACAATAGAAGTGCTCGCTTTGTATGGATCCCCAAATCCAAACCTAACCCCTCAGACCTAATCCGAAGGGTACCTAAAACCCGATCCGATTGCAGTTCGCGTGGGTCCGCCAACAAAGGAGGTGTGCAAGCAACTATCCGGTACATCGATAGTGGATGCTCAAGGCACATGACCGAAGCAAACATCTCCTCGCCCTACATAGAACGTAGAAGGCCAGCGTGTACTTTTGGTGATGATAACTTTGGTTATACCAAAGGGTTCTAACCAGAGAATGATGATGTACAAGTAACCGGAGTCTCGTATGTCGGAAGGTCCAAGCACAACCTATTATCGGTTTCACAATTTCGCGATAACGGATTCAAAGTTGTTGAGTTCTCGATCGATCAATGCACTATCAAGAATCGAGTCACTCAATAGATATATTGCTAATCGTTCAAGAAAAGGGACGATCTACACACGGTGATTCGAACAGCTTGTCCAAGAAATGCGTGCCGATTGTTAAGAGTTCCAAAAGTAGCGATTTGGCTCTAGCACAAAAGAATGAGCCATCCGAACTTTAAAACTCTTAATAAGATAGCTAGGATGTCTCTAGTGGAAGGACTTCGAATGAAGTGTTCTCAAAGGATCGGACATGTTGCGCATGTCGGCGGAAAAACAGTCAAAGCTTCATTCAAAGGAATTTAGGACCAAAGATCCAGCCAAAGTAATCGCATTGCTTCATATGGATCTGTTTGGACCAGTTACACCGGTCGCCCTCAACGGACGCAAATACACTCGTAATCGTGGATGACTACTCCAAGTTTACGGGTTATATTCTTACATAAGAAGAATGAGACGACAACCAAGATACCCGAGCCGCTAAGAAGATTACAAAATGAGAAGGGTGTCGCCAGAGTAAAAATCGAGATCGGATAAAGGCATGCACTTTCGAACTCCTTTATTACCGATTTTTGCTCTAAGTTTGGTATACAAAGATGAAACATCAACCATGAGGACGCCACAATGTAACGGAGAAATGAATCGGAGGAACAGAATCCTCAAAGAAGTTCTTTCGAACAATGTTAAGCCGAACACGCGATACCAAACCGTTTTCAAGCGTATAATCAACACCGCATGCCATACGCAGAAACAGATGTCTCCCGACTAAGGCTCACTACAAAACACCCTATGAACTATGGGAAGGCGTAAAACCTCGTGTTTTTTACTTCCATGTTTTTGGTGCAAGTGTTCATACACAACAATGGGAAAAGTCGGTTGAAGACTTTTGAGGCCAAGTCCGATGAGGGTATATTTCTAGGTATTCTCATCTAAAGCAAAGCCTTCGTGGTCTACAACAAACTAACCCTAGTTGTGGAAGAAACACCCCTATGTAGCCTTTGATGAAGCATCTTCCGATCAAGAGAAATCGCCTTCGTAACAAAGTACCGATCTACCGTAACCTCGATATTCGTAAAATGGATCATTTAACGATCAAGGAAAAAAGGATTAAATCAGATCAATTTACATTCCAGATCTACCGATTCACCAGATCAATCAGATCCTAAGGTACGAACAACTGTCGATGAAAAAAGCCGATTCACCGAGATAAGAAGAATCGAACCATCCTGCCTGTGGGGGAACTGGTTCTCATGAACAGACATCAAAGACATGATGATTCCAACATCACCGAGACTTGTTCTTATCAAGTGGACCATAACCCCGCACCACTCCCAATCACTAGTAATAAGATTTTATCGTAAACGGACGATGTTCTCAAAACCGACGCAAATCGTAATGAAGGACGGATAACCAAATCATCCAACCGATCCGATAATTGGAGACCCGTCTCGATAAAATTAAAACTAGACATCGATTGGTGAAAGTGCCATGTATTGTTTGTTATCCGTCTATGAAGGAACCAACTACAATCGAGGAAGCATTACAAGATCTAAATTGGATTCTAAGCCATGCAGGAGGAGCTCGAACAGATTCGAGAGAAATGAAGTATGGGAACTAGTAGATGCACCGTGTCATCAAGACGTAATTGGCAATAAAATGGACCTTCAAGAACAAGAGAGATGAGAAAAATGTCATCACCGTAAATAAGGCAAGACTTGTTGCTAAGGGTATTCACAATCGTAAAGAATTGATTACGATGAGACCTTTTGCACGGGCCGCCGCCTTTGAAGCCATTCGGTCATTTTTCGCTTATGCTTCCCACGAGGGGTTCACGCGGTATCGATAGACGAAAGAGTGCTTTCTTAAACGGGGTACTAGCGGAGGAAGTTTATGCTCTAACAACCTCCGTGCTTTGAAAAGGGCAAACCAAGTGTATCGCTTAAGAAAAGCTCTTTATGGTTCAAAACAGTTCATGAGCCTCGGTATGATACACTCTCTCGGTTCTTGATCGAAAGTGGGTTCACTAAAGGAACAAATGGGATGTAACCTTATTGAGAATAGAAGATGGAGAAGATATTCGATGGTTCAGACGTGGACGACATCATCTTCTGGATCTCCTAACAAGAGCCTATGTGAAAGATTCAAAGAACCGATGCAAGGGAAATTGAGATGTCCATGATGGGTCGATGAATTACTTTCTAGGTCTCCAAGTTAAACAAAGTTCGAAGGGATATTCATCCGCCAAGCAAAAGTACACTAGGAATCTTTTGGCTAAGTTTGGAATTCAAAATAGTAAGGAAGCCAAAATTCCTATGATATTTGGATTCAAGATGGATCCGAGATGAGGCCGGGTCGTAAAAACAAATCGAATGAATATAGGGCTCTCATTGGATCTTTATTATACCCGACCGCCATGCCAGACCCGGATATCACTTTTGCAAGAGGGTATGTGCGATTTCAGGCAAATCCAATGATCACCACCTAAAAGCAGCCTAAGCGGATTTTAATATCTGAAGGAACAATAAACCTTGGTTTATTCTACCCATCGATGATAATCTAGAGCTTAGTGGGTATTTCGATTCGATTATGGAGGTTGCAAGATCGACGTAAAAATCAACCTCGTGAACATGTCGGTTCTTAGGAAGTAAACCGATCTCGTGGTTTTCAAAAAAAACAAACGATCATGTACATCAACAACCAAGCGTAATATATGGTCGCAGAAGCCGTTGTTCCCAATCGCTCCGCTTAGTCAAAGAAATGAGGGATTACAACATTGTAGCTAAGAACGCATTCTATATTCTCGTGGAAGAATAAGAATTATTGCAATCACTCGTAATCCGGTTCTACATACAAGATGCAAGCATGTGGATGTCGACACCACTTCATAAGAGATCACGTTGAAAAGAAGAATATCGAATGGAAAAGATTCATACCGATATACGTATACGATATTCTAACCAAGCCACTACCGAGATCGATTCGAGATTTATGCAATGAGCTAGGACTTCTAGATCTTGGAGAAATGTCACCTAAAAAATGTTTGATGGAATGTTCTCGTAACTAACCGTTAAGAGACTAACCAGATCGAGAGAAATCAGATTGAGTTTGGTATCTTAATCGATCTCAAGAGATCGATAAGCAAAAAAATCGATCGGACTTACACGCTACGGATCCAAAGGAACCGATCGATTTTAGTTTATCGATTTAAAGTCTATCGCTTTTTAAAGGAACCGATCGATTCAAGGTTTATCGTTAAGGAAAATGCTCACTTTTAAAGGATTATCCGATTAAATCAATTTGGTTATAGTATTTTTTTGTGATTCGCTTTTAGCCGATATTCAACAAGCAAGATTCAGAGATTAAGAGTTAAACAATCGCATAAGAAAGGTGAATTTACACAACGATGAAATAATGTAACTTTTCATTGATAAAAACCGAAGGTGAGGTTACATTATGAAGTTACAAGTACAAGAAGACCCGAGGTCAAGACATAAATGTTAACCAAAATCCTACACCTAGAACCCTAAACTCAAGATCCAAACCCAAACCCGAACTCATTAGTTAAGTTGTTAATGAGGAAAGAGAGAGATTTTATGAAAATCGACGCTTTCATTTTTCCCCACTTAACAAGGCGGTGAGGGGCTTAAAAACAGAATCCCATGCCTAAAACCGATGGACTCTCCAAGTGAAGTGAGAGCGCCTTGACAGATTACTAAGCCGTGAGCCCTAAAAGGAGGAGTAGTAGGGCTCTCCAAATTGTTAAAAGGAGCACGAAGCCAAAGAGTTGGTCATCGATCTCATGGGCACATGTGTGATATTTTATACCGCACTAAGTCCGATGGTTCCGTTACATCATCCAGATAGACACATAAGGTGCATACGGTTAGAGAAGTGTCTTCTGGTTACAAAACAACAGATCCGCCACGGTGGTGGTAGAGAAGTTTTTGCAAAGAATCGATGTGAAATCAAGATGATGAAGAAAAAACAAATAAGGGATGCAATGGGTTGATTTGAGAAGATGAAATCATATAAAAGTGGTGTAAAAGTGTTTTGCGGAAGTCTCACCGGAACAAGGGTTCACCAAGATACATGATTCTTACAAAGAAGATAAGTATGGTGAATGGGTGATGTTGTGTAAAAACATTGGTCCAATTTATAGAGGCCAAGCAAGGATGCAAATGCAATTTCCATTTCAAGAAGCCTATCCGAGAAATTTGCATCAAAAGGACAACAGTGTAGAAATCACGCGATCGATAATTGGATAAATTTACGGTTGATTGACATATCGAGAGATTCGCATTTATATTTACGTAAAGATGTCAATCACGCCTACTTAGGGAATAGAAGCTCGCTACTCTAGACTAAGTTTTGGCGGTAACACTTATCCCAAGAATTCGCTTAACCGAAAAAGAATCGATGAGGTCAACCAAAAACTGACATTACTACGAGCATGATCGGATGAGAGAGATCTCACCGAGCTTGAAACTCCAATAAATCGATATATCATTCTATAAAAGTAAATATCCAGGTTGAAGGGGGAACTTCAACCCATCAAGGAGGATCAAAAAGGAAATCGACGATTTGAGGAAAGATCACCTTGTTCTGAAGTTTCAACAAATCGATGCAATCGAGAAGATCGGTTGAAAGGATCATTGGGAAATTTCTTAAGGCTTAAAGTAACGACTAAGATCAACAAGTGGAATCAACATTGACAATAATATCGACCGACATAACATCACCAACCGACACGATCTCTTTTTCTTGTTCTTTACTTATTTATCGGATCGATTCGATATTATTTGCCTTCATCGCATCTACTCATCCTTGTGGACGTACTCGCAAATCATTTAACGCGACGCGGGGTACATGTATTAACCGCTACTTGATCGTGCTTTTTAAATCCAAAAGTTTTGCAGACGTATGCGTTTTCCTCGACCCTACGATCAAAACCGCTAAACTGAGCGCATAATCTTTTTCAAAACGCTTGATCTTCAAAATCTTGTCTTATTGTACCCTCCGCCTCTATATAAGATTCATCAAACCTTACCGAGTTTTTTTTCGCTTCACAAACTTGCATTACTTTCAATTAAAAAACTTCAAATTTTCACGCTTTCAAAACGATTTCTTAGAGTTCAAAATCTTCTCTGAAAATTTGAATCGGTAATATTTTCTTTTAAGCTTAATGATGAATCTTTCTTTCCGATAAAAACATTGTTTTCAAAAGTTGTTTTTGAATTTATGCTTCATCGCCTTTTTGTTTTCCGCGGTATGATATTGATATTGATTATGCACAAATTTAATGAGTCTATCTCACCAGAGATGGCCACTCATGGACTAGGAAAGATCATGTGCAACTATGCGAATCGGCAACGAAGATCTTTGAGGATAAGTTCGCTTTGGAACCACCGAGGATTCTCAATCCATGGAGGTGGAACAAATTTCAAGAAGGCCGGATCGAAACATATTGCTCGCCATCGCAAATCAAAGGATTTGAAGATGAAGCACTTCAATTCTTGCAGAATTTGAGTGTGGATACTGAAAAAACCGTGAGACGAATCGATGTCGCAACCAATCCGGAGAAGAAATCGATCGACAAATGCGCACATCACTGGTTCGCTCGCTTGCTAAAAGGGCGAATCTCTCCGCACACTACAGGAGAATGAGGATGAAGAAATCGTAGAGGAGCTCTTAAGAGAGGCGTAGATAAACATCGAAAAGCCGGATTCATCGTGCCAATGCTCAAAAGAAAGACAGATCGTTGTTTGACATTCGGCCAAGAACGATCATGGGAATCTCATTTAGCCCAGATGCTCTCACATCACCAAAATGTACAAAGATGGCAAAGAATAATTGATGGGGCTCGTAACATCAATCGGGCACGGCTTCCCGAAAAGCCATCTTGCTCCAAGAACACTAAAAAATTTGGAGTCAATGAATCCAAAGTGTCTTTTTCGAAAAAAGAGAGTCAAGAATCTCAACAAGGTTGCAGCTTATATTGAAAGACAAACCGCCAAGCTACCGAATGGAATCGTAATGGATCAAGTCCTACAATGCTTCCTTCATCAACTTCGCTTATATATGGGCCACCAGACGATGACAAGGAGCCCACTCCAACAAAATCAAGAAAGGAAAGAGCAAAGAAGCCGCTTCATCCACACCGGGCTTGCTCCACGTAAAAAAGAAACGAAAAATCGTGAAGGCCTGTGGAGAAGAGGCC
Source organism: Stenogyne calaminthoides (assembly GCA_037126765.1). Classification (NCBI taxonomy): domain Eukaryota; kingdom Viridiplantae; phylum Streptophyta; class Magnoliopsida; order Lamiales; family Lamiaceae; genus Stenogyne; species Stenogyne calaminthoides. The sequence continues at coordinate 6,457,681 of JBBCBC010000016.1, read as the reverse complement.
AAAGAAAGCAAAGAAGCTACCATGACTAAAGACTAGAAGATGAGTCGAAGAAGAAAAAGCGCGTAACGTCACATTTGCACAACAAAGAACAGAATCCGACAGTAAGCTTCTCAACCCGAGGGCTCGCCAGAACGATCCGAGGTAGAAGCACAAATCGAGCAAATCTCCTTCTCCTCAACCTCAAGCCGGTTCACCGCCGGACTAAAGGTCAGCCGAGCATGTCACTCCCGCTAGTTCACCCGCCATGAACCCGAACCAGATATAAACCGCCACTACAAAGTAGAATCCATCGCAGTCGAACCAATCGGATAACTTCCGCCGACTCAAGCACAACCGTAAGCTTCCACATCTCATCCAATGAGACCGGACAGATAATTCTCAGATCCAGATCAACAAAGACCATCACCGAAAAATGGTCGACTAAGAATTGAACGAGAGATTGATGAGACGATCCACAACCGGGTCGCCCATCCCGCTATAAGAGAAGAAGTCATGGAGATCCTCACCGAGAGATCTCGATTAAAAAGCTTCTCGATCTTATTTTACTTGTTGAATGATGGGTGGCGCGGATGAGTTCGCAGATTTTGACTTCGATATGAGGAAGTCCGCCAAAGTGGGATCACCAAACCGAGCTCATATCCGATAAATGCGGAAAGCTCGATCCACGCGAAGTTGGAATTGCCGAAGAAGAGAAGCCGAGACCGCCAAGAAGCTCCGTAAAAACAGACGCCGAAATGGTGAATGCCGAGTCGCCGATGAAAGTGGAACCGTGCCGCAGTTCACGCACCAACCACCGGAGGCACAAACAATCGAACTCGATCAAGTGATGGATCCAATTCCTACATCTCAAATCACCATCGATCAACTTCAGAGATCGATCTTGTCTCAAAGATCTCCGAAAGAAGAGATTGAGGGAGTGCTAAATCGATCGAGACAACCGGGCGCCTCAAACAAATCGAAGCAATCAGAGATCGTTCTCCCAATCCATGACCACCATATCTGGCCGAGCATAAAAATCGATTGATGACAAGTAAAAAAAGTGGATCAAAATCAATCTTCTTTTTTCTCGACGCCAATCGAGAAAAAGGCTCGAGTTATCGTAAGAGAAATTTGATAAAATGATTTCGACACTCTCTCGCTACAATGGAAACCGCCAAGAAAGAGCTGACATAACTGCTCAGAATCGATACCAAACTTCGTGTTTATCTCGCTAATGATCTAAATCAGGCATTGTCGGCCAACTTTGGGTCTCTCGACTTCCCACTCAACGCGCTTTTTGATCAAACCAAAAAGGGAAGGATCGAGAAACCAACCGATACATCGGAAGATAAGGCCCATGGACAAAGCTCAATTGCAAGAAAGGTCGCTGGGGTGTGGGACATCAAAATCTGGACCGCTTACTCGCATCAGAAAGTCACCGTAAGACAGCCTAATGTCGACACAGCCGATAAGGAGCTAGTCAGAAAATTGTCCAAAGAGGATATGATCAAGAAGAAAGAAGGACGTAAAAACGGGCACAAGGTAAGGGTTGAAATGTAAGTTCAAATCAAGGGCTAAGAAAGGATTGATCGAAAATCGCACGTAACCTCGGTTGCCGCAAAGAAGAGTCGACGAGATCATACCAAAAACCGGCGCGACACGCCAAGAGGTTTGAGGAATGGAATAAGATCGGTGAATGGCTTCTTGATGCCTTTGTCCTTGATCTTGTTCCAAAAGAAGAATCACCGATGATGAGTTCCTCAACGGGTTACGTAATAAATTTCCGGACTTTTCAAGTATTCGGAAAATGAGGCCAAGCTTATAAACGTAAAGATATCTCGCCAAGAGTATGATCCGTTAGTATACTCAAAGAAGGCGGATGGCTCATTTGATGACCGGCATTTGAGAGATTCTACTTTGACATCTTGAGCAAATCGCATATAACCGATCAAGTGCGCATAACCGATGTCAAATGGAAACTCTATCGATTTTCAACGTTCCACAAGACCAAAGAGAAATGCCGGAAGGATACAAGCCCAAGGAGTGAAGAATCGGAAGACGCCTAGGATCACCGCTTTTAAATTCAAAACTTTTCGATGTAACATGTAATCAACATATCTAATGAAAAGTTTATTTTTTCGATCCCAAGACAAAATCTCTTTTCTTCGATTACTTTTTTAATCGTTTCTATACTTATCAACTGTTTGGTTTCTCAAGTGTTTTGGTTTCATCAAAAAGGGGAAATTGTTGGGAAATTTATAGTTTTGATGAAAGTTCCAAAACACATGTAATAGGACCAAATCGGACTGTTATTCGACCGATGTTTACATTATCGCTATAGGAGACCGTTGATAATGATTGTATAGAAAAACCGATGTAATAGATAGGTCACATATTGAGGGGAACTCAATATGTAAAGGTCGATCTGAAGAATCGAAGAAAGAAAGTCGATATCCGATGAGGCGTAATGCTAAACGAGCGGAAGATCGATCGAATCGATCTAGTCGATAACTCGGAAGTCATGAAGCTCAAACCTCGAATACTAGAAGATCGGATGACTTCGAATATAAGACGGAAGACCTACATCGCCGTGAGTCACCCGTTTGAAGCTAAGTCAACAGCGCCAGAAGACTCCATCGTGGATTGGATCGTGATTCCAGATCGACGATCAGCTCACAAGATGAAAAATCGATGTTTTATCTTATCATACGCCCGCGATCCGAACAAGATGAATACCAACCTTAGTTGGAGGAACAACACCGCAAAGCAAGGCTTCCATCCAATAAGGAAGAGACACGTATGAACAGAGTCGATACTCTCGGGATTCGATGTTGCTCTCTCAAACGGCTATAAAATACACATTCACGCTTTTTCGGCCATGCCGTTCTCAAGACGCCACATCACATCTCGCAAGTCTACCTAAAATAGCCCGAGATTCAAATTGCTCTCCAACGGCTCTTTGATCTCAAGGTCTATAAATATGGGATCACACTTTGAGTGAAACAGGGAAATGCTTGGACAAACAACATAATCACGAAGCTCAAACTATAGTCGATTTCGCATCGAAGAACACAACAACAAGCTTATTTTATATTGTGTTCATCCCATAAGTTCTTAGCAAGAAATCTTTTCATCTAGCTTTTAGGTCGCTTTTGTACGCAAGGAAAGATTTCATAGTTGGAACCTCAACAATCTTACCCAAACCCCAAGTTAGGATAAGTTGTTTAAGAAGATTTCGATCTAGGGTTTCTAAGATCGATTTACGGGATCGGTTGAGTGAGAACTCTTAAAACATCCATTTGGTGCATGTGTTGGACTAACACACTAAACTAAGTCCAGTCGGTTAAGTCGGTTAAGTTGGTGCCCTCAGGAAAGGGAAGAGTGGACGTAGGATCGGGTTTGTCCGAACCACTATAAATCTTAGGTTTTTCGCTTTGATTAATCGCTCTCACATCGCACAATCTTAAAGCGCATACATATTCTAAGTTAAGATCGATAAAGACCAAGCTTCGATCCGACGGACCGATATTTCGGCTATCCGATTAAAAGATAAAACTTGAATGGATTGATACAAAACCGGTTTTTCACACGGGTAAAACTTAAAGCTTCCGCGACACATCGCTTAATCGATAGTTACCGAATCGATCCGCTTTAAAAATGCTCAAGAAGTTGGTTATCGACCAAACCGATTCACAAAGACTGATCAAAGCTATCTCGTCAAGACACCGACCAAGAGAAAAAGTTTTTTTTAAGTCTATTCACCCTCCCCTCTAGACGCCCTCCATAACCTGCTCGGGACCTACAATGGGCTAGATAATCTTAAACACGAGAAATAATAAAGGGAGCCATATTGGTGTAATATGGGTTAAGATGGATAGTGCAATATTAATTATGTAGTGGGATTAATTAATATTTATGGGCTTGAATAATATTGTGGCTCAATATTGATAATTCAAGATCCATTGGAAGGTCCAATCTTAATTCTCCTAAAGGCCCCCTGAGTAGCCCAACATATAGTCCAATAACGAAAAAAAGGTGTTTAAAATAAAATAAATATTGTTGCTTATTTTTCCTCAATATTTTCGAAATTTATGGATAAAATGGGAGAAAGATTTTCTTTGAATTTTGTTATGGAATGAAGATATGTATTCTTGGAATACAAGATTATCTCATTAAATTCAAGAAATCTCCCACTTGGTTATTCATTAAGATAATTTTGAAAATTTTGGATAATTAAGGGCAAGAAAGATTTTCTTGATTTTCTTGAAAATATATTATGAAAGATATGTATTTCTTGAAATACAAGAATATCTCATAAATTCAAGAAGATCCAAATCTTGGAATCTTGCCTATAATTTTCGAAAATTACTCCATAACAAAGAGTATGTGGGATTTTGTGGAATATTATAATTATGGGAAAAAGAATATAGGATATATATTCAAGATTTCTTGGAGATCAAGAAAAGATTTTCCCACATTATTTTCTACCCAAAATTTCGACCACCTATGCTCTATAAATAGGGGATGACTCTTTCATTCCCAAGTACAATTCCATGTGCTGGAAAAATTAGTAAATCCACAAAGGTGGTGCAACATAATTTATTTTCCTTTTGTTAATTGTTCACAAGTGTCATACCCTTGGGATAATCGAACAAGGATTAAGGGAATACTTGGGAAGTTCTTTTGGTTAGTCTAATCAGTCAGACCATTGCCGTCCCAAGAGGTACGTTCACGTAAACTCATAGAATTCCGCATGCGTAGGATTTACGTGAATTAATTATATGCATGATTTGTTGTTGGATTATTATTTGAATTAATATAGGATTAATTCATGCTAGTAATAATTATAAGAATTAAATTTGTATTTAAATATTCACCCCGAATAGATCTGTGCAAATTATTCCCCAACACCTAGCGCGCGAGATCGCCTCACATCGGTCTCGGCAACCTCGGGCAGCATCGGCATTGCCTCGCCGCCTCTCGCCCGTGCTTTTTATCTTCCCTACGCTAAGGGCGATCCGCCTACGCCGGCTTGGGGCCCTTCCGCCTAGCGACATCCGCGTTGCACGCGTGCCTCCCTTGGCACGTTTCGCGCGACGCACGTCGCCCACATACGGTTCCAGATCCGTTTTAATTCCTCGTCTCCGTCTTCGATCAGGTTACAATTTATTTAACGAAAAATAAATACACCTTAAATCTAGACTAGTCTATTACACTTGAACAAATCAAATAGCCTAATTTACTCATGGATTTTCTCACTAGAAAAACAAATCTGAACGAGTCGAATTAAAAACTATTCATTCATACGCATGAAAATTAAACACATTAAATACCATGACAATTGGATACCTGCAAAACAGCTCTAACAATTCTACAATCCAATTCTCAATTTAATGTCCAACATAATTTAAATAACAATTTAAAAATCAGAGCTCGAAACCAGAGCTCTGATACCAGTTGTTGGGAAATTAGGGGTGTCTGGATCTATTCGAGATGATTTTAAATACATATTTAAATTAATCAATTAATTACTAACATGAATTAATCATAAATCAATTCAACATAATAATTAATAAACGAATAAACAACATGCGTACACGTAATCCACGTAAATCCTAAGCATGTGGAATCTAGGAGTTACGAGATTACTAACCTCTTGTAGAGATGACGGATGAGACAACGGATCAACCCAAAGAGTCTTCCCAAATATGTCCCAAGTCCACGAACGCAATCCGATGGGAGGATTCTCACGAACGAATTTAACAAGATGAAAACCAAAAATATTTTGCCACCACCTTTGTGGATTTCTAATATTTTCAACACATGGAAGTGAAGTTGGGAATGAAAAATTCATCCCCTATTTATAGGGAGGAGGGGGCCGATTTTTAGGTCTAGAAAATAAGGGAAGAAAATCTTTTCTTGGTCTCCAAGAAATCTTGAATATATCTCATATATTATTTTCTCCTTAATTAAATTTTCCATAAAAATCTCTTCCCCTTTTTTATCCCTATTTTTTGAAAATAACAAGGCAAAAGGAGTCAAGATTTGACTTCTTGAATTTATGGGATAATTATGTATTCCTACAATACTTATCTCTTTCCATAAAATATCTACAAGAAAATCAAGACAATCTTTTCTTCCTTTTCCCTACATATTTCGAAAATTTCAAGGAAATATTAGGCAATAATATTTTCTTCTCTCTTTCATTAATTGGACTTTATCTTGGGCTATTTGAGGGGCCTTTAGGAGAATTAAGATTGGACCTCCAATGGACTATGAAACTATAATATTGGGCCAAATATTATTCAAAGTCCATTAATATTAATTTATTCCACTATAAAATTAATATTGAACTATCCATCTTAATCCATATTACGACTTCACTATAATATGGCTCCCGGTCATTATTTTCCGTATTTAAGATTATTTTAGTCCATTAGCCACTGAACAAGCTTTATATTAATTAATATCTTTATCCTGGAGTAAAGACAACTCAACATTATTATCCATATCGTTGATAAAGGTTCTGAGCCCAACAAGGGGACAAATCAAACAAGACGTACTTGCACACGATTCTCCATATTAAATGTCAGCAATCGTCATGTAATTAATAATATTGCCCAAGATATAAGGTATTGAATCCCAATGATTCTCTTCCTATCATAAGTTAAAACAATAGTTATTAATTTCACACGATCCTATTTAAGGGATGGAGATTAAGAAACAATACACCACTGAGGTCTAATTCTTGTATATTCAGTATCGAAGAATTTATCCTCATGTAGGTCCTATTCAGCGCATCCAAATGAACTAGTATAATCTCTTGGTCAAGACAAGTCAATCGAAGTTTATACATAAACCTTTCATGATGGTTTGTTCATTTCTATCTAGGTTGTGAATTTGTACTTAATTACGAGGAAATGTTAATTCGATCTTCTGTGATCTGGTATCACCAAATTAACTACAACGTAATACGTACTGACTTTATTGAATGGGTTTGCAATAAATATATATAACATTCATTCATATTTAAATGCAACAGTGATTAATAATTTATTTCAGTAAATAAATGAGAAAAACTCAGTTTGGTTATACAAAGTAAAAGCATACTTTTCAGTATAACCCCAACATAATAAACAACAAGATAATAATAAATAACATACTAGTTGGCATTGGCATCCTACCTCTTCATGATCTTGTCCACCATCTTGAGATGTATTTCTAGTTGCTTCGGTGTCATTCATGTGGTATCTTTCATGACGATTTCATACCCAGTATATTCATTGTGTGCTTTTTGTGCATTTAACTTCTCATTGGCTATTGCTCTAAATTCCTCCATGTTTTTATTGATGCTCTGTTTCATCTCCTCTATGATGTTATCCTTCGAGGAATGATTCATCTTAGCCTTTCTCTTTGCCATTTTCTGACCCATCGGACTCACACGTTCTTCATCGACATCCTCCGCATTAGAAGGTGATGTATATCCTCCTTGAGCAAATGTTTTTGTTTTCTTTCTACAACAATGATCATGTTCTTGTTGTGCAATCCACTTAGGACATTCCTTCAAAATCTTCCACATGCCCAAGTGGGCAAATGCATGGTTACCATGATATTTTGCCCACTTTGTCATTGCATTCATGAGTATATCAACATCTCTTTGTCCACTTCCCAAATCCCTCTTAATCTGATTGAACAATCCATTAAAGGCACCCACAAACTTTTGCACCTAGTAATAGTGCGTTTTAAAAGCTTCTTCCATGGTTTCTCTGGGTAGTTTGCAGGCCAATTTTTATTGTAATCTGCATCAATTCTTATCCACATGGCATCCATCTTCTGAGCATTGCCAACAATGGAATCTTCTCTGACATTCATCCAACTTTGTGCAAGAATCTCATTTTCTAAACTGGTGTACCTTGTAGCATAAGAACGACTCTTTTGTTCTCCATCATCAGTATCTTCACTTGCATCTAAATTAATGGAATCGATGCCCGGTGGAGATGGATGTGGTTGAAAATGAGAGTCTTGACCAGAAGGCGTTCCACCTTATTAGTGCTTGTTCCATCGATACTAGCTTTTCTAGACAAATTGGAAGTCATCCCTGGTGCTCTCGGAGGACTTATTTCGTATAGAGGATTTGGTATGTAGGGATGTTGATACATTTCTGGAGGATGCATGTAGGGATGGGTTGGCATGTAAGGATTCGTGTGATGGCTAGGATGAAACAATAAATTGTGGGGACGAATGTTTGGGTTTTGAGAATGAACATTAAAATTTTGAGGAGAGGTAGTGGAATTTTGGAGAATCTTGAGATAATGAATTATCTTCTGAATTGGAAGGTCCAAACCAATTTGACCAAGAATTATTATTCATTTTCGAATTTCGAGTTGTTATAATTTGAAAGAGAATTGTAGATGTAATGGAAGGTGTTTGAAAATAGTTGTGTCAAAAATCTATTTATAGAGTAAAATAATAACGGTAATATTTTTCAAAAATTATACCTATATGTGTATATATATTTGTGAGTCCAATGACTACTCTTAAAAAAAATGAAATAAAATATTATTTTGCAACGGTATAAAAAATGAGATGCATATATATGTTTGTCCAAAAATAAGATATGTTGCATATGCATATATATGTTGATGTTATAGGGCCCACATAAAAGGTGATATATAATGGATATATTGTATAAAAATAAAAATAAAGACAAAGATAAGTTTTCACAATTCATTGAGCTTTTCTCCATTTGAACAGGTGATCAATTAATTGATGCTCAACCTTCTCTCTCCTCAATTGCACCCACTCTCCCATTTGTGTACCCAGGTTTAATTGTGGTTCACGTCAGAATTTGAGCTACCGTTGGGAGTGCTCTTAATGAGTAAAATCTCTGATGAAATTTGTTTATATATATACATAGTATGATATTTTTACCATTATATTTATAAATTAATATTATAATATTTATCAATTTATAATTATTATATTTATAAATTGATATTATAGCATTAAATATTATAAAGTTTAACTTAAAAAAAAATAATTATATTAATTTCAAAGTACAAACAAATTTCACAAGTTGTGAAAAGGAAAATGTAAAACTTTAGACGGGAAGCCAGAATAGACAAAACGAGAGAACATAATGAGGGCTAGCAAACAAAATTTTTTTTCACATAAATTAATATCTAAATAACAAATCATGAATTACACATTGAAACTAATTTTCACACACAAAAATAATAATAAAGAAAAAAAATCTCTTCAAATAAAATTCAGAGGAAGCAAGAAAGACAAAAAAATAAAAATAAATGTATGTTTGATTCGATAATATACTCCACACGTTTCACTAAAGTTGCTAAACGCAGGAAGCGAAAGTCGCGTCTCATAAAAACCGCAGATAATGTGCGCCGGCCCGCCCAACAATTTTGGCGCCACGTAAAAACGACTTCAAGAGCCACATCCCCCGTTTACTCGAACGTTGACTCCATGGAGTCCGACTCTAATAATTCAATTTGTTCAAATAATTCTTCCAACACCAAACAAACGCGTACCATTCTTCACATCAAAACCCCCAATTTCAATGGATCCAATCCAATAATCAACAAGTTATCCTCGTCGATCCACTAATCACTCGCAAGTTTCTAAACTCGCTCAACCAGAAACTACAGGTTTTTTACTTTTTTTTATTACTCTCTTCTACTTTTTGCATAATTGCTTCAGCTGTGCCCACAATTTCTATGTATTTTCGTTTTTTGTTTTTATGTGGTTTTGGTTCTGATTAGTGATTAGATTGTAGTCTTAGCTGTTGGATGGGTATTAACTGTGTCTTCAATTATAACTTTTTTTTATAATTATGTGGGATTATGATCAAGCAAAGAAATGTTTTGGGTTCAATAAATTGTAGCGTTAAATGATGCGTAAAGGAATCAAATGCTGCGACAGGTTGATCTATTATTCCGTTGTTGTATTTATTGATTATAGATTGTCATTTGTCACTCGGTATAAACTGGTGGATTCCACTTTTTAGTATTTATGACCCCACTTGTGAAATGCCCACAATTACTATTGGTCCTGTTCAGCTTGTAGTTTCAACTATCGGCTAGCGTTTAGTTGTATCTTCAGTCTTCAATTTTCCATTGAATTAGTGGTATGTAGTATTAGATTGTTGCTGTGGTTTTTGTTTTAAAGTTGTAGGGTTATAACGTTACATCATGCATTAAGGAACCATATGATGCCATCGTGTTGATCTGTTTTTCTCTCTTGGATTGAATGATAATAGCCTTGTAGATGCGCATTACGCATTTATATGTAAATGTGTGTGTATCTACTATAACATAATTACAAATTTACAAATTCCTGTGTGTGACAATTAATAAATATATACTTTTCACATCTGTGCATTAACCCGATTAGATTTTAGCCGTCTCACGTGATATGATTGCACAAAAGAATGTCTAATGATATAGGTAACGTATTTGTTAACCGAGTATATTTCATCATCCAGGAAAACTCTATGCAAAGGTTTTTATTCTGGCAAATAAGTTATTTGAATGCATATTTGAGCTTTCAGTTAATCTTTTCATGTAAACATTTGTACACAAATGAATTAAACAATAAATATATGGGTTCTAAGTAAGATGCTCCATGTGCAGAAACTAAAGAATGACAAACCTCTGGTACCATATATTGGGACAGAAATTGAACCTTGTTTCATCCTGTCCCTCTAAGAAAATCACATGGCTTCAGAAAAGCATCATTGATACTGCACAATCCATGTCCCAAGCAGTAGATGTAGCAAGAGAAGTCATTGTTCAGAAGGAGAATTTCAAGAAGTTCTCGACGTTGTTGGAGAGAACAACGCTCGTCCTCCGAGAGTTGTTCGAAGTTGAGGTGAAAAATTCCGAGCGTGCAAATACAGCTCTCGAGATTCTTAAAATGGAGATAAATGCTGCTAAGGAACTTGCTTTGGAGTGCAGCAGGGGGAACAAAGTTTATCTGCTCTTAAGTTGCAAGAGAATTGTTGAGAATTTGGACACTAGCAGTAAGAACATTAGCCGGGCTATGAGCCTATTTGCTTCGGAATCATTAGACGTGTCATCTGAAACAAATGAGTTGCTCATGAAGCAGTGTGAGAACATGGAGGATGCTCGGTATCAGGTTTCTGTAATGGAGGAAGAAATATTGCAGAAGATCGAATCAGGCTTACAGGATAGGAATACTGACCGATCTTATGCAACTGATTTGCTCATTCTAATTGCTGAATCTGTGGGAATCTCAAGTGAACAATCTGAGCTGAAGAAAGAGTTCGAGGATTTTAAGAATGAAATGCAGAGTATTGAATCAAGAACAGAGGCATCTAGGATGGAACAGATTGTTCTCCTTCTTGGTAATGCTGATATAGTTACGACTCCAAAGGAAAAGGAGATAAAATATTATACAAAACGTGACTCACTGGGTCGAGAGATCTTAGAGCCTCTTCCGTCATTTTGTTGTCCAATAACTTTAGACGTCATGGTGGACCCCGTTGAGACATCGACGGGGCATACCTATGAGAGAGGAGCAATTGAGAAGTGGTTAGAAGAAGGGAATAATCTCTGTCCAGTGACTAAGACTCCCATGAGTAGATTATCTCTACGGCCAAACAGAACTCTCAGGCAATCCATCGAAGAGTGGAGAAACCGAAACATCATGATCAGCATAGCTTCCATGAAACACGAGATCGAATCAGGAGAAGAGCAAGAAGTTCTTCATTCTTTGAAGAAACTTCTTGATTTATGCAAAAGAAGTGGGTTGCACAGAGAATGGATAATTATGGAGGATTATATTCCAATCATCACAGGTTTTCTTTCTCACAAAAATAGCGAGATACGAGTGCATGCTTTGAACATTCTTTACAGACTTGCCAAGGATGGTGATAATGGCAAGGTAATCTCTCTTGCAATGGTTGACTCAAGGGCGTTTGGTTCAAATTCTCTAATGGTAATGTAAATCATCGAGTAGCGACTTTACAATGAAAATGATGGTTACATTTGTAGCGTATTGCTCTAATCTTGGAATAAATTGAGACAAAAAATGACTTTTGGTTGAGGAATAGTGTAACGGTTGAAGAGATAATTATAGGAGGTGGGGTAGTTAATCAAAATGGGGTATTGATTAATTTATTTATTTCGAGTCTCATTACCTCGTAAGAAGTATGATGAAGTTGAATTGATCATCTTTTGTCCTCATTAACCATCTCAATTACCCTATATTCATTTTAATTATCATTTCCATTGAAGAATTATGAACCAAGCGCCCCCTCAGTGTTATATAATATCGAGATAGCTACCAAAAAACAATTGCTTCACCATTTGTCCAAATAATTCATTAATGTTTGCAAGGTACTGCAGGAAGGATTATTTATGTCGTGTAGATACTTATATCATCACAACTTGTTTGTCTCAGGAGGACATTGCTAATGCGAATGATAGTATCACTTACATTGTTCGCTCACTTGCGCGTAAAGTTGAAGAAAGTATGTTGGCACTGAAGTTGCTCTTGGAACTATCAAGAAGTATATGTGCCAGGAATCTGATCGGGAGCGTACAGGGCTGCATACTTCTGCTTGTCACTTTAGCAAACAGCGATGATGCTCAAGCTTCAAGACATGCCCACGAGGTTTTGGATAATCTTGCATTCCTTGACCAGAATGTTGTACAAATGGCAAGGACTAAATTCTTCAAACCCCTACTGCAGCGTCTTTCCGAAGGTATGTCTCCAGATTTATCTCACTACCTGCTGGACTTGTTAAATATAATTGATTAATATTAACACGATTAGATAAGAGTTCAAAAATGTTGTTACAATTTGAACTGATCATAAGAAGAAAACCTTTCATTTCGTCACTCATGTTTCTCACTATATATCTGCCTCAATAGTTATATGGAGAGTAGCCCGGTTGTATATCGATAACTGTTGAGTCTTGCATCTTAGGCGAGCTGGGATGCACGCGAGTTATTCATGTCTTGGCTTGAGTTCAACCCCGATTATTAATTTAACGAGCCTAATCTGGATTTTGGGAACATAGCTTAAAATAGGATTTTACTTGCTTAGAAAAGTGTGATAGGCAAACTCGTATGGTTAGATATATATTTTTTAGCTTATTTATATGTTCGATTGAACACACTTAAGCTTATGTTGCTTTGATTTTAACCCTGTCCGACTGTTGATGGTAACTCCGAAGATCTTAAAAACATAGAACTCTTATTAGAAAGAACTAATAGCAGTGAACTCTTCGAAGAATTTAACATAGATGTCCACTAAATTGCCATGAAATTTGAAAATGATGTGTTCGAACACTATAACTCACTGAAACTGAACTCTTCCTTTATAACTTTACTGAAACTGTACTCTTCAAAAGAAGACTTGATGGGTGAGCAATAATGTGAAAAATTGATGAATTATTATGCATATTTGCTGATACAAATTGACACTGTTTTAAAACGGTAATTATAAATTCAATAGAAGGGCCCAGTTAAACAATAAAACTTGAACTAGATTTGGTGGGGTGCGCCAGGCCCGTGCAGCAGTGCTACACATGGGCGACACTTGAAGGCCCAGGCAGCAAGCTACCTTGATGGGCCTTTCCCCTCAAAACACAAATTTAATATCGTGTGACCCAATGGCCCACATATCAGATATTAAACTGATAAGAACAGATACTTACACTTGATCTTAGCCAAAAGGCCGAGAAAGGTATGAGTTTCAAATTTCACAGGCCTACATCTTTATACTATACTTTCTCTACTGAGTTCCTTATCCTAGACGATGTGGGATTGTAGGCTTAAGTCAATTCCACTACTTTTCCTATATTTAATTAGTCATTCTTAAAATAAACCGCCTAACTTAAAAAACGTTACTTTGTTTTTCTTTCTTTTTTTTTTTTCTTTTTTTTGACAGCAACTTAAAAAACATTACTAGCCAAATGGAAAAGAGCAAACTTGGTTTAAAACACATTACAAAAACGAATCATTAATATAGAGAATCATAAATATATAAACATTAAATGATACGAGATATCATATGCACACTAATATCAAAAGCAGAACAAGACAGTTCAATTTTGTGAGATCAATGGAGACGAAAGGATTTGGTGGAATAGCAGGCATGTTATCTCCTTGAAGCATTTGAATCACTGCTTTCATGGAAGGACGATCCGTAGTGAACCACTGGATGCAACATAAGCTAACAGTCGAAAACTAATGAACTATCTCATTTCCTTCTTCTTCTTCCTCCTCTACTCGAATTAGTAATGTATTATAGGGTAATTTTATAGAATCTGAAATCCTTCCTACAACACAAGATATAATCTGAATGAGTTAATTAAACAGGGCCCGTAGACGTACAAATGCTCATGGCAGAGACATTAGGCGATCTCGAGCTAACTGATCATAACAAGCTCTGTCTTTCTAAAGACGGGGCTCTGAAACCACTTCTTCAGATGATCAAGAATTGTGATATAGAGGTGAAAGCAACGGCGGTTAAAGCTCTGGAGAATCTCTCAGCAGTAGCAGCAAATGGGCTTCAGTTGATCAAAGAAGGGGTGAAAACCCCACTCTTTGAGCTTCTCTTTTGTCACTCTTTATCATCGTCCAAATTGCGCCAACAGGTGGCCAAAACTATCATGAATCTAGCCATGTCCACTACTTCACCAGAAGCTTCTGGTGAGCAGATACTGCTTCTTGAAACCGAAGATGATATTTTCAAGTTATTCTCTCTCGTTTCGTACACTGGACCTGATACTCAAAAGACGCTTCTCCAAACATTCCACGCCTTGTGCAAATCGCCTTTTGGTTTCAACATCAGGAGGGACTTGAGACAGGTATGCATCCCGTTATGAAATTTGACCTGAAAATATACTTTCAAGTGCAAATTTAAAAGGTATTAGTTGTTTAACTGAAAGGTATTAGTTGGTCAGTATTAGCTATTTTCAGTAAACAACATCGGTTGTGCATCAGCTGCACAGTATTTTACCCTGATTCCACATCTTCTTTTTCTTTGTCATTCACCAGATCTGTGCTGTTAAAGTTCTAGTCCAATTATGTGAAGTAGACGACCTTCCTGTTCGGGCAAGTGCTGTCAAATTGGTCTATTATTTGACACAAGATGGTGATCATCCAACTTTTACAGAACATGTTCATAACAAGTGCCTCACTACTCTGCTTGAAATCATCAAAACTTCTACCAATGAAGACGAGAAATCTGCTGCCGTGGGCATAATCTCTCGTCTCCCACATAATCCCGACATGTCTCGGAACCTTCTGGATTCCCTTGCCCTTGAAGTCATCATCCACTGTCTCAAATTCAGAAACATACACAAGAACGAGATAGTCGAGAATGCCGCAGATGCCCTCTGTCGTTTCACAGCCCCATCAGATGTTCAATCTCAAAAAAAAGTGGCTGAATCTGGGATCATCCCTGTTCTAGTAGACCTACTAGCCTCCGGAACCCCTCTCACGAAACGAAACGTAGCCATTTCACTAAAGCAGTTCTCTGAAAGTTCGTTCAATTTGATCATTCCAGTTAAAAGAAGTCACCTTTTTCTAAGCTGTTGTTCGGCCTCTCCCGAAGACATGTGCCCCGTTCATATGGGAATCTGCAGTGTTGAGTCGTCGTTCTGCCTTTTGGAGGCGAATGCTGTGAGGCCACTCGTGGTGGTGCTCGGAGAAGCTGATGCTGACGTTTGTGAAGCTTCGTTGGATGCAATTTTGACCTTAATCGATGGGGTGAACCTACAAAACGGGTGCAAAGTGCTGGAGGAAGCTGGAGCTATTCCTCCGATGATCAAGATGTTGAACTCGTCGTGCACCAATCTGCAAGAGAAAACATTGGGAGCTTTGCAACGGATTTTTCGACTCGTGGAATTTAAAACGAAGTACGGGAAGTCAGCACAGATGTCATTAGTGGACATCACTCAGAGAGGAAGCAGTAATGCCAAATCTTTGGCTGCAAAAATATTAGCTCAACTGAATGTGTTAAATGAGCAGTCTTCTTTCTTTGATGGAAATGTGTGAAACAAATATCATGGTATCCTTGCTCCAGAATTCATTTATTTGTAAATAAATATGTTCTTGTGTGTACATAACTGGGATGTGCATGATTTTTATTTTTAAAAAATTAAATACATATATATACACACATATATAGGTGTGCACTTTCTTTGTCATTTTTTTTTTCATGCTGCTATTTTAATTTTTATGTATCCACTACCCAGAGGAATATGATTTGTGCTGCTGAGTGGACCTTGAGAGTCAATGCATCTCAATCATCCAATGGAATTCATCTTATGGCCATCTAATCTTTCAAACAATCATCCCAAATTTGCATAAACTTTGATCCCCAATTATGGGTTCTAGCATGGATCATCTGCGGTCCAAATTTATACCTAAAGTCCAAATAAATATTTTTCTTAATTTAATTATTTTTTTATATTTTGATCATTATTCATTACTCCCTATGGGGAGTAATAAGTGTGTTCTAAGGTTATAAGTTGAGAAGAATGTGTCCATTTTTAGGCGTGCAAAGTCTTATGGGACAGACCAAAAAGAAAAATGTGTTAAGTTTTTTGGGACGGAAGATTTTCAAGAGTGTGTGAAACTTGTTAATAATATAAATTAATAATACTCTTATCCCTTCAAAAAAAATATCAATATTCTTATAAATTGATACTCATGGCATTTAATGTTATGATACATTGGGGATGTTTTAGAAAAATTATAAGTTATTATAATTACTTTGAATTGTGTGCAGTGATAATTTGAAGTATTGTGTTTCTCTTTTATTAGATTAGCTATCAAAAGTTATAAGATAAAAGTAAAAAATTGAGTGTTTTTGTTAGCTTATGAGTCTTTTATAAATATTATTATTTTTTTTTACAAATACTATTAACTTTCTTCGAATATTTTTACAAGCACTATCAATTTCTATAATTAATCATTTTTTTCATAATTACTAATTTTAATCAATTCTTTAGCAGTATAATTTTTTGCAAATACCTCCTTCATTTGTCCCGCAAAGATACTTGTTTTCTATTCTCATCCATCCAAAAAGATAGGTCATTTACATGTAACAATATCATTAAATGTTCATTTTCATATTTTGTCCCTACTTAATATATTTTGTTTTTAATAATTGTAATGATATCAATTTCATATTGTGAACAAGTTTCACCAAAAATTTACTCTTGATTTCTATTATTAATTGTTAAACTCTATGAAAGTTTTTTTTTTTTTTTTTGATCAGGCATGACTCAAACACATGACCTCATGGCATAGGTAGTGGTACTCTAACCACTTGATCTATTTCACTTTGTTTCTATAAAAGAATTCTTATTTTTATTATAATATACTAATTTAATTAATATATTACTTAAATCTACAATAAAATTTTAATTAGATAAAATGCAATTAATAACTAAATAATTTGTGATAAGATGAGATTAATTATATAAGATTGGATGGAATTAAAAGGTTGATGTAGGTTAAACATTTTATTTCGAAAATCTTTATATGATCCATTCTAATATAAACGAGGGGAGTATTACAGAATTAATATAAATTAATTAATTTCATGTCAATTTAAATTTTGAATTTTTAGATATATTAAATTCTTTTGTGGTATTAGAACTTAGCTATCACATCAGCGATCAAATCATGTTGAAAACAACTCCACTCATAGTATAAATTGAATTAATGACTCTAAGGTACAAATGTAATTTTTAGTGATTCTAAGGTACAAAAAAATTGTACTTTGTTTGAAAAAACAATTGCACTTTATACCTGAGAATCGCAAAAAAATTGCATTTGTACCTTAGAGCTTTTTACTCTCCCACTTTGTACCTTATAGCTTTTTCCCCTAGTAAATTATCTACTCATTGGCCACTGAAAACAACTCAATTCATATTAAATTGTTCACTCATTGATCCCTACACCTCATAATGGAGTTGAAGATCTAAACTCACGAGTGAGGGGTAGTATTAAGAAAATTAATATTATATAAGTAAATTGATCCCCACATGTTTTTATAAGTTGTAATTTTTAAATGAAATAGAATTCTTTCAAAAAGTATTAAAGGAATTAATGTAGTATAATGTAAATGAATAGGTTACAATACCTTTTCACAAGTTTGAACTTTCGGACAAAAATGTATTCTTTCACATCACCCTTGCTATTTCCTAGTTTAGTGTATATACACACACATACCCATATTATAAATACATATATTCATCTACTTAACTAAGGTGAAAGAAAAAGGATCTCCCTTCAACATGGTAAGGCTTATGTTATGTATTTATCTAGTTGTTAACATGCTCTTGTTATTGATATACATAAATCAAGCAAATGCAATAAAACTTTTTACACAAGATTTGTTAGTTGGATCTCTTGGAGGATTTGTCCCACCATCTGAGACCACGTCAAGCACCTACGTTCCAGGTACCCCCGGTGACCGGTGTCCACCGCGATTGAATGAACAACACTTCTCTGATGGTCGCTCCACTCATGCACTACCTACTTTTTAACTAGTTGACTTAAGGTTTGATTGAGATGATTGCATATCTTGACAAATATGATATCCGATTTTGTATCCTAAGCTTAAACGAAAATAACATTATCTTTTATTCCATGTTTTTATTATGAGTGATTTGTGTTCCTTTATTCTAAAGATTTATGTTTATCTCCTCCTTATTTAGTTATTTAATTTGTTTAGTATTCAAAGATATTGAGAGTCAATTGCTTCGCTGGCGATTAAGTTTATAAATTAACAATCTAGGGTTTTCTCTTTGAGCGATGCTAATATACGTAGTATCATGGTTGTTTGTCTCTTGATATCGTATTGTTTAAGTTTGTGTTGCTTCAGTTAGTATCACTGATGTAACATAGCGATGAAGAAATATAAAAAAACCTCAACGAAACCCATTGATTCAACAAAATACGGATTAAGCGATAAAATGAAAAAATCCTATATTTCCGTAAAAAATTTCAAATCCCTTTTACATTAAAAAAAAGAGAAAATTACAACCCACTACAATATATTGAGTCCTCTTACACTTTAATACAATTGTTTTTTCCTATTATATGAGACAATCAAATGACCAAATTGTCCTAATTTCCTCAATACCCATTCTCTCTCAAAAAGGACAATAATCAAGTCACCGCCACTACTTTCACATATCACACCCTCCCTCTCCTCCATTCAGTTTTCAAATTCAAACCTCTCTCTAAAAATTTGACCTTCTCTCTCTAACTCTCATACCAGTTCTCTTTGACGGGACAAGCGGTGCACCACCGGCGTTCCCTCCCTATCACCACCTTTAATGTTTTGGCCCCAAAAGAGTGCCACCTCCGGCGATTGCAGTGTCGCCGCCGTTCGTCATCTTTGTACCGTCGTACGCCTCTGCCGTCGTCATCCCATTAGATCGAGGTGGTGGTGATGATGGATCTGTGAGCGGCGGCGTTTGTACGGCGGTTCTGTACCAAATGGGGGTTTTGGTGGAAACGGCGCCGCGGTGGTTGGAGTCTAACGCCGGAGTCAGATCTAGCGCGTTTGGATGCGGTGGCGGCGTCAGATTTAGCGCCACGCTGTGATGGTTGCTATGATGCGAGGTTTATTTTTTAATATCTTGATGTGTGATTTGGATTTGGTTTTGATGATCTGTGTGTGATTTGGTTTTGAATATTTGATGAGGTAGGGTAAATGTTACTGTATTTTGATGAGAATATGAACTGCTTTTGGGAGATTGGAATCTATTGAGCAAAATGGATCCGTGTATGAACTGCTTTTGGTTATTAATTTGTCCAATTTTATTTGTCCACAATTAAGGGATTGTATTAATTATCAGTTGACTTATTGGAATATGCAGAGTGAAATGGATCCGTGTATCCTAATTGGACGAATTTTTTGGTGGGATTTCAATTTTGGTATCTGGGCGAATTTTTTTTGGGGGTGCATATCTTCAATAATTTGTTATAATTGGTATCTTTAAATTTATTCTATTGTGAGATTTCAATTTTGGTGCGTGTTTGATATATTTGTTTGTGTTCTTGGTATATATTTGATTGATTCGGTGTTTGATATTTTCGTCTCAGACTCCACATGTTCTCATGCATCGTCCAACTTTCAATGTTGGTCAAAGCCGCCAATGTGATTTGTGGGTGAGAGATCCAATAATTAGTAAATCCTTGTGTAAACTTCAGCACATGAAGTATGAGGTAAATTGACACTTTGAAGTTAGTTTTGGCTGGAAATCCTCCGAAGAGCAATGACTTGAAATCATCCCTATTGCAGATTGGCTCCGCAGCTCCTAAGTTTTGAAATAACTGGCAGTAGATCTAAATGGTTATGAGGGTTTAGTGTTTTTGCTTATGATTATTAGGGTTGTGATAATTGTATTCAGAAATCAGATTATTTGTGAACATGAGTTCTTGATTTTTCATTTTGTAGTGTATGTAAAGCTAATGTGTTTGGGTTGAGGACTTTATTGATATAAATTGGTTTTTAGACTAGTGTTCATGTTGGTAAAATTTTCACTACACCTAGTAACACCTATACTCTTGTTTTAAATATTTCACTTTATCTATAAAATTTTCACTACACCTAATAAAATCTATATTTGTGATATAAATATTTCACTTTATTTATAAAATTCTCACTACATTTAATAAAATATGTATTTATGTTTTAAATATTTCACTTTACACATAAAATTGTTCATTTACACCTTTTTATATTTAGTTAAAATAAATAAAATGTAATACTTGCATCCTAAAATTTGGTTGATATTTGGGCATATCCGTAAAGAATGAGGCTCAAAAAATTTAAAAATTATTTCGCATAAAAATTTAGTTCAGTTTACATATAAAAGTATCACTGCATACAGAAAAAATAATTTTTTTTATAAAGTTATTAATAGGAATAACTAAAGTTCAAAAAAAATTGAAAAAAATGAAGGAAAAAAAAAAGAAATCAGATGATACCTGGCTAGATGAAATTTTGCAGAATTTACTCCAAATTTTTTTTATTTTTTCTTTCGGTTTTCTCGAGAGAAATAGGAGAAATTTGGAAAGAATAACAATTTTAGGCTTTTTTGTGTAATAATACATTCAAAACCCATTTCCTCTGTTCTGGTAATGTCAATTTGTATTAAATTAATGTAGTTACTGTTCATTGATTTAATTTTTGCAGGAGCTACAGAACCAGTCTAATCATCTGCTCAGGAAAAGGAAAACATAGGCATTTATGTCCTTTAATGGCCAGGGTGTATAGTTAGTTGTAATGTAAAAAAGCATTTGCACTAAAATGCTATATCCTTGAGCACTTTGTACCGGCATGTTTTTTTTCACTAAAAATAAATCATATTATAAGCCATAAAAAGTAACAAATTTTACTAAATAAATTATCAATACTTTTATAAATAGAATCTCCTATTACCTTATAAATCATAATCAAATCAAACGTCTAATCTTGAAGAATAATATGGATAAATGGATAAATCAATTAAATTTCATATCAGCACTCCAATTTGATAATAGGATATGATTGAGTGTTGCAGCAATTGTCAAATCAAGCTGCCATTAAAAAATTGGGGATGAGGGAAAATAAGATTATTAATGTCATATAACAACCATTTTTGTAGTTGGGAGTAATTGAGGAAAATTATTATACTTGAGTAATAATGTATAATATCTTGTAGTGGGAGAGAGTAGCCCATTCTTAAATTTATGCTTAATATTATTATAAAATAATGATCATACCTTGAGGGGGTTAATAAAAAGAATAAAATTATTATCGAAATCCAATTCAAGTTTGACGATTCCATTTAGATTCAATTATTTGGTTCATGATCCAACTCAACTTGCAATGACAAACAGATATAAATCGAAAGTACATTTAGATAAATGAAAATTAACAAATTGTTTCTGAGAATGCTTTTACATCTACAGGAAGTATCATTAAGATTGACGCATTACATAATAAAAGAATACATAAATGAACATAAAACATTATATATACACGTTGCATTTATTTAATAAAGAGAAACTTCAGTCATCAATTCTACATAGCAGTCTTAGCCCATTAACTTGATGGACAAACACTAACCAAACAACCTTAAAAGAACACCTCGTGTAGTTTGTAAAATTAAATAAAATATCTATTGTCAGATAAACATAATTGTAGTTCAAACTAGCTCCGTCTCATACTTGTTTATCCCTTCCAAAAAGTAATCCATCACAACATCTCATGTCATTACTTTTACCCAAAAAATCATCTACTTTAGTAATAAAATAGAAAGAAACAACTACAACACCCCCAATTAAAAACTCTTTCCGAAAGCAAAGGGATAAACAAATATGGGGCGGAGGAAGTAATATTTTGTAAACAAAACCAAACCTTATTCGCTATAACTTCTCCCACATGAAAGATTTCTTGAATATTATCTCCCTTGAAATAGGCAAGTCATGCGTTCTCATATTCAATGGCCATGTAAAGAAGTTGAAGGACATGAAGCACTTATATGAAGTATAAATGAAATCCCACCTTAAACATATAATGTACATATGTTCAGCGAATCAAGAAAATAAATAAAACTACTGCCCTGCTGCTGATACTCAATTATCCATCCACATATAAAGAGTTGACAAAGCTTCATATATCATGACTGGGAGGAATAGGGTTGCTCTCCCCTGGAGTTGCTTCTCATATTCAAAATTTATTTTATTTTGGAGACAAAGTTCTCGTTTAATTTGAACAAATATCAAAAGCCAAAGAAGCGAAACATTAAGCCATTGATTCACTCAACAGATTGCCATTTTTGCCAAAATAATCTTATCTATGATAGTACTCGAAATTACACAACTTTCCATACCAATACAGACGTAGACCTATAGAAAATCACGATGAAGTTCACCGTATCTACTCCTGCTTTTCTCTCAACAAATCACTACGAACATCATCCAATGACACCTGAAACTTAGGAGGATGCACTACAAAAAAGGCCTATCGTAAAAGCCCTTCTACTGCCATCAACAATGAATGAAACAAGAAACCAATTCTAATCAATTGCACATGTACAGAGTCAATAATTAAAGATATATACAGTCAACCAATTACCCAACAGAAATAGAGGCTTTCACTCAAAGTTCAAACTCGTGTTTGTGATACACAATACAAATCTCAAGATGAAAACAGAATAACACCGATGACTGTGAAAAAAGTATCTCTAGCTAAGCATACACAGCGCCACAAGGAAACATAACTTTTGAGGTTCAGTCACACAAATTAGGTCCCAATATTTGATGTCAAATTTAACTTCCACCTTCATCAGGGAAGAAAATGTCTTTTCACAACAGACTGAAAATACAAAACTGCAATACAATGGGGTGTAACCTCTATAGTTCTACTTGGAAAAAATATTTTTCTAGTTATTTCCAGCTAGGTCAGCTAGTAAAAGAATAAGATAATTATTTCAAGCTACGTAACCTAATAATTCCTCAAACATCTAGTCTCTTTTACCTGAGGACACGCTGAAACTGCATAAAGCTTGCATTAAATTAAGTACTAAGAGTCTACGACATTACATAATTACACCTGGAATGATCGTCCTCGCCTCAGATCTACGATAGTTTTCTTTATTAACCGTAATCTGCTGATGGGCAAGGAATCACAAATGTGAAATACCCAAAAATTGTAGAGCCTAAAATAGGTTTAATCCAGAATGAAATAAATGCACCCCGTAAGAGTTGGTCTTGGGTAAAACAATTATATCGTACAACTGATTCGCAACTATCATTTTATAGTATAAAAACTAATACTTTTGAATGAAACAACTAATAAGGATAAACTAATGAGTTCTAATGAAACAAATAATTCTGTTTAAAAATACGAAAAGATAAAATTCAAACCAATTGCACAGTATTAACTGGTGTATAAAAGACTCCCCTGATTCTCCCACCCCAATGACGTTCAAGGAAAATTCTAAAACCACAAGAACAGAGTGCAAGAAACCAAGTGGCAGCTCTGCATATGTGGTTAACTAGAAAGAGCTGGGTAGATAAGAGGAAGTAAGAATAAGCATCATTTGAAAAACATAATATCTGCAGTGAAAAAGTAAACAATAATATTACATCGAAAACCACTATTAAACACGCAGTTCTCCGAGGAGGCACTCTCCAAATTACCACCAGTTGAAACAAGGTGGTTAAATATTGTGACAACAATGTAATCTATTAAATATGGGAGACAGGAAACTAAAGGAAAAAGGAAATGCTAACGAGACGGAGTCAAACGTAATACGTCCCTCCGGTCGACGTAAACCCACTCGGTCCTAAGCATAGATTCCACAAGCATTTCATGAAACTCCGATGCTGAGTTACACACAACTCGTAAATCTCCTCACTCGGTGGGTCCTACACAGAACGTTGTTCCACGTTATGAGCGATTTATTTATTTACAATCCCCGATTTTCAATAAAACTTCCGTGGCCATTAACAATAAACGGTCACAAGCGGGTATTTAGCACTTTTTCACCTGTCAAACCACAATCTCAGCGTTTCCCACGATGCCCGCCCCCCGACCTTGCACCCGGATAGCGAGCAAATTGAAGCCTTAGGTGGGCTGAGTCACGGTCATGCTCATCAAATTTATAACCTGCAAGATTTAGCTCGACTATTTTATAGACCCAACTACCGTCGCTTCGAATTACAATGAAATCGGGTTCCCATTATCGTTCATTATTTTATCATCTCGTGTATTATATTTATTTAAGCAATGAAACAATTCTTACAATGAATGCCAGACTTAGTACATTACAGGAACCAATAGTATCATTATTTTTAGGATTGAGGACTTTAGACTATAAGAAGGAAAGAAGCCCATATTAACTCAGCGTGCTACTAAAACAGCAACACGTTAATGTGCCACTTTCTGTAATTGGTGTATCATATCTGTTTCCCTTAATATAGGTGAAACATGTTAATACTTCAATGACCATTTACTCGTGATTTTGGAGTCAATAGTAACTAGGAGCAAGATTCATATAACTTTCAGTGCATCCAAATTTAAAAAAAAAATCAGTTGTCAATTGTAATACTAACTTATTTATCAAAAAAGAAGCAAGATAGAAATGATCACATTGCATCGGTAACTTGAAAATGACTTGGGGGTAGTATTTTTGAAATTCTCTGAAGACTATAAACTTCCTCAATGTGAAAGCTTAAAGCCAAATACTTGAGTAGACCAAATACGGTATTTAGAAGTCCATCAGAGCAAGCTGATTCTCAGACTGACTGACACTTTGTAAACTTTTTTTTTTTTTTACAAAAAGCAGTCCTACTTAGGACCAAGTGCAACCAACTCCCCCCCTTGTTGACGCTGTAGCAGAAGAACGTCTCGTATTACATCTGGATTCATCAAGGAAGCCCCAACCAAACACATAGAGGTGGATGCATGCTAAGCATTCTTAAATCCACACAGCCAACTTGGAGACGTGATCTAGATGCCTAGCTGGATTATCTAGTGCGAGGTAATACAAATGTGTTGTTGTTTTCTACAGGATAGCATATCAAAGACTTGAAATAGAGATTATTTATCTCATCGCAATATAGAAAATAAAAATCAAAATATACAGACCTTGAACCCCAATCGAGTTATAAACTTAGACTTAGGTTACGTTTGTTTTCGGATTTAAGTGAACAGGGGAAGCCAGGATTTTGAAATCCCATGGATTTCAAAATCTTGGTGAATAGTCAAAGGTATGTGTTTGTTTCTGGAATTTAGTAGGGTGAGATTTGCTTTATGTAAAATCAAGGTTTAATAGTGATTGACGTTGTATTATTGTATTGAGTGAGAGAAAGTAGGAGAGGATTCAGTGAGTGAGAGAACATTATTGATGTGATTGTATTGAATTTTGTGAAAATAGGTGTGTAGGTGTATTTATAAGAGTGGATGTGGAAATCCTGAAATAGAAGTGGATCGCAAAGTCTTAAATCCATCCGAGTGAGTCCCAAAGCAAACATAGCCAAGTTTACTTGCCTGTGCTTTCAGTTTATTTGACTAAAATAACAGCGTATAAATAAGTTGTTTGCAAGTTGTTCAAACAAAATGATATCCCCTTATCCCTATCACAAACCACTCCAAGAAGAAAGTGTGCAATGTAGAAAGGTAGGTCATAAACTCTCACACCAATAATACAACGATTCAAAACCAAGCACTACTTATTAAGACTTCTACTTTCGTGGACAAATATGATGGCTACCTAGAGTATAGATATATTGGAGAGGATATACTAAGCACACTAAAAGGCTATGGTTCTCCCTAGAACTTAAACTGCTTTATAGGCCATTTAGGATGAAGCCTTGGTTCCTACCAAGCATATCACTTCTTCTAATTTTAAATAAAATTGATGAGTCATTCCATTTGTTTTCCTTTCCCTTTTTGCCCACAATGTCCTAATTGCTAGTAAAAATAAAGGGACAAAGTCCTGAACTCATGATTAAATACCAAGACCAGTCTGATTCAAACACAAAAAGATTAAATAACTGGCCAATATTACCTTGTAAAGCGTCCATTGCAGTGGCAGCATGAGCTGGACTCAGAAAATCAACAAAGCATAGAACCAGCGGATCCCCCCCAGACTGCATATGTTGTATTCAAACATCATTAGGTAAAATCACAACAATGGAAATACAAATAAGATTCTAGCATACAGTAAAAAAGTATTACATGTCTTGATTCTTTGGTGACAAGCCTAACTTCCTTATAGCCTACAAAAGGACGAAATATATCTGCAGTGTGTGGTAAAGGAACAAAACTAGATCTGTAAACAATGAGAACAAATTATACAACAGAAAGGATACGGGCAACTTCGCGGCGAGTGCAATTAGCAGGTAAGCCCTCCACAAACAACGTGCTGCTAGCATCAGGAGGAAGGGGAATTTCCGGCCGCCCTCCAACTGCAGCTGGCCGGCCTTTTGAAGCTACTATTGGGTCTGATGCTCCCATTGCCACTATATGTGGGTCATCAACAGGAAGATGTCCACTAATAAGTCCACTGCCCAAAGATCTTCCAGATTCATTGCCAAATGATGACATTTGCTGGCACATTGAACCAAAACGGTGAACACATTAAATACATCACATATAGCTTAAATGCCTAACAAATAACATATTTAACCAAATTATATTTGGGGGGTTTGTGGGGAAGTACCCCACTGCGAAGGTAGCGATCATATGAGGCATTAATGGAATCAGTATCCCTAATGACACGTATTCCAGCCCTCTCTTCATCGTGGGGATAGTAGTTGGGCATTTCAGGGCCGCTAGGCATCTCTGCATAATCAAAATAAAATCAACTTATAAACCTAGAAATCAAACAATGGTAAACATTATATAGGAATCAACTTCATCAATTGAAACCATAATAATACAGTTATATATATCCAAATCAAGACAACAGAAAATTATCAATTAATTTAACCAGCATTCCTACACCCCACTCGTAAAAGAACTTAATTATCCGGGAATACTGTACTTCAGCCACCCAATTTAAACAAATTAAGAGAGATAAAATCAAAAATCACAACTTTACCACTTCTCGAATCAGTCAATCTATCAGAAACCCAATTTTCAAGACACCAAAAAGCTTAAAGCAAAATCAATTACAAAAAACAAAAATGAAGCCCTAATCCTGCCACCACACCTAAATAAAACGACGACATCATGCATATGCCCAAATATAGACAGGAAATTAAATAGAAAACTACCATAATCGGTACGGGGCCGTTTCACCACTTGAGGAGGAAGGGCAGCGGGTTGCTGCCGGCCGTCGCCATACCTCCAATAAGCATCTGCCATTCTTATTCTCGATAAATCAAGTGAAGAGATGGATTGAAGATGTGAAGTTTATGCAATTGACAAAGGCGAGGGTTTTGGATTCTGAATTTTTTTTACTACAGAACGAAATAAATAAAGCTAATGTTTTTATATATATACAGTCGTGATACTGAAGGATGCATTTGCTTCCTTTTAAACGCATTGTTTTATTAATTCTGTTTACCCTCAATTTTATATTTTCAAATTTTAATTTAGCATCTTTAAATTAAAAGAAAAAACTCCTATATTTAATAAAAAAATATTCATTAAGTGGCTTGGAAACAATCATATGGTTGATTGACAAAAAAATGTGTGAAAATATAATGACAAAAATTTGTGTAGACCTGGTTCATACCATGAACCCGGGTCAAACTTGACTCATGCATATAAAACGGATCAAATATAAATAATACAACTCCATTTCAACCCATTTCTTTCCCCAAGCCATTAAAAGAAATCACCCACATAACTGCTCTGCGACACGTGACCAGTGACGGATTTAGAAATTTTAAACAGGGTATGCACAATTATGAGAATACTTGAAAAAAAAAAATCAAAGTCATACAATTGAAAATAAGTCTTAAAAAATGAATAATATAAACAAAATATAGGTAAATAAGAACTTGAAAACATATAATATTAAAAATTACAAACAACAAAGTCTTTTTTTCTCTAAAGAAAGAAAAATTATAAAAGTTCTCAACGAATGTTCATCCTGTGGAGGTGATTCAAAATGTCATCATTATTTATTTTTAAAAACATGTCCCTCTCTATATAAGTAACTAATTAATCATTTAAAATTCGATTTTCAATGTTATTCTATAGCTTGTTTTTCACATAAGTAATAGCAACATAAACCTTCTTTCCAAAACTTTATATAGGCTCTTGCATCAAAAGTTCAAATGAACCTAAATGATAAGTAATTACAAATTTATATTCACCACTCAAATTTCAAATAAAACAATACTAGCATAATCACATTAATTAACCCAAAAGTGCATAAAATCCCATAAAAAATTATAACATACACGATGCATTCAAAATAAAAAGGGAAAAAAAACATGCACCAACACCCCCTATTTCGAAATCCTAAATAAAAGTTAAAAGTTGGGAATAATTTTGAAACAATTGCAAGCAAAAAAAAAAATAGAGAAAATTTTACAATTTTATTGTTGTGGGCGAGAACTAAAAGCAAGGACTGAAGAGTGGAATTGAGAAAATGAAAAGTAAAAAAAATATATATATATTTACTCACTTTTTCACTATCATTTTCAGTTCTTCATTTATTAATTGGTGGGGCATCACACTTCTCGCCTCAAGCCATGAGTGAACCTTCTGTATACATCCCTTCTCTTTTTAAATTTATTTTCATTGTCTAATATAAGTTGAAACATGTATAATTTAAATACTACTACTATATATAATATATAAGAAAAAATTAGACAAAAAGTGGCTATGCACTTGATCAAGGTGAATCCGCCTCTGCAACACAATGACGACTTCGCGACGGAACTCGACCGTTCGTTTCCTATTCCATTGTTGCATAACAATGAGAGTTTTACTTAGTAACAGTGGAAATTTTACTGAATAACAGTGAGAGTTTTACTTAGTAGCTATGATAATTATTTTGCATAAAAGTGAGAGTTTACTTAGTAACAATGAGAGTTTTACTTAATAACAACAGTGATAATTATTTTGCAAAATAGTGAAAGTTTTATTTAGCAACAGTGAGAGTTTTACTGAATAATCTTGAGAGTTTTACTTAGTAACAATGATAATTATTTTGTATAAAAGTGAGAGTTTTACTTAGTAACAGTGAGAGTTTTTTACTTTTACAGTGATAGTTGTTTCTCTCTACAGTGAGAGCTTTTTTTTTTCCTATACACTTATAGTTTGTAACAGTGAGAGTTTTACTAAATGAAAGTGAGAGTTTTACTGAATATAAGTGATAGTTTTACTTGGTAACAGTGAATGTTTTTCTGATTGAGCGCGAGAAGAGTGACGCGAGACAGACGAGATGATTGAGCACGAGAAGAGTGGTGCGAGAGAGACGATCAAACGAAAGACATGAAGAAATAAGGTGATGCGAGAGAGACGATTGAACAAAAGACTGCAACGCGAGAGATGTGAAGAAAGGCTACTAAGCGAGAGAGTGAAGAAAGACAATAGTGAAATTCGGGTCAAACCAATTTCTGAAAATGAGTTATATTGAATTAGGGTTCACACCGTAAACCTGGTTCATAGGAGTGTAACTCAAATATAAAAACTCTTGTGGTTGAACATAAATTTTCCTATCTTTTATTAATTGTACTGTATAAAACTTTCTTATATTTAATAAAAATATGCATTAAATTTTTGCTGATCTTTTTCGTACAAATTTTGCAGACACTTATTAATTTCACTATTAAGCAATTTTTTTTCATAATCACTAAATTAAATCACTTTTTCATATACCACCAATCTTTTGCAAACACCCCTTTATTTGTTAATTTTCATGCTTAGTCTGCACTATGTTATGCCCATATATTTTGGCAATTTTTTTTAATGTTCAAACCCTTTGAACGCCAAGGACAGAAGAGAACTTATTAACGTATATATTAAAATTTTGATTTAACAATGAATTACCGATTGATTGTTGATGGATCTTACCAACGAAAATTTATCTTTTTATTAAATTGTAATGATGAGCAATATATCGACGTAAAAAAATAATTGGTAATCCGTCAGTGGATGTTAGTATTTCATTATAGACAGAAAAAGTTCATTGATAAAGTGTGAAAATCTTGTAATGTGATTTTTAGAGTCTCGTCTCAATCATGTTTCAAAGGTCACTAAATATGACTCAAATATTATATTGTAATCATGATTCATGTATGAAATCATCTCATATGATTTTTACATAGATGAAGTAAATATTTTGTACATTAGTTATATCATACAATTGGTATACACACTTAATATTGTTAAATAAAAATAACTAATAATAATTACTCACTCCGTCCCAGAAGATTTAGCACAATTGACTCTTACACATATTTTTTTGAGCAAGTTTTGTATTAATAATTGAAATGATAAAATGACTTTTAAAGAGCGGTATGATAGAAGAGGAGCTTAACTATCATATCCCTCCTTAAAATTCACTTTATCATTTCAATTACTAATACAAAACTTGCTCACAAAAATGCATGTAAAAGTCAATTGTGCTAAGTTTTCTGGAACGGAGGGAGTAATACTTTTTAGAGATACATGAGTCGCATTGGTGTATATATATATACATAATTTTGAATGACAAAAATAAAGATACATATAACTTGAATACTTAATTGAAGAATAAATTTGTACCTATAACACTACAAGATGAAGAATTGTCCAACAAAATTTTCAGATAACTACGAAATTTTTCTACAAAAATAATTTGGTCCTTAGAAAGTGAGGATTGCCTACAATTTACCTATCAATTTTTAGAATAATCTATGAAAAAATTACCTATACAAATAATTCTCTAGGCAAACAAATTACATACGAACAATCTGTTTATATATTTGTAATTTCCGTAGACAAATTTACCTACACAAATAATTTTTCAGGCAATTTACATTTCCGTAGGCAATTATATTTGTAGTTTAAAAATAGTTTAAATAATTAGAAAATTTTGTAGGCAAGCTTTACTATTTAAGGACGAAATTATTTTCGTTGGGAAATCGTAAGCATGTTGAAAAATTTCGTAGACAATGCACTATTTGCTTGTAATGTAAGAGACCGTGTCATATCAAATTCTCTCGCATATATGTAATACTGACAAAAACTCGTATAAGATGCTTATACATGAGACGAGTATAAATTAGCATAAATTAACATCTTCCTCTCTCAAAATGTTAGAGCGTTAATATTCAAATTATACTTCGTCTCACAGTGATACCATCTTATATTAGTATGCATCATGTATAATAGATTTTTTTGTACACCAAACAATTCGAGTGCATTTAAAAACATGCAATACGTATAAGACTTTGCCGCATACATATAATCGAGAAAATGATGGAGGTAGTGGCGAAAGATATCATCTGTTTTAAATATAATGTTTCACTTTATGTTTCATAGTCTAAATGAATGACATGTGAAATGAACAAAAATATTCAATGTTCCAAAATAATTCTGAATCCATATATTAAAGATTCAGAAGCATTAAAAAAAACAGTGGAATTGATCTCGGTAATCGGCCGTAAATTTAATCCCCTATTTCTTAGGAAAGTGCTGTTAGTGGGATCAAGGTTATAAATTATTATACATAACATATATTATTACTTTGAAGTTCTCAAACTCAAAAAGATTAAGGGTGTCTCACAACTTTAACTTCTCCGCAGAGACGATCGTTTTACACGGCGACTACCAGGGTAATTTCTCTCTTTTTTTTTCATTTTCTTTTTTCGAAAAAAAAATTAATTTAAGAAGAGGTATACGAATTTTAATTCCATGATAATTATATAAAAAAAAACCCTCATAATGTTATTGTTGTTATTTTAAAATTCATAGATAAAATGTATTTTTAGGTCCCTAAATTATTACTTTTTATTTCGAAATGTCTCTATACTATTTTTTTTATTTTAAGAAAACCTCTGAACTATTAACTTTTGTTTCGAAAGTCCTTAAATTATTATTTTTATTTAATAAAGTCTCTAAACTATTAATTTTTATTTCACACAGTCCTTCTTGATTATTTTTTTAGAGTGGGTCTCATGTGCATTCGAGTGCACCATGTAATCATAGTGCATTTTAGAAGAATGCAACTATACAAAACAGAAACGTGCAACTATTACAAAGAGAAACATGCAATTATATTCTCATATTAACAGTTGAATTTTTTTGTATAAATATATCACGTTTTTTCAAAGATAAAAAACAGACGCTTAAAAATATAATATGAGTCTTGCGGTCTTGACCCAAAATCATATAAGACATAATCTTTTTTTAATCATATAACATAACTGTTAAGTAAATATGCACAACATCATTCTCAAAATTGTCAATAAGTCAATGTTAACTTTATTAGGTAGTGAAGAAATTAATATTACTTTATAATTCGCAAAGTCAATAAGTCAATGTTAACTTCTCTCCCCAAATCACTATTTTGATATAATACCCACTCATTATAAACACAAAATATCTTCCATTTATATAATTGCGGTAGGGGCTGTTTGGTTTCGAATCTAATGGATAAAACTGCAGGGAATCCACTGTACAGCTGCAGAGGATGCAGGAATCCAATTGCCCTAAGCGCTGATATCCTTTCAAAGTCATTTCAGGTTATTTTCAATTTTTTGTTTATTAATTGTAGTACATCTAAATATATACTTTGATCAAATATAAATCTATTTTATTAGATTCATGTTATTGATTGATCGCATATTTTTTTCCTCTTGAGTTATAATTGGAGGAGGGACTTGTTGATAGATCCAAACAGATCCTGTAGATGATACATAGCTACAAGGTCATGAAATGATCATTTATTTATCTAGAGTTGACTTTTCTATCTTGTCCTATTGTGTGGATATAATTTTCTCATACACTGAATGAGAATTTTGTTTATGAAATTTTAATAAAATAAGGCGAAATTTTATGATAAATGATACTTCATCTGTCCTAATTTTGATTCTCAATTTTTCGTGAATAATCGTCCTAATTTTGTTTGGTCATTTCCTAAAAAGGAAATAAAATAATTTTCAATACTATTTAATACTATTATTTCTCTCCAACAAACCCACTTTACACAATTTAATACTATTATTTTATATTTTTTCTTAATCTCCGTGTTTATAATAACTGGATAATCAAAAATATGACGGAGAGAGTAAAATTTTATGAATTTAAAGTATTTAGAAATAGAAAATAATATATATAAAAGAAATTTGAATCCAGTTCTCTATCTAACTGTACATCTTTTTGTATGCTGTAAATTAAAGAAAGACCCATGTGCTAATAAATTTAGGTGTTGCTGGTCTATGACAAATAACGAATATTGAAATAGTATGTATGAGACTGATATTAGTTTTTATAATTATGTTGGTTTGTTGGTAAAAAAAGATCAACATAATTAATTGGTTTTGTTTGTTTTTATCTAATTTAACCTTTTATAATCTTCTTATTTTTGAATTAACTGCATGTGATTAGTTAATTTATTTATAATAATTTAGGCAAAATCTGGGGGAGCCTATATGTTTAGCCATGCGATGAACATTGTAGTTGGGGCAAAGGAGGAGAGACAACTAATAACAGGTTATTACACAATTGCAAAGATATTCTGCTGTAGATGTGGTGAAGAAATGGGGTGGACATATGTTCGAGCTTTTGATGCAACAGGAAAGTACAAGGAGGGGAAGTACATTGTGGAGAAGGCTAAAATTATCAAAGAATATTGACTCCCACTATTAATATTATATTATACACAAAAATATGTGTGAACCCGAATTTATCGGTGAACTTGATTTTTTTAGTATTACTGTTATGTGTAAAAACTATCATTATTATACATAAAAAAATTCATTGTTTAAGAATATAAACAGTGAAAATTTTTGTGCATAACAGTAATAGTTTTAACATATAACAATGATAGCGTTCATGTTTAAATCTGGTTCATACAAATGTTATGCTATATTATAATGATATTAAACTTAAAATAAAGTTGTATTTGATGTTATTCGATTAGTGGACTATTACACATAATTTAAATAGAGAATTGCTTGCAAAATATTCTAAATGCCTACCCCTTTTTTAGTGAAAATAGTTTCGTCTTAAATAGTAAAAATTATCTACGACTTACCTATAACTTTTTTTAATTTTATAGGTATTTTTATTTATATATAAATTTTTCTACAAAATGTAATTCATATGTAAATTTATGAATTAATGACATTGGGGTCTAAGAAAGCCCACCTAAATACTATGGGGTCCAAGGTGCTTTTAAAAATGCTTATAGGTTCAAAATGGGTCTTTAAAAGCCCAATATACCCCTGGAGTCGGCAACTAAAAAATGGAAGAATCAGACACGTCATTTCATTCTTTCTCCCTAAGCTCACCATTAAAATAATAAATACAAGTAGAATGTAATAGTCTGTTAGCCGTTACCTCCCTCTGTATTTTCCGGCGACGTCCAATCAACATAGTACATTTGCAAATCAAATTTGAATTTCAAATTGGCTACATTAGGCAGAAATAGAGATGATTTAAGTCATTTCTTCATCCAGAGATCCAACAAAGCTCGTCATTTTAGATATAGACGAAGATGATCGTCTTATCCAACAAACCCTACTAATCCAAAATTCTCTCTCCGTCGTCGCCATCACCTCCATATGCGGTGGAGGTTGAAGATGAAGCCGCCGTGTAAGTAGGCGGTGCAGACGCCGGAGGTGATTTCTTGGTGCAATGGCGAATTTGGTGGAACGGAGACGATTTCTTGGTGCGACGACGAATTTGGTGGGACGGAAGTAGGGGGTTTTCGCGATCTGAATTTAGAGAAGTGGGTTTCGAGTTCGGTTGGGTGCGTGACTTAGTGAGATCGGCGGTGAGTTCACTGATTTTTTTTGTTTTGTTGTGCACATCTGATTTTTTCGCGTGACACGGTGAGTTCTTTTGAGTCCGCCGCCCTTTCTCTCTGTTTTTTTGCAGCAAAAAAATGATAACTAATGATTAAAAAATACATTAGCAGCCTGCAGATTTTGGTTTTATTTTTTAGTTGCAATTTAGTTTGAATTTTAATTTGTGAGATATTTGTACATTTTATGCATTAAAAATTTTGGGTTATATGTTCATAAATTTGGAGATGCACTTATAGTTCGTTTTGAACTTTTGGGGGAGAATAATTGATTTTTTGAATTTTTTTGATGGGTTTCTTCTTGATGTTTTAAATCTGTTATTTGGATTTTTTGATGGATTTTTTCCTGATGTTTAATCTGGGTTTTTGTGAAGATTTGGGTTTTGAATTCAATTTGTTATTTTTCTGTACAGGTTTGTATTTTCTTCAGGATGGATAATGGAGGAAGAAGACCATAAGAAGAGATGTTTTGCTATTTTTGTGGGTATATGGATCTAGATATGATTTTTTGGAGATGGAAGATGGTGGTTCTGAATTTGGATTAAAATTTTTGGAGTTGCATACATTCATCAATCAATGAATTTATGCATTTGTTTTTTTATGCATATGTGCATGTCTAAATGGAGATGGATATATATAAATTTTGAGATTTAGACAAATATATGCAAATTTTTGACGTAGCATTTCAGAGCACACGCAGTGCATTCAATATTCTTTTCATTATATTTTTCTTATTTCTAAGGTTGGGTCTTTGTATTTCGTTTTTATACAAAATATCACCTTAATGACTTGAGTTACATTCTTGTGAATTTGGCATTCCATCACAATTGAGTTTTGCGTGATATTACAATGAAAACACACCTAAATAGTTTCTACAATTTTCTACCTAATTGTATGAAAATATGCTTCATTATCAAGGCAGAGTAATGGTTTCTTCCTGCATTGAATACGGACTTCCTAAATAGACAACCAATGGATGTATATAAACCACAAATTGGATTACAGGCTTTATGAGCGGGTTCACGAATTTTATGCATTTGTGCATGTCGAAAAATAAGAAAATCTATAATTTTTGAAGACGAAGATGAATTTATTTCTTTGAATTTTTAGATTTTATATTCAAATATATAAATATTTGTATATTTTCAATTTTAGATATAGTTTTGTAAGTCTTCGCTGCCATTTGACCCTAGAAAAGGAAGATAGAAGTGCCATCTATTTTTTCATATTAGGACTCTATACAATTATGACTGCTCATTTACTCCAACTGTAGAAGTGACCCCCTTCAACATAAAAAACCAAAACTAAGATGCAGAACTCAGCACATGATATACGCAATCCCCCATAACCTAGTGCAAAGTTATAAGTTCTCTATTATTTAATTAAATCTCAATCAATCAATTGCAAGATATATGCACTAAGTTCTCCAAGCAGATTATATTATATATATATATATACACGTATATATATTTATTATGCAACACCCAATACACATTCAAATTTAACATGCACATATTCATGGAATATGCATAAGATACAGTTTTATTTCAATTACAGTTTACACATCCACATAATAAGAAAAGCATTACAACTTTAAATTTTCATATCTAACTTGAAAAATTACAAAATCTTACATATCTAAAATCCAAAAATTTACATATTTTTCTCTAAATCTCAAAATATATTTACATATCTTCATCTTAAGTTCAACATGCACATATGTATAAAAAAAACATGCATAAATTCATCCCTTGATGAACTTATGCATCTCCAAATTTCAATTTTGCATCTTCAAATCTGCAAAAAGTTCCTGCTTTCGATGATAACCTGCTTGGTGGATATATGTGCAAATGATCATAATCTATACACCGAGATAAATAAAATTTAGAAACGCTAACAAATCGCCAGAAAATGATAAAAATTAAACTACAAACCCAATTAATACCTTACCCTGCGCACCCTTCTGCTTATCCTGTGCACTCTCCATCTTCATCCCAGCCTATTACCCCCACTCTCCATTTTCCAAGAAATTTAATCAATCTACAAATAAAACATAAAAATAACATATAAAAGAGTGCAAATCTGATACAAAACATCAATTCATATCCCATAGAGTATGCAGGCAGCTAATTTATTATATATTTTGCAAAAAAATACATGAATTGGAATACCACTAACTGAACAACAAGAGACATAGAAACACCACTAATTGAAGAACAAGAGACATAGAAACCCCAGAAAAATCGAACAAATCTAGAAACCCACAAAAATTGAAAATTCTAGAACACACTGAAAAATCCAAAAAATAAATTACGAAACACAGAAAAAAAATACATGAACAAAATTCGAAAACCCACCCAAATTACAAAATCAAAATCTTACCTTTTTTATTATGACGGTTTTTTTTCGAAGAACTAAGTTGGAATTTTTCCGAAATCTAACAAAAACTATAACACCCAGAAAATTTTGAAACCCAGAAATTTTGAAAAAATATCGAACATACAAAAGTAAAATCCCAAAAAAAAAATCAGAGATTTTGTAAATCAACAAGTAAAATCGATAGAATCCATAAAAATCCCAGACAAATCAACAAGGAAAACGCAAAAATTGTTACCGCTTCTAGATTTATGATAGAACAATTCGGTCGAAATTTCTAGAGAGAATGGGTTTTTTTTGGAAACATATGAGAAGAGGGAGAAGATTTGAATAATTATGGCTAATGCATTGGAAATGATGAAACCGGTCTAATCAACTGTCTGGAAAGGAGGGAAATGGGGGTTATTTTTTATTGAAAAATTATGTGCTATTTAAAAAATTTCATAGACAATAATTTATTTACTTGTAGTGTACGGTGGTGCACATTGAATTAATTTAGGGCACACTATTTATACATACTTTTACTAAATATAACTCACATGTACAATAAATTTTAGCATCAGACTTGGTAAATTTTAGCATCAGGTTACCACACCTACACATTTAGTAAATACACATTCCTTTCATTTTTTTTTTAAATAGACACATAACATGTCAAAATTACCCTTTTTAAGTTTTCCTCTTTTACTATTATTAATAAATACACTTTTTCTCTTATCAAACAAAGGAACCGTCGACCTTCCAATTCCATACCCTTCCCGTTCCTCAGCCTTCAATCTTTAATCAACACTATATCTCATTGTAAACCTATGCAACTGAAGATCATAGCAAGTATTTATCCTTTTTTGTGCCGTTATATGCAAGAATGGTGAATGTTCATGGTCCCGAATACACATATGTGAGTTTTTCTAATTTTCTGAAATACTAGGTTTTATGTTTTGGTGAATAAGAGAATGTTTGCAGTTCATATTATGTTTTTTATGAAAATTGTTGGATTGTTGAATAAAATGGTATGGATAGAGATAATGTTTTAAAATAAGTGTTTCACTCGTTTCTGGTTCGTGGAAATCTATAACATATTTCAAATAAAAGTTTAGAGGGTTTTATATAATTTAAAAATAAAAGTTGAACTTTTGCTAAAATTAAAAAAAAAAAAAAAAAAAGTTCAAACATTTTTGTGCATTTTAATAAATAGTACTGAATATTATTATTTTCCCCATAGTTTATATTAGAAAAAAGAAATAACTTACCCCTACCCATTGCGGCGGCGGCGGACGCGGGCAAGCAGCGGCTATCACGGTCGCAGAAAAGCATCGACGGTGGAGGTGGGCAAGGCGGTGGTCGTCTCGATCGCCTCCCAATTTGGGTGGAGGCGTATGCCCATATCAAGGTTTTCCTTTTGAAAAATAAAGAGGCGGGGTCGTGAGTAAAGAAGGTATGATTGTGGGTATTTTGAAAATATTAGGGGGAGTGCATTTATCATACGAAAAATGTATCAATTCATAGAGTGTATTTACTAAAAAAGTCGATGTGACCGACCTGAGCCTTAAGTAAAAACTCGAATGTGACCGCCACTTTGAATTTAATCAAACTTAAACCAAGCAAATATTCTTATCGGCTTGAAGCCCAACCCCTTCTCAAAATTCAAGCATTCTAGTCTTAGGTTGTGTTTTGAAACGTTAAAAATAATTTTAAAATTAATTATTTTTAAAGTTATCTCTCATTATTTTTTAAAAAAAGTGATTTTTTTTTTTATTTTCTAAGTCACGCCCTTAATACATTCGCTTTGAACCTTAGATTTCTAAAAGTTGTTTTTTTATATAGTTATTACATCACTAAACGATATTTTTTACATTTATAGAAAGAAATGTGGATATATTTAGATTAACTTAATTAATAAAAATCACATATGATTACTTAATAAGATATAATAGGATTTTCTTGGATAAGTGAATTAGCTTAAGCACTTAGATCACTAATACATATATAGTAAGATTATGAGTTCGAGTTACCATTTGTTAAATAAAAAAAATTGAATTATTTAAAAATATATTTTTTCGAAAGGAATTAATTAATAATTTGTGACACATGCAGAGCCCATTTAGTCAGTGTTTTCATAACCGGACCGACGACCAAATCGGACTGAGCACCGATTGATGATTCAACCAGTTGGACCGGTCGAACCGACGATTCAACCATTAAAATGATCTCTATATATTTTCTTAAAATATTTCATATATTGTATTAAAATAAAATAAATATGCACTTATAAAACTTTAAAATGATAATATATAATTTTCATATTGAAAATAAACACAATAGAATCATAAACAATATCATATCATACAGTACAATTTAAAATACTAAAATTTAATATAGGAATGATAAAATTTAGGATTAAATTTTAAATTTTAAAAAATAAAATAAAAAATCGGTTCTACCCGGTTCAATCGGTTCCCAGTTTTGGCCGGTTTTTCCGGTTCTGGCCGTTTTTTTTCGGTTCAACCGCAAAAACGATTTTTAAAGGTAATTGAACCGATTTCATGGTCAGTTCCCAGTTCAACCCGTCTGAAACACACTGAATTTACCATTATAAAAGAGAAAAAATTGAAGGGTTGCTTTATTATAATAATAAGTTTGGGGAGAAAAACATTTCACTACAAAGTCACTCAAAAACTTACAATCAGATACGAAGTGCAAAAAATTATTGCACTTTAGTTCAAATTTGAACTAAAATGTCACGTACTTTAGTTCAAATTTCTGCACTTTGTATCTAGTTGTAATGATTTACTCAATATCATATTTAGTTGTAATTTTTTCATAAGTTTATAATGACAAGAGGTGGTCTGATATCGAGAGGATTTTGTTGCGTGGGGAAAGATAATCATTGAGCACGCTTGCCGGCGGGAATGTTCGCAGCCCCACAACTTCTCCACCTAAACAAAAATTAACATGGGTGTGAGACATGATATAATTTAATAATATTTTTTTTAATGTTAAGACTGTCATATTGGGTTATGCTCTATTTTATATGAGACAATTTCACTTAAGTGTCTTATTTTCAAGCACATTTATATAAGACGGAATATAATTTAAACATAATATTATACACTTTAAAATAAATATGTATTAATTCGTGTTGATTTATACACCTCTCATGAAAGAGAACGTCTATATGAGATTTTAGTTTTCATTGATAATTAAATGATTTGCATATGCAGTTGAGTTAAAACTAACTAAAATAAAATTAATATATATTAAAATATGAATTACAAGATGTCAATTATGCCTTTAAAATTTATGAATCTTAATTTATTCTCCCTTCAAATTTTTTAAATGTCGTTTTAGATTTTTAAATATTTATATGATAAATATCATTATGATATTTCCTCCTCTCATTATCTCATATATACCTTTAAAATAATTATTTTAAATTTTTTAATTTTTTTATAAATGTGTTGTGTGAATAATTTATTAGCAAAGAGTAATTATTATTTAATTATTTAATTATTATTAATTAAGGTTAATTTGGTATAAAAGTTATTTTTAATTTATCTGAAAAAATTAAGAATGACATTTTTAAAAAAAGGAGGGAGTATGTTTTACCTTTTAAATTGAACAAATGTCCAAAAAAAAAAAAAAAAACTATATAATGATACATCTGTTTTAAGTTTATTTTTTAATTTCTCATCGTAGTATCGTTTATAAATTTGGTTTTTTTAGAAAGATGATATTAAATCATCCACGAAATTCCTCCCAATGGTATGAGAAAAGAATGTGGAAATTAAATAAACAAACTCTTTTAGATGATCCATGGTATTAAATTATACATTTGCCACAAAGCAAAAACTCTATCCACATTAAATTATACATTTGTAACAAAAACTCTACTCAC
This sequence comes from Stenogyne calaminthoides, assembly GCA_037126765.1. Lineage (NCBI taxonomy): Eukaryota > Viridiplantae > Streptophyta > Magnoliopsida > Lamiales > Lamiaceae > Stenogyne > Stenogyne calaminthoides. The sequence goes on along the minus strand of JBBCBC010000016.1, from coordinate 6,415,943 downwards.
ATTAAATTATACACTTGTTGGGTCTCTTCTTCTTTCTAGTGACGGAGTTGGCAGATGACAACTCAGCTCAAAAGTGAGAGAAAGTATTAGTAAACTACATACAAAAGAATTAATTTTTCACACTTTTATAAGTTCAAACTTTTAGGTTGGACGATTTTTTTTTCCATTAATATATACACATATATAAACTCATTCATTTTAACAAATTAAAATTAATATGAGGGAATCTCTCTAAAAAAATAATTAATTCCAGTAAAGGAATGAATTATAGATCTCCCCTCCATAAAAGCAAATCATGTACCAATTGTGTGCAGGTTCGAAAATACTTGCCGTGAAGATGATGGTCGACTTAGCGCCTGGGGCCGGTTTGCTTCAAGGACATATTTCAGTTCAAATTCATCGAGGTATTCACCCAAAATTCCCACCGAATTAAGAATTATCCCCTTAAAAAACAAATTAATTAAGTCATCCGCAAAAGCAAGAAAAAAGTTTTTTCAATTTGTTATAATATAATAACATCAAAATTTGTGTGAAATCATTTAACAAAAATGTGTTCCGTGCGACACTAAAAAATCTTATCACTTTTCCAATAAAATTGGTACAAATTTATAGTGAATGTAATAAGTTTCTCAAGGTGACTCATATGTGAGACGGCTCAAACAAACTTTGGTCTATTATTAATGGGGTGAAAATGAAATCCATGGGATGAGGCTTTTGCCTTAAGTAGGTAGTCTAAATATATCACGAAGAGAAAGGTAGATACCGGCTTCTTTTTGGTGAAGTGGAAGCCACGTGAACTGACTTTATAAGAATTAAATAGGCGGCGGCAAGACTAAATATAATTTGAATATGATATTTAATATTTTAGAAAAAATATGTATTAATTTATATTAATTTGTAATTTATTTTATATATGTCTCTCTCATACAAATTTTTATATTCAAATCAACATTCCCAAAAATGATGAGTTATTTCATATTCAATTTTGAGACCAATCTTTATAGACCCGTTTGAGCTTGCTCTATAACGTAACTAGTCAAATTTGAACTCATGCATTTTGTTTTTTTCAAATTTATTTTGGCATGATTGATTGATGTTCATTAATGAAACAAAATTGGAAAAAAAAAGACATAACATTAATATATACTATTCCCTCCGTTCAAGTTTTGATTTTCCGATTACTATAGAGATTAAGAAAAAGTAAGAAATAATAGTATTAAATTGTGTAAAGTGGATAAAGTGAGTTTGGTGAAGGAAAATAATAGTATTAAATGGTATAAAGTGAGTTTGGTGGAGAGAAACAATAGTATTAAATAATATTAAAAGTTGCTTTATTTCCTTTTTAGGAAATGACCAAACAAAATTATGACGACTATTTACGAAAAGTGAACAATCAAAATTAGGACAGATGGAGTATTATACTCCCTTCCTCCAAGTTTGATTCAAAATTTGTTCAAAAGGTCTATCACAAATTAGATTCAACATTTTTTAAAATAACAATAAAGCAATATATTGACTTTAAAATGTACCCTTCAAATATTTTAAAATTACACCACATGTTATTACTTTTTCTACTTGAAAAATTATTTTTATCTCATTTAATTTACATCACATATTATTATTTTATCATTTAATTCTCATTCACATTCATTTTATCCCATTACCAATAAACAACTCTTATGTTAAACATTGTACGAACAGTAAATGTTGAATCAAATTAGGGAGAAGAGAAGTGATATACATCTCTCACATTAAAATTCAGATCCACCTAATTAAAATTGATTAAATAAAATACACTTTAAAAGAGTAAAAAACACTTTTTTTCCTTACATACGTACCAGGAGGGAGTACAATGTATGTTTGGACAAAAATAATTGAACCAATCAGCATTCTTCTCGGGACACGTTTTTAGGGGAATAATATAGAGTCCACTAGTGGGCATTATAATTGTGTTCACCACCTACGTAGTTGACGATGTGTCAGTGTAATATAAGAAATTTTATTTTTTTCCTTAATCACAATATATGTATATATTTAGATATTTTGGATTTCATTTAATTTTATACCATAATTGCACCATTTACTAAATTGGTGCAATTGAATTTTTTTTTTCAACTTTTGTTTTTCAATTTTTTACCCGACTCGGGCCTAACCCGACTCGAACTCGGCCCGACTGGTTCATAGTTCACCCGACCCGAATGGGTTTAGGTTTTTTTTTTTTTCCATTTTTTTAAAATACCCGTTCCGGACCCAATCCGAACCCGGACCCAATTGTTTCATGGTTCACCCGACCCGAATGGTTAATGGTTTAGGGTTTAAGGTTCATGGTTTAGGTTTTAGATGAACCATGAACCCTAAACCCTAAACCATGAACATTAAACCCTAAACCATTAACCATTCGGGTCAGGTGAACCATGAACCACTTGAGCCGGGTTCGGATTGGGCTGTGTTGGGTCCGGAACGTGTATTTAAAAAAAACTGGAAAAAATAAATAAATAAATAAACCATTCGGGTTGGGTGAACCATGAATCAGTCGGGCCAAGTTCGGGTAGGGTAAAAAACTAAAAAATAAAATTTGAAAAAAATACTGGAAAACAAAAGTTCAAAAAAGAAAAAAAAATCCAATTGCACCAATTCTAAATTGGTGCAAATGGTGCACATGAGAATTTGTCAAAAAGAAAGTATTATAATTATGGTATAAAATTAAATGAAATCCAAAATATCTAAATGTATACATATATGGTGAATTGGTGATTAAGGAAAAAAAATAAATTTTCTTATGCTGCACTGCCACATCGTCAGCCATGTAGACAGTGGACACAATTATGCCCACCGGTGGACTTTATATCATTCCCGCATATTTTTATTTTTACAAGAATCGAGTCTACACAATTCACAACTATCCATATTAAGGTTGAGTTTCCAAACCCCATAGGAAAAGTACTGCTTCTTTTAAAAAAAAATTTAAAACATTTTTGTAACTATTATTATTTTAAGTGCTTATTAGTTCTTTTGGCCAAGTAATAATATTTTTAATTTTTGACTTCTCCTTAACACTTCTACATATCTCCCAAGAAAATAATACATCAATACTCTTATCTAAAAGCACTTCTTTTGCAAATACATTTCTCATTAATCACTTTTTAAAATCATTTTATTTTAAAACATTTTTTATTTTTCATTTTACTACAAAAATCACTTAATATCACTTTTTTAGAGATATTAGTGCTTGTAAACACACGCTTATAATATACTTATTATCAAACTTTATGCACTTAACTCATGGGAATTCTTCTGATCGATCGATGTCTGATATATCACTACGTCTTCTTATGTGACAATAATAGTGAAATGAAATATACATTAGTATAGAAACACAACCGACACTGCATGCAGTGACTCGATCCCAGCACACAAGGAATTTATTTGTCTCAAGATCCATGAGTAGGCTAGTAGCTAGTGCTCTACCATGTGATGTAAAGTAGTATGAGTGATGGGCCAATCTTTACTTATCCCTCCATACTTTATATAAATCTAATATGAAAGAGAGAGAATAAGGGTGTGTTTGTAAATAATAGTGCTTATTTTGAAGTGATAAAGTTAATTGTAGTAGTAAAATTAAAAGTTGGTAGTATTTTAAAACAAAGTACTTTTAATCAGTTCCTTAGAAGTTAGATTGTTTGCAAAACAAATCACTTTTTAATAATTTTACAAAAAAACCAATTGTTATAAGTAGAGATAAATAATGATAAAGTTATAATATTGTTAAAATCATGAGGATAAATTATAATAATGTTAATTATAATGATGAGACGTACTTTTAAGCTAATAGAAGCATGGGGAGTTGTGTTGATAGCTAGTAAAATCGGATTAATTATGTAGAATATGACTTTTGTGATAACTAGCTAATCAAACAACGAGTGTTCAAATGATTGAACACTGAAGAATTCAAAGATTGAAAGTAGTAAATAAAGTGCACGAGACTAGGGCAAAATGTTTGCCTCTTGTATTGACTTTTCGGATCGTTTTTGGGTCTTAAGTGCCCATATTTATACTACATAGGAGAGTGCATTTCACTCTCTGTTTTTCTTGTCAAGACATCAAATGGTCAAACTTCCATTTAATGCTCGGTACTTCATTTTGTAGGTCCCGAACGGGTTTTGTGAGGGCAGAAGTCTAGAGGGGAGGGGTGAATGGACTTCTGAAAACTTTTCGTGCAGATTAGGTGTGATTGCAGTTTTCCTGATCAGAGTGCTAGTGAGTCAGTTTGGACTGATGTTCAATCTTACTGAGTGTCTGAGGGCAGATCAGTTTGATATCTGTCAGTTTAACTGATAGTGCGGAAGCTTGTAAATACCCGTGTGAAAAACCAGTTTTATCAAATCAGATTCTTAAGTCAGTTTTCAACCAGCTAACTAAGGTGTCAACCTGATCAGATCAGTTGCTTGGTGCATACTGATGTTAACTTAGAATATGTATGCAATTTTAAGCTCAGTTGTGTGAATAGTGTAAAGCAATAAAGAGCAAGTAAATGTACACAAGATTTTATAGTGGTTCAGACGAAACCCGTCTTACGTCCACTCTTCCCTTAACACAGGGGCACCAACTTAACCAACTTAATCGACTGTACTTAGTTTAATGTGTTAGTCCAACACCCAACAGATGTTTATCGAGTTCACACTCAACCGATCCCAAAAATCAGAAACTAGAATCCCTAGTCTGAAATCTTACGGTAACAAACTTAACCTAACTTTGAGTTTGGGTAAAGGTTTGTTGTGGTTCCAACTGGAAATATATCATAGTGTTTATGTAGCAAAATGCTAGAGGATAGGATTTCTTGCTAAGAACAATGGGATGAACACTTAAAAATAATCTTCAAATTCGGTGTTCTTCGAGCGGAAATTCTGCTATAGTTTTTGCTTCTTTTTCAGTCTGCTCGATCCGGTATGTTCTCAGTGTTTTTCAACTTTGAAGAGCAATCTCATTTTATAGACCACGAAATCAAAGAGCCGTTGGAGAGCAATTTGAATTTCGGGTTATATTAGGTAGGTTGTAGGATATGATGTGGCGTCTTTCGAATATCGGGCGTGGCCGTAGGCATGATTAAGCGTCGTTTATGTCCGCGTCGAATCCGCATTGTCGGCTCTTTTTGTACACGTATCGCTTTCTCCTTGGCAGCGAGGCGACACCGGTATTTGTCCGTTAGGCGATTGATATTCCTTTTGTAGAATATTCGTCTTATGCGGTGTACCATTTTGGTTGGCGCTTGGTCTTGGTGACTTGATCAAATAAGCGATCGATCTACCTTGTAGAGTCTTCGATCTGCATTGTCTTAGCACAATTTGCGGAGACTCGGTGATGTAGGTCTTCGGTAGTCTTATGATCTTGGTGACTCACGAGCCTCGGTGTCTTGGTCATCTTGAGTCTTGAGGTTTATTCTTCGAGTCTTGATTTATCCGAGTCTTTCGAGTTCATCGAGTCTTGAGGTTTAAGCGAGTCTTGAGTTTATCGAGTCTTGAGTTCATCCGAGTCTCGGTGTCTTCGTCTTCACACGATCTTACGACTTCTTGTCTTCTGATTTGTTCTTAGCCTTCTGATCATCTGACCTTATCTGGTCATCTGATACTTCGACCTGACCTATACATATTGAGTTCCCCATCAATATGTGACCTATCTTTTACATCAACTATCTATACATTTCAGTTGGTCATCTTAATCTGATTCTAAGTCATCAGTCAGCTAACAGGTCTGACTGGTTCTATTACAACCTGTTTTGGAACTTCCATCAAAACTTAAATACAAATTTCCCAACACATTTTACATCAATTTCTGACATCTTCTGAGAGCCCTTGAGAGCTCGCCTTAGTTAGCAACGTGACACCTTGCAAGTCCTTTAATCCTTTGCCATAGTTCTCTGATCTTTCCCCAAACTGCATAGCTAATGTTGTTATCTTGTAGCTCAAGTAATTGATTTAGCCATATTTGGAGGGTTTTCCTGACTTAGTACCGCACTGCGACATTAACTCCTTTATATACAAGTGAGTTTAGGCTTGGCAACGGGGCGGGGCCGGGGAACAACTCCCCATCCCCGTCCCCGCAAAATTTGGGGCGAGGAATCCCCGCGAACCATTCGAGGAATAAACCAGCCCCATTCCCATGATTTTCATCTCATGAGGGGAGAATCCGACCGCCCACCCCCCTTTTTTTTTAATAAATTTGATTTTCACAATTTCAATACAAAAGTATAGGGTTTAAACTTTAAATTTGATTTTCCCAATTTCAATACAAAATTTGAGAGTGAACTGAAGAGAAATTGAGATTAGGGTTTAGACTTTAAATTTTTAATACCTATTATATTATTCATTTACATATATATATATATATATATATATATATTAATTTAATTAATAAAAATCGGGGCCCCCGGCAGGCGGGAATGCTATCCCGGCCCGCGCCGGGAAAAAATCCCCATCCGCCCATGGAATTTTTTGAGGATTTCCGTCCCTGATTCGAGTGCTTCCCGTGGGGAACGAGGATTCCCTGCCCCACTGCAAAGCCTAAGCGAGTTCTTAGCGGACATTGTACCTGTTGTACCTTCCGAATGAGCTTGGATAAGAGACCTCCTGCAGAGAGCTCATTGAGCAAGCTCACAGTGAGGTAGTTTGTGAGCTCTATGAGCGAGCTAAATTAGAGCTATATGAGGATCTCATAATGAGCTAGTTTGAGGTCATTGAGTGAGCTCATAATGAGCTCTTGACCATTGTTGTTTTCATAAGACTTTTTAAGAGCTCATTGAGCGAGCTCATAATGAGCTAGTTTGTGAGCTCTATGAGCGTGCTCAATGAGACCTCTACGAGCGAGCTACTTGGGGGTGGCGACCTCGGCCCATTCTTGGTGAGCTAGAGTCCATCTCAAGTGTGGGCGAGCTTGAGAAATATTGTAGAGCTGGGCGAGCTCGGCCCAATTATCTGATTGGGCTTCTTCATTAACGAATGAAATATTAATGGCTGGGGCGGATTAATAGTTATACAACAAGTGGTGCTTCAAAAAAACTACTTTTAAGTACTTAAAGTAATTAGTTTGTTGAAGTTGCAAACACACAAAAAGTGATTGTGATATAAAAATAAGTGATTTTAAGCTCTTAGTTGAATTTACAAACACTCACTAAATCTGCTTCAATTAAAGTTCTTTGAAGAAACATAGAATTAAATTTTAAATGAGAAAGACCAACTGTTGTATGCATACATGTGCATCATCCATTCATAATGCATTTTAAAACCATGCAACTTGTTATATTAAATGATGTAACTTATCTACACTGAATCGTGCAACTATTAATATGAAAAAAATAGTTGCACTGTTCAATATAAATAAGTTGCATCTTTTAATATAGTAAGTTGCACGATTTTAAAATGCATTATGAGTGTGTAATGCACCTGGATGTACATAAGACCCTCCCCAATTTAAAAAAAAAAATTGAAGAAGCATACAAAAATATAAAAGAGGAAATAATATGATAAAAAGATGGATAAGGATTTGCAAGTCACTAAACCATCAATCCCTCTTAAATTAAGCTGAATATCATGCTAATCAGTCCTTCCACAAATTCCATTATAAAACAAATCGAATAAAAATCTTTCTTGGGAAAAGTTTACATGACCCTGACAAACATATATAGGGACCATAATAATACATACACAACGTGTGTATATATATGTTCACATGTACAAGGCACCCGATAATAAATACTCGTAACAAAAGAGAAGGGGAAAAGAAAAAGATGAATGCAATTATGTAGGCAAATTAAGTTGATACTTGATACATATTCTCCCTCAAAAAAAAAAAAAAAAAATGTTGATACATATTCTAGAAAGACAGAAAAATAAATAGAGCCATTTACAGTTTAACATGACAGAAGCAAATCTGGCAAAACAGAAGAAAGCAACACCAAGAAGCAAGTCACAATTTATCAAGAAAGAGAAACACATGCATTATCAGTTTATTACTAGTACTTTCATACATACACATAACACATTCAATAATAATTCTCCAAAATTAAATCAAGTAACACGAAAAATAAATTTAAGCCAGAGGAAATTAACTAACGATGTTTCATCTCCTATTTCACACACGTCTCAATTGTGTATAAAATCAATTTAATTACATGTTCAAATAGAAAATGAAACATCGTAGGATAAAATTGAATAAATTCATTCACCAATTAGAACTCCCAGGAAGCACGCCATTCCAATATCCATTAGAGTCAAGTGGCAGCTCGACCGGTTTCGGTTCCTCAAATGCGAACCCGGTTCGCGGTTGATCTTGAACCGCCCCGAACCTGTTACTCTCAATCTCATGCATTATTAATCCGGACGAGAAAACCGAGCTTGCATTAAAACCCGAATTATCATGATTAATCACGGAAGTGCCACCGCCTGAGGTGAAATTATCGGTGGTTGTTGTTGTTTTGAGGAGATCCGTGAATGAGAGATGGGTGGAATTGAAATTAGGGTTTTGTTGAGGGCAAAATGGTAAATTGACAAGCTGTGGTATCCCGTTGTAGATGGGTGAGAATTTAGGGTTTTGATCGGGTGTTGGTGGGGTGAGATGTGTTTTTTTGAATGATGATTTGTGTTTTCTTCTAGAACCTCCTCCAACTGGGACGTTTCTTAAAGTGCCCCCTTCGGTCCAGTAACGCCTACAAGTCTTGCAGAAGAATCTAGGTTGGGAGAGGCTGTAATTGTTGTAATAACAGAATTTAGTGTTGGTGGAATTGCATCTAGGGCAGTTTGCATTTTGGTCTGGCCTTGGTTTTTTTTTCAGCTGGTCTTGGGGTTGGGGTTTGATCCGCTGCGGCTGGTCTCACAACTCCAATTCCAATACCCTGATGATGATCATTTAATTAAACAAGTGAAAAGAATTAAAGTGGGGGGGAAAGAAGCAATAGCTAGGAAACAAAGGAGAAGAAACAAGAGGTAAAATTATATACTACAGATCTTAGCTTGGAAAAAGGGTACACGCAATTAAATGTGATGTATCAATTTTCTTTTCAGATGATGGGGAAAAAGAAAAAGGTAACTACTTTACTTTACAGATGAAAACATAAATTTATGAAAGCAAGAGAAAGAAAAGTGGGGCTTGATCTATGAGTATGAGCTGCTTTTTACATAATGGAAATTAAGAAAGTAAAGTTAGTAATTTTCTTTCCACTAGGAAGACCAAACCTAAAAAGAAATTGATGATGGTTTTTTGTGGTTTACCTGTTGCCATTGAGGAGTATCCATAGCACCAAAGAGTAGATGGAAAAGAAGATGGATAGATAAAGAGAGAGAAAATTAAAAAGCAGGCACTCTAGAAGAGATAGTGTTAAAGGAAGAAAGCTACTTTGAAGAAAGAAAAGAAAGGTACTGGACGAGGTTTAGTTTGGCTGTTGTATATGTTGGTTTGCTGCTTCCGCTTCTAGTGGGGGAAAAGCTGGAGGGAATCACCCATCCTGTGTTGGGGGTGCTTTTGTCCACTTGCCTTTTTTCTTTTTTTATTCTATAATTCCTAATTTAATTACACAAAAGTATATATTACACTATTTTCTTTTCACACAACATTTCGAGCTCAATCAATTGATACAAGTTCCGTGCAATTTCGGTGCTCCACTTCCATTATCTTTTTCCTTCCTTCCTTCCTTTTTTATTTTTTATTTATGATTTTCAAAATAATATGTATTATATTAAAGTTAATCTCTCATGAACCAAGTCTATACTATCAACTTGAATTATTTGACTAATTTCACTCATTTCCAACATATTTTCCTAAATCACTAAACTAGATCCGTATTATTCCTAAATAGAATCAAATGTCATGAATTAAAAACAAAGGTTTATAGAATGAACTAGGTTCATATAAATTTTTGTCGTCATTATATTGAGGTAGAGTTTTTATATGCACCTAATGCACAGACTTGTATTAGACGATGGAACCCATGAAATACTTTTTTATTAGGATTAAGTTTTTTTTTAGTTTAATAACTTAGTATTGCTTTGAAATTGTTCTCAATTGTTTTTATTTTTTTATTTTGATCTTGTAAGTTTCTAAATATTTTGAAATTGATCATTTAACCAGTTGCAGCAAGTTACCAATTATGTAACGGTCCCATGTGTAATTATTATATTTTTCTCTTTAATTTCGAATTGTCACTTGAACTTTTTTAATCCTAGTAATTTTGATTAAGTTTTGGGTCGAGTTTAAAAACAATTTGTATATTAAAAGAAAAAGTGAATCGGATCGGTTTGTTGGGTCTAAACTGATCGAAAGTTTAAAAATAAACCAAAATATGCAGAAAATCACTCTTCCTCCCTAGAAAAATACGCAAAGAAATTCCGACAAGAAATTAATAGGAATAAAAAAATTTAGGTGACATTTTGAAAAAAAAAAAAAAAAATTCCATAGGTGGCGGTTACCTGTTTGGTGACCTGCTATAGCAGGACTAATTTCAATTTTTTTGATAACTTACAAGATCAAAATCAAAAAATTTAAACAATCTGGACCAATTTAAAAAAAATTGATAACTTACAAGATCAAAATCAAAAAATAAAAACAATCTGGACCAATTTCAAAATGAAGCAAAGTTATTGGACTACAAAAAAACTTAATCTAAAATTGTTATAGTTATGTACAAAAATTATCACTATTAAAATAACAATAATAATTTTTTAAAATAGTGATAATTTTTGTGCATAACAATTATTTTACGGTGGTGTTACGATCATAAAGCTTATTAATTACTCCCTCCGTCCCAATCTTGTTTGGTGGTTTACTGTGTGCTCGGAGTTTAAGAAAAAATGATAAAGTGTTGGGGTAGAAAGAGTTGTTTATTAGTATTTTATGTGATAAATTTAATGTTAAAGTGATAAAGTATTAGAGGTCGAAAAATTTGTTGAACCCAGGAGGCTGTGAGTCTGAAGGCTCTAATACCATGAGGCTCCGTTTGGATGGATGAGTTTGAAATCCCTGGATTTCACGTACAAATCTGTTGGGGTTATACGTTGTTGGTCCCGGTGTAAACGAGTCTTACACGTGTATGGGGGGGGGAATACATGTAGGTCCCGAACGGGTTAAGTGAGGGCAGAAGTCTAGAGGGGAGGGGTGAATAGACTTACGAAAAACTTTTCGTCTTGGTCAGGTGTGTGAAGCGGATGCTTTGATCGAGTCGCGAGTGAATCGGTTTGGTCGATAACCAACTTCTTGAGCCGAGCGGTCGATTCGGTAACTATCGGATTAAGCGATGTGTCGCGGAAGCTTAAGTTTTACCGATGTGAAAAACCGGTTTGTATAAATCGATTCAAGTTTTATCTTTTTAATCGGATGATGAAATTTGGTCCGTCGGATCGAAGCTTGGTGCTATCTCGATCTTAACTTAGAATGTATGCGCTTTAAGATTATGCGATGTGAGAAGCGATTAATCAAAGCGCAAAAAAGCACCACAAGATTTATAGTGGTTCGGACAAAACCGATCCTACGTCCACTCTTCCCTTTCACAAAGGGGCACCAACTTAACCGAGCTTAGAAATTTGGACTTAGTTTAGTGTGTTAGTCCAACCTGATACACCAACGGATGTTTTAAGAGTTCTCACTCAACCGATCCCGAAATCGATACTAGAAACCTAGATGAAATCTTGCTAAACAACTTATCCTAACTTGGGGTTTGGGTAAGATTGTTGAGGTTCAACTATGAAATCTTTCCTTGCGTGTTGACCTAAAGGCTAGATGAAAAGATTTCTTGCTAAGAACTTATGGGATGAACACAATATAAAATAAGCTTGTTGTTGTGTTCTTCGATGCGGAAATCGACTATAGTTTGAGCTTCTTGATTATTTTGTTTGTCAAGCATTTAGTGTTTCACTCTGAAGTGTGATCCCATATTTATAGACCTTGAGATCAAAGAGCCGTTGGAAGCAATTTGAATCTCGGGCTATTTTAAGTAGAACTTACGGGCTTGATGTGGCGTCTTGAGGAGCGGCATGGCGGCGTGAATGTGTATTTTATAGCCGTTTGAGAAAGCAACATCGAATCCATGATATCGGCTCTGTTCATCGTGTCTCTTCCTTATTGGATGGAAGCCTTGCTGCGGTGTTGTTCCTCCAACTAAGGTTGGTATTCTTCTTGTTTAGATCGTGAGGCGTATGATAAGATGAAACATCGGTTTTTCATCTTATGGTGACTTTGATCGATCTGGCGATCGATCTACGATAGAGTCTTCGGCGCTGTTGACTTAGCTTCAATTTGGTGACTCCGGCGATGTAGGTCTTACGGTCTTATCTTACGGAAGTCATCGATCTTAGTATTCGAGGTTTGAGCTTCATGACTTCATTTGAGTTATCGACTAGATCGATTCGATCGATCTTCCGTTACGGTTTAACATTACGCCTACATGGGATATCGACTTTCTTACGATTCTTCAGATCGACCTATACATATTGAGTTCCCCTCAATATGTGACCTATCTATTACATCGGTTTTTCTATACAATCATTATCAAGCGGTCTCCTATCGCGATAATGTAAACATCGATCGACTAACAGTTAAAATTGGTCCTATTACATGTGTTTTGGAACTTTCATCAAAACTATAAATTTCCCAACAATTTCCCCTTTTTTGATGAAACCAAAACACTGAGAAAACAAAGCAGTTGATAAGTATAAACGATTAAAAGAGCAAATGTCGGAAGACAAAGAGATTTTGTCTTGGGATCGAAAAATAAACTTTTCATTAGATATGTTGATTACATGTTACATCGAAAAGTTTTGAATATAAAAGCGGTGATCCTAGATGTCTTACGATTCTTCACTCCTCCTTGGGCTTGTATCTTACGGCATTTCTCTTTGGTCTTGTGGAGCGTTGAAAATCGATAGAGTTTCCATTTGACATCGGTTTGCGCACTTGATCGGTTATATGCGATTTGCTCAAGATGTCAAAGTAGAATCTCTCAAATGCCGGTCTGTCAAATGAGCCATCTGCCTTCTTTGAGTATATTAACGGATCATACTCTTGGCGAGATATCTTTACATTTATAAGCTTGGCCTCATTTTCGGATACTTGAGAAAGTCCGGATATTTATTACGTAACGGTTGAGGAACTCATCATCGGTGATTCTTCTTTTGGAACAAGATCAAGGACAAAAGGCATCGAAGCCATTCTTACGATCTTATTCCATTCCTCAAACCTCTTGGCGTGTGCAAAGATTTTTTGGTATGATCACAAATCGACTCTTCTGGCGGGCCCGAGGTTCAGTGCGATTTTCGATCAATCCTTTCTTAGCCCTTGATTTGAACTTGTTTTTCAACCCTTACCTTGTGCGGATTTTTACGTCCTTCTTTTCTTCTTAAATCATCGCTCTTTGGACAATCTTCTGACTAGCTCCTTATCGGCTGTATCATTATTAAAGTGCTTATACGGTGACTTTCGGATGCGATGGCGGTCAGTTTTTGATGTCCCGGCACCCGGCGACCTTTCTTTGCAATTGAGCTTTGTCCATGGGCCTTATCTTCGATGTGTCGGTTGGTTTCTCAGATCCTTCCCCCTTTTGGTTTGATCAAAAAGCGTTGAGGTGGGAAGTCGAGACCCAAAGTTATTGATAATGCGATTTAGATCATTAGCGAGATAAACACGAAGTTTGAAATTTTGTTAGATTACGAGCGGTTATGTCGGCTCTGTCTTGGCGGTTTCCATTTGCGAGAGAGTGTCAAATCATTTTGTCAAATTTCTCTTACGATAACTTTCGAGCCTTTTTTCTCGATTGGCGTCGAGAAAAGAAGATTGATTTTGATCCCACATTTTAACTTGTCATCAAGCGATTTTTGTAAGCTCGCGGACATGGTGGTCATGGATTGGGGAAGCGATCTCGATTTGCCGATTTGTTTGAGACTAATTTGTCTCTGATCAGTTAGCACTCCCTCAATCTCTTCTTTCAGGAGATCTTTGAGACAAGATCTGATCTCCTGAAGTTGATCAGTGGTGATTTGAGATGTAGGAATTGGATCCATCACTTGATCAGGTTCAGTTGTTTGTGCCTCCGGTGGTTGGTGCGTGAAGCTGACACGGTTCCACTTTCATCGGCGACTCCCCGCATTCTCCATTTGAGTACATTTACGGGAGCTTCTTGGCGATCTCCGGCTTTTTCTTCTTCCGGCAATTCCAACTTCCTGTGGATCAGAGCTTTCACAGATTTATCGGATATTAGCTCAGCTGGTGATCCCACTTTGGCAGACTTCCTCATATCGAAGTCAAAATCTGCGAACTCATCCGCACCACCCATCTGTTCAACAAGTAAAATAAGATCTGAGAAGCTTTTAATCGAGATCTCTCGGTGAGGATCTCCATGACTTCTTCTCTTATAGCGGGATGGGCGACCCGGTTGTGGATCGTCTCATCAATCTCTCGTTCAATTCTTAGTCGACCATTTTTCGGTGATGGTCTTTGTTGATCTGGATCGGGAATTATCTGTCCGGATTACATTTGGATGAGATGTGGAAGCTTACGGTTGTGCTTGAGTCGGCGGAAGTTATGCGATTGGTTCGACTGCGATGGGTTCTGCTTTGTAGTGGCGATTATATCGGATTCGAGTTCATGAGGGTGAACTAGCGGGAGAGACATGCTCGCCGACCTTTAGTCACGGCGGTGAATCGGCTTGAGGTTGTTGAGAAGTAGATTTATCGGTTTGTGCTTCTACCTCGCCGGATGGATTACTGGCGAGCCCTCGGGTTGAGAAGCTTGCTGTCGATTTCTGTTCTTTGTTGCGCATAGCAGGTGTTACGGCACTCTATCTTCCCGACTCATCTTCTAGTGCTAGAGTCATGGTAGCTTGCTTTGCTTTCTTTGGCCTCTTCTCGCAGGCCTTCACGGTTTTCGTTTCTTTTTACGTGGAGCAAGCGGGTGTGGATGAGGCGGCTTCTTTGCTCTTTCCTTTCTTGATTTTTGTTGGAGTGGGCTCCTTGTCATCGTCTGGTGGCCCGTATATAGCTGAAGTTGATGAGAAGGAAGGCATTGTAGGACTTGATCCATTACGATTCCATTGGCGCTTGGCGGTTTGTCCTTGATATAAGCGCAACCTTGTTGAGATTCTTTGACTCTCTTTTTTGAAAGACACACTTTGGATTCATTGACTCCAAATTTTTCGTGTTCTTGGAGCAAAGATGGCTTTCGAAGCCGTGCGATTGATGTTACGAGCCCCGTCAATTATTCTTTGCCATCTTTGTACATTTTGGTGATGTGAGAGCATCTGGGCTAAATGAGATTCCATGATCGTTCTTGTGAGAATGTCAAACAACGATCTGTCTTTCTTTTGAGCATTGGCACGATGAATCAGGCTTTTCGATGTTTTCTCGCCTCTCTTAAGAGCTCCTCTCTGATTTCTTCGTCCTCATTCTCCTGTGAGTGTGCGCGGTGAGATTCGCCCTTTTGGTATTTGAGCAGGGCGAGTGATATGCGCATTTGTCGATCGATTTCTTCTCCGTTGTTGGCGACATCGGTTAAATCTCACGGTTTTTCTGTATCCACCTCTCCAGTGCAAGAATTGTAGTGCTTCATCTTGCATATTTGGATTGCGGTGGCGAGCAATATGTTTCGATCCGGCCTTCTTGAAATTTGTTCCACCTCCATGGATTGAGAATCCTCGGTGGTTCCAAATTGACGAACTTATCCTCAAAGATCTTCGTTGCGGTTCAGCATAGTTGCACATGATCTTTCCTAGTCCATGAGTGGCCATCTACGGTGAGATAGACTCATTAAATTTGTGCATAATCAATATCAATATCATCTTTGCGGAAAACAAAAGGCAATGAAGCATAAATTCCGAAAAACAACTTTTGAAAACAAAGTTTTTAACGGAAAGAAAGATTCATCATTAAGCTTAAATGAAAATATTACAGCGATTCAAATTTTCGGAGAAGATTTTGAACTCTAAGAAATCGATTTTTGAAGCGTAGAGAAAATTTGAAGTTTTTCGATTGATAATAATGCAAGTTTGTGAAGCGGAAAAACTACGTAAGGTTTGATGAATCTTAAATAGGCGGAGGAACAATAAGACAAGATTTTGAAGATCAAGCGTTTTGAAAAGATTATGCGCTCAGATTTAGCGGTTTTGATCGTAGGGATTAGGAAAACGCACGCGTCAAAAAAACTTTTGGATTTAAAAGCACGATCAAATAGCAGTTAATACATGTACCCCGTCGTCGCATTAAATGATTTGCGAGCTGCGTCACAAGGATAGTGGGTGCGATAAAAGGCAAATAATATCGAATACGATCCGATAAATAAGTAAAGAACAAGAGAAAAGAGATCGTGTCTGGTTGGTGATATTATGTAATCGATATTACTTGTCAATGTTGATTCCACTTGTTGATCTTAATCATTCCGCCTAAGCCTTAAGAAATTTCCCAACCGATCCTTTCAAGCGATCTTTTCGGTTGCAGATCGATTTGTTGAAACTTCAAGCTTAGGCGATCTTTCCTTAGTCGTCGATTTCCTTTTGATCCTCCTTGATTAGTTGAAGTTCCCCTTCAAGATGATATTTCGACATAGGCGATATATCGATTTATTGGAGTTTCAAGCTCGGTGATCTCTCTCTCATCCGATCATGCTCGTGAAAGTAATGTCAGATTTTGGTTGACCTCATCGATTCTTTTCAGTTAAGCCCGATTCTTGGGATAAGTGTTCTTGAAAACTTAGTCTTGAGTAGTAGCTTCTATTCCCTAAGTAGGCGTGATTTGACATCGTAAATTTAAATGCGAATCTCTTCGATATGTCAATCAATAGTAAATTTATCAATTATCGGTCGGCGTGATTTCTACATTTGTCCTTTTGATGCAAATTTCTCGGATAGGCTTCTTGAAATGGAAATTGCATTTGCATCCTTGCTTAGCCTCTATAAATTGGACCAATGTTTTACACAACATCACCCATTCACCATACTTATCTTCTTTGTAAGAATCATGTATCTTGGTGAACCCTTGTTTCGGTGAGACTTAAGGCAAACACTTTTACACCCTTTTATATGGTTTCACCTTCTCAAATCAACCCTTTGCATCCCTTATTCTTTGTTTTCTTCATCATCTTCGATTTCACATACGATTCTTTGCCAAAGCTTCTCTACCACCAGGCGGATCTCTGTTGTTGCAACCGAGAAGACACTTCTCCTAACCGTATGCACCTTGTGTGTCTATCACGGATGGCGTAACGGAACCATCGGACTTAATGCGGTATAAAATATCGACACATGTGCCCATGAGATCGACGACCAACTCTTTGGCTGCGTGCTCCATTTAACAATTTGGAGAGCCCTACTACACTTCCTTTTAGGGCTCGGGCTTAAGAATCTATCAAGGGCATTGTCGCTCCATTTTTCTTGATCTTGACTTTTCTTTTGCGACCGCCTTGGGATTACGTTCTTTAAAAGCCTCTCTCACCCCTTGTTAAGTGGGGAAAATGAGAGTTTAAGATCTCTCTCTTTCCTTCACTACGGGGTTAGGATGAAAGGTTTAGGGTTATAGGTTTAGGATTTTGGTTAACATTTATGTCTTGACCTCCGGGTCTTCTTGTACTTTGTAACTTCGTAATGTAACCTCACCTTCGGGTTTTTATCAATGAAAAGTTACATTATTTCATCGTTGTGTAAATTCACCTTTCTTATGCGATTGTTAGCTCTTAATCTCTGAATCTTGCTTGTTGAATATCATTAAATCGAATCACAAAGAAATACTATAACCAAATTGATTTAATCGGATAATCCTTTAAAGCTGAGCATTTTCCTTTAATCTGATAAACCTTGAATCTGATCAGTTCCTTTAAACTGATAGACTTTAAATCTGATAAACTAAAATCTGATCAGTTCCTTTGGATCTGGTAGCGTGTAAGTCTGATCGATTTTTGCTTATCAGTCTCTTGAGATCAGTTAAGATACCAAACTCAACTGATTTCTCTCGATCTGGTTAGTCTCTTAACCAGCTAGTTCTGGAGAACATTCCATCAAACATTTTCGGTGACATTTCTCCAAGATCTAGAAGTCTAGCTCATTGCATAAATCTCGAATCGATCTCGGTAGTGGCTTGGTTAGAATATCTTATACGTATATCGGTATGAATCTTTTCCATTCGATATTCTTCTTTTCAACGTGATCTCTTATAAAGTGGTGTCGACATCCACATGCTTGCATCTTGTATGTAGAACCGGATTACGGTGATTGCAATAGCACTATTATTGTCCTCGCGAGAATATAGGTGCGTTCTTAGCTACAATGTTGTAATCCCTCATTTCTTGGTGAGCAGGCGATTAGAACAGCGACTTCCTGCGACCATATATTACGCTTCGGTTGTTGATCGCGCGGCGATGTGCGCTTCTTTTGAAAACCACGAGATCGGTTTACTTCCTAAGAAATCGACATGTTCACGAGGTTGATTTTTACGTCGATCTTGCAACCTCCATGTCGTAATCGAGAATACCCACTAAGCTCTAGATTATCATCGATGGGTAGAATAAACCAAGGTTTATTGTTCCTTGAGATATAGAAATCCGCTTATTTGCTTCTAGGTGGTGATCATTGGATTTGCTTGAAATCTTGCACATACACCTCTTGCAAAAGTGATATCCGTCCTTTGGCGGTCGGGTATAATAGAGATCAATGAGAGCCCTATATTCCTTACGATTTGTTTTCGACCGGCCTCATCGGATCCATCTTGAATCCGGTCATCATAGGAATTTTGGCTTCCTTACTATTTTGAACTCAAACTTAGCGATAGATTCTAGTGTACTTTGCTTGGCGGATGAATATCCCTACGTACTTTGTTTAACTTGGAGACCTAGAAAGTAATTCATCGACCCATCATGGACATCTCGAATTTCCCTTGCATCGGTTCTTTGAATCTTTCACATAGGTTCTTGTTAGGAGATCCGAAGATGATGTCGTCACGTAAATCTGAACCATCGAATATCTTCTCCATCTTCTATGCGAATAAGGTTACATCCCTTTGTTCCTTTAGTGAACCCACTTTCGATCAAGAAGAGAGTGTATCATACCGAGGCTCATGAACTGTTTAGAACCATAAAGAGCTTTTCTTAAGCGATACACTTGGTTTTGCCCTTTTCAAAGCACGGAGGTTGTTCGACATAAACTTCCTCTGCTAGTAGTACCGGTTTAAGAAAAGCACTCTTTCGTCCATCGATACCACGATGAACCCTCGTGGGAAGCATAAGTTTAAACTTGACCCGAATGGCTTCAAAGGCGGCGGCCCGGTGCAAAGGTCTCATCGTAATCAATTCGCCGATTGTGAATACCCCTTAGCAAACAAATCTTGCCTTATTTACGGTGATAACATTTTCTCATCTCTCTTGTTCTTGAAAGATCCATTTCGTGCCAATTCGTCTTGATGACCAATGCGTCTACTAGTTCCCATACTTCATTTCTCTCGGCTTTGTTCGGCTCCTCTGCGTGGCTAGAATCCGGTTTTCGTCTTGTAATGCTTCCTCTATTGTAGTTGGTTCCTTCATAGGCAGGATATACAACAATACATGGCACTTTCACCAATCGATGTCTAGTTTTAATTTTATCGAGCCGGGTCTCCGATTATCGAGATCGGTTGGATATTTGGTTATCCAGTCCTTCTTTTCGATTTCGTCGGTTTTTGAGAACATCGTCCGTTTTCGATAAAATCTTATTACTAGCGATTGGGAGTGGTGCGAGGTTATGGTCCACTTGATAAGAACAAGTCTCGGTGATGTTGGAATCATCATGTGGCGATGTACATTCGTGAGAACTTCGAAGTTCCCCCCGAACCAGGATGGTTCGATTCTTCTTATCAAATTTGAATCGGCTTTTTCATCGGCGGTTGTTCGTACCTTAGGATCGATTGATCACGGTGAATCACTAGATGCGGAATGTAAATTGATCTGATTTCGATCCTTTTTCCTTGATCGTTAAGTGATCCATTTTACGAATATCGGGGTTACGGTAGATCAGGTACTTCTTGTTACGAGGCGATTTCTCTTGATCGGAAGATGCTTCATCAAAGGCTACATGGGGTGTTTTCTTCCACAACTAGGGTTCGTTTTGTTGTAGACCACGAAGGCTTTGCTAGATGAGGAATACCCTAGAAATATACCCTCATCGGACTTGGCCTCAAAAGTCTTATTGACTTTTCCCATTGTTGTGTATGAAACACTTGCACCCAAAAAACATGGAAGTAAAAACACGAGGTTTTACGCCCTTCCATAGTTCATAAGGTGTTTTGAAGTGAGCCTTAGTCGGGGAGACATCATTTCTGCGTATGGCATGCGGTGTTGATTCTTACGCTTGAAAGCGGTTTGGTATCGCATGTTAAATTTAACATTGTTCGGCGGCTTCTTTGAGAGTTCTGTTTCTCCGTTCAATTTACTCCATTCATTTGTGGCGTCCTCGCGGTGATGTTTCATCTTGTATACCAAACTTAGAGCAAAAATCGGTAATAAAAGAGTTGAAATGCGTACCTTTATCGATCGATTTTTACTCTGTTGACACCCTTCTCATTTTGTAATCTTCTTAGGAAATTTCGGGTATCTTGTTTGTCGTCTCATTCTTCTTATGTAAGAATATAACCCGGGTAAACTTGGAATAGTCATCCACGATTACAGAGTGTATTTTCGTCCGTTGAGGCCGATTTGGTGTAAGCTGGTCCAAACAGATCCATATGGAAATTACTCTTTTGGATCTTTGGTCGGAAATTCCTTTGAATGAAGCTTTGACTGTTTTCCCCGACAT
Source organism: Stenogyne calaminthoides (assembly GCA_037126765.1). Taxonomy (NCBI): domain Eukaryota; kingdom Viridiplantae; phylum Streptophyta; class Magnoliopsida; order Lamiales; family Lamiaceae; genus Stenogyne; species Stenogyne calaminthoides. The sequence goes on along the minus strand of JBBCBC010000016.1, from coordinate 6,395,164 downwards.
GCGAACATGTCCGATCCTTTGAGAACACTTCATTGGAAGTCCTTCCACTAGAGACATCCTAGCTATCTTATTAAGAGTTTTAAAGTTCGGATGGCTCATTCTTTTTGTGCGAGCCAACCGCTACTTTTGGAACTCTTAACAATCGGCACGCATTTCTTGGACAAGCTGTTCAATCGGTTTGTGTAGATCGTCCCTTTTCTTGAACCGGTTAGCAAAATCGTTGAGTGACTCGATTCTTGATAGTGCATTGATCGATCGAGAACTCAACACTTGAATCCGTTGTCTTGAGAATTGTGAAACCGATAATAGGTTGTGCCGGACCTTCGACATCTGAGACTCGAGTTACTTGTACATCATCATTCTCTAAGGTTAGAACCCTTTGGTATAACCAAAGTTATCATCGAAAGAAGCACACGCGGGGCGCCTACGTTTCTATGTAGGGCGGGGAGATGTTTGCTTCTGTCATGTGCCTTGGGCATCCACTATCGATGTACCGGATAGTTGCTTGCACACCTCCTTTGTTGGCGGACCCACGCGAAACTGCAATCGGATCGGGCTTTAGGTACCCCTTTCGGATTGGGTCTGAGGGGTTAGGTTTGGATTTGGGGATCCATACAAGCGAAAGCACTTCTATGGTGATCGGTCGGATCGAAGGCTGATTTGTCTCCATACTGTCAACATAATCATACTTATCCTCATATCTTTTCGATTTGTATGATTACTTGTGTGAACCTTGGATGACTTAGAAGACTTATGATTTAACTTTTCGGTTTGTCTTCTTTTTATCGATTGTGGTTGGTCTGTGACCCTAAATTTCGACTATAGGGGTAAATACATTTGCTACCATCAAAAGATTCATATCCTTTTTCGCATAGATGGTTTTCGATTTTACGAAAAGCATGCTTATTAGGCGGTGACCTTGGTGGGTCTCAGTTAGACTTCCCTTTTGTAGGTTGTCTTTTCGATTCACGATCTGTTGATCGGGTTGAGGTCTCTTCGGAAAAGCTGGGTTCTTCCGTTGATTCCTCGGTGATGCTTTACCGGTTGGGGTCCATTTACATTTCCCTTTTACGGTTAGGCACTTACTTTACACGCTCAAGCGGTCTCTTACCCTATTAGATACAAGTTTAGCTTTTGGTGTATCTTTTTGAAATTAAATGCGATTACATCTTTACGAGATGAATCGATCGGGGCTTTTGAGGATGTGGAGGGTTTCTCATAGCCAAGTCCCTCCTTATCAATCTTTATTAGAAAATAGGCGTTCATGTCTTTAACGGTTTGAGATGATTTTGAAAAAACATCTATTTTCTTACGCTTGATTATCCTCGGAGGATTTGGACTTTCATGCATTAGGAATAGCTCATCGAATTTTGCTTGCAAGATTTTGAAGTCATCGACTTCTTTGTCTGTTAATTTCCATCGATCTTTGATCTGCTTTTCTGATCGAAGCTTTAACCGAGAATTTTAAATTCCTCGATTTCTTACGGCGATTTCGGTGATCTAAGTTAGGAGGCTTTTCCGAGATCATTTTCTTGACAAAAGTGATTATTTACGGTCCTCGACTTATCATTCTCGGCTTCACAATAGCATAAGTTTCTCTTGCATTGGGAGATCTTCAAGCAATTGCTCGAGTAGATTTGCATGTCGATCTCGGCGGTGTGTGCTAATGATAGCGGTGTAAAGCGAGCAAAAGCGAGTTTGGAGGTTACCTCGATTTTGGTCCTCCACGGCCATCGGCGAATTCATCATCGTCGGCGAGAATATCGGATCTTCGTTTTTCATAGAAGTCGGCAACCGCTTCTTGTCGGGCGAAGTCTTCTCTGAGGAGTATCCGGAGTCTCGGAGGCGAGATAGAATCGTCAATTCGGCGTATCGGCAACCATGGCTCTTACGTCTCTAAAGCGTTGCTCTCTTTTGTTCCTCTTTTTTCCCTCTCTCTACCGGCGTCAGTGCAGGCGATCGTGCTATAGTGACACTGGCTTCTCACGATTGAAACACGCTCGCTTGATCCCGTTCCTTTCCTTCGGGTGAATCACTCGTCGTATGACCTATCGGTGATTTCCCTTTCGATAGTAGTCCCGAGTTTCTTCTATCGATTGGTTATCTCTTCTTCCTTCTGATCGACTATCTCTTTCCCTTTCATCTACGGTGATCCTTCAGATCATCGGATCTGGTTCTTCTACGGAGATCTATTATGCGATCTCTGTCTCGATCCTCGGCTATGTTGATAGTCCTTATAAAATCTTCGATACTTACCAAGTTGTATATCGACTTCTCAAGCTTTCCCGGTAAGTAAAAGCGATCTGTTACTTTGACTTAATATATTTCCAATGGGTTCATTGGCCTTTGTTCTCTTCTTGGTTGCCTTGAAAAGCAAGCCCGATTTTGAAGTCGAGGTTTCGGCCGGGGACCTCGTCTTCATCGACTTGACCTCTTTCAATCAGTCGAACTTCGTGAGCTTTAAGACTCAGAAACAAGCTACTAGGTTTCATTCTTGAAATGTCACGGCAATCTTTGATTAAAAAGTGACCTTCATGTCCCACTTCTTGGTGAGAGACCTTAGGATCTTATAGTTGATATCTTTTTGGACACATCTCTACCAAGTTCTCGAAGCTTGTTTATAGACATTGTAATTCTTCCATCGAGTTCGTTGATGGTTTTCGTTTGGCGACATCTTCGGTTTCTCGAACTTCACCGGTTAAACGAAGGCGGTTTGTCTTTTATCTATTCATTTCCCTCGAGATCTCGGCCGAGTATCCCACATTGCTTTTCCTTGATTTGAGATACTTAATCTTTTCTTTGGTGACCTTATCCATTGTCTTCATGATGATATGTCTTGCAATGGTGTCAGTATGCGATTTTCTTTCTTCTGTGTCCATCGTTTGGGCTTTTTTATGCAAGACTTCACGTGGGAAAATGCGGATCTCCTCCATTGCGGGATTGTCGTAGTAAATGATGATGGGTCCTCTCGATGACTTCCATCATTACGCCCTTGATCGAGCCTAGATGGTTGGACATATATATGGCCAAATGCATACTCATCGATTGAGAACCGGCGGATCATGATACATCTGGGACGTGTTATCCATCTTTGAGTGATTTTGGAAAATGAATGAGTTTTTAAAAGCGGTTTTTCAAGATCGATTCAGTTGACCACAATGACACGAGTCGATGGTCGAAAGAACCAACCGCTCTGATACCACTTGTAGGTCGAGCGGGTTAAGTGAGGAAGTCTAGAGGGGAGGGTGAATAGACTTACGAAAAACTTTTCGTGCGGTCGGGTGTGAGCGGATAGCTTTGATCGAGTCGCGAATGGAATCGGTTTGATGCGATAACCAACTTTCTTGAGCGCCCGAAAGCGGTCGGTTCGGTAACTATCGGATTAAGCGATGTGTCGGAAGCTTTAAGTTTTACCGTGTGAAAAACCGGTTTGTATAAATCGATTCAAGTTTTATCTTTTTAATCGGATAGCCGAAATTTGGTCCGTCGGATCGAAGCTTGGTCTTTCTCGATCTTAACTTAGAATGTATCGCTTTTAAGATTGTGCGATGTGAGCGATTAATCAAAGCGATAAAGGCACATAAGATTTATAGTGGTTCGGACAAACCGGTCCTACGTCCACTCTTCCCCTTTCACAAAGGGCACCAACTTAACCGACTTAACCGATTTGGACTTAGTTTAGTGTGTTAGTCCAACCTGATACACCAACAGATGTTTTAAGAGTTCTCACTCAACCGATCCCGTAAATCGATTACTAGAAACCCTGGGCGAAATCTTGCTAAACAACTTATCCTAACTTGGGGTTTGGGTAAGATTGTTGAGGTTCAACTATGAAATCTTTCCTTGCATTACATGTTGACCTTAAAGGCTAGATGAAAAGATTTCTTGCTAAGAACTTATGGGATGAACACAATATAAAATAAGCTTGTTGTTGTGTTCTTCGTATGAAATCGACTATAGTTTGAGCTTCTTGATTATTTTGTTTGTCCAAGCATTTCCGTGTTTCACTCTGAAGTGTGATCCCATATTTATAGACCTTGAGATCAAAAGAGCCGTTGGAAGCAATTTGAATCTCGAAATTTATTTTAAATAGACTTGCGGGCTTGATGTGGCGTGCCGAGGCGGCATGGCGAAAAGCGTGAATGTGTATTTTATAGCCGTTTGAGAGCAAACATCGAATCCATGATATCGGCTCTGTTCATACGTGTCTCTTCCTTATTGGATGGAAGCCTTGCTTTGCGGTGTTGTTCCTCCAACTAAGGTTGGTATTCTTCTTGTTTAGATCGCGAGGCGTATGATAAGATGAAACATCGTTTTTCATCTTATGGTGACTGATCGATCACGGCGATCGGTCTACTGATAAGTCTTGGCGCTGTTGACTTAGCTTCAAACTGGTGACTCGGAGGCGATGTAGGTCTTCTGGTCTTATCTTGCGGAAGTCATCGATCTTCTAGTATTCGAGGTTTGAGCTTCATGACTTCATTTGAGTTATCGACTAGATCGATTCGATCGATCTTAAGATTACGGTTTAACGTTACGCCTGTGGGATATCGAACTTTCTTACGATTCTTGATCGACCTATACATATTGAGTTCCCCTCAATATGTGACCTATCTATTACATCGGTTTTTCTATACAATCATTATCATTTGGTCTCCTATCGCGATAATGTAAACATCGATCGGCTGTCGAATGACCGGGTCCTATTACATGTGTTTTGGAACTTTTCATCAAAACTATAAATTTCCCAACAATACCGTGTTCGGTGATTTTAAAACTTTTTTTTTCATCTTGAGGTCGGTCTTACATTTGGGTCGGATAATCACGAAGATTAGTTTCGAGAAGACAGATCGCTCTGAGTCAAAGTCTCTTGAGAGCAGTGATCTGGTACCGCTTTCGAGATACCTCGGATAATCCAGCCCGAATCTCGAGTGTCGAGAGATCCCGAGTTGCTTGGATCGGATAACTAGCCTTCTTGAATCCTTAGAAGAGAGTTGAGTTTGATAACTATCTGTTCTATTTACTCGTCGTCTTGGAATGGTTGGCCCTTAGATTATACTCGTTTTAAGCTTTCTTTGAAAGACCTTCCCTTTATGAAATAGTGATTAGGCTGTGATTCACTTATGCAACGACGATTGGATTGATTCAGCTGAATATCGATGAAAAGTATGCTTTCAAAATCAAGTCAATGCAACAATTAAGCGCGGATAAGGAAAGCGATAAAGAACCACTTGATTATAGTGGTTCGAGAGACTCAAGCTCCTACATCCACTCTCTCTCGACTCTTCAGAGAAATTCACTATCAACCGAAGCTTTACGACTACCTCGTAGTTTACTTACTCAACTTCGGCCTGGTTTTGACTACTCCACGTGGTTTACTTACTCAACCCGACCTTGAGTTTTTCGACTACCTGTAGTTTACTTACTCAATCACACACAAGCTTTCAGACTACCCCTGTAGCTTACTAACTTCTCCTCTAGAGTTTTCTGACTACTCCGCGTAGTTTACTAACTCTTTACAACTCTACTCACCAACAAAACACACTCCAACTACCTTCTCAAGGGTTTGGGGTTTCTCGGTTGGTTTCCAACTAGGATGAGATATCCTTTACAATGAAGCACAATGCAAAGGGTTAGGATATCTCGACTAAGCTTTGGATAAATCTTATCAAGCTAGGCTTAGTAAAGTGAGCTCTCTTCAATATAGAAGCACTTGGGAAATTCAAGGTATTTCGAGTGCTTTAACTTTTGCAAGAATAAGTTTGAGCTCTTGAGTTGCGTATAAATTTCCGTAACCTTACAAAGTAGGGGTCATCAAGTATTTATAGGCATACACCAAGGTCACTCTTGAAAACTATCCGTTGGAGAGATAACCGTGAGTTCCCTCTTATGGTGTGTGAAAGCGGCTATATTTAGAGTTTGAAACTCCCCTAACATGTTTTAGGCAATAGCCTTTCATGTAGCCGGTCTTCACTTTTTGCGATGCGGAACTTTTCGTAGACATCGACATCTTTTTTTGACATGTCTTTGTCACAAGGTCGGTATGGTGCGATGTTGTCTTCCTCTTTTTGACTTTTGTCTTGATTAAAGATAGACACCTTCAACGGCTCTTTTTGTTTACAAACTACGAGTTTGATATAACATAACAACACTTACGACTTAGTTCCTTTTTTATGCATTTTGAATGTCTTGGCAATATCTAACTTTTCTAAGGCATCAGCGTTTTTTATCGATATTGCATCCGCCGGATAGATATATTGATTGCCTCGGAACATTCGAGGGTTCATCTTGAGCATTGATACATTCTTGAGTCTTAAGTAATTCTTGTGCTTTCGATATTCTTGATCTTGATTTCTCGATCTTGATCTTGCGTCTTGAGTCTTTTGAGTCTTGAGGTCTTGAGTCTTTAGGTTTATCTTGGTGATATCTTGAGTTTTCATGTTGAGTCTTGGTTCTCGATTTCATCTTTGAGACTTGAACTTCGATTTTCATCTTGAAACTTGATTTTCTTGAAACGATATCTTGAGTTCTTGAGTCTTGAACCTATCTGAACTATGTCTGCTGACTATACATTTTGCAGATAACATCGAATACTCTAAAACTGAATCTCGACTCAATTATCAAGATCATTACGAACATGTCATACTCGGGGTTTTGGGATCTTAATCAAAATCTTATAATCTTTTATTAAATTCATCTCCCAACAATTTCCCATTTTTGATGATGCCAAACCTATCTTGTTTACAAACAAAATAACCTATACTCGGGTTTCAGGTTTATTCTATTACAAGATTGGTTCTGAGCGAGAGAATCTCCCAACAATTTCTTTAAGAAGGAATCTCTTTAAATAAATAATCTCCCAACAATTTAAATCATTCAACAGATTTCTTGAAGAATGAATCTTTCTTAAATAGATCATTACCAAATACTTAAACAATTTCTTCCATATCATCATACAATGGGTCCAGAGACATTCATTCAAAGATATCAAAATAAAGACATGTAAATAAGATAATGAGATATTATCTTTTGAGCAAAATGATAAATCTTCATTGATGATAAGTATACCATTACAGATTCTGATGAGATTTTTATCAACAAAATCAAAAAGATAAAATTTAAAGATTACGAGAATCTTCTCGAGTTCTTGATCTTGATCTTGATTAATTTCTTGGTTTTGCTTCATTTTCCACTTCAATTTGGCACCTCCAGGTTGAACATTAGAAAAATCTTTTCTTGGCTCATTCCTCTCCTTGATGATGTCCGGATTTGTTCTGTTAATCCCAATGACCCAAAGATCTTGAGCAATTTCTTGCGTAATGGCCTTCTCATTTACCAAGCCATTACCAAGTCTTGGAGGAGAATAGGAATATGGACGGGGCTTTATCTCGTACTCCACCTTCATCCCATAAGGTTAATCCGACCTTAGAGATACTTTGGATAGAAGGTTAGAAGATATTCAATGAAGGCTTGATTCCCCGATCCGAGCCTTCCCTCTCCATTCCCCGAGAACATCGTAGTTGAACGAAGGTTCTCTTCACTTCTTCCCACATGTCGTTGAGTTTAATGGGCATCCATTTATCAACGTGGGGCCCCTTCAAAGACTTTCGATGTTCCTTCCTCTTGCTCGCAAACTTTTCGAAGTCACTCCTTCGCTACGCTCTTCGTCGTCCATCTTCTTTACGATCCGCGAAGCTCACGAGACGAAGCAAAGAACTTTCTTAGCTTGTTCTTTTTGGAGTGTATTGAGCATCTCTCGTGTTGAAGACTTTCTTCGAGGTTGAGACTGAGATTCTTACGTATCTTCATCATCCGAATCAACTTTTCTGGATTGGCTTAAAGCGCCCTGCGCTTGCTTCTGAGTTGAACAACGCCCAAAGGCTTTCCTCTTCATAAGCGATTCAAAGACCGGCTGGCTTGTTCCAACCTTAGTTTGCGCTCGGTTTCTCTCTTGCAACCTCAAGCATGGTTTGCTCGAAACTTCGAGTGTAGATGGACTTCTCCACTTGGCCGAATTTTTAATTTATCGATAAGCTTCAACTTCTTTTAAGGCTTTGGCTAGATTGTACATTTCAGCCCTCTTTCTCGAGGCCTTCTTCTCAAAATGCGTGCCATGAACTTCACGAGGTCTTCACCTTCCTTTTTCCCCTTTCCGGCATAGTAATTTGGAAGAAATCTGGAGATCTTCGTGTCCATGTGATCTTTGCTCTTTGCTCACTGGCGGATCTCTCCGCTAAGCTGATCTTGCTCATCTTCCATTCTCCTTATGTGGTTCTTAGCCCACGAAAAGGTCTTCGAGATATGTGGTAAAATGGCCCGGCGGAGAGTGCATCTTTCGGCATCTCTGTCATCTTGGTCATGAGCTTTGAGCTCATTTCCTCAGCGGAATCGTCGGCATCTCATTTTTTCTCTGCTAGTTTCACCTCTAGAAATTGATCGATTCACGGTGTACATTTCATTTTGACTTAACTCTGCGTTGACTCCTCAGGAACTTTTCATTGACTTTACTTCCATGGAGGTCATCCGAATTGGTCGAGTGTTTTGTATCTGCCGAGTTACGAAGAATGGCTAAGTCCTTCCATTATACGAGCTTGATTAGCGTTTCTTCTATCCGAGCAATTTTGATTGCTATTGGCTCAATCTTCTCAAGTTTCTCCATTAGGGGGAGTGAGATCAATCTCGGGAACTTTGCACACCATACATGTTTGTTTGATCATCCCGAGCCCGACCTTCATCCCGAGCTCCAGTCTCCATTTGAGCCTCGATGCATTTTATCGGACAATTGAGAATTAAAGATAGTACTTTCGATAACTTTGGCATATTTGTCAATAGTGCCAAAAGAGATACGAAAGAGTGCTAACCGATCTGAGTTGATCAAAGAATGAAGTCTCTTTTTTTCCATTTGAGGCCGATCTTGACATCTCCCTGTTGGTCCCCATCTCCATCTTTGGATTTGTCTCTCCCGCTTTCGGGGCACCAATTTTGATTTGTTTTTTTTTCTCATAACCCTCCGAACAACGGCTCATCAAAATCGAATTTTTTCATCCCGAGCTTTGTCGTCTGAACCCGAGGAAGTCGGTCGAAAAGGCAATCTCCTCATTCCACCGGTCTTTCCCTCTGAATGCGGCAATGTCAAGCATCTCGGGGAAGAGTCGATTGAGGATATATCTTGTCGTCCATGTCTGGAAGAAAACATCTTGCCGAGATCGGGGTATGAAATTTGAGCTTCGGTAGTGATCGAGATGAACCGTTCCCCCTTGCTCCCTCTTTCGCCTTCTTGACCTCGCCCTTCTTCCGTCTCGGGCTCTACGGTTCGATTAAGTTTTACGCTGAGGGATCAGCGATAGATCACTCTGGAGCTCATCAAGAATATTTTGCTCGCGATCCTCATTAGTGTCGAAGTTTGTGCATTCAGGTCCTCGGTTTGCATCGAGTGGGTTACGACTGGCTGGCATATCCTCGGTTTAGTCTGAGTTGGCTAGTCGGTCTGAGCTTTGCACATCTTGGATCGACTACGGGTTGGCTCTTACATGCGAAGCACCTGCACATCTGAGGTAGCATCTCCGAGGTCTCGAGCTCCTTTAAAAATTTCTGAGAAATTTTATCTGGTAGTGATGTCTCGAGCACCTCGAGAGAAGACTGCTCCTCGGATCGATCTCGTGTCCTGGAGATAACTCGAGCCAACACTTGTAATGGCGAACTCGGCGGTTTTGCCTTCGGGTTGTATCTCTCAGAATCATCGCTACCTTCTTCGGTGAGAACCACCAATCTTCTGCGTTTTGGAGCAAGATTCTTGTTTCATCATTTTTGCTCCTGCTCCATCTTTGCCTCCAACAACATCTTCCCCTAGTTTGTTGGGTCTCTTTTTCAAACAAGCTAGGAAGGTGATTCTACCTTCTTTCTCTCTTTCCACGATAACACCGCTTTTCTTGCGACCTTTGGGTTTAAGGAGAATTTTGGATTTAGGAAATGGGGTCGAATTGGCGAAGATATCCTCCTCCTCTCGCACATCTCCAAAATGTAAGCAATTTTGGTGGCATGGTGGATCTTGCCTTTGATTGAGATCGCCCGTCAATCTTTATCAAAACTTTGGGTCTCTTTCACTCACCGTCGGATCGGGAAATTTTAGCGGTTGAAATCTGTGGTGGGTGAAGCTTCTATCGCGCCATCAATCGAAGTTTGAGTACTTATTCCGCTCAAAACTCCCTTAAGACTCATGATGCACTTGCTCACAATATCCATCAACACACGATATTGTGGCTTGGTGCCTTTTATGCAATTGTCGCCTCAAACTTAACAGGATTCTCAAACAATCTTATCCCCAAACTCTCTGCTCTCTTCCCGACATATATACATCGTAGGATCCTCTCCTCTATCACGAGCTCAAAAACATCATTGATTTTTAGGAACAATATCTGATTCCTTTCAAAATCGGCGTATTTGGATATTGCTCTAAGTGTGATACGATTAACTTAGAATGCATCTGACCCTCTTCATCTATCTTTAAATTACGGATGAATTCGATTACCTCTTTTCGCAAACTCGATGCGGGTCGAACTGCGACTAGTTGGGTGAGTTTGGCCAATCGAATCATATCGCAGAGCCTCCTCTTACGGCTTTGAGTTGGTTGTGCTTTCAAGTGGGACAACGAACTTCGTACCACGGCTTGTTGGTTATGGCTAATTTCTCGAACAAGGTTGGGGCCATTTTAGAGATTGATTTAAGAATTTGAAATTTTAGGGTTTGGAGATTTACGGGCAAAGGGATTTTTATTTGCGAGAGGATTTGGAAAGCGAAGGGTTTGATAAAATTTTGGCTTGAATGACTTAAAGGGGTATATATAGCCTTGAGAGATGGGGAATCGTGTTGGTTAGGTGAGTAACAACGGTTGAGATTAATCTCCGATTAATCGGGTATCTGAACAAGCGATCTCAAAAGTAAGCCGCCAAAAACATCCTCATTGGTCATTAGTGTAGCGAGCATTTAAATATTTGTTGACCTTCTTCGAATTTAAAACGATCACCAAAAAACATTCCTCGGGTGTTTTATATTTATTGCGAATGATTCTTGAGTTTTACTTGAGCAATAAATGAGTCGCGTGAGTCTTTACTTCTTCGGACTAATTTCCTCTATCGGTCTTCTTGATCTTGTCTTTGATAAAATGTCGATTATAATCTTCGAAATCTTGAATGGGTTCGGCATACTCTTGAATCTTGACCTTGATGGCCCGTTTTTCACCGAGACTCGATTCGATATTTCCATTTTATCTGAGTTTCTCGGTAAATCGAGAAAACTTCATGCATTTGAAAATCTTCAATTTTTGATTTACTCTATACACACAGTTCTAACATCCCTAATTCATTTGAGAGTTCGAAATCTTGATTGACCCAAAGGTTTAGTCAAGATATCGGCTCTTTGCCTATCGGTATGAATTTTCTCCATCTTATGTCCTTTTTCTCGACATGATCTCTCGATGAAGTGATGTCGATATCCACGTGCTTGCATCGGTGTGCAATACCGGATTTTGTGAAATAGCAATGACACTATTGTTGTCACAAAATATTGGTACTTCATTGGCTTCAACTTTATAATCCCTTAATTGTTGTGCGAGCGAAAAGAATCGAGCCACGCCTGACTTCTGCGACCATGTATTCAAACTTCGATAATCTTGGTTTCTTCTTGAGGTTCATTTCTTTGAAAACCAAGACATAAACTTGCTTCCTAGAAATTGACAAGTTCTGTAGTGAACTTCTGTCAATTCTACAACCTCCATAGTCGACATCGAGTAACCGGTTAATTGAGGTTATCATCTGCTTTGGATACAATAATCCTCTATTCGCATTGCCCTTAAGATATCTTAGTATCTTCTTGGCAGCCTCCATGTGACTAGTCTTAGGATTAACTTGGTATCTTGCACATATCCCAACAGCAAATGTTATATCTGGCCTACTTGCTGTGAGATAGAGCAATGATCCAATGATTCCTCTATAATCAGTATGATTCACTGATTTGCCTTCTGAATCAGGATCCATCTTGTAGTTAGTATTCATAGGAATTCTAAGCGCATTGCAATTTTGTACACCATATTTTGCAATCGGATCTACGGTGTATTTGCACTGGTTGATGAATATTCCTTCCTTTGATTGTTTCACTTGAAGACCTAGAAAGAAATTCATCTCTCCCATCATTGACATCTCAAACTTGCCTTTCATCAGTGTTGAAAACTTTTCACACAGCTGATGGTTTGGAGATCCAAAAATGATGTCATCAACATATATCTGAACTAGTAAGATCTCTTCCCCATCCTCTATCTGAGCGAGTTCTATCAATGATCCCTTTGACAAAACCATGGTCGAAGAAACCGAGAAAAGTATCATACCATGCTCGGAGTGCTTGCTTGAGACCATACAAGGCTTTTCTGAGCCTGTGAACTTGGTCATTCTGTTTGAATCCAGGAGGTTGTTCTACATAAACCTCTTCGTTAAGCACACCGTTCAGAAATGCACTTTTCACATCCATTTGATGGTGTGAACTTCATGTAGGCAAAAGATATGCAAGAAACAATCGATGGCTTCTAGTCTTTGCAACAGTGCAAAGGTTTCATCATAATCCAAGCCTTCTTCTTGGGAATAACCTTGTGAAACTAGCCTTGCCTTGTTTCTCACAATGTTGTTGTTTTCATCTCTTTTGTTTTTGAAAACCCACTTGGTTCCAATGATATTGTGCCTTTCAGTCTATCTACCAACTCCCATACTTCATTCCTTGAGAATTGATTATTTCATCTTGCATAGCGGTAATCCAATAAGAATCTTGTAGAGCTTCACCAATCTCGTGAGTTCTTTCTCACGAAAAAAGCGGCGAGAATAGTGCACTCTCACCATGAAACCTTCTTGTCTTAACATCTTCGGTTAGATCACCCACTATCCGATTTGTAGGATGACTATCTAACCATTTCCTTCTTGATGTTCCCCTTCAATGATATCCTCAACATTTGAAATGTTAGGTTCGATTAAATCGACAAACTCGAGGAACAACAAAAAATGAGAAAGAGAATCATCTTCCTCGGGGAGATTCTATTGAGAAACATTATCGAGACATTTGTTCCCCTTTGGTTGATAGATTCGAGTTTGCCTCATTTGTGACCACATCTTCATTGGCATCACATACCAGTGCGAGGCGTGTCTGTTCAGATTGGTCACCTTTGGAGTGTTGGTTTTCTGAGGCTCACCATCCCGAATTCCATTCGAACTTCCTTATCTGAGTCCGAGTCACTCCAATCATAGAATGTGTGACCGACTTCTTTTTCGAGGTTCGATTGGATGATTTATCTTTCTACATTTCGGGCTTAATCTGGTGATCCTCTTAGTTAGTTCATCTGCATCATGTTCTGTTTCTTCGAACACAAATAGATTAATCAAAAACAACATGAGGTGTTTCCTCCACAATAAAGAGTCCTACGGTTGTAAACTCGAAAGCTTTTTCGACTTGAGAATATCTAAGAATATTCCTTCATCGAACTTTTACTATCAAAAGTTTTTCAATCGATCTTTACCATTATTGTGTATGAAACACTTGCTTGAAAACACACGAAAAGAAAGAAACAAGAGGCTTCCTTTCATTCCAAAGCTCATAGGGTGTTTTGCCTTGACTCTTGGTCGGCATGGATGCGATTACGAGAGTAGCGTGCAGTGTTGATGACTTGACCCCAAAATCTTTTAGGAATATCGACCCCATTTATCATTGTCCTGCGCAACTTCTTTTCGAGTCATGTTCCTCCTTTTCAAAGAACACCATTACGTTGGGGGTCCTTGCGGTGATGTTTCATGTGAAATTCCATTTTCTCGCAGACAATAATCGGATATGATATGATTTATGAATTCGGGCCTTTGTCGGATCGATTTTGACCACACTCAGATTTTTTCTCAATCTTGAGCCTTTTTCAGATTAACTCTGGCTGACTTTATTCGAAGTCTCTTTCTTCTTTGCGTAAGAATATGACCCAAGTATATCTCGAGTAGTCATCAACTACTACCAATGTGTATTTCCCGCCATTAGTCTTCTGGTGTTATAGGACCAAAAAGATTCATATGTAATGGCGAAGTATTCTTTCGGTAGAAACCTCAACTTTACTTTTAAATGATGCTCTTTATCTGTTTTCCTTTTTCTCGCACGCATCACAAATATGTTCCTTCTTGAACACTTCGTTAAAGCAACCCTCTCACAAGAGCTAATCTTAAGCTTGTTGGGGTTTTGAAATTTAGGTGATTCATTCTTTTATGCCATAACCAATTTGGTATCGTGGAACTTTTAGCAACTAAACATGTATCTTTAGGAGCGAGAACTCAATCGACAAGATACACATTCCCTTTTCTTGTACCAGTCAGTAAAACTTTATGTGATGTATCATTTTTCACAAAACATAAGTTCTTAGAGAACTCAACATTGAAACCCTTATCACAGAATTGGCTAATCAGAGCGACTTATTTTGGATGAGCTCTGAGTGATCTACTTCTTGATCCTTCGGTGATGCTTCGATTGAACGAGATAACCCGAGATGGAAGAAGAAGGTGAAGAAACCGGAAAGTGGAGGAGCAAGGGGGCGGTTCATCCTTGATCGCTACCGAGCTCAAATTTCATACCCCGATCTGCAAGATATCTTCTTGATTAAGGACGACGTTTTCATCCTCAATCGATTCTTCCGGAGATGCTTAACATTCTTTGATTGGAGGGAAGATCGGTGGAATGAGGAGACATCATTCCCGACCGAGTTCTCTGGATTCAGGAAGACAAAGCTCATGATGAAAATTTCCGATTTTGATGAAATTTGGTTCGAGAGGAAGATAGTCGCGAGAAGAGCCATTGAAGTTGGTGCCCCTAAGAATAAGACAAATCTCAAGATGGGGACCAACGGGGGAGATCTTGAGGATCGATCTCGGATGGAGAAGGAAACTTCTTGGTTTGATCAACCTGAAATCATTCAACCTCGACCGAAGTTAAGACTCTTCGTGTACTTTTGCACTATTAACAATTATGCCAAAGTTTCAAGGTTTCTAACTTTAACTCAATTGTGTCGATAAATGCATGAGGCTCGATTGGAGGCTGAGCTCGGGGATGAAGTCGATGCTTTCAGTGCAGACCGACCCTCGGGTTAGGTCCGAACCTCGGGAAGATCAATCGACCCTGAAGGTGCGGGGAATGTTCACGAGATCGACCTCACTCCCATCACGGAGAAGCTTGAGAAGGTTGAGTCAATGATGAAGGTCGGATAATCACGAAGATTAGGTTCGAGGAAGACAGATCGCTCTCGAGTCAAAGTCTATCGAGATGGTGATCTGGCGCTTTCGAATACCCGAGATAATCCCAATCAATCCGAGTGTCAGAGATCCGAGTTGCTTGGATCGATAACTAGCTTATGAATCCTCATAAGAGAGTTGAGTTTGATAACTATCTGTTCTAGCTACTACCGTCGTCTTGAATGGTTGGCCCTTAGATTATACTGGTTTTAAGCTTTCTTTGAAAAGACCTTCCTTTATGAAATAGTGATTAGGATGTGATTCACTTATGCAACGATTGGATTGATTCAACTGAATATCGATGAAAAAGTATGCTTTCAAAATCAAGTCAATGCTGCAGTTTAAGCCTGAGATAAGGAAAGCAATAAAGAACACAACTTGATTATAGTGGTTGAGGAGACTCAAGCTCCTACATCCACTCTCTCGACTCTTGAGAGAAATTATTTTATCAACCGAGCTTCTACGACTACCTCGTAGTTTACTTACTCAACTTCGCCTGAGTTTTACGACTACTCCCGTAGTTTACTTACTCAACCCGACCTTGAGTTTTACGACTACCTCCGTAGTTTACTTACTCAATCACACACAAGCTTTCGGACTACCCGCACAGCTTACTAACTTCTCCTCTAGAGTTTTTCGACTACTCGCGTAGTTTACTAACTCTTTACAACTCTACTCACCAACAAAACACACTCAACTACCTTCTCAAGGGTTTGGGGTTTCTCGGTTGGTTTCAACTAGGATGAGATATCTTTACAATGAAGCACAATGCAAAGGGTTAGGATATCTCGACTAAGCTTTGAATAAATCTTATCAAGCTAGACTTAGTAAAGTGAGCTCTCTTCAATATAGAAGCACTTGGGAAATTCAAGGTATTTGAGTGCTTTAACTTTGCAAGAATAAGTTTGAGCTCTTGAGTTGCGTATAAATTCCCGTAACCTTACAAAGTAGAGGGTCATCGGTATTTATAGGCATACACCAAGGTCACTCTTGAAAACTATCCGTTGGAGAGATAGCTCCGTGAGTTCCCTCTTATGGTGTGTGAGAAACGGCTATATTTAGGGTTTGAAACTCCCTAACATGTTTTAGGCAATAGCCTTTCATGTAGCCGGTCTTCACTTTTTCTGATCTGGAACTTTCGTGACATCGACATCTTTTATTTGACTTTATCTTTGTCGATTGTCGGTATGGTGCGATGTTGTCTTCCTCTTTTTGACTTTTGTCTTGATTAAAGATAGACACCTTCAACGGCTCTTTTGGTTACAAACTCGAGTTTGATATATTAACAACACTTTGACTTAGTTCCTTTTATGCGCATTTGAATGTCTTGGCAATATCTAACTTTCTAAGGCATCGCGTTTTTCTCAGTATTGCATCCTTCAGATAGATATATTCAGTGCCTCGGAACATTCAGGTTCA
Organism: Stenogyne calaminthoides; assembly: GCA_037126765.1. NCBI lineage: Eukaryota > Viridiplantae > Streptophyta > Magnoliopsida > Lamiales > Lamiaceae > Stenogyne > Stenogyne calaminthoides. The sequence goes on along the minus strand of JBBCBC010000016.1, from coordinate 6,378,452 downwards.
TACTGAGCATTGATACATTCTTGAGTCTTTCGTAATTCTTTGTGCTTTTCGGTATTCTTGATCTTGATTTCTCGGTCTTGAGTCTTGCGTCTTCAGAGTCTTCAGGGTCTTCTGAGTCTTTAGGTTTTATCTTGGTGATATCTTGAGTTTTCATCTTGAGTCTTCGGTTCTCGATTTCATCTTTGAGACTTGAGAGACTTCGATTTCATCTTTGAAAACCGGTTTCTTGAAACATCTTGAGTTCTTGAGTCTTGAACCTATCTGAACTATATCTGGCGGTATACATTTTGCGAGATAACATCTTGAATACTCTAAAACTGAATCCTGACTCAATTATCAAGATCATTCTGAACATGTCATACTCAGGGGTTTTGGGATCTTAATCAAAATCTTATAATCTTTTATTAAATTCATCTCCCAACATACGTTAAAGTATGTTTTTACTTTGTATAACCTATGTATTAAACACTTATTTACTGAAATAAATTATTTATCACTGTTGCTTTAAATATGATTGAATGTTATATATATTTATTGCAAACCGTTCATATAATAGCACATATTACGTTGTAGTTAACGTGGTGATACCAGATCACAGAAGATCACGTTAACAGTCCCTTGTAAACTAGTGCGTGTTTCACAACCTAAATAGAACCGAACAGTCTATTGGTAGAAGTTGATGTGTAAGTCTCAGATTGACTTGTCTTGACCAAGAGATTACACTAGTGCATTCGATGTGCTGAAGCGGACCTGCAGAGAGGATAAACTCATTTGCACTGACTTATGGGATGAAGAGTTAGGCCTCAGTGGTTGTTGATTTCTTAATCTCTATCACTTAATAAGGACCGTGTGCGATTAGTAATTATTGCTTTGACTTATAAATGGGAAGAGAATCATTTAGACTTCGATACCCTATTTCTTGGGCAATAATATTAATTGTACGACGGTTGCTAAGATTAATATAGAGAATCGTGTGCTTGCAAAGTCTTGCGTGATTGGTCCCCTTGGTGGGCTCGGAACCTTTATCATACCATATCTTGCAAGTGGAATTAATTTTCCGGTATGTATAATAAAGCTGAGTTGTCCTTACTCCAAGGATAAAGATATTAATTAATATAAAACTTTTCAGTGGCTTAATTAATTAATGGACTAAATAATCTTAAACACGGGAAATAATGACCGGGAGCCATATTACCGTAATATGGGTTAAGATTGGATAGTGCAATATTAATTATATAGTGGTATTAATTAATATTAATGGGCTGAATTATATTGTGGCTCAATATTGGAATTCAGAAGTCCATTGAAAGGTCCATCTTAATTCTCCTAAAGGCCCCTCAAGTAGCCCAATTATAGTCCAATAAATAAAAGGTGTTTAAAATAAAATAAATTATTGTTGCATTATATTTCCTTGTTTTTTTCGAAATTTTAAAGAAAAGAAGGAGAAGAATTTTATTGAAAAGATTTTATGGAAAGGATATAAGTATTCTTGGAATACAAGATTATCTCATAAATTCAAGAAATCTCCCACCTGGTATCTTTAATAGGGGATTTTCGAAAAATATGTTTAAGAAAGGGAAGAAAGATTTTCTTAATTTTCTTGGAAAGATTTTATGGAGAAAGATATGTATTCTTGGAATACAAGAATATCTTCTCATAAATTCAAGAAAGATCAAATCTTGCAAATCTCCTTCATAATTTTCAAAAATTAGGGGCAAAATAAGGGTGTGAGATTTTTGTGGAAAAATACACATGGAAAGAAGAATATATGAGATATATTTAAGATTTTTTGGAGATCAAGAAAAGATCTTTCCTAACCGTAATTTTGACCTAAATTTTCGACCACCTCCCTCTTATGAATTCATCCCCACACCAATTCCATGTGCTGGAAATATTATAAATCCACAAAGGTGGTGCAACAATTTTATTTTTTCCTTTGTTTAATAAATCGTTCATCGGAGAACCTCCCACCGGGTTATTGAGCGAGGACTTGGGAATACTTGAGAAGGACTTTTGGTTGGTAGCCAGATACTTGATCCTGTCCATCTCAGATTGTCTCTCCAACGGGTACGTTTACGTAAACTCCTAGAAATTCTGCATGCTAGGATCTTTTACGTGAATTTTATTTGCATGTCGTTGTTGGTATAATTATTATTTGAATTAATTTAAGTAAATTCATGCTAGTAATAATTGTTAATTTAAATTTGTGTTTATGAGATCATTCCGATAGATCCTGGCAAATGTTATCCCAACAAAATCATCACCCTTTTCATTTGCAGATCTATTCCTCTGTGTCATTTTTCCATATATGTTCCAATTATATATATTCCAACTTCTGTATTTTTAACAAATGAATTTACAAATATTTAGATTTGAGTTTAGTTTAAAATGGAGTAATTTCAAATTCTCATTAAAACCATGTCATTTGAAGTATTCTCCTCTCTCTCTCCCCACTCCACTCTCTTCCCTTCTATCTCATCTCTTGACAGTTCATAATTTGAAATATATGCATTATTATATTTATTATTTTTCAAATTCATTCATTTTAAATCATTGCTATTCAAACGGAGCCTGAAAGAGTTTCGTCTCATCTAAAAATACGAACTTATAGTAAAGTAAACAATTAATTCTTTTGTATATAATTTTCTAAATATATATATAAAAAAAGTTCTCCTTTAATTTGCATGCAACATATATACTACCTTGATATAATCCAAATACAGTAAAGGACGTTCTAAATAACCACATATTGACTGCATGTAAGTTGCACCAAAGTCAACATGCTTTGTCTAACCGTAAGTTTCATAGTCAAATCACTCATCAACAATTCCACATCACTATAAATAGCCAAGGTTGCTTCGTATTTCAAGCCACCGTCGCCATTTCTATCATTTTTCTTTCCATGTCTTTTTTATGTTATCTTCTTTTTATCTTTTAAGTGTGGGAACATTTATTAATGCATGGTGTATAGAGTTGTCGGACGGAGGTAAAAACCCCTTGCGCCCAGTCGTTATTTCGGCCTAAAATGCTAATGCATTGTTTGGGTTAGAATGATAATAAAAAGAAACTTTTTTTTTAAATTTTAGATCTGTTTTTATAATTATTTTGGGATTTTCTTTTTCAGAAATTTATGTTTTTTAAGTAAGAATAGATTTTGTGTGAGACAGAGCCTAATTTTAATTTTAGGAATGAAGCAGAAATACTTTGAAAATAATAAATATCATGACAACACATGTTAAAAATTCAAAAAGTGGAATACATAATAAAATATATATAAAAAAATGGTTTCACAAAAAAAAAATATATATTGGTAATTACACGCCGAAAAAAGAAAAAAAAAGATGTTTTCAAGTTTAACTCGACAAACAACAATAAACTCGACAAAAAATAACACATAAAATTATTGTTATTATGAGAAATGGCCATAATACAAATTAATTCTAGTTTAATACTCCATTAGGGAGTTTATTTATACAATTAGCTGGCTCCTTATTTCAAAATAACATTGGAGATTAGTTGAAAAAATTCCTGCAAGTACATCCAAGGGCAAAAAACACAAACATGCAGGTACCTGGAATTTTATTAGAATAACAAAAGAGATATGCAATATTTGGATTCATTTTTTGTATTGGGAAAATCACGTTTCAACATTTTCAATCATTTGCATGTTATTAATCTTCCAAGTTTAGGGCGAATGAGAATATCGTTCCTGAACGTTGAGACCTTGGGGTATGTTCGTTTCGGGCTTATAGTGAAAATGAAAAATTTTGATTTTGAAGTCCTAGAATTTAAAATTTTGATGAATAGTTAAAAGAATTGATGTGATATTATTATATTATTTTGAGTGTATTGGGAGAATAAAAAAGTAGATGATGTGAGTGTATTGAGAGAATAAAAAGTAAAGTAGTAGTATTAATAGGATTTCATAATCCTTACTTTTAAGTCTCAAAATAAATGGGGGATTTGAAATTGTAAAGTTCAAATTCCGCCGGGATAGTCGCGAAAAATGATTGGAGCCAATAAAATTTTGGGTTCATAATTTTGTTTGGTCTAATTGGGCCCGCTGATTCAGTATTTCAAAGGATTATCTTTTCACCATTTATTAACTGTTTGCTACTTTTTTTGGGCCCAAGCCCAATTTAATTTCATAGCCGGATCATAACTAAAAATCTGCTCTCAGATTGTCCAATTAACATTATTAAACCAATATATATGAATCTAAATATTATGTGACTGTGAGTTATTATTGGGAAAATAATATGAATGAATTAATTTTATACATTTCTACAAGTTTAGAATTTTAGATGTATTGAGATAATTTTTTTCATAATATCAAAATAAAAAAAGAATTTTAAATGAATAAAATTCTTCCTCCTGAACTGAAAGAAGAACTTTTACCTGAGACAAAATTCTTTCAGTTACCCTCCTCTTGTGAGAGTAGCTCGTGTAAGACTGTCAAAATTCATAAAAGTAATCAGCCAGAAAAAAAATAGACAATGGTTAGTGGATAAAAATACATTTAATTTTTAATTTTTTTGGAAAGGCAATCAATTACAATAGTTTTTTTAATATAATCAATTACAATAATTCTTTTTACCATCGGACACATGGCAACATAATTTCATCTCGCTGTAGATCGGAACCATAATCACCACAAGAGGGGGACTATCCGAAATTGCAACTTGGAACTGCAACCGCACCGCAATCGGAACCGCAACCCAACAAGAGGGGGACCACCACCCCACAAGAGGGGGACCTCTCCGTGTGTCTCAACCTTAGGGACTCCAGTGCCGGTGGTGGGCTCTAACCACTTGAAATTTATCCACACTTGACAAAATACATTTAATTTTTTCACACACACTATATATATATATATATATATATATATATATATATATATATATATATATATATATATATTATTTATTTATTTATAGTAGTAAATGAATAAATTAAAGAAGTCCCAAATTGATATAATGTTGTACTAAATGTACCTCAGATCCAAAGGCTGTAAGGCTGAGAGTGGCAGTCCATGAAATAAGTTTATGACCCAACAAAAGGACCACCCTATTTTCACAAACCCTTTCCAAATCTATATATTTTTCTTCGTGTGGTCCAATTTATCATCCAACCATCACCAAACCTACCTACACCTCTATTCCAATTTCCAACCCAAATCTCTGTTTTATTTTTCCTTAAATCATAATGGTATCTCGTGTTTCATTATATTGTATATGTTAATGTAAATATTTAATTCTTCGGGCTTGTCTTGTTGTACTACTATTTTGGGTTTTTCTTGACATGTTTTATGTTCGAAATGTCTTGATATAATTTATTGAAAATCAGGGTGCATTAATGCATTATTACTAAGAAAATACTAGTATTATATTTTTCGACATTTTCCCTCCTTTTAGGGGATGATATCATGGTAAACGAAATCACTATACGTAGACAGTGATGTGCAATAATAGGCATTATTACTAATAAATTGATTAATTTAATAGTACTAAAATACACAAAAAAGAAATAGACAATCACGTGTGTTGAGATTTGGACATGATGTGCATCATTGGGTACTGTGGGATTCGGATGGATGAGGTGGACCGTGTAGTTACAGCAGGGAATTCAAATTTAGCTTATTTTCATGCTACACTTGGATACAGTTCAGCAGTGCTTTAAGATGTTGTACCACATTTATTAACGTGTTGTAATGCCTACAGTGTAGCATAAAAAAAATCAAATTTATGAGGTGCAGCTGCATTACATCTTCATATTTTATTAAAATTAAATAGATATTTTTTATTTATTTTGAGAAATTACTTAACGCAAAAAAAAAATATTCGTAATTTATAAAGAAAAAAAAGCAAAAGCTGGTGTTTGCCAGTAATTTTTTTCTTTTAGTGAGGAGAGAGAGGAAATTTTTCCCCAAATTTTATATATTTATTGTAGATGTAGTGAATTCTGTTTATAATCTGATCATATTTTCAAAAATAAATATTGATCTAATGCTTGTTCTTATTTTTATCTAGAATCAGTGAGTAAGTTCAGTGAGACCGGACTCCACTTTAGCATTTAAACATATTTTTTTGCTTCAAAGTTCAAATCATAATTTAATTAGTATCATAAGTTCATGGATCATATATTTAAAACCAATCTCATCTAGGAATCAACCTCATATAATTCTTTTTCCGTAGAGCCTAACAATATCTTTTATCACTCTAAACGCTTGTTTTGAAATACTACTCAAGCCCAAAAAAAAGACTTATTTTAAAAATAAGTTGTCATAACAACTTTTAAAAAAACACATTTTTATCAGAAAAAAAGCAGATATACATTATTCATTAAAATTGAAAATACCCCCCTAAAAACAACTTATGCTTCTGAATGCAAACACCCTTTAATTCCTAAATAATACAGGGTAACTGAGGAATAATGAATCCGAGGATGCTAGGTATTTATAATAAGGTCTTAATCGTCTTAATACATTTGTACCTCCATGAATTTAATAATACTACTATTTTACCTATTTAATTAGCCGAATATATCACTACGTACGTTGGCATATAATATCGACCCATATTAATGCCACAAAAATTATAGCCTCGTAATGTTTTATATACAATCTTAATTTGCAGTACATATTTATTTTTACCTCTCATGTATATTTGAAAAAAAAAATGTATTATAAATATTAAATAAATTAGTATGTAAATAGAGTAATATTAGTGGTTAGAAAAAGCAAGCGCACGTATTCCTGTGTTCCAAAGTTGCGTATTCCACTCCTCTCAATTTGACATATGTCTCATATTTTAATTATTTAAAATTTAAAAAAAAATTAATTTTTCTTTTTTTCAATTTTTTCTATTACCCGATCCGAACTTAACCCGGGCCAAGTGGTTCATAGTTCACCCGGCCCGAATGATTCATAATTTAAGATTTAGGGTTCATGATTTAGGGTATAAAGTATAGAATTTTAAATAATTAAAATATAAAATATATGTCAAATTTATAGGATGTGGAATATAGATGGAACACCCACTTTTTGGCACAAAGGAATCCAACCGAAAAGCAAGGTGATGAAGCTGTGCTTAAAGACAAAGCGGTTAGTGGGTTTAATGGAAGCATCAGAAAGCCCACACTTCCACCAGCTTCTTTGATGGTCTCTCTCTTTTAATTTTTACAAATATACTATTTTTTAAATTATTGTAATTCTATCATATGGTTTATTTTTCTCAAGTGAAAGTGTATAAAATTATAAACAAATTAAAAAATTGTGATTAAATAAAAGATAAATTTATTTGAAAAAATTCAAAGAGCTTAGATTGTCACGTTGGAATAAGTTTTCAAATAATAGTCTTATGATATATTTAGAAATATTAAAAACATCAATTTTCGATGGTGAAAATTAGAAACTCGTGATAAAAGTGATAAAACACAATAAATTAAAATACTATCCTTTTTGTATTTAACCCTTTTTTTAGATAATGTCTTTATATATTTATTAGAGAGCAAATTTTAGTATATGTCTTTTTCTCATCAATTTTCAGATATTTTTGTTTTTTAAAAATTTGTTTTTGTTAAATATATATTAATTATATACAGATAAGTATGTATATTTGGCGTTACGGTGTGGTCCATGTGGCAGGGAACATGCAAGATGAAGGATCTCATGCATGCCAGCATGGATCAAAATTTCGTTTTTAGAGTGGCGAAAGCTAGGGGTGACCATTAAATTCTCAAAACCGCCACCGCCCGCACCGAACCGCATTGCATTGTTATTGATAATTTTTTTCAATAAATCGTAGTTAAATTTTTGGTGCAAATACACACCGACTGTAATGCATAGTTGCAATTGTAATTTAAATCCGGCATCCTATATCTCCAACCCTCATTCTTTAACTAAGTCCACAAGGTAATAAATCATGTTCATGATATTTTTTAGTTTGTATTCTTAGCTTTTATATATAACAAGTTCATAGTTGTATATATATTATTTTCAACCTCTTTCAACATTTTTTTTAAAGAGTTGGACAAATTAATCATATTATGGTGTTCAAAGATATTATTTCATTTTTCAATTCCATATAAACTTTTCCAACTTAAACCATTTTGTTGGGATAAATTTAGTTTTAATTATTATGTCAAAACATCTTGTAATAGGACAAGCTAACTTGTATAGAAAGCTTGTGTTTCTAGACTTAGTTTTATTCTTACAAGTAACAAGTTGAGGGGGAACTCATCAAGAGAAGATGAGGCTGATCAGAACGAAACGAGACTGATGAGTTCCATATAAACTGATGAGCTGAACAAGAAGAACCATGCTAATTTGTGAAGAGAAAGTGTTGATTTGAGCAAAGGTACCGAACCATGCTGGGCAGAATCGATAATCGGAAAGGTTTGATTCGCAGCTTCGAATCGACCGCCAGGCCCGTAATCGATTCCCAGTCTGAATGGCAGCCCGTAATCGATTCGCCAGGTTTAACCGATGCAAGAATGACCGAATCGCAAAGATTTATGTTGAATCGGACCGGGCTCGTCGTGTTGAATCGATTCAAGCTTGGATAATCGATGAAGGCCAGGCTGAATCGATGAAGATGGAGCCCGTAATCGGCCGATCGGTCAGTAAGATTAACTGGCGAAAGATGCAGATCGCCAGGTTGAATCGGCAGCCAAGATCGATAAGATTGAATGTTAAGCTTCAATCGATTCGCAAGATTGAATCTTGGCGCCGAATCGATCGAAAGATCTTGATCGGTTTAACGATCCGCGAATCGATGCAAGATCGATCTTGAATCGATCGAAGATTTAATCTCGAAACGATGATCAAGATATTTATGCCGAAATCGATGCGAATCGCGATTAAGACGATCAAACCTTGATATCTGAGTCGAATCGATGGACGGATCAGACCAAATCAAGCAGACCAAATTTCAAAGAGACTGAAATATGCATACCAGATCTAAATAGTCGACGATCCAGTTAGACACACAAAAGCAAATTTGGACAATAAGAAGATAACAACACATATATGAATGTGACATAAAAGCCGCAAACAACAAAGGTCTGAATAGACAAAAAAATTTGGAAGACTATTAGTATGGATTTGAATATTACTCCAACCGGTAATATTCAAATCCACACTATAAATACATCAGACTATCTTCAAAAGAAAATGATGGAGTTTGCTGCAAAGTGAAGATTAAAGCCAAATATTCAAGCATCTTCATTCAAGAACACAGAGCATTACATATCTAAATTTACCCAAGAGTGTTCTTCAATAGATCTAAGCACAAATGTAATATCCTAGTTTTTAGAGAGATTTTCCCCTTAGCATTAAAATTTAAACAAATGTAAGGAAAATCTCAACCTAGTTGAAACCAAAACAAACCTTACCCAAATCGGTTTGATAGGATAAGTTTGTAGGTGAGTGTGAACTCGGTAAATATCTAGCAATCCCGAAAGGGAAGGTAGGCAATCCCGTGAGGGAGATAAGTCCCGTTTGAGTGTGAACTCGGTAAACATCTAGCAATCCCGAAAGGGAGGGTAGGCGATCCCGTGAGGGTGATAAGTCCCGTTTGAGTGAGAACTCGGTAAACATCTGTTGGTTAAGTTGGTGCCCCATGAAGGGAAGAGTGGATGTAGGACGAGTTGTCCGAACCACTATAAAATCGTGTGTTCTTATTTGCTTTCATAATAAGCGTCATACATACTTTAGCAAATCAAGATATCACAAAAAAAAAAAAATTTAAGTCAGCTCCCATTGAAATTTTACGAGTTTTAAATTGGGTTTTTCGGGACCAACAATTGGTATCAGAGCAGGGTTCAAAAGTTCACTAGATTTTAATGTGAACACCTGAACTGATCTTTTTTGTTAAAACCCATTTATTTTAAAATGCTTATCTTTTATAAAATTCATGGAGGTTGATAATCATCTTCTCATTTTTTTTAAATGCATCAAATGTTTTTCATTATTTCACTTGTTAAACTAACCTTTGCTTTTTCTCGTATATGTTTTTTTGTTTTTAGTTAGTTTTGGCATCATGATCAAAAAGGGGGAAATTGTTGGGATAAATTTAATTTTGATTATTATGCCAAAACATCTTGTAATAGGACAAGCTAACTTGTATAGAAAGCTTGTGTTTCTAGACTTAGTTTTATTCTTACGGTGTAACAAGTTGAGGGGAACTCATCAAGAGAAGATGAAGGCCGTCGTAAGCTAAACGAGACATGGATGAGTTCCATATAAATCATGATGAAATTGAACATGAAGAACCATGCTAATTTGTGAAGAGAAATCTTGATGCAAAGTCTGGTATCTGATCTTGCCGAATCGATCTTTGTTAATCTAATCGATCATTGTGCCCGAATCGATCTGCATCTTTGAATCGACCATAGCCGGAATCGTCTGGTAGCTCCGATCTGATCTGTGAGGTTGAATCGTCGTCTTCAGAATCGACTTGATTGTGGTTGCCAATCTCTTATCTTTGAAGCTGATCTAATCGATTCATTGTCTGCTGAAATGATGAAAAGATCGGCGCCGATCTTCGATGCAAAGATCTTGATGTTGAATCGATTCAAGATCGATGCCGAATCGATGCAAGATCGGAGATGTCTTGATATTAATCGATCTAAAGATCGATCTTTGAATCGACGTAAAGATTAATGTTGAACCGGATCGAAGATCTTGATATCTTGAACTAATGCGACTAGACCAGATCGGACCAAATCTGCGGACCAAATTTCAAAGAGATTTAAATATGATACCAGATCTGAATAATGATCGGGATCCGTTAGATACACAAAAGCAACCGACATAAGAAGATAACAACACATATACGAATGTGACATAAAGTCGCAAACAACGGTCAAAGGAAGGAGGAAAAAAAATGGAAGACTATTAGTATGGATTTGAATATTACTCTCCAACGGTAATATTCAAATCCACACTATAAATACATTCAGACTATCTTCAAAAAGAAAATGATGGAGTTTGCCAAAGTGAAGATTAAAGCCAAATATTCAAGCATCTCCATTCAAGAACACAGAGCATTACATATCCAAATTTACCCAAGAGTGTTCTTCAATAGATCTAAGCACAAATGTAATATCCTAGCTTAGAGAGATTTTCCCATCCTTAGCATTGAAGCTAAACAAATGTAAGGAAAATCTCAACCTAGTTGAAACAAAACAAACCTTACCCAAATCAGTTTGATAGGATAAGTTTGTAGGTGAGTGTGAACTCGGTAAATATCTAGCAATCCCGAAAGGGAGGGTAGGCAATCCCGTGAGGGAGATAAGTCCTGTTTGAGTATGAACTCGGTAAACATCTAGCAATCCCGAAAGGGAGGGTAAGCGATCCCATGAGGGTGATAAGTCCCGTTTGAGTGAGAACTCGGTAAACATCTGTTGGTTAAGTTGGTGCCCCATGAAGGGAAGAGTGGATGTAGGACGAGTTGTCCGAACCACTATAAAATCGTGTGTTCTTATTTACTTTCATATTAAGCGTCATACACATTTAAAGAAATCGATATCACATTAAAAAAAAAAAAATTAAGTCACCTCCCATTGAAATTTTACGAGTTTTAAATTGGGTTTTTCGGGACCAACACATTTTATAGAACATTATTTAATCAAATGTATTGTCACTAATTTAAATAGACATTAATATCTTCTACTAACATTTATATTTTTTTAAAACCGTCAAACCGTAAATAACCGATCGAAACCGCCCAAAACCGCATGATCGTTTTTATATGAAAAATCGCGGTTTGAAAGCATACAATCAACTGAACCGCATGTATCAAGACAATTTAAATTTAGTAAAAAAAATCGCAAAATCGCACCGTGGACACCCCCTAACAAAAAATCACTCTCATATATAATAGGTGCATTGTACATTTCATAGTCTATTTAAAAAAAATATAATATACATTTTAATATTATAAATTATATTTTTATATTTTGATACAACAAGTTATAAAAATTTAAAATACATTTTTAATAAGTACTCATGAGTCACGAAACAAAAATATATATATATATATATATCTCAAGGGAAAAAACGTTGGGGTTGGGGTGGTGGAGGAAAGGCCCTCAAATAATAATATTATTCCGCCAACTGATCTCCCTTCACCCTCAATTTGACCACTTTTTTGTTGTTTTCTTTCTTTTTCTAACATTTCAAATAATATCTCAAAAATTAATAGTATACATTGTGATATCTGAAATTATTCATGATTAACTTCAAATGCAAATTTATACATACTACATTAATCAACTTTTAAAAAAAAAAACACTTTGATAATTTGTCATTAATTTGAAATGAAATATTGAATGGAATGAGTACGGAGAATGAGTGAATGACAATATGTCAATTTCCGTAGAAGTAAGTTGACATTAGTGATTGTGAAAAAGCAGCAGCAGCATAATGGAGAACTCCAGAAAGAAAAAAATAAACACGAATTTATTTGATCACTTGAAAATAGACAATTCTTGTGGTTGGATTTCAAGGTCGATTTCCAATCATCAAACATTGCATACTTAATTTGACATTTCTTCCATCTTTCAAATTAATAGTAATTATAATAATGTAAACAGTTAAATTTTGTGTATATGTGATCCACATTTAGAACAAATATAAGGATGCGCACGGGCGTCGTGGACATGTTTTTAATCTCTTAATATATTCATATGAATCATATTAAATATTAATGTAACATTATCACTATAAACCTTCATGATTTATAATTGTAGATAAAATTGATGTGAATCCGACTTCACGTTGAATTCTATTTCTCTAATATTATTATTTATGTGCAAAAATTATTATTATTATATATAAAAATATAGTTATTAATAGATTTTATGTATAGAATTAGTTCACATGAATTTTACTTATTTTTATATTAATTAAATGAATAAGAAACTCATGCACTTACTAAATTTATCTATACTTATTTATCTAATAATAAAATGTTGTACCAAATAATTATTATCAATTTTATCATGAAATTTTAATGAATCAACAAATCTGATGTATAGCATTTTTTTTTGTCTTCTTTACATGAGAGAGGTACAAGATTCAATCTCTCATATCTATAAAATTACAACACATATATACTACTCCATTTGTCCTAATTTTGATTGTTCACTTTCCGTAAATAGTCGTCCTAATTTTGTTTGGTCATTTTCCTAAAAAGGAAATAAAACAACTTTCAATATTATTTAATATTATTATTTCTCTCCACTAAACTCACTTTACACCATTTAATATTATTATTTCCCTCCACCAAACCCACTTTACACCATTTAATACTATTATCTCCTATTTTTTCTTAATCTACGTGTCTACAGTAACCGGATAATAAAAAATAGGACGGATGGAGTATTTAATTTATTTTGAGTATTTTTCAAATTATAACTCTATTATCTTTGAATTAGACCACACATATATAATAACAAAATATTATACAAAAAAAATAAATACTTTTGTCAAAATTACTTTAAAAAAATTAAAGGGAAACAGTGCTTTTGAGTAAAATTATTTTTAAATAAAAATAAGTAAATTGGCCGGCTACCAACAAATTTAAGGTAGAGAGCTTTATTAAATTTCATATTACTGGTTTTTTTTTTTACAGGTAATTTCATACTACTAGTTTCATCTACAAGGACATTGACATTTTTCTTCGTGATCATTGTATGCGCATCCAGATTAATTGGCCAGGTGTTCTTTTTTCTTTTTTCCCCTAATTTCCACATTTAATTGGAATATATGTGGTATTTTTTATGCTGCTGAGAGCCGACCAAAAACTAACTCCCGAATCCATATAATGCATCTCTACTTTCCCAAATATTTTTCCAACTCCAATTATCCAAATTAAAATGTGGTACACCAGAAATATATCAAAATTTCTGTAATTCTATAAACTATAAAGAGATCAACTATAGTTGGCAAATCGTCCACGAAAGTACGGAAAAGAATCTAAAAAGTAGGGACAAGAGAATTTGACTATAGACCGGATTGCTAGTTACGTTTCCGTAAAAAAACAAATCTTCCATATAGGGGTGACCAAACATATGTCAATTTAGAATTTATTTTGTCCCACTAAAATCCAATTTCAATCAATATTTTTAAATTCGGAGCGATTATCGAACTCAACAATTAACTGTGGGTCATTAAATTACGGATTCGACCGATTGAATATAAAAATGAGATGACTTGAATATATTATATTATATAATATATGCATCATAAATTCAATATTTTGATCATTACATAAGAAAATAAAATAAATGCTTGTTCGTTTATTTTGTATTTTTTAGAATTATTAATTGTTTTCTTTTCAGTTTACTATAATATTCCATAACTTTTATTTATATGATATCTGTGAAATTAAAATAACATACAAATTAATTTCTTTGTACTAGAATATATGTTATAAAGATGAAGAGTGATGCATGCCATTTAAATAAAAAGTATCATAGGTATATAATGTATATATTTCATTACATTATTTTTCAATAATAACTTGTGGCTAACTGGATAGATGCTACCTCAGCAAGCATGTGGTTTGTAGTTTGATTCTTGTTGGTGTTCGATTCGAATCCTGTTGGTGTTATGATTCTTGTTTCATTTCCTTTTATTTAAAAGTGTTTTGAAGAAAAAGTTGTATATACAAAATTAGGTCAGCCGGTTCACCAAATTTTCGATTTAACTCGATTCTAAACCGATCCATCCCGATTTCAAAGAAACTCGATATACACTAAAAATCAGATTTGTACCAATTCTCGCGATTTCAAAAAGACTTGATATACGCTAAAAAAATATATGGACCAATTCTCGGTCGAATCAGCCAATCCAATTTTAAAAACATTAATTTCAATTCAATTTTACTTGTTTTAAAATTTTGATCTTCATTTTTTTTGGTTCCCGCGAACCGGTTGTGTACAGTTGTGCTCACCCCTATTTGCGTGCACTTATTATTTTTTTAAAATAAATTTAACTAGGTGCTTCAATTTTAAGTTGAGGGACAAAATCAAAATATTTTTTAAAATATTATATTACAAAAGTAATTATTATTAAAGTGGATGAATGGTAAGTGTATTCAAACACGTATATATTATGGAGGCTGACGTCCTTGTTATGTTTGACGTTGTCTATGTTGGAGTCGGGAAGTGATATATACAAGAGGGGGCTATTTGTCATATATGCAATGGAAACACTATACAAGTGTTTAAAGTACCCACTTGGATTGTAGATTCCTCTTGTTAGTGATGACGGTTATTTGTAACCATCCAAGATGTTGTAGTTGTACTGCACTCTTTTTTTCAAAAAAATAGAGAGGAATAAATCTCTCGTGCTCCATCGTGCATCTCAAGTGAAAAGTTACTTCACATTGTGGATGTAGTAAACTCATATATTGTTTAGTGAAATTAAATAATTGTATTTGTTATGTGAAAATTGATATTTTTAAAAGTGCACCTAAATTGCATGTTTCACCCAATACATACAATACTAAGTACCTGTTTGCAAACTTTTTATGAATAGGGAGAATCACTTATTTTTTTTAAAAGATGAGTCTAATCAGCTTAAAAAATAAGTGCTTTCCACAGCTTTTTAGAGTTTCAAAACAGACACTAAAATAATAATAATAGAACATTTGAAAAAGGTAATCACTCATACTCATTTTTTTTGTCATTTTTACCAAAAATAATTAATTGTCACTTTACATTAATCTAGGAGATTAAATACCATATTTTAATTTTTGACCTTCAACTTGTTTCTTATGATAAATTAATAATATGCATTAATAATCATGCAAATAAACAAAAAGATAAAATAACCACATTATATATATATTTATTATTATTTATTTGTATTTTTTTTTTATTCGTGTGGAATATTATATAATGACAAATAAAGTGGAACGTAGTGAATAATTAATCAGATACTGCTGGAATACAACCAGGTGGCTTAGACCACTGGGCTCCTCAATTGAGTGGGAGAATCAGATTCGATTCCCTTTGGGAACGAATTGGAGTATGGGAGTTATAAGGTTGCTTGGTGAATTTGTAGAGTATTTGAGTGTTTGATGTACTAACAATTATCCGATAAAAAAAAAAAAAACTGCTGGAATACTATAGAAAAAAGCGGAAAATAAGGAAAAATCGACTTGATCGGCTTCTCAACTACTTTAATTAATTGTTTATTTATTTGAGGGCCAAGACTAATTTAATACACATGATTACAGTTGCAAGTTAGCAACTTAGCATGAAAAACTGAGGAAGAGGGCGGTGCCCACCCCGCGTTCGTAAATCTATCCACGCATATACTCCTAAAATTAACTTAGCCAATCATGAGTTCATCAAAATATAAATATACATAAACAAAGTTTTTGTTCTTGTCCAACCTTAAATATTTGACCCATCAGATAAGAATATATCTCCACTATATATAAAGACAAACTTTTAGACAAAGTCAAATCACTCTATTTCAAAAAATTTATAATCTCAATAACTCTAATTTTAAATTTTCACTATATATAAAGAAAAACTTTTAGGCAAAGTCAAATCACTCCATTTCAAAATTCCTATAATCCCGTCAAATCACTCTATTTCAAAATTCATATAATCTCAATAACTCTAATTTTTACCGTACATCTGAAGTATTATAAGGTATAACAATTTTTAACTTTTAGGCAAAGTCAAATCACTATATTTCAAAATTCCTATAATCTCAATAACTCTAATTTTAAATTTAATCTCAACCGTACATCTAAATTATTCTAAGATATAGCAATTTTTAACTTTTAGGCAAAGTTAAATCACTATATTTCAAAATTCATATAATCTCAATAACTCTAATTTTAAATTTAATCTCAACCGTACATCTAAAGTATTCTAAGATATAACAATTTTTAAAAAGATATCATACTTTATATCTTACACATATATTTTATTTTTTCTTTAATATCTTACAAATATATAATAAGATATCTTACAAATAAACTCAACCGTAGATATCAAATTTTGACAATGGACTAAACAATAGAAAGTACAATCGACAGTCCACCCTTATAAACTGTATTTCAATTCAAACCCAATGTTGGAAGATGTTCCAAAGTCTGAGTTTCAATTTATGCTTTGGAGCAGTGGCGGAGCCAGGAATTGCGTCGAGGGGGCCCAACTTATAATATACTGCAATTTAAATACATTTTCGAATTTTTTTATATATTTTAAAAAAATATTTGGACTAAATATCTTTATATTAACTGAGTCAAATACATTTAATATGCATATTAAAATGTGAATTATACATATATCTTTCTCTCTTTCGCTCCCTCTTCCTCACCTAAAAAAATAATAAAAATTTACATGGAAAAAAGAAGGCACACTTTGAAATTAACCAAAACCTCCAACCTCAACATGTCAAAAATAAATAATTATAAATACATATAAAAAAAATTAAGTGGGGCCAGGGGGGCCCAGTGACCCCCTTGGCCCCAACGTAGCTCCGCCCTTCTTTGGAGGAAATAAAGTTACGGATCGAAGATGAAGCAAAAATACAAATAGGTTTGAATATCCATACATTAATATTCTGCTAATCCCATGACGTCATATTCATATGAATTAATTTATAATTATTTTATTTAAGTATTTCTAATTAATACTATCATTGCTTTCGTCATGCGTATTTATAACGCGGAGGAGATAAAGGTCGACGAAAGAATGGCTAAGAAAGTTGACGTAGAGATTGAGGACGAAAGGTATTTGTATTACTTATTTCAACTATGTAGTCACACAAGGATTAAAATTTTATATAATATTAAAATTTTATAATTTCTCTAACAAATTCAATAAAAAAACATATCCATAATTTTTAAATTATAAAAAAATAATCTAACATTATCTCCAATTTCATCACTCTATGCATCTTATTTCACGATGCAGAAAGGATTAGGTGATAAATTCCCACCAGAATTAGAAGAGTTGGTTGACAGAAAATTCATATTTCGATTCCAATTTCAATGACAATTATATTTATATAGTCACCCAAGGATTAAAAATTATATAATATTAAATTTTTATAATTTCTCTAACAAATTCAATAAAACAACAATATCCATAATTTTTAAATTATAAAAATATAATCTAACCTTATATCCATCACTCCATGCATCTTATTTCATTATGCAGAAAGGATTAGGTGATAAATTTCCATAAGAATTAGAAGAGTTTGTTGACAGAAAATTCATATTTCGATTCCATATTTTGCAATTCAATTTGGACAACAATTTACAACGTATAGACAAAATAGAAAAATAGAGGAGAAAAATCGTTCATTCAAGGTATTTAGTATTATAATTAATTTAGGAGACACACTTGCATGAGACGGTCTCACGGTGAGACATGACATAAGTTGGACATTGACGTTTTAACACTTTGGGAGGGTGAGTGTGATTTGTGCTAAATTATATCCCGTCTCATATATGAGAACGTCTCATATGAGTTTTTGTCTTAATTTATTATTTGTTTTAAATATTTTGGTAAAATTTTAAAAATATACATATTATTTATTCCTCAAATTATGAATATTAATTTATAAAATTTTACTTTGGCAGACTACTACTCCTTCATCAATTTGTGACGACCAAATGATGGAATGTGAATAAATAACTCCCGAGAACAAGAGGAAGCATGAAGGGAATGAATATCATGAAGATGATGGTGGTGGTGTTGAGACTCAAGTGTCGACCACTAAGCGACTCTTGACGGTCAAACTTGAGAAGGAATAATGCCACAAACTGGAGATATAGGGCAAACACAAGATAAAATAAAATGAAAGTTATTGTTATAGTTTTTTAATAGATTTTCTACTATTTAGTTTACAATTGAGATTTTTTTTTTAAAAATTCATTGCTCTTCGTTTTTGTTTATTTTTTATTTTTGAAGGGATTTATTGCTCTTCATTGCTATTACAATTGAGAATAATATATATTTTTTTTAATGTCTTCATTGCTATGCATTAAAATTTTCTCCCATTTTGTAATATAAATTTAATCGACCATAAAATTAATATTCATATTTTGATATTTTAAACAATATTAATATATACATAACAAATATCTTCCAATGTAAACAAAATTATTTTTTATTTCTAATAAGAAAAAACATACACAAATAGTATAAAGTACACCTAAACTCATTATATCAGATAATAAAAATAATTCAATAATCGTACTATGATATATTTCAAACTGGGTAGCACACGGATCTAAATACTACATTATATAACTGTGGCGGAGCCAGGAAATTCGTCGAGGGGTGCCCAAGGTCTCATGTACACTTAGGTGCATCGTGCACTAATAGTGCATTTTAGAATTGTGCGACTTGTTATACAGAAAAGTATAATTTATTTACACTGAACCGTGCAATTATTTTTCCATATTAATAGTTGCACGATTCAGCGTAAATAAGTTAAATTTTTCAGTATAACAAGTCACATGTTTTTAAAATACACTACGAGTGCAAGATGCAAATGAAAAAAAGGCACACTTTAAAATTTAAATAAAAAAATAGAGTGTTTAGGACTTGGACACTAACACATTTGCATTTTATGGTCGTCCTCATACCACTTGACCACAAAATAAATTAATGATTTATACTATACACTAATATATATATTAAAGTTTCAAACGGCCAGGGGCCCTGACCCCCTTGGACTCATAGTGGCTCCGCCACTGTATATGTACACGAGTGGGTCTTATGTACACCAATTGTAGCGTGTTTTTTCACAGTGTATTGATTAAAATGTTAAAAGTATTTGAAATAAGTATATATAAGCAAGTCATATGTAATTTTTATTATATACTGATGAAATTATTTTTATCGAAAATTTTGTAATGATGATGGAAAATTGAGTAGGTAATTTTTTATTATCTATCATTTGCGCAAAGCTGTATCAGTGTTTTTTTTTTTTATTATTGATAACAAGGAAGAATAAATTCTAGATAAGCATACATAAGAGATCCAAGTAAGTAGCCATATTTAATAATAATAATAATATTGTTGGAAAATTAAGTGTATAATTTTAGGGTGTCGGCCACTAGAATGCATGCATGGACTTTGATCCGGCCCACAGAATGCACATATTATATATTATTACTATAAACTTGGGAAAGTCGCTACACTTAATTAAGAAACTCAAACTAGTCGGCAACAACTTCATGATCAGACTTTTGAAAAAATATCCACACGTAAGCGATGACCTTGATCAATGCTTTTACGAAATCAGTTAATTTAATAATTCTATTATCTTCAAAGAATTAGTTTTGATTGCAATTTGCAAATTCTTATAATTACCGGTCTGATTAATGAATCAGTTTTTTTTTAAAGGTAATCAATTACAATAGTTTTCTAACATAATCAATTACAATAATTCCTTCTACCATCGGGCACATGACAACATCATTTGATCTCGGCCAGACGGAATCAGAATCACCACAAGAGGGGACCACCAAACCGCAACTCAAAACTCTTCTACCATCAACACACGACAACATCATTTCATCTCGCTGTAGACCGGAACCGTAATCACCACAAGAGGGGGACCACCCGAAACCGCAACTCGGAACCGCAACCGCACCTTAACTGGAACACAACCCAACAACAGGGGGACCACCACAAGAGGGAATAATATTTCCTCTCCGTGTCTCAAACTCGGGACCTCAAAATCTCAGGTGGTGAAACTCTAACCACTTGAGCTATCCACGCTTGACCTGCGTTCTTAATAAGGTTTTTATTTTTACGAGAAAAGGTGTAGCATACACATTTGCTCCGTGGATAACGTACTGTGTCATTTTAATAATAATATGTGGTCTCTCTGCTAACACGCTAGTAATTCCAAAAAGAACTTTGGGTCCGTCATTGCTGACAATCTTACGAAAAATAATTTGGATGTGGCATTAAGAAGTTAAAATTATTATTTCTCCTATTTAAAATATAATATGTCATTTTGAAATTTTGAATGAATGTATATTTAAGATGATAATTGATTTCTTATTATAAATTCTTAATAAATGTTTGTGTTATTATAAATATTTTTTAATGAGTTTTAGGGGTTATTTTGAAAGAAATATAATTAATTTACAATGAAAAGGGGGAAAACGTAATTTAATCTGGAAATAAAATGAAAGATCAAATTTATCTATTTTTAAACGGAATATACAGTATATAAAAAATAATTAGGGAGCAATTTTGTGGAAAATTGGTAGTTTTATTAAGTTTACGTCGCGCTTTCAATTCGTTACTGTGGTGTGCTTGATTGAAGACATGTGAGTATTTCATAAAATTGAGGAAATAATTCTCCTTTCTCACATCACTCTTCCAAAACAGAATATAGGAAGAAATACATATAGTATCAAGTTTAATAACAAATTGCAATATGTACTATTGTCATTTTTTAAAAGTGCAATTTGTATTTTTTTTTATAAATTGCAATCTGTATTAGTAAAATTTAATAGATTCCAACCTCGACTCATTTTTTTGAAAATTTTCTATCGAATTTCTTCAATTTGATACTCTCTCCGTCCCATTTGAGGGTTCACACTTTGATCGGCACACATTTAAGAAAAAATGGATTTGTTGATTTTTCAAAGGAGATTGTGAGGGTGGAGATTGTGTGGTGGAGATTGTAAAATTCTTTTCCAATATTTGAGGTGTGCAACTTGAAATGGGACGGATCGAAATGAAAAGTGTGAAGGCTCAAATGGGACGGAGGGAGTATTTGCTAAAATATTTTTTGATATTATGGTATATACATAGATTATATTCGTTTGAAAGTTTTATAAAAAATGAAATTCGGGCTGGAATCGACCGCATTTTAGTAATATATGTTATTCTTTATTTAAAAAAAATAGTACATATATTGTAACTTGTAAAAAGAATAATGGTACAAATTGTAATTAGTAATTAATCCTAGAGTCAAATACAAAATTAAAATGTATTGACGAGCGTAAAAATGTTTGTAACAAAGAAACCTAAGTTTCAATAATAGCATTTAAAAAGTATATCCCTTTATTCACTAATTGATGTGGGATATAAAATATACTACTAATTTTTTTATTTTAACTCAAGTCCAACAATTCAAATACTTTCGTCTCTCAAGTTATTTGTAAAAGATTCCAGATTTATAGTATATTATTTTTAATTGGTCATTTATTGTTTAACTCGGGTTTTAACAAGCGAGTTTGTTTATTAATATATGAAATGATAAAGTGACTTTTAAAGAGGTGTAAGATTGATGAGGAGTAGGACTATTACACCCCACCTTAAAAATCTCTTTATCATTTTAAATACTCGTTCCGTCCCGGAACACTTTGTACCAACTTTTGGGCACAAAAATTAAGAAAAATTGCTTTATGGGGAGTAGTAAGTGTGTATGAGAGGTAATAAGTGTGTGTTGTAAGGTTATAAGTGGAGAAGAGTATGTCCAAAAATGGGTGTGCAAAGTCTTATGGAACAGACCAAAAAAGAAAGTGTACTAAGTCTTCTGGGCGGAGAGAGTAATAAACAACTCGTTTGTTAAAACACGGGCCAAGACTGAGGATTATATAATATATATAATTAATTTAAAGGCCAGCAGTTAGTTAAAAGAATGTGGCTCTGTTTAAGATGAAAATGGAAAGAATCTGGAACTAAATTATGAATAATTTGGAAGAGAGAATATCTAGCTAGTTTTGTACGAGAAAGATTTGTTGCTTAAGAACAAGGCAACCCCTCATCCTCATCCATCCATATACATTCCTTTTAGCATTCATTTGGGCCTCACTTATATTATATATATGCATGTTCAAATTATTTTTAATTTAAATTAAAGGATGAAGCTAACTTTCTGCACACATTCATATTATTTCATATAATATGCCCATCCTGTAAAAATTCAAGCCCATTTTTATTATTATTATTATTTTATTTTATTGAAAGGGTCTATTTATTATCTCTTAAAAAAGGCAGGTATGACAATTGATTTAGAGTAGCAATTATTTATATTTTTTGACGTTTCCTATAACCTTTTTGTTGAGGGAAATTAAATAAATAGATTATTCTCGACTTTCTACTAACTCGAACTTTTAAATGAGACCGAATTTTCTCATGGAATCAGAGCCCAGGTTGTGGGTTCGATTCCCGTGAAAGCACTCCGCCCATTTAAATTGTTCACTCTGTTGTACCATGTTGTGGGTTCGATTCCCATGAAAGCACTCCACCCATTTAAATTGTTCACTCTGTTGGGCCTCCACTCCAGAGAGCAGAGACTTTTAGATGAGACAAAATTCTCTCACTTTTCAATTATAGAGGCTATTTATTACCTCGCAAATCGCAATATTATTGCGACGATATATGATAATTATATATCATCGGAGTATTATATTAAGCAACGGATATAAATTTAATTATATTTCAATTTTGTGTTTGATGCATGAAGAATCTTGCCAGGGCATTTGATGCTACATTATGGAGAGGATCTAGAATTTCCAGATATACGTTTCCAAGTACATGCCCTAAACAACTTTTAGGTGTGCATGATTTGGTGTATTTTGATGGTAGCTAGGATAGTTAAACAATGTTCATTTGTCGAGAAAATCATTTTTATTTATATAATAATGGCAAATTTGTGGATCGCAAGTCAACACATTAATTAATACCGCTTGCTTTGGAGGTGGGGATGACTGAAGAGACCCAAAAAATATATAATTTAATATGGACATAATTGCTTTTAATAATGTTTGAACATGGGATATGGACGTGAGGCAAAGAATCTAGTGACATAAAATAATTTTACTCACGGTGGAGTTGATAATAACTCTACTCACATTAAATTACATATTTGTTGGGCCTCCTCAGTTCAGTCCTCCTCGATCTCGTGTTGGAGTTGATAATTCAGAGGACAAATGAACCCATAAATGAGAAAAATTATTAAAAAAAACTATATAAATAAATTGATTTCTCACCTTTAGATGAGATATATCATATAATTATTCCATGTGGCCGACTGGGCCAACCCAAATTGCCCCATTTTTTAAGGGATGATCGGTTCATGCTTTTTAAAACTCATGCGGAGGAGGTATAATATATTGAGAACGAATAATCTATGATGAAATTTGTTTATAATATGAAAGCTATATTAATATATTTATAAATTAATATTACAGTATTTATCAATTCATAATATCTAGTATTTTAATAATAAAAAAAAGAGTACAAATATTGTATTTTAAAATTATTATAAAAAAAATTCATATACATTTATTTTTTTAATTCCAAAATTTTATTATATAATTATTATTTTTAGTATTTTCTTGAGTTATATGAGTATTATTTTATTTTATTGATTTAGTTGTGATTTAAAAAAAAAAAAATCAAGTGACCCGGACCCCAATAGTGAACTTTAAAAATATTAATTATTTGATCATATTTAATATTGTGATAGTCAAACCTTCAAAAAAATCAAACTTTAAACAAATATTCAACACTTTGAGATACCAGCACATGAGATTTAAAGCAATCCTACAAACGACACCTTAACAAAAATGAATATAATGCCTAACCAATTTATATTCTCTAATATATATGGGGTGATTTCAAGCAACATTCATATGATGCTATGTCTGTTGGAAATTTATTAATATGTACAAAAGTTTGATACAAACTATTAATAGGCATAAATAGAATTTAACATATAATTAAAGTTACACTTGAAAATGCAAATATACATATGTATGTGCAATTATTTTATACTTATTAATAAATTATAATTTTAAAATGTTCTTATTAATAAATCGCATTAATAAATTATAATTTTGAAATGTACATATTAGTAAATCCCTGCATCTGTCAACCTTATATGCTTTCAAAAAATTAAGTTGAATTAGAATTCGAGTAATTACATAGGTATTCTTGCTGTATTTTATAATCTAGGGGATGAAAATGCAAATTTGCGATCATTTGTCTATCAACTCTGCTTTCAAAAAAGTAGTTAGTTAATATATACATATATGACAAATTTATAATCAATACAATTAGGTGGTAAAACACAACCTTTTTTCCTTTTTACCTATCAATTAAATTGTCTGCACTAAACACTCGAGCTGTAATAATTTGGTCGGGAATAACCAGAGAAAATAATAGTTTGATTAAGTTTATGGAAAAAGTAGCAACTTTGCTTGATTATATGGAAACAAGAACTGTAATCACTTTTGACTTTGTTAACCTTCTTTAGCATTATCTTAGACAAAATGTTTTGTCTTACACTTCGGAGTAAACTTTTTCATAAAAGCAATCTTGGACAATATTTAATTAAAAAATTTGGCCAAAATGGTCATATGTGTATGAAACAATTATATACTCCCTCCGTCTCATATTTATTTTTATTTATCCCTTTTATAGGAAGGTCTATCCCATACTTGTTTGCTCTTTTTCATAAAATGAATTAAATAAAGACAATAAAACAATTACTCATTTTTCAACTATCTTCTCTCAACATCTCAAAATACAACACATGTTATTACTTTTATCCTAAAAAAGTTATTTACTTCAATAATAAAGTAGAAATTATTGCAATACCTTCAGTCAAAAATCATTTTATCACTTTAAATATTAATAAATAATTTTTACATTAAAACTCAAGTCGAAAATAAAAAGGTAAATAAATATAAAACGAATGAAGTATTATTATTAATATTTATAGAAGCTCAATTTTTTAAAAAATGTAAAATTAATTTATTTGAATTAATTTACTAAACTCCCCTCCCTTGAATGTAGGCATGAGTCAAATGCCCTAGTACCATAAAATAATTATAATTTTTTCTTCTAAAAGCTCATACCTCGGAGTTATCTCTATTTCACTATTTACATATGTAAAAAACCCAGCCTGAATTATCACTCCTTAACTAGGAGTGTAATTTCATAATAAAATATTATAAATATATTTATTCACCATTGCTTACACTTACTCTTTTTTCAAGTAAATGTATGCGCTAAAAATTCAGAAAACCTGGTGAAAAAATTGTTATTGAACTTAGGATGTGAGTCTCAACTGTGTTTTAAAAAGCGGGTTGGACCGGTCCAACCGCTAAGCAATAAGCCCACCAAACGGCTCGAAAACCTTGGGCTGTCTAAAAGTGTCTGCAAATCCGCCAAAAGCAGGTCGAACCGGTCGCTCTTCGGACCGATCACCTCGACGCTTTTCTGTATTTAGGGAAAAAATGTTATGAATTTTTTTGGTATTTTTCTTATTCAAATTCTAATTAAAATCTGAAATTATATCAATTAAATTTGTTTTAGTATTACTAATATTAATTTAATTTATATTGTTCAAATTAATTTTAAATTGCAATTTTTGATGCATATTTATTTAATTTATAGATTAACTTATTTATAGGATATACTATTACAAAGAAAAAAAATATAAATAATATTTATTATTTATATATTATGTAATTGTGACTCATACCGGCTCAATCGCTTCAATAATGGTGGACCTGCTTATACTCGATCGAACTGATCAAAAGCGTTAAAGTTGTTCGATTCTACATTCGCTCCCTTTTTTAAAACATAGAGTCGGAGGACTTTCCAGTAAATTATAATTATATAATTTTACGATAGGAACTCAATTCATGAAACGTTATATTCTAGAAACCTACAATTATTTAAAAATGTGATATTAATGCTTTGTTCATGCATGCCACACTCTACGACATTGTACACGTGTTGCGTAGGTTGAATGTGACTTTTGTCATTTTATTGAAAATTACTGTTGAATTTTTTTTTATATGTGCAGTTTATTGAAAAAAAAAATTAATAAACACAGAGTCTACAATGGACCTTCGTGTAGTATACTATAAAGATAAAGTTCATTTAAATTAATCACATATTGTCAAGTGTGGATAACTCAAGTGGTTAGAGCTTCACCACTTGAGATCTTGAGGTCCCGAGTTCGAGACACAGAGAGAGAATATTGTGGTGGTCCCCCTCTTGTGTTGGTTGGGTTGTTGTTGGGTTTGTGATTTCAATTGTGGTGCGATTTATGTGGTGCGTTGATTCGGTTCGAGTTGTGGTTTCGGGTGGTCCCCTCTTGTGGTGATTATGATTAGTCTCAAATGATATGAAATGATGTTCTTATATCTTTTGATGGTAGAAAGAATTATTGTAATTGATTATGTTAGGAAACTATTGTAATTGATTGTCTTTAAAAAAATAAAAATTAAATTAATCACATATTCCTTTAATCTCAACGTACTTGCATACTCATGGTGAATTAATTTCTCCATGTATCAAATTATTTTGTTTATAGAATTAAACTAAATATTACTTAATTTAGCAGTGGCGAATTACGAGTTTTAATAGTATTTTACGTACAGACAAAAACATCAACAAATTTTAACACGCTAAAGTTTAACGTAATATATAGTTCATCCATTCCACAAGAGACGGGTCTACGATTTAACGGTGGGGTGAGCTGTAACTTTTTAAGTTTCGTCACATTCATATTTATATTTATATTTAGTATTTTTTAATATATTAATTTAAATGATGTCATATGAAACTTCAAAACATAAAACTCATAAGTAATTACATTGAATTTATCTATATTTTTAACAAAATATATTTCAAAATACTGGTGTTCATTTATAAAATATTTTATTTTTTATTAATAAATAATATTTAGTTAAAACAAAAGTATGCAACTTATACTCAATATTTTTTTAATCATTTCAATAAACATTTATCAGTTTAAAAAAATATATCATTTAACTCATGTTAATACATTATTAAATTTATAATCTCTTTTTCTAATATTAAATTGTCCAAAAATTTATCATTATCACAATATATAACAATAAAATATAAATTATTCATACATATTCCTCAAAAGAAAAGGAAGAACACAATGTAGATATTTAATATTGAACAAGTTAAATAAATAAAAATGCTAAATGAAAAAAATAGAACCATATTCAGATGATTATACTCTAAATATTTTAGTGTGAGGGCCTCAAGAAAGCACATTCAAAATTACAAAAAAATAAAATCTTTGTTGTTGATGAAATTTTTGAATTTCAATATTTTAATTAAGTTTTAATAAGAAAAAAAAAGGAGAGACATGATAGATTAGGAAAATATATTTATATCAAGTTGTATCTCAATTTAATAAGTGAATAAAGAGTGTGGGGATGAAGTTTAATTTTACACTGAAGATTGTATATTAAATATAAAATATGAAATAATATTGGACTGGGCTTAAACTTATTTATTGAATTTTATTTACATATTATATATAAATATATTACAGATTAGTGGGGGTTTGCACATGGCTGGAGACCGGTGCATCTCCCTAATAGATCCGTCCATGCATTCCACAGTCGATATATTTCTCATTTATTGTTTACACGGTATTTAATGTAAGAGTTATGTATTAATATTTGAAAGGGTAAAATAATTTTTAAACTAAAGATATTGTAGATCTTTTTATTTTATTATTAAAGTAAATGAGATAATAAAATGACATTTATAAAGTGAGCTAAAAAAATATTTATGAAATTGAATTATTATATATATATATATATTACATAATATATTAAACTGGTCAAATAAACATGGTAATATCTTGACCCACCCACTTCTGTCAAAAAAAAATCTTGACCCACCCACGATCACCTCATCGCGGGACACGGAACGAGGCGATCCAAAACAACACAATTTACACAAATCAGAATGAGACGGTTAACATTGTTATCCTATATTTATTTTTAATTTCACCCACCAATTTTAAGATACTCCCTCCTCCCATTCTTTAAGAGAAATTTGCCATTTTTTTTATCTCAATCTTTAAAAAAACTTTTTAAAATATTAATAAATAATTATTTTTACTTTATCACTTTATCACATAAAATATTAATAAACAACTAATTTTACTCTCAATTACCCATCAATTTATTACATAAAATACTAATAAATAATTTTTTTTACTTTATCACTTTATTACTATTTCAATAAATCTTTATTAACAGTCAGAAACTCTTAAAGAAATGGAGGAGGTAATATCATTTATTTTGATTCAGATAGTATATGATTGGGAGGTTGGGGCCCATTCTATAAAAGTATTCTCCCTGACGTGCCCACTTTTTTTTTTTTTTTTTTGATCTATCAAAAGTGTGTTATCTTTGGATACACTTATTTTATTTTCAATCATCACTTAATTATTTATATTAGTATTGTGTTTTATCCATAAAATTTATTTTATTTATAAATGGATCACATAATACACTATAATTCCCTTTATTATATCTATTTTATCTATATTTTTTTTAAATCAATGTCCAAAGCATTGAACACAATTTTTATGTACAAAGAGAATATATAATTGGGAAACACATTTATATGAGATGTAACAATTTTAGACTATGTTTATCGGTACGGACAAACCAAACCAATCTACAAAAAAAGACAAAAAAGAAATTAAAAAAAAATCAGAATTAGTATGCCACAAACCAAACCGTGTGGATAGCCGAACAGATCAAGGGCGCAGGTTTCAAGGCTCATACTGCCACATGTCTCATTTTTATTGAGTGTTTATATTTTTATAGGATAATATTTTATATTTTTTGTATCTGATATTATCTATATAAAAAAAATAACATCAAAATTCGTAATTTTTTTCCTCTAAAAATAGACACCAATATTGATATGTTTTGAATCACAATTCATATTCTCTCATTTCTCTTCTCATTCTATTAATATTCCAAATTCCTGACATTTTTATCATGGATCCTATGTATCCAAACTATTTTTCTAACACTCCAAATAATTCAAACACCCAAAATTATCTAAATTTTGAGTCTTTTCTAAACACCGAAAATTATTCAAGCTCTCAAAATTGTGAAAATTCTCAATTTTCTCAAAACCTAAACCAAGATCCTATCTCTGAACCAATCCAAACATCACAAAATATATCCAAAAATTTGTTCCAAAATACCACTTCAACTGCTCTTAAAAATGATTTGATTGAGCATATATGACAAAAAAATTCGGTACCGATAATTAAATGTGTATTTTTATTTTCTGAATTGTTGTATTTTACTCATCTATATATAACTTGATATATTTATTTACAGTTTTGTATTTTAATTATTGTAATTTAATCTTAATTATTAAAATCGTAATTTATTTTAAGTGCATAGTAATTTTTTTTAATTAAAATAACAAATTTTTAAAATTAAATAATTTAATATATCACCTAATTAATATAATAAAAATTTATTATAAATAAATATAATTATTAAATAATAAAAAAGAAAAATTATTTTAGATTGAGTTGGGTTATTGATAAAATATAAAAAAGAAGAAGATTGGATTGAATTATAAATTGTATATGAGAAGGAGAGATAAATTAATTATTTATTAATGGATTGAATTTGGATTTGATTGCGAATAAACATAATCTTATAATAAAATGGCAACATTTTAAAAGAAATGGTGTTATTTTATATTACTCCTTCCACTCGTAAAAATTAAAATCGTCTCAAATTTTTTCTATGATTGGAGGGGGGAAGGCAATGACAACACATACCCTCTAAACTGAGGATTGTGTCAGAAAACTTTTGACCTCCCATCAACATATTCTGGGTATTGGAATTTTATTCCAAACTTGTCGGCTTGTCTACCTGTTTCAATACAAAAACCCATTCCATATAGCAGGTAAATTATAAGCGACGATATTAAGGTACAATACATTAAATTAATTAAATTAATTGTTTTGGGGGGTGATTTGTAAAGTCAAATTTGAAACTAAATTTTCTTTAAAAACATGTAAGCAACGGATTTTTTTTTTTAATGATCATTCAAATCATCTCATAAATTTTATTATTGATGACAGAGTAATGCTACTCTGCATCTCAGTTATCTTAACGAAATAAGAAAATGGTCAATTGGTCATACATGAATTTCATCTAAAAAGGATTTCAATTCAAAAGATGTCACATATTTCTAGAGCATGCAGCCTTCGATTTGGACTCCTAAACGAAAATAAAAATAAAATTCGTTCTGCTATTTAGGGCTGTTTTGAAACCAATATTGCACTTAAAAACGTATTTGTTTTTTTAAATAATAGGTTTCACCATTTTTTTAAAAAGTACTTTTAATTATTCAAATGGTTTTTCAAAATACTTTTTTATTATTGACACTTGGGCGGTGGGCCATTATTATTCACTTATTTGATTCCATTATTTAATTATTAACTAATTATGATTATTAGACCGTGCGTAGTAAAAATATTAGAAAACAATCTCAATTTATATTATAGGAGTTGAATAAATATAAATACACATGGTAAGTACTTAAGATAAATAAGCAGCTAGCTACACAAATTTAACTTAATTCCGTAACTAAATAAGATTTTCTGACTTTGGTATTGAATTATTATATACTGCAAATATAATATCAAACACGTATCATATTCTTTTAATTACGTAGTTTTTAAAACTCAATAGCGTTTTCTTTAAACTGGTTGGGGGGACATCACAATTAATTCAAGATATCAACAACAAAAAAGATCACCATTTTCATCCCAAAACTGGCAGATAATAATGAAAAGAATGGACGAGTACTATTCGTGACAAAAGTTTCACATTTAAAATTTTACACAGGTCAATATAATATTACTTATTATGCATATTTTGAATTTTATCTATAAAATTCCTGATATATTCGTATTTATTGAATAAAAAATAATAATGACAATACAAAATAGAGGTATTAAATATGAATAAGACCCCAGTGAGAGTAATGATAGTAATTAGTAAGTGTATTAATATCAACGAATATGAACCAAATTTATATAATAATCATTTGGTTAGTTTCAGATCGTTCGGTCTTTGCGATAAATCATAATAAGATTTTAAAACCATGCAACTTGTTATACTAAAAAGTGCAATTTATTTATATTGAATCGTGCAACTATCGATATGGAAAAATAATTACACTGCTCAATGTAAATAAATTGTATTTTTTAGTATAACAAGTTGCACGATTCTAAAATACATTATAAATGCACGGTGCACCTGAATACACATGAGACTCGCTCTAAAGATAATAATTCTACCATTAAAATTTTCTTCAGCTAAAGATATTTAATGATAAAATCTTATCACTATAATGATAATTTTTTGTCAATAAAAAAATTAGATAGAGAAATTTTAATGACATAATTATTGTCATTGAAAATAAATTTTATTACAGTGCTTCTTAATAAAATTAGTCATACTTGAGAGAAAGCACAAAATATTGTCGATTTGTACGTATATGACAAAACACATAGGAAAATGATAAAGATTGGATGTACAATTGCACTAAATATGCAAATTACCACACACCTTAATTTACTTTTGTATTATAGGGAAAAAGTTTTTTATCTCGTAATGATAATTGTCAAAAAAATAAATAAATAACACATGCTATCAGGGAATTAACATTCTTTCAACAAATCAAAACACTTAATTCAACTTTTTAAATGAGATAGAAATTATTTCAAATGCTCTCCTTTTTTTCTTTTTCCAATTTATGATATCAAAATACACCACCTTTAGAAAAAGAAAGAGGAATGCATACCAAATTTCTTTACTATTCCATTTTGTTTTATATATAACAAAAAATCGTATGAGATTTTCTCATGAAATAGATTAATTATAAGTCTAACACAAATTAATATCCATCTTTTTAAAAATATTAAAATAACAATGCTGAAATAGTAAATGTGTCTTTTTATTTATTACAAAAAAATGTTGAAGAATTTTGGTTGTATGGTAGTTGGCCTATTTAGCGCGTGCACACACAAGCAGAGCTCATATTCTAGTTTCTCGGGCCATCCATTCACAGATATCAAGAATTTATGCTTTTCTTTTTTTTCCTACAACTTTCCTTCTTCTACATTTCAACCCCATAAATTCACATTCCTCCTTCTTTCCATTTTCTTTAATGCTCGCTCGTCTTCATTGCTTCCCTTGTACAGACCCATCGATCTCCTTCTCTCTGTTCTATTCAACTCCCCAATGTGAGCAAAAATTCTTCCTTGCTTTTAAATCTTTTCATCGTTTTCGCCTTTTTAGATTTCCCCCTTTCCTAAAATGAATAAATGGAAACTTTGCTCAATACTTTTTTGTGACTGTATCGAGTTACAATTTTAAAGCGAAGAATTTCTCTGGGTTTTACTTGTTAATTAATTCAATGGAAAAGCGGAGGTTGTGTGTTTCAAGGTATTATATATGAAAAGCATAAACACGTTTTTTGCTAAATTGTTGCTAGAAGATATTTATATATGTGTGGGACAGCAGGTTCAATGTGTGTAGATTGGGATCCATGTTGGATCTATTGTTTTTTTATGGTGATTATTATTAATATTATTATCAGTAGTTGTGGTTGTTTTTATGTTCTTTGATGGACTGGAATTTCTATTTGTTTATTTGCAGAAGCATTGGGTATGGTGCTCTTTCTTTGTTTCCTAGTTCATTTTTTAACCTTAATTGCGTCTCTTTGTTATTTAAAGGGTTTTTATTCGAAGGGGATAAGCACATTGCCTAGGGCTCAAAAAAATTGGGTTCCAGTTTCAGATTGAAACTTTTCATGGGTTGAACTCAAGGGATCATGGATTGTTTCACCATAGAAGCCGAAGAATCTCAGTTTTTCGATGCGCTGGAGCACATTTCTCAAGAATCTGATTTGGTTTCTGATTGTTCATATTCCAGAAATTGGGAATATGATGTTTGGATTAGTGCTCCTCAAAGTGTTGCAGAGCGCCGTAGGGAGTTCATTAGATGGATGGGGGATTTCGAAGGCGAAATTGGTGTAGATAGTTGTGATAATGGAAAAGGCGATTTGTTCCTAGGAGATATTCATAGAATTAGGGAGGATAGTGGGGCTGTGCTAAGAACATGTAGTAGTATTGAAGATGAATTCTCTTCGAGCCGCTCTTCTATGTCAAGCTGGAATACCGATGATTTGGAACTGTATCAGGGAGTTGATTTTTGTGATTGTAGAAATGTGGTGGTGGAAAATGATAGATTAAGGGGATTAGAGGAAGTTCAGCAATTTGTGGATGGGGAAACTCATGGTAATTTAAGTAAATCAAGAAAAAAGAATAAATTGAAAAGAAGGTGGTTGAGTAAATTGCGATCCATGAGTTGTATGATGAGTCGGAATGTAAAAGAAGATGGTATGGGCTTGAATGGTTTCGGCCAAGCTCAGGGGACGAGAATTCGGAGAGTCAGGGTTCGCCATTGTAGGAGACGGTCGAAGGAGCTCTCTGCCCTTTTCACGGGGCAAGATATTAAAGCACATGATGGGTCCATTACAGCAATGAAATTCAGTGTTGATGGGCAGTATTTAGCCAGTGCTGGTGAAGATAAGATTGTCAGAGTGTGGCAGGTTGTGGAAGATGAGAGATTGGATACAATTGACATTCCTGATGCAGATCCATCATGTGTGTATTTCTCTGTAAATCATTTATCAGAATTGGGACCTCTAATGTTGGAAAAAGATAAAGATAAGAGTCTGAGGAAAACACAAGATTCAGCATGTGTTGTCTTCCCTAAGAAGGTCTTTCGAATTCTTGAGAAGCCGTTGCACGTGTTTGAAGGACATTGTGGGGAGATCTTGGATCTTTCATGGTCAAAAGATAATGTATGTTTAGTATGTGGTGTATTATGTTTGTATCTTTTGAAATTTACATGAAACTTAAGATTTCTTTTAATTGTTTCTTTGCAGTGTCTGCTTTCATCATCTGTTGATAAAACTGTCCGTTTGTGGCGGGTGGGAGTTGATCACTGTCTCAAGATTTTTCAGCACAGTGATTATGGTACACACCTTTTGCTTTCCATAACTAGCTAGTAAGTTTGATGTTAGTATTATGTTTTTTTTTCTGAAACCAAATCTAATGCGATGCAGTGACCTGCGTGCAATTTAACCCTACGAATGATGATTACTTCATCAGTGGTTCAATTGATGGGAAGGTTCGAATTTGGACAATTGGTTGTTGCAAAGTTGTTTACTGGGCTGAAACAAGAAATATCATCACTGCTGTTTCTTATCGCCCTGATGGTCAGGTACGATCTTACTACACATTGCTTTTTTTTTGTTTTTTTTTGTTTGTTTGTTTAATCTGTATGACATTTGAATGTAAGCTGTACCAATTAGTTATTCCTTTGCTTGTAATACAGGGTGGTATTGTTGGTTCTATTGCAGGCACCTGCCACTATTTTCACTTAACAGGTATGTCAAATTCCTGGAATAAACCTTCTCTTTGCTTGTCTCAATTCAACATGTTGGTTCTCTGGTATATGCAGTATTCGTTTCAGTCTATATAGCATTAGCTCATGGATTTGGATAATATGTTATTCTTGAGATTATAATCCTGGTCATTTTCATAATAAATTTTGAAGTTCTAGATCAACTAGGTGAGTCATTTCGAAGTCATTAGGGGGAAATCCCACGTCTCGTAGAACTCAATGTTACTTTTTCAAATCATTTGTCACGTTCTGGAATGGAGATCAACCTTGTCTAAATGGCTTTGTGTTGCTTGTATCAGATAATCACTTCCAGTTGGGAGGTCAGATATGCGTAACTGGCAAGAAGAAGAAGTTGCCCTGCAAAAGGATAACTGGCTTTCAGGTTCCTGCCATATCCTTTCATGAAATTTCTTAGTTTGCTTAATCTATTAATATTATATTCTGATGATATTTTCTTCCTTTATTATTATGCGGATGCAGTTTTTACCACAAGATCCAAGCAGAGTATTGGTCACTTCTGCTGATTCACAAGTCAAAATTATTGATGGTGTGAATGTCATTGGAAAGTATAAAGGTACAATTTTTATGCCTTCTGCTCCATTTTCTGAAAACTTGTTTGTATACCTTTTAAGTTGTGAACAATGTATTTTTATGTCCAAAATTGATATAATGTCTGATTCAGGCCACCGAAATGCCGGGAACCAGAGTTGTGCTTCATTTACTAAAGATGGGAACCACATTGTCTCGGCATCTGATGATTCAAACGTTTATATTTGGAACTACAATGAGAAATGGTCAAAACCCATTAAATCCTTCGAGTGTTTCTCCTCCGACGCCTCTGTTGCCATACCGTGGCCCGGTCTGAAAACGGGTCCGAACCCAGACCCCAGCCCGTTAAAGTCGACCAAACTCCACACGGTTTCAACTAACTCATTGCCTTTCTCATCATCCACCTGCCTCTCTTTATCGCACGACTATTTCTTCGACTCCACCAAGGGGTCCGCCACCTGGCCCGAGGAGAAGCTCCCCCTGTCCAGTCCATCTCCAATCAGCAAATCCCAATACAAACTCTTCAAAAACTCTTACCACAGGGCATCCGATTCTCACGCTTGGGGTCTAGTCATCGTCACCTCAGGGTGGGACGGACGGATCAGATCATTCCACAATTATGGCTTACCGGTGTCCCTTTAAAGACAGCGAGGGCTTTGACCAAGTCAAATAATCCCATCCAACGGGTGGGGTGAGTTCGTTGCAAGCTAGGCTGGCACTCAAGGCCATGTTTGGAGGACCCCAACTCCTTAAATCACTGTATGTTAAGGACTGGAGGGATGGCGATCGATTTGGTCCCTTGAAATGCTGGAAAGGCATGGGCAGTGACACTGGCAGGAGACTCAAAATGTGCAAATCGTAGACGTCATCAAGAATTGGTGGGTAGGCCTTGATTACAAATATGATTATTTGAGGGTGTTTGTTTTTAGCACTTGGCCCTTCTGCATGGGACCTGGTTGCATCTCTTCCATTTGTTTGGTCGAGGTGGGACTCGGACTCAATGACTCAGTTTGATCAAAATCTGTGGGGAATACCATCTTTATCGTGACATTACTTGTCCACTGTTACAGTCTGGCCGACGCTCATCGACGTTGACCCGTAACTGGGGGACCTCTCTGTCTATGGGCAACTGCATCAGGGCCCCCTTGTTGACAAGAAGAATAAATCTGGACATAAATATGCCCATCTTTTCCCACCAGAATTTTTGGTTGCAGTGTATATTGGTTGACATTTTAGTAATGTTGTAGAGATAGATTAATTGTTCACAAAATAAAATTAGGTTTTAGGGTGGAAAAAAAGAGGTGATAGTGAAAAAAAAAATAGCTGTTAGTTTTGTACAGAATTGGTTTAAATTATAATTCAGTGTATATTTTTGAGAAAAAAAATTACAAATGGTTCTGTAATTTAGCTCGAGTCAACAAATGATTATGTAAATTTTTACTTTATCAATTTTCATTATTTTGATTTTAGTTCTAGTCCTTTTATTTTTTAAAAATTGAAAAATTTGGCCGAAAATATGATGCAGCATACAAAATAATACGAAAAAAATATTGAAATGAGGGTTCAATAAGGAGAAGAGAATAGTATAGGTTTAGACTCTCGTCTCAACGTAAATCACATTAGCTACAATAATGAATGAAATTCGTGATTTTGAAATTGTCATTCACGGATAAGGTGCAATCAAAACATAAAATTAATTGAGAAATTTTTTTCCTTAATGAAAGTTAATTCAAATGAGAGTGGTGATGACCGTCGACGTGATTAAAATAAAAAATTAAGTCAATTTTCGATTAAATTTTAAATTATCCGACAAAATGAACTAAAATTGAGATCCAAAAGAATTAAATTGATAAAGAAAAAATTTACAGTATCATTTTCGGATTCGAGCAAAATTACCGGACATTTTTGTCTATATTTTTTGCAACTTTGTATACATGGAGTTGAACGGATAAATTATCAGCTATAGCTATCATGATGAATGTAGTTTTCACATTTGAGCTTTCATTTCGGAAAGAAACAACAACAAAAACGTCAGTGTCTCAACTCTCAAGATTAGAATATCACAATAAAGAACTCATTTTGATTTAGGAGACTGTTTTATGAATAATAATCAAATCAAATGAATAGTTCCTTCATGTAATTATTCACTTTATTATGTCATTATACACATAATCAACAATTTATGTTCCCGCACTACTCAAAGGGATGATGTGATGTTTCCCATTACTTTATTATGTCTTATGGGATAAGAATACGGTGGATACCCAGAGTTTCGTCATTCATTAATATATATCTTATGGAAAAAAACCCACTACCTTATGATTCTTATCTATTGATTCTTTATGCCCCAAAATAGATAAGAATATCTATTTTTGCTAAAAACCCAAAAAAAAAATAAAACAAAGGTTTCTGATACTAATTAGGCTCAATCCAAAATTGATTGATTTAAGAATACTTAACACCTAAATTTTTTAAAAGAAAAAAAAATCATAGAAAATGTAAGATTTCTTTTTTCCTACTACACAGTTTTAAAGAACAAGATGAATGTATGCAGATTGTGACAACCTCAATCTTCTGTCTTTTAAACAAAGAATGTTTCGACATGAATATTTGATGAGGTTCAATCATAAAATTGATGGTTTGAATTTGAAGAAAATCCCTTAACAACCAATCTAGACTAAAATCTTTCAACATTACCCCTTTATCATCTCTGTTTTTTTTAAAGGCTTCATTTTAATTTTTAACCAGTAATATGTCCGGTAAGTTTAAAGTGTGTCTCTTCTTTATATATTCATTTGCAACCAGTAAGTTTAAAGGCTTCATTTTAATTTTTAACCAATTCCTAAAACTACTATAATATGTAGGCTGCATCGCCTTCTGAATGGCAAAATTCCATTTATATTTCAATTCAATAACAACCGCCTCTTTTCAAGTAAAACTGTATTAACCATCTTGCTAATATTTAAGTCATGCTCACTCAATTACACATCATAATCAATTAATCATCAAATTTAACCTACACAGAAGTAGAAACTATCTTACAAAAAACAATCACGTAAACGAAGAATTAAGAACCAACTTGACCATCTTATTGCTGAAAAGACACATGATAACCAGACTCATCAAGTCAATAAATTGAAACCAAATTACATCTCGCGAACGATGTTTTCTAAGATAATAGTTCCTAAGATAATTTCAACTCTAGAATCATTTTCCCACATAGACATTGATTTCCCCTTTAGTTTGTTATCATTTATTAAAAAGTCTCCTACTACCCTATCCTAATGTTTGTTCTTGAGCTATCTTTGAAGTCGACTCAATGGAAAATTTCTCCCCCCTTGGACGAAATTCTGAATCCGTCCCTAACCCTGATCACCACAAAATCAATAACCATTGTTTCTCTTATCATCATTCTTCCTGAAATTGTTTTTAATGCGACTGTGGTGAGAAGACTTATTGTTATACTATCTCAAGTAATCACATGAGAATGCACCACATTTACACTCACTACAATCTATTTCAATATTATTTTCCTCTAGAGTACAAATGCCAACAAGATTGTTGAAAGTCCAAGTTTCCTTATTGGATTTGATTTAACTAAAAGAAGGGGGGAAAGGGCATTCAAGACTTAATGGACAAGTAACTTTTCAACTATAGGCATCTGAAGTTCAACAAGACGATTAGCTATATTCTGCATTTGCATGATGAAAATTCTAACATTTGAGATCTCATCATCTCTCTGGTTAGACAACATTCAGCTGTCCTGCTTCCATTGAACCTTTTGCAAGGGTTCCGCCTCCCAAACTAGTATGAAAAGATCTTGAAATAGACTTCTATGCCACCTGCATGCATTATCTAAAAGCTCTTACTCGTTTAAGATAATATGTTCTTTTCTTCAACATTTTAAGATCAGTGGGCTTAAATGGCTCATCTTCGATTAAAACTATGTTAATGTTAGCTAAACCAAGAGCTGCCTCAACATCAATTTACAATTGCTTAAAATTATTACTAGTAACATCTCTATCAAAGCTGTTGTTCACATGAATACTGCAAACTGAAATGTAATTTACCAAGAACATACAGAAAATATCAATAACCAAAGAAACAATCAATGACAGTTCACATAAGAAGTTAGGTGTATTGCTGGGTAATCACATAAGCGCAATGCCAGATACATATAAACTCCAACACAAGTATATAGTGAGACAATCCTATAAGAATTCATCCCCTTCGGACAAACCCTATAAACCTATACAATTAGCCCTCACACTCACCCAATCTAAACTTAAAATACATAATTACATTGTATAATTTCATTCTATGATGAATTATACATTCCCTTTTAGTTATCATGTTTCCATAAACTAAAATTTATGGGTCATATAAAATTCTAAACCATCATTTCTCTCGTAGATGCAAATCTCTCAATCCAAATACATTGTAAATTGATTAAACGATTTGAAGTAAGAATTTGAAATTCACAATAACCATTTCACTTGGATATAGACCAATTTACTCCTTGGTTAACAAACTCTAATTATGTCTTCATAATTTGAGAGAAGTTCCTTTTACAAGAACCCTCTCTCAATTAAGAGAAGTGAGGTATTCAAACCCATCTCTATATCATTCCCTCAAATCAAAATAATCCAAAATGCAGTTAGCAGTTATATGGAATTTCAAGGTTATACGACTATACTGGGGAACAAATCGTTGTTTCCATAAAATATCAAAAACGAAATTGAATGGATCAACAAACGCACGGTCAAGCTTGCCCGACAATATATTGAAAAAGGCTCACCAAATACAAACTCTACAAGGAAAATCCCTAACAATTTTCACAACTTCGAGATCAAATCCCCAATCTAGACTAAATTCACAATACAAACATTTCATTTCCGTCGAGTTTAAACTGCCTAATGCTCAAAATCAAAGAGATTCCCAAAATCAACAACCGATCAGGAAAGAAATTTCGCGCATATTCACACACAGCACAAAAAACAACAGAAAATTGATTCTTCTACAGAAACGAACCGTAAGAATGAGGATCAGATGCGAATGTTGTGCGCCAGAATTAGAAGTAGAGGCGCTGGAGACGAAAGAAGGAAATGTAGTGAGCATGAGAGGGCGATCCTGCGCCTCCTCATCGTCATCGTCTTCTCCGTCGGCGTCGACATTGACGCATGAGAACCGCTGTAGCGAAGCGAAAAACGCCGCCGCGACGCCCATTCCAAACCATTTTGCGAAGCTGTCTACTTTTTCGTAACACGACGGCGATGTGGTTGTATCATCCATCGTTTCAGCTTTGTTTTTTCAACTTTTGAGAGAAGGATCGAATTCGAGAGTAGGGGGGGAAAGATTTTGAACGAATTTCTGTTTTGTTCAAACCATATTTTACTTTTTTGACCTCTTTAGTTTTACAGGACACTTCATTGATTTTATTGGTTCCAAACATTTTTTTTTTGGGAAAGCAATTATGAACTTCTTTTGATTTGTACCAGACTTGATGAGCTATATAGCCTATATTTTAAAAAATTGGAAAAATTAATTTTTTATTATGTAATTTTGATTCATTTTGATTTTTATTCTACTAATTTATGATTTTTTTTATTTTGATACTGTAATTTTATAAAATTTAACTTTTTTGTCCTGTCACCGACTATTGCAGGTGACATGACTAAAAAGTCGAATTTTTCTTATATGACTAAAATTAAAATCCGTAAATTATGATCTTTGTCTTGTAATTTTATAAAATTCGACTTTTTAATCCTGTTACTTGCTATTGTAGGTAACTAGCAAGTGACAAGAGTTCAATTTTGTAAAGTTACAGGACCAAAAAAAATAGTAAGTTAATAGGATCAAAATCAAAATGAATCAAAGTTATACAACAAAAAATATTTTTCCTAAAAAAAAATTATAATTTACATTTTCTTCAAAAAGTCAATATTTGTAATATTGCATTTTAATAATTTAAAAAATATTGTTTTGAAAAAGAAATTACAAATTTATATAGATTTTATTTTCAATATTTTTAAAGGTTTTATCACATAATTAATTATTTTTAATAGATCATGAGCTATAATACTAATAAAATTTAGATACAAAATGATTTTTTTTACTGAATAAAGTTTTTTCTGCTTTAAACATTGATAGTGGCACGTCGGATAGGGAGAGAAAGAGAGTTCAGAGTTGGATAAGTAATGATCGACTCAAAAACAAATCCGTAGATAAGTGAAAATGGTGGCTCTCTCAATTCCTCTCCAACAAAGGGCTTTTTCTTCCGTGAATTTCTCAACTAAGAAAGAACTTCATTTCCCAACCCAGATAAGATGTTCTTGTAAGCAATCATTATTCACACTGTACAAGTTCATCTTGGATTTTTTTTTTCTTTTAATTTTATGGATCAGAATGAGTGTTTATTTTGAATTTCGTGTGTGAAACTTGTATGCAGCTAAAAGGGATGGTTCTGAATCCGTTGAAAATTTGTCCCAGTTTAAGGAACTCAGAAATGTAACTTGTAGGATTCTTGCTGTTTGGGCTGTTGCTGCTGCTTCACCTGTTATTGCTGCAAATCAGGTCTAAATCCAACACCCCTTTTCTTCCCTTAATGTGTGTGTTTTCAGGAATTATGTCTTCAAACTATGAAAATCTATGACTTGGTGCAATTTCCTTGAGTTAGTTTTATGCCATTTTAATGTACTCTTTCCATGGTAGTTGGTTTAATTATTTTCAAATGCTCATAAACTAAAGGAAGTTATTGTAGTATCTGATAATCGGGCCGAATTATAATGACTCTTTGTTCCATTATCTTCTTTTGTTCAAAAGAGTTGTGGAATGCAGGTACGATGTTTAATGATCTTGCTCGAGTTTGTTCAATGTGATTTAACTTTCCCCCCTGTTGTTTACTAAAATTGGGTTGTGTTTAAATTAAAGGATCTTGGTATAAATTGAAATTCACAGTAACAAATGCATTAGCATTCGTTTGAAA
The DNA here is from genome assembly GCA_037126765.1 of Stenogyne calaminthoides. Lineage (NCBI taxonomy): Eukaryota > Viridiplantae > Streptophyta > Magnoliopsida > Lamiales > Lamiaceae > Stenogyne > Stenogyne calaminthoides. The sequence continues at coordinate 6,335,585 of JBBCBC010000016.1, read as the reverse complement.
TTGGTATAGATTTGAAATCCTTTAATTTATGAACTAACTTGATTACTTGAATGAGTCCACTCTAGTTTGAGTGTATTGAAAATCCATTCATTTGAAATCATTGCATTTCAGAACCCTCTTTCTGAACAAGGTTAATTGTTTTCATTCGACAATAATTAGTGGTTTAACTTTTGAATGTAGAGGCTTCCACCGTTGTCGACTGACCCAGGTAGGTGTGAGCGTGCATTTGTCGGTAACACAATTGGTCAAGCGAATGGGGTATATGATAAGCCACTCGATCTCCGATTTTGTGATTACACGAATGAGAAATCGAACCTCAAGGGGAAGTCTTTGGCTGCAGCTCTCATGTCAGATGCCAAGTTTGATGGAGCAGATATGACTGAAGTGGTGATGTCTAAGGCTTATGCCGTTGGGGCTAGTTTCAAAGGTGATGCTTCTCTAACTTCACTTAGTTTTAAATAATATCTATCGATAATCATGTCCGTTCTTGCAAAATCTAAAGGGTTTGCGGTAGATGATCATATAGTGGTTTCTTTGTGTATATTTAGGCTTTTAACTCTTTCTTATTGATTCTTGTGACCTTGCTATGGAGAACTACTATCAGACGGTTAGAATAAGTCCGTATTTTTGGCATTCATATGAAAAAATATTTTATACTTAAACAAAGAATAGTACTATGTACCGTATTTTATGTTCTGTTATAAAATGATCATCTTCTAGAATTACTACTAGCATATTTGCAAATGTATTAGTTCATATGAAGAAATGTATTAGTTTGTACAAAAGAAAGTATTTGTTTGTAGGCTGAACAGTTTTAGCATTTTTGGCTGTACAACTAATATTTTTCATCTTATGAGCTTATACTTTACTTTACATGAACTAAACTTATTGGAAAAATATAGAGAACAACTTTGTCGAAAAATTTTCAATCAAAATTGCACCAGTTGCATGTGTTACTCATCTGCAAAATGAGGATGGTTTTCCCAATTCTTGTACTGTTGGGGATAATTTACTCTCGTGTGTATAATTGACGTAAGATAAATCATCCTATCTGTTGGAATGATGAGATTAGTAAGTGGAAGATGTGTGGATTTTACGTGCAGGCACAGACTTCACGAATGCTGTTATTGACCGTGTAAATTTTGGAAAGGCGAATCTGCAGGGAGCTGTGTTTAGGAACACAGTGCTGTCAGGGTCCACATTTGAGGAGGCACTACTTCAAGATGTAGACTTTGAGGACACCATTATCGGCTATATCGATCTCCAGAAGCTTTGTGTAAATAAGACCATTAATGAAGAATCAAGAGCTAATTTGGGATGCCGATGATAAGGTTATAATTCCTCATCCCTCCCAAATTCTGGTTGTATATCAGTAAAGGAAAATCAAATGTTCTGTTTCTACCCTTTTTTGTTTTGTTTTTGTTCTTATTTTTTTCCTGAGAAGAACCAGAGAAGTCTACATGCACTACTTTGAGTAGTTAATTTAAAGATGAATGTTATGATGTAATATTCTAGGCATAATATACTCACTGTTGTATAAATGGTTTTCCTTTTTATCTACTATTTACTAACCATGCATGATAGTAATTTAATCTTAATGATTTTACATGAAGCAAGGCCTGTTTTGAATCTCTAGAAAATAGTGCAAAAGTGTTTTTTTAGAACTCTAGAAAACAGTGCAGAAAAGTGTTTTTTTTAGAAGTGGGTATAAACCAGCTTTTGCTAAAAAAAATGCTTATGAGGCCTGGATTGAGATCTAAAACAGGCTCACACGATCATATCAAGTACTGCACTATATTTTCTATTAATTTGAAATTGAAATATTATGTTCAAAATCTACCAGTCCATATGCCAATCATCTTATTTTGGATTTCATTTCGTCTTTTTAAACCAACGTGTAACAGATCTACCAATTTAAAATTTTAAAAATAAAATATATGTATACTTCTCGTCATCAAACCAAAAAATAACAGAATCTTGACATTTTAGAAAAAGAGACAAAAACTCGTATGAGAGAGTATCATACATAAGACGGGGTATAAACTAATATAAATTCACACTCACTCTTTCCAAAATATTAAAGAGTTATTATGTTCAAATTATGTTCTGTTTCACCGTGAGATCATTTTATGCAAGTGTGCCGATGGAATGTCATTAGGCCAAGAAAAGTGTGATACATACAAATACTTAGGTTGGTGTTAAAGTAATGTGAAGCGCATCTGGTGTAGTGGTATCATAGTACCCTCCCACGGTACTGACCAGGGTTCGATTCCCTGGATGCGCATTTTTTTGACTAATTTGATATCTTTAAATTTGTAAACCATTCATTAATTGATAGTTTACTAAACAATCAATAGATCATTCCATTTTGTGTTTCCTTTTCAAAAAAAGGAGAAAAATCATTCTTTAGATATCATTAAATTTGTAAACCATTTATTAATTAATAGTTTACTAAACTATCAATAAAATCATACTCCCTCCTCCCCAAACTCGACTACCACATTTCCATTTCGGGCTTTTCATACTTGACTATCACTTTCCTTGAATGAAAATACTCATTTTATCACATAAAATAATAATAAACAACTCTTTTTAACCCCAGTTACCCATCACTTTATCACAACAATAAAATAAATGATCCTCCAAGTTATGAGCAACCTACTGTCCTTTACCAATTTTACTAATAAATGATCCTCCAAGTTTCTACCTTATGAGTTCAACCAGTAAATATGTGAAAGGTCTCTCCCTCACCCAAAACACCCCACTTCTACACAGATCATCTATTTTCCTTTACTTTTTTTATCGTGTGTTTTATTATTTTTAATATAAACTAATATTCATAACAAGTAATACTATAAATCATTGTTAATACATATAATATTATTTTAAAAATAACGAAACATAAGATAAAATCTAAAATGGAATAGTCATGCCAAATGTCTTGGCCTCCGAATGGAAATATCTATTCCACAATTAGTGTTTCACTTTGTGTTTCATAGTATAGATAAATGACACATGAAATATGATGCACCAGGCGGAAGCATATAAGCGTATTATCCGTTGATTCTTAGAATACCCGGATAAATACACAAACGTGATTAACGTTTAATTCCGTTGATTCAATATGAATACCGGAAGAACAACGATAAATACACGAACAAAGGGATAAAACCCGATAAGTTTTCTATTTCATTTCAATCCTTTTATTACAATGCCTGCAATGCATTATTTATAATAGTCTTGTAATTAATTAACACTATAAACGAAAAGACTAACTTAAATAATCAATAAACAAAAAGATCTAAAACCTATGAATTGAGTCAAACGTGAATTAACGGGTAGACGACCTTCAAAGTTCTTCATTAATGTTATATCATTCTTATCTTCATCATTCTCTCCCTCTTTGAAACGATTCGTCCTCGAATCGGAAGCATCCTCATCTTCATATGGATAAATCAATACCATCGAATACGTCACCTCAAATATATCGGCTGTACGAATGCGACTCAAAATCTTAAACCGATAGGACGGGGGTTTTAAATAATTATCAATAAAATAACTATCATGATTAATAAAATAAAAATAATAGTTATTGTGTGAGGAAAAACCAACATCGCCTTTAAGATCCGTATAAAAATTCAGCCACGGCTCATCATCGGACTCGACATTAAAAATGGGAGACGAGGTATCCTTAAGTAAATTGTATTCCTTAATGGATGGCTCTTCATCGAATAAAGGGGGTCCATCGTAACAATTAGGCCCCATATATTCAATATCCTCTTGTAGTCCATTAATTCCATTATTTTCCTCAAAAGGCCCACGAAAATCTTGTAGAGCAGTATAAGATCCAAAATAATTTTCTGGTCCATAAATTCACAAAAAAGAGTTAGGACCATTAGGAGAAAATAATCCTGCATATCCAGTTTGTGAAATATAATTCTCAAGCCCAATTTCTCCATCAAAATAATAAAGCTCAAAGGGCACATTATCCTCCACCACACGTACAGGCCCAGTGATGCCATCATTCTCAATAATGGCCCAAACATGTCAAAATAATTCCCAAACTCAAATTGTTCAATACGTAAAGGACAAGGCCCACTTATACCATTATTTTGAGCATCCAACACTCTCTGCGGCCCATCTTGTGTTAGGGCATCAGCGGAACTCCAATCAGCGCCCAAATCATCCTCGTCTTCACAATCAATGGAAATTGGTGCAGCTTCCCTGTTCGCCGCTGAAAACAGAACATCATCTTCATTGTCGTGAAACGCGATTGTATTCAACAACATGTTGTCGCACGTGTGGCATTTGCAGGAGGCCGACGATTGGCATTCCGGAACTGGTGGTGAGACGTTCTGAAATCGGGGGTGTGGTGTGTCGATTCGGCGGCGGCGGCGGCGGCGGTGATGAACTTACGATGAAATTTGTCTTTGAATTTATTCCACTCTCGGAGCTTGGATTTAAACGGTTGGATTTCAATTCGTTCCACCAGACTGCGGCGCTGCCACGGAGGCGCTTTGTTGCCCATGAAATCTGGCGATCTTTGGGGATGAAGTTGGAAGCAAAAAATTCTTCACAGGCGTTGAGCCAATAAACACCGATGTTCGGTTCTGTTGGTCCTGTGAACTCGGGTATGTCCCCGCATTCAACTGGTGGGAGATGTGATTTTTTATCAAAGAATGTGCGTTGGTGATAACGCAGCATCTCTAATTCTTGACTAACAACATGTAATTTCTCTCGGAGCAGAGATAAATCGTGATGCTTCCTTCTTGGAGGCATCACAGGAATCGTAATTGACTACTGATACCAACTGATGCAGCAGGAGCAAGCATATAAGCATATTATCTGTTGATTCTTAGAATATTCGGATAAATATACAAACGTGATTAACGTTTAATTTCGTTGATTTAATATGAATACAGTTTAATTCAATATGAATACCGAAAGAACAACGATAAATACACGAACAAAGGGATAAAACCCGATATATTTTTTATTTCATTTCAATCCTTTTAGTACAATGCCTACAGTGCATTATTTATAATAGTTTTGTAATTAATTAACACTTTAAACAAAAAGACTAACTTAAATAATCAATAAATAAAAGGATTTAAAACCTATGAATTGAGTCAAACGTGAATTAATGGGTAGTGAAGAAATTAATATTACTTTATAAGTTATTCCATAACTTAATTTATAAGTCTTCTCTCTCATTCCCAAAATCAACCAAGACATTATATCTCATTGTAATGTCCAAAATTAGTTTCAACTTTATTAGGTAGTGAAGAAATTAATATTACTTTATAATTCGCAATGTCAATAAGTCAATGTTAACTTCTCTCCCCAAATCACTATTTTGATATAATACCCACTCATTATAAACACAAAATATCTTCCATTTATATAATTGCGGTAGGGGCTGTTTGGTTTCGAATCTAATGGATAAAACTGCAGGGAATCCACTGTACAGCTGCAGAGGATGCAGGAATCCAATTGCCCTAAGCGCTGATATCCTTTCAAAGTCATTTCAGGTTATTTTCAATTTTTTGTTTATTAATTGTAGTACATCTAAATATATACTTTGATCAAATATAAATCTCTTTATTTAGATTCATGTTATTGATTGATCGCATATTTTTTTCCTCTTGAGTTATAATTGGAGGAGGGACTTGTTGATAGATCCAAACAGATCCTGTAGATGATACATAGCTACAAGGTCATGAAATGATCATTTATTTATCTAGAGTTGACTTTTCTATCTTGTCCTATTGTGTGGATATAATTTTCTCATAGACTGAATCGGAATTTTGTTTATGAATTTTTCATAAAATAAGGCGAAATTTTATGATAAATGATACTTCATCTGTCCTAATTTTGATTGTCAATTTTCTGTGAATAGTCGTCCTAATTTTGTTTGGTCATTTCCTAAAAAGGAAATAAAATAATTTTCAATACTATTTAATACTATTATTTCTCTTCAATAAACCCATTTTACACCATTTAATACTATTATTTCATATTTTTTCTTAATCTTCGTGTCTATAATAACTGGATAATCAAAAATATGACGGAGAGAGTAAAATTTTATGAATTTAAAGTATTTAGAAATAGAAAATAATATATATAAAAGAAATTTGAATCCAAGGGGCGAACGTTTACATCTTTTTGTATGCTGTAAATTAAAGAAAGACCCATGTGCTAATAAATTTAGGTGTTGCTGGTCTATGACAAATAACGAATATTGAAATAGTATGTATGAGACTGATATTAGTTTTTATAATTATGTTGGTTTGTTGGTAAAAAAAGATCAACATAATTAATTGGTTTTGTTTGTTTTTATCTAATTTAACCTTTTATAATCTTCTTATTTTTGAATTAACTGCATGTGATTAGTTAATTTATTTATACTAATTTAGGCAAAATCTGGGGGAACCTATATGTTTAGCCATGCGATGAACATTGTAGTTGGGGCAAAGGAGGAGAGACAACTAATAACAGGTTATTACACAATTGCAAAAATATTCTGCTGTAGATGTGGTGAAGAAATGGGGTGGACATATGTTCGAGCTTTTGATGCAACAGAAAAGTACAAGGAGGGAAGTACATTGTGGAGAAGGCTAAAATTATCAAAGAATATTGACTCCCACTATTAATATTATATTATACACAAAAATATGCGTGAACCCGAATTTATCGGTGAACTTGATTTTTTTAGTATTACTGTTATGTGTAAAAACTATCATTATTATGCATAATAAAAAATCATTGTTTAAAATATAAACAGTGAAATTTTTTGTGCATAACAGTGATAGTTTTAACATATAACAATGATAGCGTTCATGTATAAATCTGGTTCATATAAATGTTATGCTATATTATAATGATATTAAACTTAAAATAAAGTTGTATTTGATGTTATTCTATTAGTGGACTATTACACATAATTTAAATCAGTGGCGGATCCAGGATTTTAAATTTGGGGATACGGAATATAGTAAGTTAAATATTAATTACTAATAAAAGTCATACAAATTTAATGTAGCCTAAACAAAAAAAAAAGGTACATGATATTCAAATTAAATTACAACTGAGTTCTTCGAGTCTTCATTTTTTGGAAACGATCTATGACATTATCATCGGAAATATGTTGAAACATATCCTTCTCAATGAAAGTAACCAAACAATCATTCAAAAGTTGATCACCCATGCTATTCCGCAACTTATTTTTTACATAGGTCATTCTGGAAAACACTCTTTCCACACTTGCAGATGCTACTGGGAGAATCAACATCAACTTGATGAGTAAATAAATTGATGGATAAGTGTTATTCTTCTTTGTCTCGACAAGCATCATCGAAAGAGCACCAAGATCATGTAAATTTTGAAACCTGACATCTCTTCGCATATCTCCAATATATACGTCAAGTCGACGTTCAAAAGCCAACTTATCAATAGTTGCAAACTCAGATGGATAAAATGTGACTAGTTTGAGTATCTTTTTTCTTGTCAAAAGAAGAGAAACCATCTGTGGGACTTAGACTCGACATGCATATAAGTAACTCTGTATTGACCTCATCAAACCGTTCATTGAGTTCTTGAATTTGCAAATCGAAAATGTCGAAGGTTCGTACCTTGGTCAACACAACGTCTTGATCTTCCTCGTGGAATATAAGGAGCATCCATATCGGGAACAACAACGTCATACTTAGTGCAAAATGAAGTGACCTTATCCAAGAGAGGTTCCCATCCACTATCCCTTGTGTTTTGCAACAACTCATTTGTTAATGAAACAAGAGACATAGCATTGACAATATCTTGATCTCTTCTTTGCAAAGCATTACACAAATCATTGGAGTAACCAAAGACGAGTTCCATCAAGTGTGCCATAAAAATAAAATCAAATGCCTCAATTGAGTACAAAGTTGATTGGGCTTTTATCCTATCCTCTGAAGTTAAAGTTGTTTTTCCAATCACAGCAAGTACCTCGATAATTGTAGGAAATAAGTGGATAACATTCAAAAGAGTTTTATAATGACATCCCCAACGTGTATCACCAGGCCTCTTCAAACCAAGTTCTTGATTCAAACCCGATCCACTCTTAAGTTCTCCCACTTTCAAGGCTTCAACAACATTTTCAGCTTGACTCTCTCGGATCATTTCTCTTTGCTTACAAGAAACACCAATCACATTTAATAAATTTGAAAGTGTCTCAAAAAGCCAACCACAATCATTGTTTTTTTAGCAACAACAAGAAGTGTTAATTGAAGTTGATGAGCAAAACAATGAACAAAGTATGCACATGGAGTGTCCTGCATAATCAAAGTCTTAAGGATCTCACCTTTCATATTACTAGCTCCATCATATCCTTGCCCTCGAATTTTAGATGGACTTAAAGAATGTTCCACAAGCAAAGACATAATTGCACATTTAAGTGTCGCAGCAGTGGTATTACCAACATGTACAAGTCCAAGAAATCTCTCCACCACCATTCCCCTTTTGCCATCAACATAACGCAAACAAAGAGCTAATTGTTCCTTATGAGATACATCACTTGACTCATCAGCCAATATACCAAAGTAGTCATCACCAAGCTCCTCAATAATGTGCTTAGTTGTTTCTTTAGCACAACAATTAATGATATCTTTCTGAATTGTGGGAGATGTCATTTGACTATTTCCTGGAGCATTTTCAAGAACAATTTTTTTAACATCCTCTTTATGTCCTGCTAGCCATTTCAAAAGCTCAAGAAATTTTCCCTTATTAATTGATTCTTCACTTTCATCATGCCCACGACATGCCAACCCTCGAAGCAAAAGAAACCTTAAACAAGAAAGTGAAGCACTCAAAGGAGATTCATACCCACTTCGAATCACTTCACTTGCATTATCAAAAGCATGTACAATTGACTTTTCATTTGAATCTCTTAAATTCACAAATTTTTCGTAAGCAAGATTATGTGAACTTTTAACACCACCAACATGCTTGTCAAACCTAATAGGTTTATTCCATGACCTAAATCCTTCATTAATAAAAGCATCTCCCCCCACACTACTATCAATTTCATTCTTGAATAAGTAACATACAAAGCAAAATGCCGCATCATTCTCAATAGTATACTCAAGCCAATCATACTTTTTAAACCAAATGACACTAAATCGACGCATACCTCCAAGGTCCCTTTGAGGGAAGTTGTGAGTTTTGGGTTGACAAGATCCTTTAAGAATGTATGCTCTTCTCACCGCATTTCGTTGGTTCGGAGGATAATTCATGATGTTTATCCTTTTCCCGGGATCATTGGGAAGAAGCTCAACATCATATAGCAATTCTTCCTCCTCCAGTTGCACACTATTAGCATTTGAACCACTTGCATCCCTTTTATTTCCTTGATTTTGATTTTGAGACCCACTATCATATGAAGGTGACTCATTATCTCTTGGAGAAGTGCAAGAAGCTCCTTGAGGCTTCATTTTCTTGAACATAAATTCTCGAAGATCAGGTTGCTTTTTCATTGTCTTGAGTTTCTTTGACATGATTCCTAATTTAATTAGATAGCAAATAATAAGATTACAACAAGTTGTGATTATAATTTTACTACAAACCCACAATTGAAAGAACAATTCAAATAAGTATATATCTCAATTAAATTAAATTAGCATACATTTAGAAAATTGACAATAATAATATAACCCTAATTTATAACTTACAAACTTAAAGTAAATTTATTAATAATTTAAATCAATAATCAAATTAAGTAATAAGCATAAAAGTCACATATTAAATTAAATTGAATAATTATTACCTCTGGCTCTCAATGAAATAAATTGTTTGGCAACACAATCCAAATATTGAATTTGTTTACAGAGGACTAGAGAGGTTGAGAGTGGGGAAAGAAGTCGACTCGTGTTCAAGAATAGTGTGTACAGTATTGAAGTGACTAAAAATGTACCTAATCTAGTTTTATTTTGTAATTTAAAATTTAAAAATTTAAATTGCTATCTTTCTTTTTTATTTTAAAAGCAAATGGGCTAGAATTGAAAGTTGTTATCAGTAATAAAAAACTGGGCTTTTTTTAATATCTTTTAAATTGGTCTGTGTAGGAATTTGATCTTTTCTTACCAATTGAGTTTGGGCTTTTTTTATTATATTTTGGGTTGAATAAGTAATGGGTACAAACTCATTTACTGAAGAGGCGGCTGAATATTTGGGGATATATGTTATTATTATTTTTTTTAATATAGAATAGTAATTAGTTTTTCTCAATTTGGGGTACAGTTGTACCCCATGTAACACATTCTATCTGCCACTTTATGATACTGAATGAATTTGTTCACAGCTAGCTTCTTGAATCCTCCATATAACATTTCTTGCTCAAATGAGTATTCCAAAATAAGATTTCAATTTTTTTTTATATTTATGCACACACATACATATTTTATATAAAAAAAAAAATTAAAGTGGTGGTGCTTCTGAGATGCTCATTTGGGTAAGCAATGTTGAAACTGGAGGAATTATCTCATTTCACTATTCAACACTTTTCTTCCTGGGATGAAGATGATTCAGTAACATATACAACTTTAAAGTAAGTATTTCCATTTTAAATTTATTTTTTCTATTATTTCGTATTATAGATTAAATATTATTTGTACTATTAGATATATATTTTAAATCTTCACCGAGTTGATTATTATTAATCCCTATTAGTACAGAAAAAAAATTGTTTTACAATGTTTAATTTATTTTTTATTTTTTTGTCAAGAGAATATTTTCTTTGATATAGAATTGAAGTCAACAACTTTAAAAAAAAATAAAATAATGGTACAAATTAACATGTTGTAATGTGAGCTTAAAAATAATGGTACATGTTAAATTGAATTGTGGTGCATGCTTAATATATGATGATGCGATTGAAAATTGATGGTATAAAATGGATTAAATAATGATACTGATGCAAGTTTAAATATAATGAATTTATTTATATTTATAGTACATACTTAATTTTACCCAATAATTGGAAGAGTTTAATTGAAAAGTAAAACTTCTTCACAACTAAAATTATATTAAAGTAGCTTTCGAAAAAAAAATTAAATTAAATTAAACACCTTGAAAAAAAAAAAATTTGATCAAGGATGGTTGAGACTTTAGAGCTAGGTTGCACGAATACGGGTACGGCAATATGGGTACGATACTTTGTGAATACTTGGACACTGATTTTTAAAAATAATTGGGTAAGATACGACGTGGACGATTATAATTTTTCAAATTATTTTATATTTTCATTGTATTTATAAATATTTCATAACTTTTTTTGAAAATATGTGTCTTTAAAACTTATGCAATTTTTAACACCTAAACAAATATAAAATCAAAACTAGATGAACATCGTAATAAAATATATGAACGACTAACAATTTGATAGTAGTGAGAACATGTGAGCAATAGAGAGAGTAAATATTTTTTTATTATTTGTGGAGTAATTTGGATTAATTTAATATAAAATAAATTTATTTCAAGGAAAAAAAAAACAAAACAAAATTTACAAATTTGATTCCACGTATACCCTTTTCGTGTCCGACACGTTGATTATCAGTGTCCGACATAATACCCAAAATTATTATTAATATTTTTAATTGGGACACGCCACGTGGCGTATTCGGTGTGTATCACACCCGTATCAACGTACCCAAATACTCATAAAGTATCCGACACTGCATTATTAAAAAAATTCGAGTAGCCATGCATCCTAGCTTTGAGAGTTGCCACAAAATTTGTTCCAATTAGGCTGGCTCATTTTGACCCTATCTATAAACGGACCTCAAATTTCTTACCCGGCCCAACTTTAGATGGGTCGGATCTTTATAGTCAATTTTTAACCGATCTACAGCAGTAAGAATAGTGTTTCAATGTTTATTTCTTCTCTAGAGTATTAGCTTTATTAGATAAAAATACTTCCTCCATCCCGAACTCGATTAAACATTTCACTTTTTGGTTCGTGTTTTATTAAGCGAGTTGTTTATAGTATATGAAATGATAAAACGACTTTTAAAAGCATGGTAGTATAGATGAGGGGTAGCACTATCATACTCCATCTTAAAAATCTCTTATCATTTCAAATATTAATAAATAACTCGCTAACTAAAACACGAATCAAATAATGAATGTTCAAACGAATTTGGGACGGGGGGAGTATTTAAAGATTTCTTTCCTTTAGTGAATAATTTTCACGCGTGAAAGAAAGGTTTGTTATCCAATTCCATTTAACCAGGCTTTCTCTTTCTTCTTTTTCAGAAAGCCAGAGGCCAAGTTGCCTGATGCAACGACATTAATAATTCACCTAACTCGAACTCGTTGTAAAACTTGTTCATATTCATACATATAATTATATATATTTATTGATGTCATTATAATTATAAATTAATACTTATAACATTTAATGATACGATATCATTTTATTTAATGATACAATATCATTTTATAAGTGTAATGATATTAGTTGATAAGTATGACGGTATTAGTTAATAAGTGTAACAATATAAATTTCATACTATGAACAGATTTCACGGAAACCTACTCTCCCCCCAAATTCACAATGGCTTACCACCATTGTCAATTTTCGAAGGCCCACTCGAAAAGGATTAGTTCATAGTACCCAAAAATAGTGAAAAGTTTGAAATGATAATTATTATTTTTAATCAAGAAAGACTCTAGTAACCCTGTAGTAGTGTTGTTTATTTGCATCTATATAAATCCCCTTGCTCACAAATTTTAAGAGAGACAAGTGGTATGCACAAAAAATCTTCATTGTTCTACACTTGCAATTAGGTTATTTAGCTACCTATTCTTTTATCAGATTTTTAGCTAGCTTGTTTTAGTTCATTTAGTCTTCATCTTTTTCAGTGTCTTTCTCTTTCCCATGTTAGTTTGTGCATTAATCCCAGTTTTCAGACTTGTCCATTCCTATATTTTTCACCAATTTGTTAACTTCAATCAGCAAATTGGTGAAAATGTAAGAACGGAGAAGTCTGAACTGATCGTATTTGCACTTATATGCATGCTTTGGTGCATCACACCGAAGAAGGTTTATCAGAGACATTTGCACTAATGGTATTTACATAATCTATTTTGATCTATGAAAGGTCTTGTACCGTACATGGATAAAATTTGTAAACTGGAAATGATCTTTTTTCTTTAATTGTCAATTTTCAAATGGAGGCACAAACAACCGAGCATGGCATCTTTATTGGAAGCAAAGGTGGTGAGGGTGTAACATGTGGTTTTGCCAATGTCAAGACTAGTGCTAGAGATGCACAAGAGCGACATACTTGTATGAAGAAAATCGTGATTGCAATTGCATTATGTGTGATTCTCATATAAGTGTGGAAGTTGTTGGAGCTATAAAAGCTAATAGTCTAGCAATATTGGCCGACGCAGCATACTTACTGTCGGACGTTAATTGCCTCCTTTGCTATTTCTCTGTTTTCATTGTTGCTTGTTAGTGGGGTTCTTGTCTATGAACCTACACTTCGTCTCGTTCAAGAAACAAGGGAAGTTAAAGGTTTCTTGATAGTGCCAAAACCAGAAACCAACAATATCAAAAAACCTTTAACTTCCCCCGTTTTTTGAACGAGACGAAGTATAGCTTTATAGAAAAGGATCCCATTAACACAAGGGTGACGAAATTACTAGATTTGTTCTCTTTCAATCTGAATCGTTACATGACTGATTTTTTACTTTTAGGTGTGAGAATAGAGCCTGTTCTCTTTAAAAATAATGTACTGTAAGTTTAGTTTAGGTGTGAGAACTGAGAATAGTATGTACTCTTATAAAATAGTGAGAGTTTATTTTAGGTGCGTGTGGTAACAGAGCCGGTCCAATGATTTTAAGGGCCCTGTGCAGAAAATTAAATTAGGCCCTTCATATAATTTAACAAATAAAAAATAATTTAGTTATTTACTACTCCCTCCGTCCCATTTTTCAATCTTCACATTTATTATTTTCTCGTGTTTTAGCGAGTGGATTTTTTATTAGTATTTGAAATGATAAAATATTTTTTAAAAATGCATGCAATAGATGAGAAGTAAATCTATAATACCCCTCTTTAAAAATCATTTTATCATTTAAAATACTAATAAACAACTCGCTCACAAAAACTCGATAATAAAGTAGGTGTGAAGATTGAAATGTGACTTGAGGGAGTATATTATAGTATGACTGTATTTTCAAACTTAAATATTGAGAAAAATAGTTTTATATTTCGTGAATATTAAATAAGCTACCAATACAATTAGAATTCTCAGAAACAAAAGAAAAAAACCTGCACGATTGAATATTGAAAATTATAAGAACAATTAAGAAGAAATGAAAAGATAAAAAATATTTAAAAAATTAATTTATCAAATAAAATGAGATGAAATGAAAATATATTTAGAAAAATAAAATAAATAATTTATTTAATTAGATATTTTTTTAAAGCACTATACAACTACATATTGAAAAATTTAAAATAATTAAGAATAATATAAAGGAAAAAATAATTAAGAAAAAAGACGAAGTAAAAGGATGAAAACGAGAAAAATAGAAAAAGTAATTAAAGGCGAAGAAGAGAAGGAAAACTTGGGGAGTATGGGATTTGGATGCTCTGCATGGATGATGGAACTTAAAAAAAATTATTAATTAATTAAAAAATTGGTATTGACAAGGTTTGAACACGCGAACACCAAATTAATGAAGGCTTGTGAATGCTACAGTTACCACTCCGCCAGTTAAAATCAATTTAACATACTGCAATTTAGATTATTTATATACATATATATAAAAATATATAATAAAAAAATATAAAATCGGGGGCCTCGTCGGGGGGGCCCTGTGCGACGGCACCTGTGCCACCCCAGGGCCGCCCCTGTGTGGTAAGTTGATGCAATGCCTCTTGAATTTGCATCTTTATTGCTGCTGCCATTTGTGATTCTTTAAGTCGTCCTCAATTTACTCAAATGCATTATTAGCATAATTTTCTTAGCAGTGGGTCCATGTAAATGATCGAGACCTCGCAAAGAACAACGCTCCTTCCCGATATGGAGTTCGGAACCCAAAGGCAATCGTTGAGTGAACTCTATCTTCTTTGTGTTAGTTGACCTAAGTCGCACCTCGATCTTTGGGTGGGGCTTGGCCTCCGAACCATACATGGGACGATTTTCTGCCTCATACAGCTCGGGCCGAAGACCGGGGGAAGTTTAGGAGAGATGGGGAAAGCTAGCAGGCTACTGTCCATGGCGCTCTTTCCCAGTAACCTTTCTCCAACAATTCTTTTGTTCCCCTTCGCTCTCCGTGACCGAAAAACATTGATTAAATGGGTAAGTCAACATTTAGAATCCACATGGGGAAGGGAATAAGCATAGACTTCACATATGATATTAATTCAACCCAAAATCTCCATTTCTTCCATCGGTGGGAACATCGTAGGCCACCTACCGAGCCAATATCGACACGAGAGCTTCCCGCCTCCCCTCACAGCTGCCTATTCTGTAACAAGAGAATAACTAAATTTCATCTCTTCTACTATATAATATTTGGGCATATATCTATTTATTTATTCCTCCATGCTCCCTCGTGCATTTACACCTTTTTTATGTTGGATGGACAGTCTCCATTTCACTAATCTATACATATTTAATAACAAAATGTTGGGCCAAAAAATTGTTATAATTTTCTAATAAAATTTTAAACATCTTAACAAATTTGATGTAGCTCAAATGGTATAACAAATATTTTTTATCTTCTTTGTATGCAAGAGTACAAGGTTCAATTCTCCATATCTACCACACATATATATTAATTATTTTTTTAATATTTTCTAAATTATTAATATTATTTTTAAATTTTTAAACTAGATCTATTTATACATATATAATAACAAAATATTATACCAAAAAAGAAAAAAAATTATTACAAAGTTTTGAAGGAAATCTATTTATACATATATAATAACAAAATATTATATCAAAAAAAAAAGTCAACAAAAAATTATTACAAATTTATCATAAAATTTTAAAAGTGACACATTAATGATTAATAATATAAAAATGTTATATTTTGTAGTCGATATAGATATATATTAAAAAAAAATCAGTTATTCCTTCCATCTTTTTTTAAAATTAATGTTGGTTTTGATGAAGAAATTCTTTATTAATATTTGAAGGTAAAATAGCTTTTTGACAAGAGTATTTTGTCAATTTTAGTGAATAAGATAAAAAATAAGTTAATTTTGTATGTAATTATTAGTGACATGTTTGTAAGGGGTAGCATTAATTGTATAGTTACTTTATTCTTATTTTGAGTATGTGATAAAAGATGGACTTTTGAATTTTGAGCAATCTAAAAAAGACGAGAAATATTGTATATATGAACATGTATAATTTATATACTTATTTGTATGATAATATTACATGATATTTGATTTAAATTGATTAGTTCAATTACCATAAATTAGTTGCATGAACTATTGACATTAGACTTAAATTGTTAGTTGAATAATTTTTAACTAAATTATTAGTTGACTTATTAGTTGAATTGTAAAATGACACTAGGTTGATTGTGATAAAGCTCAATTTGTTTACTTATTTGTATGATTCTTTTATAAGGATATAATATTTAAATTGATTAGTTCAATCATGGATGGATCCAAGAAACTTACATGGCGGGGGCACAAAAATAAATAATATAACAAGTAAATTTTCCTGTGAACGGGATTCACGTGAATTCTATTTTTGTAGTGTCACGATTATGCATATACAGTTATGCACTATTACTATCTTAAAAAATATTTAATTTTTTAAATAGTGATGGTGCCTATACATAACAGATCTACAAATTTTTTAGATGAAATATTTATATGATTAACTAATTATAACACTTTTAAAAACTCATTTAACTCATTATATACATATAATAATTATAATCTATATAACATATACTTAAAAAAATATGGGGCACATGATCCCAATATAGGACATGTAGGTCCATCATTGAGTCTAATTACTATGAATTAGTTGCATGTACATTTGACATTAGACTTTGGATTGTAAAACGATATTGTTGTTGGTTGTGATGAAGCTCGGTAACCATATTTTTAAAAGAAAATACTAATCGAGACTAACTTAGGCCAAAAATGTTAATTTCGGGAATGACACTATCATCATCAGATAGTAGACTCCCTTTAACATTTTAGAAAGATAATTTTGACTAATGATATCTTATGGTATGATCATTAATAAGAATTATAGACAATTATTAAAAATCTTGGACTTTTTTAAGGAGATTAATTTCAATCAATCATGAGTAGTTATATGTTATCATGTTCAGAGTATCTAAATGGGTCAATTTGAAAATTTTGACATGTAATGAAAATTGGGAAGACGATAATAGGTGACAATCAAAGTGGTTTAGAATTAAATAATTTAAAATTGTAAGAAAAAATATACTTTTAAAGTTGCATTATTTAACAATGTAAATTTTTTAAGCAGTTGGAGCGTCACCCATTTCTCATGCCTGATTGCAAAAACAAAATATGTTCATAAATCGTGCGTTGCATCTAAATAAAAAAAATAAAAAAAAAGTTTCTTCTTCTTATTATTATTATAAGTAAAATAATTTTTTATAATTTATTTAACAAAAAATAAATATATTTTATATTATGTTCATTTTATACTCACAAATCGTACAACGCACATGTGATATACTAGTTAGTGTAATAAAGATATATTAGGGTATTAGGGTCAGAATTCGATTATTCAGTTTCCGAATTGAACCGAAATAGTAAAATTAAAATAACCTAAATATTTATCATAATAAATCAAAATCGAACCATTTTACGACATAATCGATTTTAAACCGAAACGAATTTTTTTGTTTGGTTTCGATAAAAATTGAAAAAATCGAACTTATTTGACATTATGAAATTAAACCATTTTTAAAGGCACGTGTCCACCTTCTACGATAGAAATTCGAAAATTAAATAACAACACAACACAAGGTTTAATGGTAGTCACTACATAAATTAACAATCCACATATAATGTATATACAGTGTAATATTTGAATTACAAAATGAATAAATGAATATATACTCCTATCAACTAATTTTATTTCGGTTTGATTTTCGACTTTTCAATTAATTTATCTTACAAATCGAAATCGAATACCAAAATTAATTGAACTGAAATTTTATTTCGATTCCATTTTGCTCAATTTTTCAGTTTTTAACTATTAATGAGTAATAGCAATGGAGGATGAAAAGTTTCCTGCAACCATGTTAACGTTTCACGTATTACGATATAATCTTGTACTCCTATCAACTAATTTTGGGAGACGTTTTTTTCGCATTTCCCAAAATAAAAAATATTAATCTCTATGCAAAACTCAATAAACTTATATAATTAAACAGAGGACGTAATAAAAGGTAAATATAGATGTTGCACGATAAGATGAAATATATCATTTGGAAAATGTGTTTTAACACTCTAAAAGAAATGAGTGTTAATTTGCTAATTTATGAAGGATCTCACACAAGTTTTTGCCAAAAAGTGAAACAAAAAACCAAATAAGTAAAAATGAGCCGCACTATCTTTAAACATGAATCTACAGTTATATGTGAAAATATAATTCAGATTATCAACATCCATATTGAGGGAGGGACATTACCGGTACTACATCCCCATCAATCCTGCCAAATCAAAACCAGCATATCCCAATCTTCTCCTCAATCAAAAACTTCTCTCCCTAACATCATCATCATCATCTCCCAAACATGTCTTTTACAGTTCATCATGATCATCGCCTTCGTCCTCCTCCGTTTGGGCGCCGTCTGGGGCCCCACCAGACCTCTGATAAACGGCAGTGATGATTGGATTACACACTGCTTCTACCTCCTTCAGCTTCTCATCGTACTCCTCCTTCTCGACGCTCTGGTTGTAGTCCAACCACTCGAGCGCCTCCTTGGTTGCTGTCTCGATTTTCTCCTTCTCGTCCGACTCCAATTTGTCGGCCAGTTTGTCCTTGTCGTTTATCTGGTTCCTCATGTTGTAGACGTACGTCTCCAGGCTGTTTCGGGCGTCTATTCTTTCCTTCACCTTCTTATCTTCCTCGGCGAATTCCTCTGCTTCCTTGACCATACGCTCAATCTCTTCCTGACTCAAACGACCTTTGTCGTTGGTGATTGTGATCTTCTCACTTCGTCCAGAGGCCTTGTCTTCGGCCTTCACGTTCAGAATACCGTTTGCATCTACCTCAAAGGTAACTTCAATCTGAGGGGTACCTCTGGTAAAAACAGAATACACAACATTTAGCCACGGAAAATTTTTTATGGTATGCAGTTTGAAAGAATTTGCCATGTGTGAGTGTTACCAACCTCGGGGCTGGGGGTATTCCGGTCAGATCGAATTTCCCAAGCAACCTACAGTCCTTTACAAGACTCCTTTCTCCCTCGAAGACCTTTATACATAAACAAATACATTATTTTCACATTATTTTTATATAGTAAAGCAACAAAACCACTTAAATCAATTTGTCATACCGCAATAGTAACAGTAGTTTGTTGATCTTGGTAGGTGGTGAAAACTTGGGACTTCTTGGTTGGAATAACGGTGTTCCTTGGAATCAATTTGGTCATCACTCCTCCAACAGTTTCAATACCAAGGGTCAATGGAGCCACATCCAAGAGAAGAATATCTGAAACCAGCATAATTAACTAATTAGTTAACAATCAAATATAAATTTACGACATCGTTTTATTTTATAATTAGTATGGACATGTAAATTACCTTTGGTTTCATCGCCTCCCTCCCCACTCAAAATTCCTCCCTGAACAGCAGCACCATAAGCAACTGCCTCATCAGGGTTAACACCCTTGTTGGGTTCCTTACCATCAAAGAAGTCCTTAAGAAGCTGTTGAATCTTGGGGATCCTAGTGCTTCCACCAACAAGGACAATTTCGTCAATTTGACGCTTTTCCAGACCTGCGTCATCCATGGCTTTCTTGACGGGGCCCATGGTCTTTCTGAACAAATCGTTGTTCAGTTCTTCAAAACGAGCTCTGGTAAGAGGTTCAGAGAAATCTACTCCGTCAAAGAGAGACTCAATCTCCACTCGGATCTGGTGCTGGCTACTCAAAGCTCTCTTAGCACGCTCACATTCCCTCCTTAACTTGCCAAGTGCTTTGTTGTCCTTGCTGATGTCCTTTCCGTGCTTCTTCTTGATTAACTTAATGAAGTATTCCATGATCCTATGATCAAAATCCTCACCTGAAAAGAGATTTTTATTTTGGCCATAAGAGAGTGGACATAATAGGATATAAAAAATTTCCTAGACCCCTAGTACATACAAGTTTAACTCCCACAAAAGCCATAGGAATTTTGCAAAAGAAAAGTCAATGCAATGAGACTGTTGTTGATATTCATAGCCATTAAGAAGACGTTAGGCAGGAAATTTTAAGAAAACACCTAGATATCGCAATTATGTCAACAATATACTGCATGAATGCTGCATATGGTTCCAACTGATCTTAAAAAAATCATACTCCAATTTATATGCTTATATAGAACTTCGACACAGTTGAACAGAAAATAATGAAGAGGTTCAGTAAGCAGCTTACCTCCCAAATGAGTGTCTCCGTTTGTTGCAAGGACCTCGAAAACACCATTGTCAATGGTCAAAACACTAACATCGAAAGTTCCACCACCAAGATCAAAAACAAGAATGTTCTTTTCACCACCTTTCTTATCCAAACCATATGCAATTGCTGCCGCTGTTGGCTCATTAATAATTCTCACAACATTCAAACCGGCAATCACTCCAGCATCTTTGGTAGCTTGTCTCTGAGCATCATTGAAGTAAGCTGCAATAAAATAGCAAATGGAATCAGTAATCACATGATGTTTTATTGTTTTATATCAACTTAAAAGGATTCAGCCATAAAACATTACCAGGGACAGTGACAACGGCATCCTTAATTTTCTTTCCGAGGTAAGCCTCAGCTGTCTCCTTCATTTTTGTCAAGATCATGGCACTTATCTCTTCAGGGCTAAAAACCTTGGTCTCACCATCTTTAACCTGAACTTGAATGTAAGGTTTTCCATCTTTGTTCACAATCTTGAATGGGACAAGCTTCATATCTCTTTGAACCTCTTTATCCTCAAACCTATAGAGTAATTGTATTAGTTAAAGAGGCACAATAGTGATACTGAGATATATATCAAACGAGAATTGAAAAGGAGAAATTACTTTCTGCCAATAAGTCTCTTGACATCAAAGACAGTCCTTTCTGGATTAACAGCTGCCTGATTCTTTGCAGCTTCACCAATCAACCTCTCACCGTCTGTGAACCCAACCCACGAAGGTGTGATGCGGTTACCTTGATCATTCGCGATAATCTCAACATGTCCATTCTTGTAAACACCAACACATGAATAAGTTGTGCCAAGGTCAATGCCGATAACTGTTCCAATTTTCGGCGCCTCCTCCTTAGCTATGGCAAATGAAAATAAACTCCCTGTTCCAAAGATCAAGCACCAAATTGATACGTAGTTCAGATGATTATGAAGTGAAATAACTTAAATTCTACTATGCGCAGATGCACCATACTAGGCGTACAAGCTAAGATTTCCGCTATCAGATTCAGGTCTAAATGAATCCACAATATAGAAAAATAACAAGAGAACCTTCATTTATTTTTCTGAATACCGGAGGAGCTATACTTCCAGATTCTGATATTCAATTGATGTACTATAGTGACTGTAACCCTTAACAATATCAAAAAGTTAATGCGTAGATTGACAGTTCCATTCATAATTGTGACATATTCGGCAGCTTTACATAAATCCGAAGTATGATAACAGGATCTAATAAAAGAACATTTACAACCGGTAATCTCGCTTCACAGTTTAAATTATAAAATTTATGCATTTGACTATAACAGAGAGCTTGATTTCTGGAAACTCATTCCTATAACATATCAGATCTGACATAAATAACCACAATATGAACTTCAATCCAAATTTTTCGACATCAATGAAGCACAACCGGTGCTAAAAAGTTTCAGCGAAGGAAGCTCTTCAAACAGATAATAATGCTAAAAAGTTTCATCCAACAACTTACCTAAACATATAGTTCAATCCTAAAGAAATTAAACACACAGTTTAAACAAAGCAAGCATTGCACACATATTCGAAACTGTTAAGATTTCAGCTAAAATTAATGCTTAGATTGAAAAAAGGTAGATATGCTCACCTAGCAAAACGATCCCGACCACAATCGAAGACGCGCGTCTCTTCAACGCACCAGCCATTGCTGCGAAGCTCGATAAACGGTTTATTTGTACCAACTTATCTCAACTTTAATTGTTCAATTATCTCCTATCTTCCACAGTTTGTGAGCTTTGAGTTATGAATCTGAAATATAGACGGTGGTATGGTAAGGGGGAGGAGCGTTATATACTAGTTCGCGGCATAGTAAGCCCGTCATCGATGTTGACGTGGCCCAATCACATATCGTCTATGAATCACTTGGTTAAATCAATCGGGAGATTTCGAATTCATGTCACTGATGCTCGCGTGGACCAATCGTTAGATGACAATTGTGACGACGTGGACCAGTAGGAACAATTGAAGAACGTGGTTGGCGTGTGGGCCTCGGTGAAGCTTGCCGTTAGTTATTTGAATCGAAACATTAATTGAAAAAGAAAAGAAAAGTAATTTTCCCTTTTCTTATAAATTAAAATGAGGAATCTGAATCTAGAACTAGGCTTCTTTTTAGGGTGGAAACTTGGAGTACTTTGTTATGTCCCCATTAAACGTGCTAATCTGCTAACGGGTATTATGGATTTCAACTTCGAGATCATTTTCAATCTATTATGTAATTCATAGACAGAGCTCATCATATACACAGTACCTTGTTTTGAGTGTGTGAAACCAGTAACATAATCAATATAAATCTTATTTACATGGAAACAATATCAATCTAAACCCTATCTACATGGAAAGGGTATATTTCATTCTAGGTAAATTTTAACTAAGTTGACGCCGAATTTTTATATGATTTATGCAAATCTTCAGCCACGGGATGACATTCTGGCCTAATGAGCTTGCAACTCATAGTTCGACCTTAGGTCATGCAATCGAGATCATATCTGATCAAAGATCAAATCTACTAACTTGATATTTGGCTAACTTAGCAAATCACCTTCAAACTCAACGACTTGACCTGACAAACATAAAACTCATTCAACAAGTATGGTAAATACAAAGTATGATGGTGATGTGACATGTCCATTAACCTAACGACCTGACTTGATTGGCTAAGAGCCTAACGTGCCAACAAAAAACCTAACCAATCAAGTTGATGATCAAATTGACAAGATGCTGACAGACCAATCAACTCAAACTTAACCACCGATCATGCGATCCAATCTGAACTATATATAACTTAGTTATGGAGAATTTTTCCTTCAGGGCCATCAAGACTAAGCTGATTAGCTTGACAGATTTGAAGTTCAGTTCATTAATGTAGTGTTTTAATTACATCTACTTCTTCTCTAATTTCAATTCACCACTCACCCTAATTCAAAATAAATGATGCTTTAAAATAGTCATTTTTATCGTATGTTTTAAATAATTTTCACAACATTTTTTCCTTTTACCTCCAGCTCAATCCCAAATTTCTCTCATAATTTTGAGTTTATCTTTTCTTAATTGATTTTCCCATTCTTTCTTGTTTTCACTTATATCGTAAACATCTCCTCATATAAATCATTTTCCTTTTAATGTGAGGATGCATTTTTTTATTAAACATTCATTCTTAATTTCACCAATTATTTTTTAAAATATCACTTATTTTGAATTGGAGCCTTGAGTGGAGGAAGTAAATATTAATGTTTAACATGTTGATTATTTAAATAGCACTTAACCCGATCATGATCGGCAGTCGACAAAAAATTCAAATCAAAGTATCAAACAAAACGTATAAAATGACGAACCAGAAGCTGTTTATGTTAGGGTAGCACCAAAATTGTGGGTTGGATATGTAACACCCAAAAATTTCAAGTCAGTTATATTTTTTTAAAACTTTCCTAAAAAAAATTTCAATTACTTTTAAAATTCAAGTCTATCTTTCAATATTTACAAAATATATTTTTATTAAGATCCCAAAATTTCTTCCAATTTTATCTCATATCTTTACAAATTTTACAAGAGATTTGTTTTAATATTTATCTCCACGAAATTCTTATTCTCTTTCATAAGTACAATTCGTAAATTCAAAATTTAAATTAATTATTAATTTTAAAATAATATTCCCAGCATTTATCTTTTCTTTCCAAGTAAAAGGCTGTACACCATATTTATAAAATTATTTCAAAACCAACGCCAACAAGAATTTGGATACAAAATTGGCACATTTTATTTTATTATAATTATATTTAAAAATCTAAGCATCTTTGTTCCTTATTTTGTGTAACAAAATTTTTAAAAGATATATTCAAAACTCTTTTCTAAGCGGCCAACGTCCAAATCTTGGTTGCAATTCGGCATCTCTATTTTTATTATTAAATTAAGTTTATTCATTTAGTTATTAAACTTTATAAAGAGATATCTTTAAAGTTTTATCTCTATCTACATGAATCAGATCTCAAAATTTTCATGAGATATTCAAATCCCTAATTCTATTAAGAAATATATTTTCTTCCCTATAAATAAAAGTCTCTTTATGTTAAATCAAAACACACAGAAAAATATTATTTCATACTTTTTACAACTCATGAATTTTTCGCAACAAGGATTAAAATAAATTTCGTTGCATGCAGCTGCATCCACGATATGAATTTAAGGTGTGATTTTCTTTATCTTTATTAAATATTTCGTATGAATAAATTGTTTATGTGCAATATAATATGACGTGATGTATATGATAAATTATTTCGATATGAATTTAAGGTGTGATTTTCTTTATCTTTATTAAATATTTCGTATGAATAAATTGTTTATGTGCAATATAATATGACGTGATGTATATGATAAATTATTTATTTGAGCGTGATTTGATGATATGAAATTATAAGATTATTGTAAAAATAAAGTTATGAAAGACCAGGGGCTGCAAAGAGGTCCTCAGGGAACCCAGTAAGATTGCAAAGAGGTCTTTTGGGGAACTGACGTGCACATAGCCCGAGACTGCAAAGCGATCTTCGGGAGACCCAGTGGGATTGCAAAGAGATCCTTGGGGAACCATTAAACATAATTTAATAATTATCCATAATTATGATGAAAAGTTTTATGTGATAATTGGTGATTGACATGATTACTTGTGGATGAACACTTTATTTGTATGATATATTTAATCTTGATAAGGTAACCCCATTGAGCTAGTGATTTTGCTCATACCATACATTTAATATTTTTCAGATTAAGAAGGAGTGCGATGGAGGGACGGTGGATGTATCTTGAGAAAAATTATTCTCATTTTGATTTATTAGTATTATCATTTAAATTTAAATTGTATTATAAATTTTAGTCACATCTCCATGAGAAATTTTGAGTTTTAAAGTGCATATTTACTATATTTTTACTTCCGCTGCAAATTCTTATAAAATTTATGCATAAAAAGCCTATGAAAAATCGGGATGTAACAGGATACTAGTTATTTTATGAATAATAATTAACTAGAATTAGTCATAGAAGGCAACCTAATGTTGCGGATGATGACTTCCGGAAATGGCTGAGAGATTATCCCCCTCTAAATTAATTTTTCAAGACATAATGCAGCGAAAGTTCCCTAAAGTTATCTATTTTTATTTCAAAAGACTCATAAATTATTTTTTATTTTAAAAAACTTTTTAATTATTTGATTGTTGTTTCATGAGGTCTTTGGCAACGAAAATTTATAAGATTTGCTAAATCAGCTTAATATTTTTTTGTTAAAATATAACACATCATTTCAATTTCAATAGTACAATTTATAATCGGATTAAACTCCAATAAAAAAAATGTACGAACTGTAAAAAAGGAGGAAATAAGAATTATATAATTTAATAATTTTTTAAATAAAAATACACAATTTGAGGAGTTTTTAAAATAAAAAATAATTTAAAGACTTCAATTATAGTACTGTTTATAGTGAGTATGTTTTAAAAGCGGAAGGGGACGTTGACCCGGACTGCCTCTGCGCTTTCGGTCGGACCGGTCCAACCGGGGTCTGATCGTTATCAAAACGGTTAAACCGGTATGATGTCATAATTACACAATATATTATTAAATACATATTATATTATAGTTATTTATTATTAATTAAACTTTAAATAGTTTGCACTTCAACTAATGAACTCTTCGGCAGTGGATGCAATCAATTCCACTTCATTTGGGGTTTCGGTGTTTTATGATTTTGTTGGGGAATGCAAGCGGATTCTACTCCAGTGTCCGTCTTTTGCTACTAAATTTGTTAAAAGAGATGTCAATTATATGGCTCACGAGATTGCTCGAGTTTCCCGGGATTTTGGGGCCTCTTATTGTTGGTTAGATCCATCGAGCTTTGTGGTTGGACTACCGAACACTTTATGTACTTGCAATAATAAACCTAGTCCTTTTTGCTTTAAAAAAAAAAAACTAATGAACTCTTCGGCCTGATTAGGACTTTATCTAATAATAGGCCCACCTAGCTAGATATTACTAGGCCCGTCAAGTTAATATCTTTTTAAAGCCCATCAGTATTAATCGAAAAATGATTCAAAGCCCATCGTCGAGCGGCCCAATTCTCCAAATCGGTTCGGTAACATTACCTAGTAGCGGTCGAACCGGTCCGACCGGTCGGTCCGATCCGCTTTTAAAAACAGCTTAGTGGCGTGTATGTATGCGTAGACTTGAATCTTTGTCGTTGGTGACTGTGATTTGTGACCAATCAGCGATCAACAACAAACTTTATACACACCTCCATCTTTTCTCTGCACACTCCAAAATCCATGGCGACTTTCGATAATAATTCCAGCTTATCCCCTCCCAATTCTTACGGCGCGGTGGTTCTCGGTGGAACCTTCGACCGCTTGCACGACGGCCATCGCCAATTCCTCAAGGTCGGTGTATTTATATATTGATTTTACGCACTGATTTTGGGCGTATTTACGCGATTTTTTTGTTATATTTTTATGATTTTGATTACACAGGCTGCGGCGATGTTGGCTAGGGATCGAATCGTGGTTGGTGTTTGTGAAGGCTCTATGCTAATTAATAAAAAGGTACTGGTTGCAAAGAAAGTTGTACTATTGCTCTTTCCTTTTTTAGGGTAAAATTCAACATGAATGGGTTTAAGAACAATTGTTGTTAACCAAATGAGTTATGATTATCTATCTGGCCAAATTAGTTCGTTTTCTGATGCCCAGTGGCTGTTGGAATTTTTCATGTTTAAAGCACCAACTATTTTGGGTTATACATTGAAATATGATAGGGACATAGGGTTGTTTGAAAGCAGTAGTAGCTCAAATGAAATGTTTTGTTTCTTAATGACAATGTATAAGCAATAACTGTCTTTAATAGGGATGTGGTATTTTACCTATAATTATTTAGATTTTAGAACCAGCTGATTGATATTGACATCATTACTAGAATATGAAGAACCTATATTTTTTAATAGAAAATGTTCATAAACACACCATCTTATGTTTGTGGAGCTTTTTAGTTCTGATTATGCAACAAGTTCAGTTCGGAGTATTCAGAAAGGTTTCAATCTCATAAGTCATCTTGTTTGAACTTATATAAGCAGGGAAAGAAAATTAGCCTCTCATGGTGACATTCATCTTCTCTTACCCGATGGTATAATGTCAGACAGAATCAATTCAAGTTCACATGAATGAGTTTAGTGGTTACACTCAATATGTGGTTATTCATCAATGTTTTAACTTCTTTTTGCAGTACGCTAATCTTATAGAGCCTATCAAGCAAAGAATGAAAAATGTTGAAGATTATATCAAGGTAGGTTGTTACTGGAAGAGATATGCTCTATGTAAACAAAAAATACATTTTACCATTACCTCAACTAATGCGCCTGACGTTATCTATTCTTGAATCTAAATGAAAAAGGTTTTACGCTCCAAGGATCTGCTACTTTGACTGCACTTATATTATAACCTAAGCAACTGAGACATTAGTTGATCTAGGTGGTTTATGATTAATCTACTAATTTCTACCCTCCAAACTATCAATTAATTACTATCATATTTAATGAGAAAATATGTAATCCTGTTTTATGAAGGCAGAAGGCACACTATTAATATATGAAAATAGGCCAGTGCGTCCACTACCTTGTATCATCTTCAGTTGCTTCAAACTACTAAATCTTTCATATGGTACAGTCATGGAGATAACTTTTTCTTCCTTTCCTGGAATTTTTTTCTCCAGTCTATTAAACCGGAGCTGGTTTTGCAAGTTCAACCAATTGTGGATCCTTATGGTCCTTCTATTGTTGACGATAATTTGGAGGCTATCATTGTCAGGTCCATACATATTCTGTAATTCGTTACTTATGCAACATTCTGCATCTTTTCTTTGAACACTATCTAATGTAAATCGCCTTGTTTTATTTATATATTGACGCCCTTATTCATCTTTCATTTTATGTTCCTCTATTGTTGGGATTACAGTATCATTAGCTGATCCATGAATTGGGACACTTCTGTGTGTTAACTTACCTCCAAATAGGCTAAGTCACTAAGATTGAGAAGTGTAGCCTTTTTTTAAGGGAGAAAATGTTTCTTTGCTTTTAAAAGTGCTTTTCATCTTTGGCTAGATTCTCTTCCTTCACCCTTTCTGGTGATTACTGTGATGTTACCGTAATTGTCAATGAGTCTTTTACCCTTACCTATATTAGACACCATTTTCGGTAAATTATCATAATCAAGTATTATCAAGGTTAGTAACTTCTGTAATATGATTAAAGAAAAATTGAAAAAACATCTATACCAATTGAAAATGGTGAAAAATAAAACTATAGTTTTACCAGTTCAGTTTATGCTATATTGATGCATCAGGTAATGCACACTGCTGCCTGCATTTGTAATGGAACATATGCTTGATATTTACCAGCACTGCTGTGATTGGTTTTTGTTATGTAAACAAGAATTGCCAATACATAGTCATATTGCATGTTTTCTGAGTATGAGAACTTGTTTATCTGAGCTGATATGGACCCAAACATATACATGCATGTATACGTGTATGAACATTCAACAAATTTGCTCATGTAATCTTTGAGATGTTAGCAATGTAACTCGAGCTGCTTGTCTAACAGTAAGGAAACATATCCTGGAGGACTATCTGTAAATAAGAAGAGGGCTGAGAGAGGTCTTTCACAACTAGAGGTTTCGAACTTTTCAAATTGAACATAGTAGTCTGTTGCCATATATCCTGTATATAATAAAAAATCTTAAAATTCCTGCAGATTGAAGTTGTTGATTTAGTTCCTGAAGAATCAACTGGAGATAAATTGAGTTCCACAGCATTAAGAAGAATTGAGGCTGAGAAGCAAACGAAGACCAGTTTGGATCCAAAGAGCTGCATGTAATTCTTTTATTCCAATCATTAGAGTTCATTCTTCTCATTCATCCTCTTTTTCTTTTTGTGTGTGTAGATATATGTTCAGATGTTCAAAGATAGTGAACACCACTCCGTTGATGTTGTGGAAAAGCATCTAGCACGGTTAGAGCCTTGGCGATATATTTACTTCCTATCTTTTCAATGTTATTTGCCAAGTGAACAGAGATTACATCCAATAGCTTTTCTGGGACAGCTAGAATATGTTGTAAAGGTTGTTTCATTGTGATATATTTCGTCTATTGTGTTTATAATCTGGACTTTGGTTTGGTAAAATCATGTATTATTATTATTTCATTTTCTTGTTATTTTGAATTTATCAATTCTTTTAAAACTTTCGCCACCGCTGACACCAACTTGAATTTTAGTGCGTGCATGTAACATCTGGCACCATCTGTGCTATATGACTGCTATCTGCTTAATTTCATTTGAGGAAGTGTCACTGCTAATAGCGTTTTCATAAAGCGTAATCTTTGATGCAATTTTCTTGTATTTGTATTAATGTCACTACCAAGTAACGAGTCTCCGCTTATTTTCGCAACACACAAATCCATTATATTTTGGTAAGAAAATGTGGCAATCCATTTTTAAAAGAAAGCCTAAAACCCTTACTAATGTTGCCTTGGTGTCAAATCACAGACTATATAACTGGAAAAACGAGCTCTTTTTGGTGCCATCGCGTAGAAAACTCACACAATTCTAAATGGTACCATCGCGTAGAAAATTCACACAATTCTAAATGGTACTAGACTCTTTTGTGAGACTGTCCCCATGTGAGACAATTCAAATTTATCATTTTTGTTTCTCATTTAATCATAAAGAAAGATTCATAATGTAACAGGCAAGTGACCAAGTATACGTTTAAAACTAGATGTGTTTCATAACCCATCCGACACTACACCGTCTCACTCGAGAATTTATCAAAACAACAGATGCCAAACAGGAAAATGCAAGTGAGAAAGCTAATGTAAAGTTCATTAGGAAATGGCACGCAAGAAGGAAGAGCCAAGAAGCCGAGAACAAATTTCGGCCACATATGACATATAATCGTTTTATGAGGGATTGTCAACTGAATAATAAAATTTCCTGAACATTTTGATTTCGCCGCATACCAAAGGTTATACCAAAGCTGTGAAAGAGAATTTTGACCAAACCTTGTAGTATCTTGTTTGGATAGGAGATTCAAACTTGTAGAACCACTATAAATATATACAAGAATTTCCAACTACTTTTTTAAACATAACAATTAACAAGAAAACCTCCTCCCCCCATTTGCACAGCTTCATTTGGACCGCTTCCTTAGCTTTGTTGCCTTTTCGCCTGTACCCAAAAAAACCTGAATACAGAGTATTAGAAGGCCAGAAAACAATGATGTTTCAACTCCATTTACCAAGAAAAGAAAAGATCCGGGCTGGGTAATCAGTTCAAGTTTTACACCTCACAGGGAAATAAATCTTACCAGGTTCTGCTGAGTAAAACTGCCATAAATTTCACCCAATGTCTGGTGCTCGTTCAACAGCTGCAACTCGTTGTTGTAGGGATTTAAGGTGCCAGATTTGTTTTCAAGACTCAAAGAGTTATTTACAGGATGAAAATCTTCAATTATTAGTATCTCAACTGCACTAGCTTCCATGGATGTCTGCATGGCAACATACTGCAAGAGATGTGGATTTAAAATGGTTCAGAATCTGCATCTTACCCTTGTCAAACTATGTTCTGCATCTGAATAAAAGATCAAGCTCTAACATGCAGGTGGAAAATACCTGGCATAAGTGTCTAATTGTTGATCTGGAGCTGCAACAGAGGTGGGGTCTCTTCAGACAGGGTATTTTGTCCTCATGCAATGACACAAGTGTGAGGTTGAACTTCAACTGAAACAAGACATGAACTCAAAGTAAGTTATATATATGAAATGTCAAAATGCAAAAACAATGACTACGTACTGATATCATTAACTCAAATGTCACACTCAATCCACAACGAGAAATTAAAGTTTAACTCTGGAGGTTTCAAGATTTGCTCATACCAAATCAACCCTCTCTCACCACACCCCTGCTGGCCTCTCAATATTATAGAACCAAGTGAATATTAGGATAAGTATATTATTAAAAAAGAGAAAACAGACACAATATGTCCAACATCAGAAGCATAAATATTAAATATACTATAATTCCACCTCTTCATTTTCCTTTGAACATCGGAGATGATCTATTAGCTTGGAGATTCGTTTACTCCTGGAAATTTTGTCGTTAGCCCAACTGAGACCAGCATGTCGTGTATTACTGCGCATGCCACCTCTTCCCCAGGCAGGAATTTCTGTACATCCATGCAATTCTCTGTTATTTTCAGAATCATTATCATCACTATCTTCATCTGCATTGTCTCCTGGTGATGGTTGTGAAGTTCGAGCTCTCTGCCATCTTTTGTATCTCTTCGATTTGACTTCCGCAGAGCGCTCATCTCCAGAAGACGAGTCTTTGCTACCATCATCATTCCCATTAGTTCCTTCCACTTCATCAGATCCTCGACGGTTTCTCCGACCTCTCAAATTTTGGTAATTCCCTTGTCTCTTAACTAATGCTGATGCTGCGACTCTGGCTGATGTTCGTTTTTTTGCTAATGCTTCAGCTTTGTTAATTTAAAAAGTCTCAGAAATCGAAGCCTGTATCTGTTAGAAAGCAGAAAAATTAAACAGATCAAATTTGGTTACAGGTTATTCTGGACACAAATACTGGCGTGAAAGAGAGATGGAGAGCAGGAAAGCTTGACATCGATCACTTTATTGCAAACGTGAAACATAATACATAAACTAATCCATCTTTACACTTATAGCATATTGGTGGAAATATAAACTGCTGGAATCATTATGACTGCAGTTCATGATCCATGAGCGGCGGAAGTATAGCATGAAAGCACATACTTCTATGCACCAGTTGCACCCCGCAACTCAGGTGCATTTTTAAATGGTATTGGTTGTATTACTAAAAATTATTAGTTGGTACATATTAGTTGTTTTCACTGAACAATATTACTTGTTTTCATTGAACAATATTAGTTGTGCAAAAGTTGCACCTTGGAACTGGTGCACCCAAATATTCCTCTAGCATGAAATAGAGAAATGCTACCTGCTTATTGCGAGCCTTCTCCTCTTCATGGATAGTCAACTCCTGGGACACAAATTAGATGGCTATTGATGAAGAAAAGTAATTTATTAATGCCCAGAATAAGAGTTAAAAGTTTCTCAATTAATACCTCTTCCTCATACGTATCAATATCAGGATACAGTGTGGCAATCAGGGCATCGAAGTTTGGATCATCTCTCAAAGATCTGCGGCTGGCACAATGTGTGCGGCAAGCTGGGCATTCGTTATTCCTGCATTCAGTCAACAATTAACTAGAAGGCAATAATAACTCGGTACTCGGACAATATATTTAAAAAAGACAATTGTGTACCCTAAGCGCATGGATTTGTCAATGCACTCTCTGCAAAAACGATGTAAGCATTCCATGACTGTCCTTGTCTTCCTAATTATACCTGTCCAAGGAACATTTTGAACAGTAACGAATAACTGATCAGTTTTTTTTTAAGAGTAAGAATAACTGATCAGCTTAATAAAGAGAACAGGAGTAAAGGTTTCCATTTCATTCAGTTCTTGGCACATCATTATGGCAAAAAAGGTAATTTATGCAGTAATGAAACAACCAATAATGAGAAGCATATATTCAGAGACAGCACATCATCTTCATGCAAGAAGAGATACATGTGAATGTGACCAACTA
This sequence comes from Stenogyne calaminthoides, assembly GCA_037126765.1. Classification (NCBI taxonomy): domain Eukaryota; kingdom Viridiplantae; phylum Streptophyta; class Magnoliopsida; order Lamiales; family Lamiaceae; genus Stenogyne; species Stenogyne calaminthoides. The sequence goes on along the minus strand of JBBCBC010000016.1, from coordinate 6,302,191 downwards.
AAAATTTAGAGAATTATACCTAGACATATTGGACACTGCACTTCTTTGCGTATTTCTGCCAACTTCACAACAATAAATCTGGAATTCAACAGCATAAGGTTTTAATAATCCATGAAATTGTCAGATGCTAACACACACAAATTTAGAATAATGCAAGAAGTTATTTCTTTGAATCGTTTATCGGGATTAGTACCACTACCAATAGGTATCCATAGTAGAAAAATATAAACTTAATAAAGTTGCAGATATATTGTAAGAACAAATAATAACAGATTTACCTACCAGTACCAGAAACAGAAATAAAGCAGACCCCTGATGCCCAGAGTCTCCACTTTTGGCATCTCATTACCACAATATATTCTATGCCACGCAATCAATTTTAAGATTTGGTTAGGAGTAATGCTCCCTTAATTAATTGCTTTGTATTGGGGATATACATTTTCTCTCCAACCCAGAAGGCTTAAATTAAAGGTTAATAGTTTTCTAAACCAGATTTGCTAATTGTCTTGTTAGAAAATGCAGTTTAACTTGCCTCTAATCTTAACAATAGACCAGCAAGTCACCAAGGTTGCTGACATGATGTACCCACACTTTAGTTACTACAACAACTATCATAGCAGATCCCCAAAACTTTCCTAAGAACAAAACCAAAACAACCAATCACATCCTGTCCAATAAAAAAACCATTCACATACTTCAACAATATTTTTTATTTTATAATCCTGACTGTCATATTTATTTATTTTGTGCGTCCTGGCTATCCAAAATATAAGGTGCTAATTAAGAAGACAAAACAACTAACCCCACCTTTACCAGTCAATTATACGCATGGCCACTCCAGAGTTGCCATTACAGTGGGAATCGAACACAAAGTGGTTTGCGCTGCAAACAGCGCACTATTGAAGGTAGAAGTGATGGAAGCTTCTGAGTGCTTACAAAATTATACCACCTCAAAGTTGGTTCCTACAAACTTCTATAAAATTTGGTAACTTCTGGTCACTTCTGGTCATCCACCTTCTACACTTCTTCAGATAACAAGTAAATGCAGATTCAAATAGCAGTGAAAATACTTAACCTCGCATGTGCAAGAAACTATCTACTTCTCAAAACATGATCTAAGTACAGATGTAATAATGGAACTGGCTAGCTGAAAGTAACGCTGTGATTTAACCCTAATACAGACATTATAATCGTTGGGCTACTTTTAGTAGAGGTCACCCGTATTATTTACCACGCATGATCATGTAATTGTAGGGGGAGAAAGCAAAGCCATTACCAAAATTGAAAATCTAGATTATGATCAAGACTTCAGAAATCATCACGAAACAAACATCGAATTTCAACCATAGGAGATCTAAATGTCATAGTAATTCTAGAAATTGCCAGAACTCCTCCTCGATGAGCCTCGAGTGAACAAATTATATAAATTAGCAAAGCATGCAGATCTCAAGCTGTATCATCTCAACCACACATCAAGCTAACAGAAAAATGCATAGCACCAGCACCCGTTCAAAAATTATACAGAATTACCATATCCATTTAAATGTGTGTTACGTGAGTGACTGCGACTCTGCGTTACGGTATGTGAGTGCGTATATGTAAAAAATTAAGAGAGATTGAAACAATTACTCGTCCTCTTCTCCACCGCTAGAGGAAGAACTCTCATCCGAATCTGGAAATCAAACGCACGTAAAACATTAATAATTAATAGAAACAACAACAAAAATCAGATAACAATGCGAAACAGGATTCGGATTTAGTGGAACCAAAATAAGTCAGGTGTATAATAGACGTATACATGACTCCGTATTAAAGCACGCACCGCTGCCGTTTTCAGTTTGCTTTAGGTCGTGATTCTCGCTATCTTCGAGCGAATCATCGGCCTTTTTTCTTCCTTGGGCGGTGCCGGAGGTGAGGGAGGCGGAGTGGTGGTTTCCAGCGGACGCTTTTTGGGCGGGCATTGGGTTACTAGGGGAGTGACGGAGCTCGGAGGCGGCGATGGGTACGGCGGCGGCGGAGCTCGGAGCGACGGAGTCAGCGGAGAGAAGGAAGAATTTGAGTGTGGCTTCGTTTTGGTGCTTGTACGAAAGAATGAAAATATGTATTGCGTTGTATTGTATTGTATCTATTTCATTTGGGCTTGGTTGTCTCCGATTCTCACCTATCCGGTTTGTTACACTTGCATCTAATATGGTAATTCCTAATATCTGGACTCTAGTCTGACTAGCGATTTTAAAAGTTCGCGTTTTCGGCAGTTGCTTCTTGACATGTGATGTCGTGGCCTGCATGCGGTATATGCGCATTGATTGTTTTTTTAAATAATACTATACGTGAAGTTTATTTTAATAATAATAAAAAAAATTTGAGCAGTTCTGTGAATAAATTTCAAATAAAAGGATCTGTAAATTGGATTATACTTGTTCAACTGAAGGATATAATTTATATTATTAAAAATAATTAATCGTGCTAATTAAAGAGTATGTTGTGTTATTATAAAAATAATATTATTCATAATATTGAAAGGTATAATTTATACTAAAAATATATTAATCGTGATAATTGAAGTTTATAATTTATATTATAAAAAATTCTAATCGTGATAAATAAATATCAAGTTTAAAAAAATATGGTAATCAGAGTCCCTTAAGGTTTAGTTTGGAGCGTGTCTAGAGGGAGGGTGAATAGACTTACGAAAACTTTTTTTGCGCAGAGGTGTGAGGCGATTAGCCCGATCAGTGCGAGTGAATCGGTTTGGGCTGATAACCAACTTACTAATCGCTGACGGCAGATTAGTTTAAGAACTATCGGTTTAAGCGATGTGTGCGGTTTTTAAGTTTTACTCGTGAAAAACCGGTTTTTTTATAAATCGATTCCAAAGTTAGTGTTTTAACCGGTTATTTGAAGTGTCAAGCTTGATCGATCGAAGCTTGGTGCTAGTGATCTCAACTTAGAATATGTATCTTGCTTTTAAAGGTTGTGTGCAATTGTGTAGACAGTTAATCAAAGCGGTAAAAAGGCACACAAGATTTATAGTGGGTTCGGACAAACCCGGTCCTACGCCCACTCTTCCCTATCACAAGAGGGGCACCAACTTAACCAACTCGAACTTAGTTTTATGTGTTAGTTCAACACAAGACAATAAACCAGATATTTAAGGAGTTCTCACTCAACCGATCCCTAAATTAACTAGAAACCCTAGTCCGAATCTTGCTAAACAACTTAACCTAACTTGGGTTTGGATAAGATTGTTTTGGTTCCAACTATGAAATCTTTTCTAGTGTTTAAGGTAGCCTATCATTTAGATGAAAAGATTTCTATGCTAAGAACTTATGGGATGAACACTTAATAAAATAATCTTCTTGATCGTGTTCTTCGTATGAAATCGATAATTGCTTGAGCTTCTTGATTGTTCGGTGTTTAGTGTTTCACTCTGAAGTGTGATCCCATATTTATAGACCTTGAAATCAAAGAGTTGGAGAGCAATTTGAATTTCGTGCTATATTAGGTAGGTTTGCAGGATTTGATGTGACGTCTTGAGAGCGGCATGGCCGAAAAAGCGTGAACTTGTATTTTATAGCCGTAGAGAGAGAAAGCATCAAATCCTTAATTGTCGGGTTCGATCATACGTGTCTTGTTCTTATTGGTTATGACGACTTTTCAAAGTGTTTGTTCTTCCAACTAAGGTTGACATTCTTCTTGTTCGGATCATAGGCGTATGATTAGGTGAAACATCGATTTTCACCGAGAGAGTCGACCGATCGACGAATCGATCACCTACCCGATGGAGTCTTCGGTGTTGGGTTGACTTAGCTTCAACTAGCGACTTACCGATGTAGGTCTTCCGGTCCGATCTTCCGGAAGTCATCCGATCTTCAAGTATTTTGAGTTTGAGCTTTATGACTTCAAATTGAGATATCGACTAGATCGGATCGATCCGATCTTTCGTTCTCTTCTAAAGATTCCGGCCCGCTTGATATCACCGTTCTTTGGATTTTCAGATTCGATTTATACATATTGAGGTTCCCCTCAATATGTGACCTATCTATTACATCGGTTGTTCTATACAAAGAATTATCAACCGGTATTCTATAAACCAGTAATATAAACATCTACCTAACAGTGTCCGATTTGGTCCTATTACATGTGTTTTCTCGAACTTTTATCAAAACTATAAATTTCCCAACAATTTTTGATAAAAACCAAAACACCGAGAAACCAAACACAGTTGATAAATATAGAATAGTAAAGAGCACATAATCAGAAGACAATGAGATTTTGTCTTAGGATCAGAAAATAAACTTTTCTCATTAGATATGTCGATTACATGTTACATCAGAAAAGTTTGAATTTAAAAAAGTGATCCCGAGAAGTCTTTTCGATTCTTCACTCTTTAGGCTTGTATCCTTCCCGACATCTCTCTTTGATCTTGAGGTGCGTTGAAGATCCGATATAGTTTCCATTTGACATCATTGGTCTGCTGAGGATCAGTTATATGCGTTTTGCTCAGGATGTCAAAGTAGAATCTCTGAAATGCCAGTCTGTTAAATGAACCATCTGCCTTCTTCGAGTAATCCAACAGATCATACTCTTGGCGAGATATTTTTACATTGATAAGTTTGGCCTCATTTTCCAGATACTTGTAAAAAACCGGATATTTATTTTCTAACCAGTTGAGGAATTCATCATCTGGAGATTCTTCTCGTGGAACAAGATTAAGGACAAAAGCATCCAGAAGCCATTCACTTCTGATCTTGTTCCATTCCTCAAACCTCTTAGCATGTGCCGGCTATTTTTTGGAATGATCTCATCAACTCTTCTTTGGCGGTGAGGTTCCGCACGATTTTCCAGCCTTTCCTTTCTTCGCTCTCGATCTGAATTTTTTCTTCAGATTTTTTGCCTCTGTCAATTTTTTACTGCCCTTCTTTCTTCTTCGTTTTTTCGGGCCTCTTCAAGAACTCCTCTTTGGGCGTTTTCGGCCCGATTCTTTATCGGCCTCAGATCGGCTAAATTGGCTTCTTGTGACTATTTTAGTCCGAGTAGCTGCACAGTTGTGATGTCCCAAAGATCCGCAGTTAGCCTACCTTTTGTAATGTCCCAAAGACCAAGCAATAGACTACCTTTCTTGCCTTTGATTTTTCAATCTTTTCAGAGACTTCATTGCAAAAGAGATCCAGATGGTCTATTCTTTGTCCATAAAGCTTCAACAAATCTGAATTAGATCTTGTTGTTCTCGATCATGTCGGGTTGGTTTTCGATCCGTCCTTCCCTTTTTGGTTTGATCAAAAAGCACTGTGAGGTGGGAAGTTAGGGAACCAAAATCGATCGATATTGCCTCTATTGAGATCTCAATGAATAGATAAGCTCGGGCGGTTAAGTTGAACCTTCGAGATCACTCGGTCTCGACAGATTCGATGGCGTAAGAAAATGTAAAGATCGGTTTTGTCAAGTTTGTCTTCGTCAAATCGAGCCAAAGGAGCATCGAAAAGAAACTTGTTGTTGATCCACCGAATCAAATTTTGTCATCCACGGATTTTATAAGATCGGCAGATACGGTGGTCACAGTTTGGGGGAGAACCGATCTTTGATCGCCGTAACCGGGAAATAGCCAATTCCCTTTGATCATTGTTATTTCTTTGAGGCCAATCGCCTCGATCGCCTATCACTCCCTCAATTTCTTCTTTAGGAGATCTTTGAAACATGATCGATCTCGGAAGTTGATCACGATTATATGTGATGTTGGAATGTTTTGCGTCACTTGATGGCCTCTCGCTTGTTTGTGCCTCCGGTGGTTGGTCATGAATCGCGCACACCGGGCCCATCATCATCGGCTCCTCAGATCCTTCATTAAAGCATCCGCCTGAGGAGCTTTCTTGAGCAGTCTCCGGTTCGTCTTGTTCAGCCAATCCCAGCTTCCTGTGGATCAGAGCTTTGATAGATTCATTAGTTATCAGCTCAGCTGGTGATCCTACGTTAGCAGATTTCCTCATATCGAAATCAAAATCGCAAACTCATCAAGACCGCCCATTTGCTCAATAATCATTATAAAATCGAGAAGCTTTTTTAATATGAGATCTCTCCGGTGAGGATCTCCATAACTTGTTCTCTAATAGCAGGATGGGCGACCCAGCCTCGATACATCTCATCAATTTCTCGCTCGATTTGATTCGACTATTTTCCCTGTGATGGTCTTTGATGATCTAGACTCAGGAATTGTCTGTCCAGATTCCGGTTGATGAGATGTGGAGGGTTCTGGTGGTGCTTGAGTAGGTGGAAGTTGTCTGATAGGCTCGACCTGCAGAGGTTCTCTTTGTGGTGGAGGCAGTTGCGTCTGGTTCCACAACAGGTAAGGTTTCTGGTTCGCGAATCGGCCAGGATTTCAGTTCGCGACCGATGTAGTTTCAGTTCAGACCGATGTAGTTTCGTGTTGCGGCGGTGGAAGAGTAGGAGAGACATGCTTTCAGCAACCATTAGTCGAGTGGTGAATCACTCGATTTGGAGGAGAAGGAGATCTTTTCGTCTAGTGCTTTTTTCTCGAATGAACCGGGCGAAGCTCACTTTGAGAAGCCCGCTGTTCGATTTTTTCACCTGATTTTTGTGGTGCAACAGACTGATCTGGCGCTCTTTCTTCATCTGACTCATCTTCTAGCATCAGAGTCATGGAGGCTTGCTTCGCCTTCTTCGGCCTCTTTTCCTGGACCTTCAGTTTTTCTTTTTTTTCTTCGGGGGCTTACGGTGTAGACGGAAGCTTCCTTGCTTGCTTTTTCCTTTCTTAGTCTTGGGGGAGTTGGCCGCATATCATCGTCTGGTGGCCCAAATATGGCTAAAGTGGTGGAGAGGAATGCCTTGTAGGGCTTCAGTCCATTCTGTTCCCATCTGGCATTTGGCATTTTGTCTTGTAGGATAACTGCAACCTTGTTGAGATTTGTTGATCCTCTTCTTCGATAGATAGACGCCTCCACTCATCAACTCCAAATTTATCATGTTCTTGGAGTAGAATGGCCTTTAGGAACCCATGCCAATTGATGTTCTTCGCTTCATCAATTATTGACCATCTTTGTCTGAGTTTGGTGATGTAAGAGCATCCGAAATTTGAATGAAATACCCATAATTGTTTTTGACAAAATATCAAACAACAATCGGTATTTCCTCTTGAGCATTATTCGACAAAGCCCGACGTATGATGTTTGTCACCTCTCCGATGAGCTTCGTTTCGATCACTCATCTTGATTCTCCCTCAGAGTGAAGCAAAGTAGATTCGTCCCTTTTGGTAGTTTGAACAGACGAAAGTTATATCCTCATTCGTCACCGATCTCTTTCTCGTTGGATCGAAAGTAGTTCTTCTCCGGAGCATCTCAGATCCACCCTTAAATTCCTTATTTAATTCGAGGGTTTCATCTTCGCATCTTTGGATTGCAAAGGAGAAAAGACAATATTTCTCAAGTCCCTTTCTTGAATTTCCTCTACTTCCATTGATTAGGATCCTTTGTCACCCCAAATTGTGCGAACTTGTCCTCGATAATCCTTAATGTCGGGATTCAGATAGTTGCACATTATTTTACCCATACCGTGAGTGATCATCTACAGATAAGATAGATTCGGTTAAAATTGTGCATAAATACTAAGAATATCACATATGCGGAAATCAAGAACCAATAAGAACACAATACAGGATATCAGCAATTGACAAGATCTTTAAGATCAATGGTTTTAAAAGAATGATTCATCAAATTATCAGAAATTACCAGATTCTATTTTTCGGATTTGAGACTTTAAGAAAAACACTTTGAATCGCAAAGAAGTAATCTAGAGAGTTTTCAGAAAATAAAACGTAAGTTTGTGATTTGGAAAACTCTGGTAGGGTTTTTGATGAACCTTATAAAGATGAGGAGGGAAAAAGACAAGATTTGGAAGATCAACCGTTTGAAAAGATTAGACGATCCAGATTAAGCGGTTTTGATCGAATGGTTGGGAAAAGCACGTACGAAAACCTTTTGGATTTAAAAGCCCATTTTTGTAGCAATTATTACATATACCCCACGTCCGCATTAAATGATTTGTATGGGATACGTCACACAGGTAATGCGTACAGTAAGGTAAATAAACAGATAAAATCCGATGAATAAGCAAATAACAAGGGAAAAGAAAGGCGTATCTGATTGACTGATATAGTAATCAGTCAATACCACTTGAAGTTGATTCCACTTGTTGATCTTAGTTTTCTGCCTAAACCTTATAATTTCCCAACCGTTCTTTTCAACCGACCGTTTATTTTTTGTGTCGATTTCCTTCCGATCCTCTCGATCGGTTGAAGTTCCCCTTCAACCGATATTTTTTTTTTTTCATAGACCGATATATCCGATTTGTTGAGGTTTCAAGTTCAACTGATCTTCCTTATCGATCGATTTAAGTATGTAATCGATTTTGGTTGACCTAATCGATTCTTTCGGATCAAGCTAATTCTTGGGATAAGTGTTACCGCCCAAAACTTAGTCTAGAATAGTAGTCTCTATTCCTAAGTTGGTAGCGATTTGACATGCGTAATTATCGCCCTCAGATATCTTGATATGTCAATCCGTAGTAAATTTATCCAATTATCGATCCGTGATTTCTACTACATTTGTCCTTGTGATGCAAATTTCTCTAAAAGGCTTTTTGAAATCAAATTTGCATTTGCACCCTTGCTTGGCCTCTATAAATTGGACCAATGTTTTACACAACATAACCCATTCACCATACTTATCTTTCTTTTGTAAAAACATGCATTACGGTGAACCCTTATTTAAAATTGAAACTTCCCGCAAAAACACCTTTACCCATTTTTTAATGATTTCAACTTCTCAAATCAACCTGTGTGTGTCCTTTATCACTGTTTTTCGTCGTCATCAAAGATTTCACATACAATTGTTGCTAAGCTCCTTTACCACCACTTGGCAAGCGGATCTTATTCATTGTGAATCGAGAAGACACTTCTCCTAATCGTATGCACCTTGTGTGTCTATCGTTATGACGAATCAAAGATCAACAGACTCGATCGATATAAAACATGAGTTTGATATATGGTCTTGATCGGACAACGGTGATCTTCGATATCAACTCAATTTTTTCATGTAACACATGTGCCCATAAGGTCTTTGAACCAATTTCTTCGCACATGTGCTCCATTTAACAATTTGGAGAGTCCATTGACTTCGTGTCTAAGGGCTCTGGCTTAGAAATCCTATCAACGCCGCTCTCGCTCCTTTGGTTTTAGCTTCAAATTAATGGGCTTTAGGATTTTTTTAAAGCCCTCTCTCACCCTTGTTAAGTGGGGAAAATGAGAGCATCGATTTAAAAATCTCTCTCTCCCCGCTCTTCTTCTTGGGTTAGGATGAGGGTTTAGGGTTATAGGTTTAGGGTTTTTCGGTTATGACTTATGTCTTGACCTCCGGGTCCTTTGTACTTGTAACTTGTAATGTAATCGACCTTCGGTCTTTATCAATGAAAAGTTCTATTATTCCATTGTTGTGTAAATTCTCTACTTTCTTATGCGATTGTAGGCTTTAATGTGAATCTTGCTTGTTGAATATCGCCTAAATCGACTTACAAAGATGTAAAATAACCCAACCGATTTAATCGAGATATTCCTTTTAAATTGTGCGTTTCCTTTAATCGATAAACCTTTAATCGATCGGTTCCTTTAATCGATAACTCAGAATCGATCGATTTCTCACATCGGTTTCGATCGATCTTCCGATCGATTGAGATACCAAACTCAATCGATTCCTTTCACTGGTTAGTCTCTTAACCACCGGTTCTCGAGAACAATCCATCAATCATTTTAGGTGCTTTTTTCTCCAAGATCCGAAGCCCCCTAGCTCATTACGCAATTCTCGAATCTAATCTCACTTAGTGGCTTGATTAGAATATCGACTTTTCGTAAATCGGTGTGAATCTTTTCCATTTCGATATTCTTCTTTTCAACATGATCTCTTATAAAATGGTGTCGACATCCACATGCTTGCATCTTGTATGTAGAACAGATTTCGAGTGATTGCAATAACACTACATTGTCACGAGAATATTGGTACATTCTTAGCTACGATGTTATAATCCTCACCGCCGACTAAGCTGAGCGATTGGGAGCAACAACTTCCTCGCAGCCCATATATATTCGCTTCAATTAGTAGATGTCGTGAATCGATGTTCCGCTTTTGAAAACCACGAGATCGGTTTACTTCCTAAAATCGACATGTTCTCGAGGTTGACTTTCGTCAATCTTTGCAACCTCCATAATCGTAATCGTAATACCCACTAAGCTCTAGATTATCATCGATGGGTAAAATAAACCAAGGTTTCTTGTCCCTTCAGATACTTAAGAATCCGCTTAGCTACTTTCTAGGTGGCTTTTGCATTGATTTGCTCGAAATCGCACATACACCTACGCAAAGGTGATATCCGGGTCCGTCTTGCAATCAGTGCATGAGAGATCCAATGAGAGCCCTATATTCTTTTCGATTTGTTTTTCCGACCATCCTCATCCGGATCCATCTTGAATCCGGTCATCATAGGAATTTTGGCTTCCTTTGCAATTTTGAACTCCAAACTTAGCCAATAAATTCCTAGTGTACTTTCTTAAGCGGATGAATATTCTTCTGCACTTTGCTTCACCCGAGACCCAGAAAGTAATTCATATGTCCCATCATGGACATCTAGAACTTCCTTGCATCGGTTCTTTGAATCTTTCACATAGACTCTTGTTAGGAGATCCGAAGATGATGTCGCCCACGAGATCTGAACCATCGGAATATCTTCTCCATCTTCTATTGCGAATAAGGTTCTATCCATTATTCCTTTAGTGAACCCTTTGTTGATCAAGAACGAGAGAGAGTGTATCATACCAAGCTCGAGGAGCTTGTTTCGTGCCATAAAGAGCTTTTTAAAAAGCGGTACACTTGGTTGTTTTTTTGAAGCTTTCGGAGGTTGTTCGACATAAACTTCCTCTGCTAGTACCCCGTTTAAAAATGCACTCTTTACGTCCATCGATACCACAATGGACCCTCTCGTGGGAAGCATATGCCGAAAAACAGCCGAATGGCTTTTAGCGCGGCGGCCCGGTGCAAAGGTCTCATCATAATCAATTCTTCCGATTGGAAACCCCCTTAGCAACAAGTCTTGCCTTATTTACGGTGATGACATTTTTCTCATCTCTTGTTCTTGAAAACCCACTTCGTGCCAATTACGTCTTGATGATTTGGTGCATCTACCGGTTCCCAAACTTGATTTACGCCGAACTGTTCAAGCTCTTCTGCATAGCTAGAATCCAAACTAAGCGTCTTGTAGATATTCCTCTATTGTTGTTGGTTCCTTCATAGACAAATAACAAAGAATACATTACACTTTCACCAACTCGATGTCTAGTTTTAACTTTATCGATGGGTCTCCGATGATCGATCAGTTGGATGACCGGGTTATCCGGGTCCTTCGCTCGATTTGCGTCGGTTTGGAGAACATCATCCATTTTCGATAAAGGTTCATTACTAGTGATCGGGAGTGGTGCGAATTATGATCCACTTGATAAGAACATGTCTCGGTGATGTTGGACTCATCATGTGTCGATGTCTATTCGTGGGAACTTCAGTGTTCCCCGAACCGGATGGGTTCGGGATTGATATTATCTCTTTATGTCGAACTTCTTCACCGGCAGTTTTTTCGTACCTTAGGATCTGAATGATCTGGTGAATCAACTAGATCTGGAATGTATACTGTTACGGTTTCTGATTCTTTTTCCTTGATCATTAGCTGATCCATTTTCTGAGCATCGTGTACTAGTTGATCAGGTACAACTTGTTTCGAGGCGATTTCTCTTGTTCGTAAGATGCTTCATCAAAGACTACATAGGGTGTTTCTTCCACAAGTAGGGTTCGGCCTTTGTAAACCCTGAAAGCCTTGCTAGATGAGGAATATCCTAAGAATATACCCTCATCGACCTGGCCTCAAAAGTCTTCAACCGACTCTTCCCATTGTTGTGTATGAAACACTTACACACCAAAAACATGGAAGTAAGAGACACGAGGTTTTTCGTCCTTCCACAGTTCATAGGGTGTTTTGTAGTGAGCCTTAGAGGAAGACATCATTCTGAGTATGGCATGCAGTGTTGATTGCTTCTGCCCAGAAACGACTTGGTATTGCATGTTCAGCTAACATTGTGCGAGCAACTTCTTTGAGAGTTATGTTCCTCCGTTCTGCTACTCCATTTTGTTGTGGCATCCTTGCAAATTGATGTTTCATTTCAGATACCAAACTTAGAGCAAAAATCAAGAATAAAAAGAGTTCGTAAATTTGTACCTTTATCTCGATCCGATTTTTACTACACCGACACCCTTCTCATTTTGTAATCTTTTTAGCGTATCGGGTATCTTCGTTTGTCGCCTCATTCTTCTTATGTAAGAATATAACCTGTGTAAACTTGGAATAGTCATCCACGATTACAGAGTGTATTTCGTCCGTTGAGATATTTGGTGTAATCGGGTCCAAATAGATCCATATGAAGCAAAAGAAGATCATACGGATGCCGGGTCCGGAATTCCCTTGAATGAAGCTTTGACTGCTTTTTCCTTCCGACATGCAAAGACATGTCCGATCCTTTGAAAATACTTCATTCGGAAGTCCTTCCACTAGAGACATCCTTGCTATCTTATTAAGAGTTTTAAAGTTCAAATGGTTCATTCTTTTGTGCGAGCCAATCGCTACTTTTGGAACTCTTGACAATCAGCATGCATTTCTTGGGCAACTATTTCAATCGGATGTGTAGATCGTCCCCTTTCCTTGAACCGATTAGCAAAATCATTGAGTGGCTCGATTCTTGATAAGGCATTGGTCGGTCGAGAACTCAACATCGAATCAGATTGTCGCAGAATTGTGAAACCGATAATAGGTTGTGCTTCGGACCTTCGACATCTGAGACTCAGTTATTTGTACATCATCATTCTCTAAGGTTCCGAATCCTTTGGTATAACCAAAGTTATCATCAAAGAAAGAGTACACGAGGGCCTTTCGTTTCTATGTAAGAGCCGAGGAGATGTTTGCTTCAATCATGTGCCTTGAGCATCCACTATCGATGTAACCGATAGTTGATTGCACACCTCCTTTGTTGGCGGACTCCACGATCCTGCAGCCCAAATCAGCTTTAGGTACCCCTTTTGGATTGGGTCCTGAGGGGTTAGGATTAGTTTTGGGGATCCATACAAACAGAGCACTTCTATTGTGATCGTTAGATCGGAAGGCCCGATTTGTCTCCCATACCTATCAACATAATCATACGCCTCTTTATATGCTTTCGATTAGTATGATTATTAGTGTGAACCTTGGGTGACTTAGAAGACTTGGGATTTATCTTTTTTTGTCTTCTTTTCATCCAAAGGTGGTTCAGTGCGTGACCCTAGATTTTCGATTATAGGGTAGGTACGATCGCTACCATCAAAAGATTCATATCTTTTTCGCATAGGTGGTTTTTGCAGCATTTAATTCAAGCATGCTTATTAGGCGGTGACCTTGATTGGGTCTCGATTGGACTTCCTTTTACGTGTTGTTTTTTCGATTTCGATTTGTTGATCGGGTTGAGGTCTCTTCGTAAGAACCGAAGTTCTTCTTGTTGATTCCTCGATCGATGTTTTTACCGATTGGGGTCCCATTTCCCCTTCGTTAGGCACCGCCTTTACCCGCTTCAACCGGTTTTTTTTTTCCTTATTAGATACATGTTTGGCTTTTGGTGTATCTTATTTAAACTCGCCCGACACACCTTTTTGAGATGAATCGGTGGGGCTTTTTGAGGATGTGGAAGGGTTCTCATACCCAAGTCCCTTCTTGTTAATTGTTGTTCGAAAATAGGTGTTCATGTCTTGAGCGGTTTTAGATGATTTTGTAAAAACCTCTATTTTCTTACGCAGATTATCCTCGATGATTTTAGACTTTCATGCTTTTCGGACTCGGCTCATGAATTTTGCTTGCAGGATTTTGAAGTCATCGAACTTGTTGTTTGTTAATTGCCGGTGATCTTTGATCTGCTTGTCCCGATCGAAGCTTTAACTTTCAGAATTTTAAATTTCGATTTGCTTCCCGAAAAGGTTTCAAATCGATTTAAGTTTGAGGCTTTATCGAGATCATTCTCTTTAGCAAGTCGATTATTTCGGTCCTCACTTATCATTTTCAAAACTTCCACTATAGCATAAGTGTCTCATCAGATTGGAGAGATCCTCAAGCAATTGCTCGAGTAGAGTCAGCAGGTCAATCTCCCAAAGGTGTGCTAATGATAAAGTGTAGAAGTTTAACAAAGCAGTTTGGAGGTTACCTCAGATTGGTCCTCCTCGCCATCAAAGTGATCTCATCATCATCCGAAGAGAATATCGATCTTCATTTCCATAGAAGTCAACAAAGATGGCCGATCGATATAAATCTTCTACAGAGGAGTATCCAGAGTCCTCGAGGGCGATACGAATCGTCAATTCTGACGACGCGGTAAAGAACCACGGCTTTTTCCGTCCTCAGACTGCTGCTCTCTTTCCTTTCTTCCTTTTCTCTTGGCTGTGTCCAGGCGGTCTACCAGTAGTGACTTGGCTTTCACAATTGAAGCCTGTTCCTTGATCCACGGAATTTTTTCTTCCGGTGAATCATTTACGTCAGTATGATCTATCGTGATTTTCCTTTCGATAGTAGTCTCCGAGCTTCTTCCGTCGATTGGTTTATCTCTTCTCTCATCATCTAGATTATCTATTTTCCTTTCATCTCTGCGGATCTCTCCGATCATCGATCCGGTTCTTCTCGAGATCCGTTGTCCGATCTCCTATCTCTTCCTCGGCTATGTTGATAATCTTTATAGAATCTTCGATACTTACCCAGTTGAGTATTTGATTTTCTAGTTTTCGTTTAAGCAGAGCGAGCGCTCGTTACTCGACTTATGATGTTTCCAATGGGCTCATTGGTCTTCAATCTCTTCTTTGGTTGCCTTAAAAGCAAGCGATTTGGGAAGTTGAGGCTTCGGCCGGACACCTCATCTTCATCTCGCTTGTCCTCTCTCAATTAAATCGAACTCGTGAGCTTTAAGGCTCAAGAACAAGCTACTTGGCTTCATTTTTGAAATGTCTTGGCAATCCTTGATTACCGTGACCTTCATGTCCCATTTCTTGGTGAGAGACCTTAAAATTTTTGTAGTTGATATCTTTATCGGACATCTCTACCAAGTTCTCGAAGCTTGTTTATTGACATAGTAATCCTTCCATCGAGTTCGTTGATGGTTTTCATGGCAAAGATCTTCAATTTTTGAACTTTACCCGGTTAAACTGCAGACGGTTGCTTTTTATCCGGTCATTTCCTCGTGATATTTCAAAGCCGAGTATCCCACATTGCTTTCGCAGATTTGAGATACTTAATCTTTTTCCTTGGTGACCTTATCCATTGTTTTCATGATAATATGCCTTGCGATAGTATCTAGAGTATGATTTCCTTTCCTCCGTGATCCATCAAGGTTGGGCTTTTTTCGCACAAGACTTCCGGGGCAAAGTCCGGATCTCCTCCAACCGCAGGTTGTCATAATATATGATGATGGGTCCTCTTTCGATGACTTCCATCATTCCGCCTTCGATCGAACCTAGATGGTTGGACATATATATGGCCCAACTGCATACTCATCGATTGAGAACCCGGCAGATCATGATACATACCGAGGTGTTATCCATGCCGAGTGTTTTTGGAAAAAGAATGAGTTTTAAGAAGGTTTTTCAAGATCGATTCAACGACCACAAAGATTCTTCCTCAAGAATCGATGATACACAAAGTCAATTGGTCCAGAGAACCAATCGCTTTGATACCACTTGTAGGTCCTTAACGGGTTTAGTGAGGGCGTAAGTCTAGAGGGGAGGGGTGAATAGACTTCAAAAACTTTTTTCTGCAGGTCAGTGTGAGGGCGGTTAGGCCGATCAGAAAGCGAGTGAATCAATTTGGGTCGATAACCAACTTACTAATCGCCTGACGGAAGATTAGTTCGTAGAACTATCGATTTAACCGATGTGTCGGAAGCTTAAGTTTTACTCGTGAAAAACCGCTTTTTATAAATCGATTCCAAAGTTAGTGTTTTAACCAGGTTGATCAAGTGTCAAGTTTGATCGATCGAAGCTTGGTGCTACCGATCTCAACTTAGAATATGTATGCGCTTTTAAAGGTTGTGTGCAATTGTGTAGACAGTTAATCAAAGCGTAAAGGCACACAAGATTTATAGTGGTTCGGACAAACCCAGTCCCTACGTCCACTCTTCCCTATCACAAGGGGCACCAACTTAACCAATCGAACTTAGTTTTATGTGTTAGTTCAACACAAGACAATCGACAGATATTTAAGGAGTTCTCACTCAACCGATCCCGTAAATCGAACTAGAAACCCTAGTCCGAATCTTGCTAAACAACTTAACCTAACTTGGGTTTGATAAGATTGTTTTGGTTCCAACTATGAAATCTTTTCTAGTGTTTAAGGTAGCCTATCACCTAGATGAAAAGATTTCTATGCTAAGAACTTATGGGATGAACACTTAATAAAATAATCTTCTTGATCGTGTTCTTCGTGCGAAATCGATAATTGCTTGAGCTTCTTGATTGTTCGGTGTTTCCGTGTTTCACTCAAGTGTGATCCCATATTTATAGACCTTGAAATCAAAGAGCCGTTGGAGAGCAATTTGAATTTCGTGCTATATTAGGTAGGTTTGCAGGATTTGATGTGACGTCTTTGAGAATGGCATGGCGAAAAGCGTGAACTTGTATTTTATAGTAGAGAGAGAAGCATCAAATCCTTAATTGTCGGCTCCGATCATACGTGTCTTGTTCTTATTGGTTAATGTAGACACACTTTTCAAAGTGTTTGTTCTTCCAACTAAGGTTGACATTCTTCTTGTTCGGATCATAGACGTATGATTAGGTGAAACATCGGTTTTTCACTGGAGAGGCTGACCGATCGAAGAATCGATCACTACCGATGGAGTCTTCGGTGCTTAGGTTGACTTAGCTTCAACTAGCGGACTTACCGATGTAGGTCTTCCGTCCGATCTTCCGGAAGTCATCCGATCTTCAAGTATTTCGAGTTTGAGCTTTATGACTTGGTGAGATATCGACTAGATCAGATCGATCCGATCTTCGTTCTTCTCTAAAGATTCCATTCCGCTTGGGATCACCGTTGTTTTGGATTTTCAGATTCGACTTATACATATTGAGGTTCCCTCAATATGTGACCTATCTATTACATCGGTTGTTCTATACAAAGAATTATCAATCGGTATTCTATAACCGTAATATAAACATCACTACCTAGTGTGTGGTTGGTCCTATTACATGTGTTTCTGGAACTTTTATCAAAATTATAAATTTCCCAACAGGTACCAATTTCACAT
The DNA here is from genome assembly GCA_037126765.1 of Stenogyne calaminthoides. Classification (NCBI taxonomy): domain Eukaryota; kingdom Viridiplantae; phylum Streptophyta; class Magnoliopsida; order Lamiales; family Lamiaceae; genus Stenogyne; species Stenogyne calaminthoides. Next base: position 6,284,784 of record JBBCBC010000016.1, on the reverse strand, counting down.
GACTCAATTTAGACTTTTGTTTGTGCGGGGAGACATGAGTTTCGGTTCAAAACTACATACCACCTCTTTGAATTAATGCACAAGAAATTAATCTATCTATAATTATATAATGCACTTACATATTTCCATTTCAGTTTCCTCTTTTTTCCTCAACCGTTGGATATTCATCGATCTCGGCCCTTCATTTTTTCCCAATTTAATTATAGTAATTTTGACCATTAAATTAATGATATTAAATTCATCTTTATTACTTGCTTATTTCGAGGGTAAATTTTTTGCTCTCCCACCTATTTAAAGAGAGGTTTAACACTCAATTTTTTTAAATCTCATTTGTAGTATCTTCATTTTATTTTTTGTGTATTAAGAATTAGATTATTTTACTTTTTTTTAGGACAATTCTTAGAAGTAAATTAGATGTAATGTTAGGAATTTATCAATTTGGTTTGTCCATCAAACACCGTGTTTCAGAAATCTCCTCGACAGAACGAAGAACTACAATTCATGGAAGATAAATCAAGACATCAAATAATTTTTTTGGTAATTGTCTTTGTAATGTTTTGAATTTCTTGATTTTCTGGTCATATAGGCGTTAAGTTTTGCATTCGCTCTTTAGATTTTCTGGTAGCATCGACATTTAGTCTTGCATTCACTGGAGTTCTATTCGATGTCATCTTTGTTCAAGAAATAGTCAATTCTTTCCAGTTTTGTCGGATATGATATTTCAGAGTTCCATCTACGTACTATTGTACAAGGGGATGATAATTACTTTTGCCATGAATATAGTAATATTAAACTTTATCCCTACAACTCTCAATTATATATATGATGGTACTTACATTATTTTTCTATCGATCATTTGCAAAGAATATAGTATTGAGCCTACTAAAATGAAACATCATTGGAATCATCTATATTTTATTCACTTTGTAATTGAAAGTAGTCAAGAGAAATGTAAACTTTTCACAATATTTTCATTATTTTCTTTAATGAATTATATGATATTCAATTATTTAAGAATTTATAAATATAATATTTTCCTTTCAGAACCAACTCATTATGCAATGTATTATTTTATGAAAATTGCATGTATATTAATTCTTATGAAAAGAAGTTAGTGATGATTATTGGTTGACTTCAATCAAGCAATTCATTTTGTTTGTGTATATGGTAAATCTTATAATATTAAAGTATTTAATTTTGTTATTTTATATATTTCTCAAACTTATAGTATTATTTAAGTGATTAAGCAATGTTAGAATTAATTGTCATGGTTTAGATTAAATTGCTTTATTCTTTTAAACTTATAATATTAAATCTTATAATTGTTTTTATTAAAAAAAAAAGATTTGTTCCATTATTAATTTTTTGGTGAATTAAAAGGATATGTTATAATATAAGAATAACTATTATGAGATTAATCATATGGAACTCTAGGATAATTTGTTATAAATTTCATTATTTGTGCCAAATTGTAGTTAGTATAATATAATGTGTATGATTTTCAACTTTTCCTTATTGATTGATTAAAGGATGTCTTAATACTATTTTATATCAATTTTAAAGTACTAATTGTTTATATAAATTATTTTAAATTACTAAATTGTCTATATTATATGTTAAGAGTTTTTAATTCTCTATTTTTTATGTTCATTTGTACTTTAAGAATTATACAGTACATACGTAAAAGTTTGGTAATTTTTTTTTTTTTAAGAATCTGAAATTATTATCATTTATTTGACAATTCAAAGCAATTTCTTCTCATTAATGTATGATTTCCTATAAATACGATTATAGTTTAATTTTTGTATAATTTTCGCCTTAATATGCTCTCATTATTAATTTTTCCATGTTTTAATGTTTACATTAATTACTTATTTTTATTATAGAAAATATTGTTTTATTCCTCCATGTGATTAGTCTCAATCAGTTAATATGAATTGTTGTTTTAAAAATTGCTCTCAGTATAATACGAAATTTGTATGTAGTGATTGAATAAGTTGCTACAAATATGATGCACATTCTTAATCGTGTACACACACACACACACACACACATATATATATATATATATATATATATTATTTATTCATTATGCTTAATCATAGTAAAAGGTGATTGATAATTTAAAATGATTTTGACGCTACTTTTTAAATCGTGTACATTCTTACGCGTGTAAAAAAAATTGCTACTTAAAATGTGTATTTAAAAATGTTTAATTTTGAGATTTTTATATTTCGATTTGATAGACATTAACAGACCTCCTGAATCTATTTATAACTATATAATACACCTACGAATGTCAATGGCCAAAAAAAGACCATGTAATATTTTATAAACCATATAAATTTTAATTCAATAAAATCTGTTGGAGTTATACTGAAAAGTATGTTTTTACTTTGTATAACCAAACTGAAGTTTCTTATTTATTTACTGAAATAAATTATTTAATCATTATTGCATTAAATATGAATGAATGTTATATATGTTTTGTTGACGGTCAAATAATTTACGAATTCTGATGTGGCTTGTCGAATTTGACCACTAAACAAATAAGAAATCGAACAAGAACACTGCGGGAAGAACCGTAGTTCTTCCCTGAAATGTGGGTGTAGGTATATAAGTGGAATGAGGGAAACATTCCAAAGTTTTTTTACAATGAAAGGTGAGGTCCTTTATATAAAGAGGACCAGCACGATAATTCATAAGCACGACAAATCGTTAAGCACGACAAATCGTAAGCACGACAAATCATGTGCATAAAGCATGACAAAACATATGCGTAAGCATGATAAATCACTAAGCACGACAAATCACGTGGTCTCGGTGGGACTATTTGGCGTGTGATAATTGGATCTGCCGGCGTGTGATAAATCCGGTGACAACAATAGCCCCCAAGATCGGTCAGACGTTGTTTAGAGCTTCGATCTTGTTTCATGTCTACGTAATGATTTTAACTTTTGTTGCATCTCTGATCGTATTGTTTGCCTCAGAGCTTGCTCGAGGCGATATGAGATCTTGATCGTTCCGGAATGAGCACCTGCATAGAGGATCTTACCTTAAATGCGTCGATCTAGTCTATGCTTTTCGTGATTGAGGCGAGCCGTCGTCTGATCTTTGTGTTTTTCGTACTTTGGGGAGAACCCGTCGTCATAGTCTTTTTCTACTTTTCGTGGGGAGCCCCGTTCGACGAAAGTCATCTGAGTCTTTTACGTGCTTTCGTGCCGGGGGCCCGTCGATGCGAGTCTTTCAGGTCAGCTTTCGTGCCGGGGAGGCCCGGCGTCAGCGAGTCTTTTACTCGTGCTTTCATCTTTCCGGGGGAGCCCCCCGTCAGATGAAGTCTTTTACGTACTTTCGTGCTTGAAGGAGCCCACAGATGAGTCTTTTACGGCTTTCGTGCTTTGGGGAAGCCCGTCAGACGAGTCTTTCAGTGCTCGTGCTTTGGGAGAGCCCCATCAAGACGAGTCTTTCAGGCTTTCGTGCCGTGAGCCCCGTCGCATTAGTCTTTTACGCTCAGATTTCAGTGAGCCCCATCAGACTAGTCTTTTTATCTTCGTCTTGGAGACTCACAGTCATTTTAGTCTTTTTCAGGTTCATTACTTGGGAGCCGTCGTCAGGAGTCTTTTCAGGCTCGTGCTTTGGGGAGCCCCGTCAGACGGAAGCTTTGTGTCAGGTGGGAAAACGGACTTGGAGGGTGGCTCGTGGGGAGCACGAATGGGATCTGCTGAGATGAGCGGAGTCTTCTGAGATGGCTCGTGAGAGAGAGCTAGATGGGATCCTACTCGAGATGAGCGAGGTCTTAAGATGGCTCTCGTGAGAGAGCTAGATGGGATCCCCGCCGAGACTATAGGTCTTGAAGATGGCTCGTTAGAGAGGCGAATAGGATCTGCTTGAGATGAAGGAGAATGTACGAGATGGCTTCGTGAGAGAGAGCTAGATGGGATCCCTACTCGAGATGGCCGGATGTACGAGATGGCTCGTGAAATTTAGATGGGATCCTTCCGAGATGAAAGCGGGTCTTGAGATGGCTCGTGAACCCGAGAAATACTTGAGGGGCTAGGAGATTTTGCTTCATCGTCGACCCACTTATGGTAAGCGGTTTTGTGACTTTCCTCTGTCCAGATCATCTTACTAGCTGTACGATTTATAGGAGTAAATTTTGCGCTCGTCATCGACTACTTACGGCCGAGCAGTTTGCGACCTTTACCCAGTATAAATTGTCCATTTGCGGTGGTCTTACAAGAGGCCAAAGTCGATGAAGGCGGCGAGTTTAATGCCGATAGATCACGGACGATCGCAGCAAAACAAAAACCAAAGAAAAGCGGGCAAGTTATTGTAAATAACGGCGGATAAATGCCATAAAGGCGATCGATCTTGTCGGCCGGGATGGCGAGGAGCGCTTCGCTCGGCAGAATACGCGTCACCGATGCGGAAGGCCAGCGCCTAAAAGACGGGCAAATGAACGCCATAAAGGCGGATGAACGCCGTGAGGGCAAATGATCTCGTCACACGCCTAAAAGGCGGACAGATCAATGCCATAAAGGCGGATGATCATCGTGAGGGCGAATGATCTCATCTCCTGGATGGCGAGGAGCGCTTCACTCGGCAGAATACGCATTGCCGATGCGGGAAGGCCAGCGCCTAAAAGGCGGGCAGATCAACGCCATAAAGGCGGATGAACGTCGTGAGGGCAAATGATCTCGTCACACGCCTAAAAGGCGGACAGATCAATGCCATTGTTGGGAGATGAATTTAATAAAAGATATATGATTTTGATTAAGATCCCAAAACCCCTGAGTATGACATGTTCAGAATGATCTTGATAGTTAGTCAGATTTAGGTTTTTAAAGTATTCAGATGTTATCCGCGAAAAATGTATAAATACAGACATAGATCAGATAGGTTCAAGACTCAAGAACTCAGCGCGTGTTTCTAAAGAAACAAGTTTCAAAGATAAAACCGAAGTTTCAAGACTCAAAGAAGAAATCGAGAATCAAGACTCAAAGGAGAAACCGAGAATCAAGACTCAAAGGAGAAACCGAGAATCAAGACTCAAAGGAGAAATCGAGAATCAAGACTCAAGCAGGAAATCGAGATATCAAGACTCAAAGATGAAATCAAGAATCAAGACTCAAAGATGAAGATTCAAAGATATCACCAAGATATCTCATGGAAGACTCAAGACTCAAGACTCAAGACGTCAAGACTCGTAAGACCTCAAGACTCGGGTAAGACTCAAGACGCAAAAGATCAAGATCAAGATCAAGAATATCAAGGCGCATGAATTATCAAGACTCAAGAATGCACTGAATGCTCAAGATAAACCCGAATGTTCCGAGGCAATCAAAATATCTATCTGAAGGATGCAATCTTGAGAAGATCATGATCCTCAGAGAAATAGATATTTGCCAAGACATTCAAATGCGCACAAAATGAACTAAGTCGAGTGTTGTTAAGGTTATATCAACTTCGAGTTTGTAAACCAAAAGAGTCGTTGAAGGTGTCTACCTTAAGCGGAGACAAAAGTCAAAAAGAGGAAGACAACATACCATCACATACCGATAATCGGTAAAATGACAAAGTCGAAAAAGATGTCAAGTACAAAGTTCAGCATCGCAAAAAGTGAAGACCGGCTACATGAAAGGCTATTGCCTAAAAGCGTGTTAGGGAGTTTCAAACCCTAAATATAGCCGTCCTCACACACCATAAGAGGAAACTCACGGTTTATCTCTCAATCGGATAGTTTTCAAAAGAGTGACCTTGGTGTATGCCTATAAATACTTGTGACCTCTACATTGTAAGGTTACGAAATTTTTAAGCAACTTCAAGAGCTCAAACTTATTATCATAAAGTTAAAGCACTTTCGAAAAACCTAGAATTTCCCAAGTGCTTTTATATTGAAGAGAGCTCACTAAACTAAGCCTAGCTTGATAAGACATATCAAAGAAGCTTAGTCGAGATATCCTAACCCTTTGCATTGTACTTCATTGTAAAGGATATCTCATCCTAGTTAGAAACCAATCGAGAAACCCCAAAACCCTTGAGAAGGTAGTTGGAGTGTGTTTGTTGGTGAGAAGAGTTGTAAAAGAGTTAGTAAACCACGCGGAGTAGTCGAAAGCTCTGAGGAGAAGTTAGTAAGCTCTGAGAGGTAGTCTGAAAGCTTGTTTGTGTTTGAGTAAGTAAACTACGGAGGTAGTCCGAAAGCTCAAGGTCGGGTTGAGTAAGTAAACTACGTGGAGTAGTAGTAAAGCTCGGTAGGCGAGTTGAGTAAATAAACTACGCGAGGTAGTCGTAAAAGCTTCGAAGTGATTAGTGAATTTCTCGAGGATCGAGAGAGTGGGCGTGGGAGCTTGAGTCTACGAACCACTATAAAGCTGTTGTGTTGTTTATTGCTTTCTTTATACGCTTATGCAGCATTTGCATCTTGAGTTTGAAAGCATATTTTCCTTGACGTTTCGGTTGGAATCAATTCTTTGGAAGTGGCATGTAATTGAATCGGCCTAATCACTATTTCATTAAAGGAATGTTTTCGGCAAAGCTTAAAGCGAGTATAAACTAAAGGCCAACCATTACGCACATCCGTAAAGTAGCTAGAAACGAGATAGTTACCAACCGAACTTACTCTTCCGAGGGTTGGTAAGTTAGTTATCGATCCAAGCAACTTTCGGGATCTCTAAAACTTCGGGACTCGATTGGGATTATCCGAGGTATCTGAAAGTAGCTCGAGGATCCTTTGTCTCGATGACTTTGACTTCGATCGATCTGTGCTTCGAACCTAATCTTGAGGATTATCGATTGGTGACCTTAGTAAGAAAAAAGTTTTAAAAAACCGAACACGTGTATTCCCCCATACTGCGTGTAAGACTCGTTTGCGGGGACCAACAAGTGGTATCGAGCAATTGGTTCAACTTGACCACCGCTTTGTTCACCAAAGTTTTATTTGCTAAAAATACTTGTGGTCTATCGAATAGTCTTATTTGCTGAATTTTTCAAAAGCTCGGATAAAAAATGTCTTCTACGGCTTACAATGTTCTCGGTTGAGAAATATGATTTGTGGAAATTAAGAATGCAGCTTATTTGTATTCTAAGCATGAAAGAATGTGGAGAGTGGTTCTTGAAGGACCATTCCAATTCAATATTGTGAATCCAGAGATTCTGAAGATGAGAGAAATGATTCCGGATGAATTGCCAAAGTCGGATGATCAACTTACTCTCGATCGAGAGAAAGTTAGTCAATCTTGACTATATTGCCAAAGATACAATATATAGCCTTTATTGATGATGGTGTTATGGGGAAGATCTCTCATTGTGAGAATTCAAAAGAAATATGGGATACACTTTACGAGATTGCTAAGGAAGAAAAAGTCACGAAGAAAATTCCGGCTCGCCGGAAGAAATGTGCTTTCGAGAAAGTGCTGATGATGACAAGGTAAGTTCTTCTATCTCGTTGTTGCTCCTACACTAACACAAGAGTTGTCAAGTTCAATCAGAACGGTCAATTTGACCCGATGGATTCTTTGAGAATCGATGAAGGACTATCTTTGTTTTACAAGAAGCGCTAAATGAAACTCAAGAGCGAATAAGGAATCGAAAATTTGAAAATCTAAAATGGAAAGACTACTATCTTGAAATCACTTCTCAATTAATGGAGAACTCTTACGATGGCCGGATGTTCTCGAAAGTACAACTCTCAGAGAAAGAAGAAGTTGATAATGACCCTAACTAAAAAGCTAGAGAAATCCACTGAAGAGATTCAGCTAATCAGGACTAAGTTCAATGACCTCTCTGAGAAGCATGAAACTCTACAGAACTGTGAGGATAGTGCACAGAAGAAGTTAACTCTATTGAATAATGCATCTAATGTAATAGATGAAATTCAGAGTTACCAAAGATCTGTCATTACTATAAAATCTGGATTGGGATACATTCAGGGGGAACCTCACAAGGTCATCCCGAATCTTTGCATCAAGTAGCAAGAAGACAATCTTTGTAAAACCAGTGGCACCCACACTTCTAACTGAAGAAATGCCCAAGGTTGTAGACAAGGGAAAAGGACCTATGGTCTCAGTAAAGCCCAAACCTCAGGTGAAGGCTAGAAAACCTGAGCACTCAGTTGGAAAGTTTCAGGCAAGTACTTCAAAGCCTCAGGCTAAGAATGCAAACCTGAAAGGCTCCACACTGAACCATCAGAGGAATCCTCAGATGAGAAACACTCAGCAGAGACATTCTCAACTGAAGAGACCAAGTCCTCAGTATACTGAAAGACCCAGATTTCAGTACAGACAACCTGAACCCCACTTGCCTAAGGGTAAAGGTTATCTGAACCCGAGTCAACAAAGATTTAGACAGGCTGCACAGAAGCCAAAGCAAATGAACAGAAGGCCTGAACCAAAGAAAAATTCAAAAGCCCATGTTCATGCTAAAGCTAGCACACATACACAGAAAACTGCTAAGGCACCCAGAGTAGTAAATGTGTATGTTGATGTTTATGGAAGATAAATTAACCACTCTAAAGTGATTAGAGTTGTCAGGCAGATTTGGATTCCAAAAGGTACAGCTAACCAGATAGGACCCTATACCAAATGGGTACCACAGATCTAATCTGTTTTTCAGGTAAACAGAAAAGGGCACTGAACTGAATGAAGATATCATTAGCCCTGTTGAAAGAAGATCTGAGATGTCATTGTTGGAAGATGAATTTCCTCATGGACTTCAAGAGAAATAAAGCTGAAGAAGGAACTTCATCAGAGATCATATTGAAAAAGGACATAAGGATGGAGAAAATTCATACTGATAAGCAGAGAGCTGATATCTTGACAAAACCTTTGGCTGAATCAAGATTTCAGAAACTTTCAGTTGAATTAGGGATGTTAGATCCAGGTGTATAGAGTAAAATCTGAAAAATTGAAGGTTTTTAGATGCATGAAGTTTTCTCAGAATTCTATTGAGAAACTCAGGATAAAATGAAAATCAACTGAGTCTCGAAACTTTCGATTTCTTGAAGGTCAAGATTCGATGAAGTATAATTGAACCCATTCAAGATTTTCGGTATATCTTGACATTTTATCAAGTCGAGATTTTCGAGAAGACCGATAGAGAAATTAGTCGAAGAAGTAATGACTCATGCAACTCATTTATTGCTTAAAGTGAAAGCTCGTAATCATTTGCAATAAATACAAAACACCTAAGGAATGTTTTAGGCGGGACCTTTTGAAATTAGAAGAAGGTCAACAGATCATTTAATGCTCTGTTACATTAATGACCAATGAGGATATTTTGGCGACTTACTTTTTTGGAGATCGTGCGTTCAGGTATGCGATTAATGGGAGATTAATCTCAACCGTTTGTTTTCACCTAACCAACCTTAATTCCACGATCTCAAAACTATTTATACCCCAATAAGCCATTCAAGCCAAATTTTATCAAACCCTTCGTTCCCAAAATCCTCCGTAAGAAAATCCCCTTTGCCCGTAAAAAAATCTTAAACCTAAATTTTCAATCTCAAATGGCTCCTACCATTTTCGATAAATTAGCGAAACCAACAAACCCGGGTACAAGTTTGTTGTCTCGCTCGATAGCACACAACCAACTCCAACCGAAGAGGAGGCTCTCCATATGATTCGATTAGCAAACTCACTCGTCATCTGCCGCAAGCCCAGGACCAAGAATACGCCGAAAGAGGTAATCGAGTTCATCCGTAATTTGAGGATAGATGAAGAGGATGGTATGCATTCCGAGATTATTGTATCACATTTAGAGCATTATTCCAAATACATCAATTTTGAAAAGGAATTGTATATTATTCCAAAGAATTTAAACGATGTTTTGAGCTTTGTGATAGATGGAGAGGATCCCGCTATGTATATGTTGGGTAGAGAGCGGAGTATTTAGATAGGATTCTTGAGAATCTCGTAAAATTTGAGGCTACTTTGCATAAGAGGCATTTGAAGCCACAATATAGAGTTTTGATGGATATTGTGAGCAAAAGCATCATGAGCCTTTGCGGGAGTTTTGAGTGCATCAGTGCCGAAGCTCTGGGATTGATGGTGGCGATCGAGGCCTCACCTTAATTAACGACTTCAACTGGCTCAAATTCTTGATTCAGATGGTGAGGAACAAGCCAAAGTCTTCAAGAAGGTTGACGGGGCTATCACGATCAAAGGCAAATCCACCACGCCACCAAAATAACATTTATTTTGGAGATGTGAAGAGAAGGAGAGAACATTTAGCCTAATTCGACCCCATTCCCAGTATAGTAGATGCTCTTCAAGCCCATTCTTTGTGCTTGAAACCGGGAAGGTTACATTTGGAGGCCAAAAATGGGCGGGGAGAAGTTGAAAAGCAAAAACTCAGCCCTCGAGATTCCTACCAAAG